>VBSM01000529.1:32538672-32733454 GCA_008086735.1 Cheirogaleus medius
ATCAACCCCATCAGCCAAGAGGAAGCAAGGGCAGGGTGGAAGGGGGGCTGGAGGTGTGTGGGCCTGGGGGGCGGGGAATGGATGACCCGTGATCATCTGGGCTGCGATACGCGGGGTTGGGACAGCTGTGACCCTGGAGAGGGCCGGTCGAGGAGGGCTTTATTCTATTAGACACTGGAGGATTTAAACAACCACTGTTCGAATTCCAAATTAATTTTTTTCATGCTCTAAGTCCCTTTGCTGGGCTCTTTTCCCAGAAAGGAAAGGGAAGAGATCTAGACATTTACCGACCTCCTACCGTGTGCCGGGCGCCAGGAAAGAAGACAGGAAGACACAGACCCTGCCCTCACAAGGCTCACAGTCCACCAGGAGAGGCGAGAGAAGGTCGGGGCTGCAGGAGCCCAGAGGAGAGGCCCCTCCCTGAGATCCGAGGGGGCTTGCTGGAGGAGGCTGAGTGTCTGCTTTGAGCCCCGGAGGACGGGGAAGAGATGGCCGAGCAGAGCTTTCAAGGACGGCAGGTATTCACCCATGGAGAGGCTGGGAGCAGCATTCAGGCAGAGGGGATGCTGAGCAGGCCAGTGTTCCTGCAGCTCCAAGGGGCCGGCAAGAGCAGCCCCCAGAGTAACATAGTTGTGGAAATTGCTGAGTCTGGTTTCAGCAACAGAGACACTGGAGAAACAAGGGCATCACCGTGCCTGCAGACTCCAAGCCGCTGACTCCACTGAGGTGGCTTCTGTGGCCCTCGCTGGGAAGGACACTCTCCAGGGGATGGGGGCTCTGTCCTGACAATGGTGATGGCAGGAATTGGGCAGTTGTGGCAGGAGTTGCTCCGACACGGGGCTGGGCTGCTGCCCCTAAATGCTGGCAGGCACATTCTAAGGCAGAGGAAGCAGATGTGCTCTGGGGATGTGGTCCCAGGAAGGGCTGGGGCCAGTGAGGGCAGCCACTGTGGTGGCCATCAGTGTTTGCACAGTGGTCACTTGTCAGCATGGTGTTCTCAGATGTGCCACTCATCTCATTCCACTTCACTCCTAGACTTTCTCTTCATGGGACAAATTTTGGCACCTCAAGCCTCATACCTGTGCTTCTTTAGTGTGACTTCTGCCTCTAAAATCTCCCTCCTCCATCCCAACCTCTTATCTCCATCTTTGAGGCTGTCCATTCCTGCAGCGTGGATTCTTGATAAAGAGTTCATTCCTGGGAATAATCGGATCTAGTTTGGAGTCAGAGGACAGGTTAGTGGGGCCAAGTCCCGCTAACTTGCTGCGTAATGCATGGTGTGAGCTCACTCACCTCCTGGCCTGGGATTCCTTAACTGGGCCAGGGAATTGAAGATCCCTGTTCTATCCACCTCCCTCCCCGAGGGCTGGAAGGACCAAATGAGGTCAAGGATGGTGGTGAGCACATTATAATTGTTAAAGAGGCAGCTCAGGGCCAGGAAGGACTTGCTTATGTCCTGGGCCCTGGCACTTATTGGCCATGTGACTCTGGGTCAATCCCTCACCTCTGGAGCCTCAGATCCTGGAAGTTCTTGCAGGCTGGAGGTGAGGAAGTTTTACCCATGATCTCAACTCCCCATTGGAGTGATATTTAGCAGCTATAAATATAGAATTGTGTGGAGCTCCTGCTAAGCACTATGGGGTCTTCCCTTTGCCTGCCCCACGGGGCCCTGCCTGGTCATTCTCTATTTATCCACCCTTATCTAATGCCACTTCTTCTCTCTTTGCTCTCTGCCAGCAAGGAGGAAATGAGTGCAGTGCTGCCCTGCCTCAGGGCCTTGGCACATGCTGTTCTTGTGCATGCAGCCTCTGCTTCAAACTCTTTCTCTGGCTTACTCCTGCTCAGAATTCAGGTCTAGCTTACGTGTCATTTCTGCAGAGAGGCCTCCTTCACCCCCTGCTCCTTGCATGTTCTCTAGCATGCACATGCACCTAGCATATCCTTTTCAAAGCATTAACCTAATTTGTAAATTGTATATTTCTTTGTGTGTAGGTTTGTTTTGCCTGTCTATTGTGTCTGTTTTCTTCACTGTCATATTCCCAGTACCTAGTCCAATGCTTGACCCACGATAAATGTCCAATAAGTGTTTGTCCAACTGAATGAACTATCCAGTAAACTAGGAGGTCATTATTAATGTGTCTATGTTGCTCATAGAAAAACTGAGGCTCGGAGAAGAGAGGTAATTGCCGGATTTGTCATAACTAGAGAGTACAGTTCAGGCATTAATAGATCTTGAGGGCCTTTTCTGGGAACTATGAGGAAGTGGGGAAATAATTGAGGTGGGGGGACCGTCTCAAGAGCAGCCTATGGCCTTACCCTACGGCCCTTCAGCGTCTCTACACTGGGCAGGCCAGTGGGGGCTGAACTCGGTGGGCAGCCTGAAGCTCTCCGGCATTCCGGCTGCCTACAGGTGCAACCCACATGAGCAGGTGAAAATGCAGAGGTGCTGACAGCTCTCAACCCTGCACGCCCTGGGGCATCTGGTTTGGATTTGGTCAGAGTTTTTACTAGTTGTTTTAGAGACACTTAAGCCTGCACATTACACCTTGAGCCCACCACACAGCTCCTCCAGGGCCTCATCGAGCCACCCAGGGGTAGGGAAAGGGCATGCACAGACCTGCCATAGGGAAAATAAGAGGTCCCTGCCAAGGCCCCATCGGGGACCAGGCAATCAGCAATCGCTCCTGGCCTCTGACAGTGCCTAGACCATGCCACCAAGAGATGTGGGAGAGACACACAGCGTCCAGCCTCCGGGCCTGCAAGGCTTCTGCCACTTTACCTCAGTGTCCATTCCAGCATCCTCTCTCTCCCAGTGCCCACCGTGCCCTGGACCCCCGACACATTCACCTCCTGTGAACGTGCCCTCTGTTCTGGCCTCTCTGCCTTTGCTTGTGTGCCTGTCCCTGCCAGGAGTACCCGTGTTGATGGGGGACAAAGAATCCTGAACTCGTTTCCATCAGTCTGGCATTCCGCGGAGGGTAGAACCAGGACAAGACGGGGAGGCCGATTCCACCTCCACATAAGCAAACTCTTTGCAGCAGAGCCACCCACCAATGGGCCGACCTGCCTCAGCCTTGTCCGGGGCCCAGGAAATCGTCCACTAGCAGGAAATGAGGCCAGTCGAGGAGTCTGCCTCCAGCCGTGGCCTTTTCCTACCCTATCAGGGGCCTCTGCCCTTGGTCTTTATTTCCGAGCAGCTTCTTGCCTCACCAGAGCACCTGCCATTTGCCCCTGTTCTTGTTTTTCAGGCCAATTTCCTCTCTCTGGCATGTGTTCTGATTGCCACTCCACCACTGACATTGAACTGGAAGCTTCTTTCCTCCTCTGAACTTAAAGTTTGCCTGCCATGCAGGGTGGGCTGGCCTGGTTAAACAGAGCATGAGATACAGAGACTTGCAACAGCCTCTGTTGGTTCCATGTAACCCTGAGGTTCTGGGTTTCCAAGGTCCTGTGATTCTAGACCTTATTTAGCTAATGTCTTCTGACTCTATTATTTGATACTTTTAAGGATTCAGAGACCCTAAGAGTTAATGACACTTCAGTTTGAAACGTCTCTGATTCTAGACTGCCCTGTACTTGCAAGTCCCCAGGGTCCAACCTAGGCCCTGACCCCTCGTACGTGTTCAATAAATGTTTGCCTATGTGATGTTCTGATTCCATTACTCTGAAATTCTGTGTATTTCTGAATTTCCAGGCCTCCCTGAGAATGTAGTTGGTTGCTTCATTCAGCACCAACAGAGACTGAGCTTTTCACTTTCCAATCGACTGTTGCAGAGAGAGCTTAAAAGAAGTTGCAATGAGCTGGCGTTTGGTGTGGAGGTGGGGGTGGAGGTAGCATGTCACATGATGGTCCAGTTTCCCTTCCAGCTCATTTCCTCTGTTTAGATGTGGGTAGTTGGATGGAGTCTTGGGTTGCCTGGGGCAGGCTTGTATGGTGGCTTGTATAGGCTGTGGATGGAGGGAGTCCGCACTGACGGCCAAACGACACACATGCCCACCTCTACAGCCCGTGGCTCAGCCGGGCAGGAGCGCCAACAGGCTGCAGGCTGGAGCCAGCACAGGCCTTGGGAGAGCCTCTAGGTAGTCCCTGAGCCCCCTTAGGGCTCCTGTAAAAGGGGGTGGGAGCCCTCAGTGTCTTCAGCCCCTCACAGGAAGGAATTCCCAGGTAGGGCAGGCGTTTGAGAACAAAAGGACTTTCAGTGCTTTCTCCAGGGAAAAAACACAAGTGACTTCTAGGCTGTCCTTTCATTCATATGCACCAAAGGTGAGCCTGCCCCAGATAGATCAAATGTCCTCTTAAGGTGCCAGGTACTTCGGATTTGGTTTGAGGCGGAGCACCTGAGAGTGAAGGTGGGTAGGGGAAGGACCCATCTCTGGGGAAGACCCCCTGGGGCAAGAGTGATGGGTCAGCATCTCCAGAACAGAGGGAGCCTGCCCAATATTCATGGAAGAAACCCTTGGGAGGAAGATTCTAGCCTGAAAACCAGAGCTATCCAGTCTCAGATATACACAGAGAGTGCACGAGAGGCTGCAGAAGCTTTTGAAGGAAAGTTGGTCACATGACTTCAAAGGGTCCTTTATGTTGAGGAAGTCTGCGATCAAATTCAGGATGCCAGAGTAAACAGGAGCCCTTAAGATTATTGAGGGCAACCTCCTTCGTTGTACATGTGGGGAAACTGAGGCCCCAAAATGGAAACGACTCACTGTGTGAGTTGATCGCAGAGCTGCGAAAAGATACCCAATGCTTTGTTTCAAGTCACTGTTAGCTTTTTTATTGTTAGCAGCATGTCAAGTCAACGTTTTTGACTCTCCTGGCCCCTGAAATAGAGTGGTTGTCAGTAACGAACCTTCAGAGAAAGAGGGACTTGGGTTCAAGGACCAGCCAGATGGACAGATGGACTTAGGTCAGTGAATCATTCCAAGCTTCAGTTTCTCATGTTAAAGGGTAATAAGAAGACCAGCTCAGAACACTTCCTCAGAAGTGTTCCCCGCTTCTCAAACTATTTGTGGCAAAAGACTTTATTTTCAGTCTTTTGCTGACCAGTAATATTTTTGTGAAATACAGTCATGTTGTCACAGCAATGCCAACTGTCTATAAACATTCCTTATAGCTTTCTTTCAATTTCTGTGAATTCCTCACAAACTGGTAACCAAACTGTCAGGGCCCGGCTGGCCCAGCACCGCGGCGCACGCTTGGAGGGGCTGAGGTAGGCTGTGTGTGCTCGCGTATTTCCTGAGTTTCAAGGCAGAGGAATGAATCAGCATGAATCACAACATTATCATGTAGTAAGCACCTGCTCCGTGCCTGGTGGGCTACACATTACTGCATGTAAAATCCCTTCCGCCTGCCTGGGTGGCATGGTGACCTCATTCTGCAGGCTTCTCTCTGCTTCCATATTCTGTCCCCTGAGGGAAATGCACTGGACGATGGTCACGTTCTACTCTCTGATCTAGAATTGGCCCTTCAAGGGTTATTCAGGTGGAGAAAATGAACATTTCCTGTTGCTGTTTTAGAAAATGCCTCTCTGCTCCTGGTGAGAAGCTCTGGTCCCCATCCAGGCCGATGGCACCGGCCAGGCACCTCCCCCAGCTCCTCCAGCGAGGGGCCCCTACCTTCAAGGGGACTCCTAGGCACTTGACCCTTGGGTGGTTGGGCACAAGACTCAAATCTCTGCCTTGCTCTGCCATTCCAAGTGCACACTGGAAGGGAGATTTATGGTGGCAATCCGAGAAAAGGGATAGTTTATCTTTTAAACGAAAACTTTGGGAAGCCTCTGCTTGGGACCCAGACCTCACAAGGTTCTCATTAAAGGCCTATTAGTCAAACTAATTCCTGACATGACATTGGTCTGCTTTAGACAAACATCTCTGACTTTCCAAACAGGCTCTTGGGAGCCAGGACTAGATGGCCTGACATCTATTGATACCTAATTGGGGAAATGGCTGACAAGACGCTGGGCTGTCTGACACTGGGGGGCCGAGTGCGGGGACATCAGGAGGGCTGGTTTTATGTGGTTGGCAGGTGCTCAGCCCGTAAACCCTGCGGGGCACCATTGCTCTGCAAGGTGATCGCGCTCGTTGGTTTGTTGATCACGTAAATGATTACGGGTCCAATAGAGCCCGTGCTGGTGTCTGTGTGGGCCATCGGGCCGCTCACCTCTGTGTCTCCACGAGCAGACCAGGCCCCAGCGCTCAGCAGGTGCTCAGGAGTGGGGCAGAAAGGAAGGTCAGTGGCAGCAGCCTGGCCCACAGGCAAAGCAGCACAGTCCCCGTCCTCCAGGAGAGCAGAGGCTGGCGAGTGGGTGACATGGCAGTGTGACATGGCAACTGTGGCCGGGCGAGCGTGGAACGCGAGAGCTTGGGAGGGCGGGAGGGCCGAGGTGTGCTCTCACAGGCAGGGCTGGCCCCACCCCCGCGCCGCACTGCGGGGAGAATCGGCCCCTCAAGAATGAGGAGCTGGGTGTTGTTCCAGGTGGGATGTGAGCGGCCGGCCAGAGCCATTTGGCCGGAGCCATTTGCAGTCTCATTGTCACCTCCTTCTTCCCTTGATAAGAGGTACCTGTTTGTGAGGCCACAGGTCAGAGTCAGGGATCAGTTGAGAGGAGGATTGGGACTCAATCTATGGAAAGGATTAAGATTCAGCCTGCAACCGGCCCAGTTTGAGTTGGGCACAGGGCTTAGGTTCAGGGATCAGTTTACCAACCAAGATTAGGGCTGAGTGTCTAAGAGAGTCAGGGCTCAGACTGTGAGCAGGGTCAGGGCACCATCTGTTTTCCCTTCAGAAAGCTCTCGGAGGCAGGAACCAGTTCTTACACCTCCATTCTCATAATCTTGTTGCACGGTGAGCTCTCAGACAATGTTTACTAAATTGGACTCTGCTGATTTGAATCAAGAATGGTCACAGCCTTTGCAGGATTCTTCCGTGGCAAAGGAAACAGACAGAAGGCATTTTCTGAGTGACCTCATATGCAGAGCTGCCCCACAGCCTTGGTATGTAGTGAGTTTCTCATTACAGGAGGTATGCAAGCACTGTCCTCACAGTCCCACATCCAGCTGGGGGAACAGGGCACTCTTGTGCTGGCAGGGCAGGAGCCACAGTTCAGAGATCTGTATTGTGGGCACCAACCAGCATGACAATCTGTACAGAGAGCAGCTGCCTAAGTCACAGCCAGGGGCCAGGCCCAAGCTTCTGGTTGTTCCCCATGTCTTCGGCTCCCGAGGTCAGCCCCATCCATCAGCAATGCTGCCTGTCACCAGCGCTGCGACGGGCCTCTGACCACCAGGGTCTGCTGCTTGGTGAAAGGCCTTATTAAAATTAATCTCATTTTTACGACGGCACCATCTATCTTCTGTCCAGTGGGAACTTGCGGGTCACTATATTTTTGTTTACTGTCAGGCTACTTCCTTTGGCCATAAATTGCTTTCCTTCCCAGCTGAGCTGCAGCCCTAGAGAACAACCCAATTCTGCTTTTTTTTTTTTTTTTTTTTTCAAAAGCCAGCCCTGCTTGGGCTGCCTCATTTCTCTGGCCTCTGCTGCCCCCTCCATCTCCTCCAGCTGGGGAGTCTGAAGACTTCAGCTTTTCCTGTCTCTAGGTGGCAGCCACCCACACTCCATCCTTTGTTCCCCTCTGCTTCTTGTCTGGAGAGTCTGGCATTTCTGCAAGTTCAAGAGGTATGAGCTGAGCATTTGTCATGAGCAGAGCCTGCACTAAGGGAGCCAGGGAGCACAGTCCAGCAGGAGAGACCGAGAGCATGGGTGGTACTGCTATTCCTTCTGCCTACAGTGCTCTTTCTCCAACTACCTTCTCCCAGGGAACTCCTACTCATCCTTCAAAACCCAGCTTCAACTGTGCTCGCTCCGGGAGGGCTGGTTCTCTTCCAAGGCTGAGTTAGCTGTTACCGTTATGTCCCCTGGGTTTGTACAGAGGACATCCTTTTTATTATAGCATTCCCATACTGCTTTGTAATTATCTACTTGTGTATTGTTCCCTGAAAGTGGAGAACTTTTCTGTGTTAATTTCCTAGGAATGCCATAACAAAGTACCACAAACGGGGTGGCTTGAAACAACAGAAATTTATTCTTTCACAGATTTGGAATCTAGATGTCTGAGTTCAAGGTGTTGGCAGGGCCATGCTCCCTCAGAAGCTTCTGGTGGCCCCAGGAATTCCTTGGATTGTGGCAGCATCACTCCAATCTCTGCGGCTGTATGTCTGTGCCTCTTCTTGCAAGGACACCAGTCATGCTGGATCAGGGGCCCACCCCACTCCACGACAACCTCATCCTAACCTAACTGATTACAGCTGCAATGACTGTTTCCAAATCAGTCACATTTTGAGGTACTTGGGGTTAGGGCTTTAACTTATCTTTTTGGGGGACACAATTCTTTCTTAGCCATCCCAACATCTAGCGCAGCTCTCGGCATGTAGTAGGTGCTTAGGAGAGTATGTCGGATAAATGAACATTTTCTTAAATGATTAAATCAATATATAAAATATGAGGTAGCAAAATATCTAAGCCCCAACGAGAGAGGTAAGTGCGTGCTACATGCACCAAGAGGCGGAGGGACTAATTCCACCTGCGGGCTTTTGGTGTGTCATTTCTACAGGGCTTTGAGGAATAAATAGAAGTTCAACTCATGGAAAACCTGAGCAAGGGCACGAAAAGAGCAAAGACACAGACACACAGTAAGGATGACACATTGACTTGGTGGACCAACCGAAGCCTGACTTTATTTTGCAGTCACACACTAGGCAGTGGCAGAACTAGCGCTGAGACCCACATCACTGTTTCTAGTGGCGGTTTCCGTTATGATGTTTCTCTCTTGCGTTAGAAACTGGGTTCCCTCTGTGGCTCGTTTCTTGAGAAGATCTTACTTGCCTTACACAGGCAAGTCTCCGATGCTTCTCCCTGAGACTTCTATACCTTATGTTCTCACTGTGGGTCTGTGGACGGATGTTCAGTCTCACTTTGAAGGCCCATTTCTCAGATTGGCTTGTGGAGGCAGAAAGTGCTTCTGTGGCTGGTCCTTCAGGTCACTAAAGAGTACAGACAGGCCACTCAGAGCTGCTACTTACCCCACAAATGCCTCACATTCAACAATTCCTCTGGAATTTTTAAGAAAGCATATATTCATAAGACTACTGTGGTCACGGAAAAAACAGCCACTACCCTCTTTTTCTGAATGAAAGTCTTGCAAGTGACTGATTTCCCCACTGAAGCGCATCCATGAGATCATGGGGGAAAGAGCTGGGTCTCAAATGCCAGGTGGCCAAGAGCGGGGGTTAGCAATGTGGACCTAAGAGGGATATTTATGAGTTTGAGTCTCGGCTTTGCCATTCATTCGCCAAGGCCTGTGCCTCAGTTTTACCACCTGTAAGTGAGAATTATAGTGGCACCCGACTCATGGGGATTTTTGTGAGAATTAAATGGGGTAATAGCCGTGAAGTGCTCGAAGCAGCACCTGCCACAGAGTGGGCACAAATAGCAGTGGTGGCTGCTGTTATTGTCCTACTGGATAGAGCTTCATGTATGGCCTGGGGCAAGCGGGAGGTTGGAAGGTCTGGGTTTGTAATGCGTCACCTATGAATCGTGACAACTTTTCACTGGAGAACTTTAGCAAGTCCAGCATCACTGTCATGCATGGGAAGGCTGCTTCGTGCTGTTAGGGGTGATTCAGCGAGAGTGAGAAGACAGGGTTTCAAGGCAGAATCTTCGTGAACAAATGCCTTGAGGCAGCAGGTGAGTGTGCTCAGGGCTGGGAGAAACCCAGAGATTTAGGAAGCAATCATGGAGCACAGATGAGACTAGAAAAAACATCAGTTCATACTCATTCTGTGTCTTTATTTATCTTGATCATTTTACAGATCTCACTTTATATGTTCATATAACTGAGTATCATTTAATCTTTTAAAATTTGCTTTGATTTGAATATTTAAAAATGGCCCACGACTGAGGCTGGGGAAAACCAGAGGATTCTGTGCCAGCAGCTTCTCCCTCACTGTCCCCCACGTGACTTCAGTTGCCAGACACTTGAGTCCCCTTCCTAGCTCCTCACATCTGTTCCCCGTCTCCATCCAGGCTGCTCTGGCCTTGTGTGCTCCTGCCCTGGAGCCCTGCAGGAGCTCCCCAGCGGGGCAGGGGAGCTGGTCTGTCCCTGGGCCGTCCGTCCCTTCACTCTCTCCTCCTGTGCGGAACGGGCCAGTGGCTTCAGGGCTGGGCTAGTGGAGGCATCTGAGGCCCCCCAGGATTTGGCCCCAGCCTCTGTTTCCAAACCTCTTTCCCACCCCTCCTCAAACATATCCTCTCCTCTAGCCAAACTGGACAGCTTATATGGGAAAAGAAAGGAAAAACCATTAGGCCCTGGATGCAAAACCACAGCTAAAAAAATTTTCATGTCTCTATAAAGTTTGTGATTCCTTTTTCACCATGTTTCCTGAAAGACTTCCCAGGTCTCTCCCCACTTTATCTGCTGAACCTCCCCTTCCCTAACTCCCACCAGTTGTCCCAGCTCCACTCTGCCGGCCATTCCACCTCCCCAGCCCTGCCAGAGAACATGTGTCTTCTCAGAGCCTCTGCGGCTCTTTACTTTTCCATTTCTTTTGACTGTGATCATTTTCTGCCTTGTGTTATATGTCTTTTTTGTATAGCTCCTCTGTCAGGCTCTGAAGTCCTAGAAGGAATAAGCCATTTGTTGTTCATTCACTGATTCACTCATTCATTCATTCCATCGAATGTCCAAAATGCCAGGTCTTTTCCTATGCTGGGATGACAGCAAGACAAATAAGACAGGTCCTTGCCTCTAAGGAGTTCAACTTGCAAATAAAAAGTTAAATCAAAAAGCCGGTGGTTCTTAGCCTTTTGGGGTCTTTGACCCCTTGGAGATTTTAACGAATGCTTTCACCAGTGAGGGCATGCACATAAATATTGTTTGCGTCTCAGGGTGTTTCCAGACCTTTGGAAAGCATGGCAGCAGGTTTAAGAGCTCCAGATGTAAGAGAGCAGAGATGAGCAGAGCACCTACTGTCTGCTATGCGTCAGTTCCTGCTGACGGGGCTCTCCCTGTATCGCCTCTAAATCATCACACCCACCAGCCTCCCCTGCTGCCTACCGCAGGCTGACGTGGACCGGAGGCTCGGGATGAGCAGACACAGGCCTGTGTGAGGGGCATGGCCCCTCCAGCGCATTCGGCCACTGCCAGGGTCACTCGGGCCTTCTGTTCCCTGCCCTGCTATGGGTGGAGTAGAGGCCGCCAGGAAACTGCCCTCCACACCAGAGGGCTGTTTCTTCTTGCTGAGTTACTCTATGTTCTCAAAGGCAATGGTTTTGTGCTTCTCTAAGAAACGGTTTCCTATTTTAGACTTGTCACTGGAACAGGATGGCCCCTGGCCAGCCAGCCTCACTGTAGGGAGGTGACTATATTTTGGAGTGAAAGTGTCCCAGGCCTATCACACGAGATCCTCTGTCTGGGCCTCGTTGACATCTACGCCTGTGTCTCTGGAGCGACAGGGATGGCTGAGAGGGTCGCTGTGGGAGCAAGAAGGGACTGCTCAGGGAGCAGGGGAAAGAGGACTCTAGTTTCCAGGGTGCTGCTGCTGACAGTTCTCGCTGCAGCACAGACGGGACGCTGGTCCTCGAATGCAGCCATCTTGGGTCATGTTTGCATGGAAGAACAATCTCAAAGTCCCTTCTTGGTCACTTTTCCTTTTTTCTCCCTCCAGCAGAAGATTTGTGGTATCTGGGAAAAAAAAAAAAAAAAGAAAGGAAAAACTATTAGGTCTTGAATGTAAAACCACAGGACTTTTTAAAAAAGTGTTTATTTTTCTGCAAAGTTTGTTTTTCTTCCAATGGGAGCCAAGACACTCTCTAATGCTGGTCTCTGCTGGCAGCTGGGAGCAGTGGAAAAGATTGCTCTATATGGAAGAAGTTTGCTGATTGGGAAACAGCAGGCCCGAGTGGAACGGGGGTCTGATTCACACGTCTTCCTGTGAGTGGCTGGTGCAGGGCAGGAGGAGGTCGTGTCCGAGGAGACAGGGACCAGGAGGAATACGAGGACAACACAGGGCCCCCTTCCCCAGGAAGAGACCTTTCCCGACTTCAGAGCAAAAATGATGGCTACCCGGTCCTGATTCCTGCTGCGTGCCAAGCGCTGGGCTAGGCGCTTTGCATTGCTATCATCTGCTCCTCACCAGAAACCTGCGAAGTTGGAATTGTCATTACCATTTCACAGATACTGACACTGAGGCTGCAGAATAGAAGTAATGATCCCAGAGTAACTAAGTGGTAGAGCTGGAACTTGAACCAAGGTCTAGTCTGAGTCCCATGGCTTTGCTTTAAAGTTCTATGTTATGTAGTGTCTCTCAAATGACCTTGGCCACATTTCTTGACCTTTCTGTGCCTCAGTTTTCTTATCTGTAGAATGGGTAATGAAGTGTTTTGAGGCTCCGATGAGAAGATAGGTGGAAAGCAACAGCCCTACTTAGAGTAGGGTCTGCAAGTCATTGCTGTGCAAGCATTTGCTATAATAATAGTAATTATTAGTATTACATTGTACACAGGCTTGTGTTTGGCAGCATGGGATTGATGGACAGTGGAAGGAGAAGGGTGTTGGTCCCTGTCCTCAGAGGGTGCACAGTCTGGTTGCACAGACAGGCCCCACCTTTTTGGTCATGAACTCCTCATTGACAGATACTATTGCCTGCCCAGCAGGTGCCAGGCCTTATGCCATAGCAAGGCTCCTGGGAGAGAGTCGGATGTAGTCACTGCCCTGGGGAACACACAGGTTGCTAGGGAGATCAGGCAGGTCAACAGAGGAGGACCACACAGCAAGGTTAGTGCTGTGATGAGGGGCAGGCCATGATCTGCCATCCTATCCACACTGGATCCCACCTGGGCTCTTGCCTGGGCTGTCTGCTCTTCCTAGAGCACCCCTCTGCCCCTCCTGAGTTTGGCTAATCCCTCCATCTTTCAGCACTGACTCAGGAACCATCTCCTCCAAGAAGACTTTCCCGACATTCACGCTCCCATCTCTGAGCTCCTGGTGCTCCTCTCTCTTAATGCTCCTCCCACCCAGTGCACCTCCCTCCCAGTGCTCCTCCCCCAGTGCTCCTCTCTCCCAGTGCTCCTCCCCCAGTGCTCCTCCCACCCAGTGCTCCTCCCTCCCAGCACTCCTCCCCCAGTGCTCCTCTCTCCTAGTGCTCCTCCCCAGTGCTCCTCCCACCCAGTGCTCCCCCCTCCCAGTGCTCCTCCTTCCCAATCCTCCTACCACCCAAGCCCATGCTCATCTGTTCCTGTCATCCCTTCCCAGGTAGGGACTCCAGTGCCTCATCCTGCACCTAGCACATGCTCAGGGAGTCTTCGCTGAACTTCTACGACTCTCATTTTGCTCTCTTCAAAAGTAGGTGTGGCTTCATCAGTCACGCCAAAGGAACCAGCAGAAGGCTGGGATGTCAGGCCCGGGTTGGAGGAAGAAGGAATTGGGTGGGTGGGAAAGGCTTTTGGCCCCAGCTGCTGCAGCATGCTTGGATGTTGAGCACGCTCCCTGGAGTTGGACAAACACGGGTCAGAAACTAGGCTCTGACACTTTCGCTGATGCCCTTGAGTAACTCATTTAATTTCAGTCTTCACATCTGTAAAAGTGCGACAATAGTGTCTACTTCACAAGCTTGCAGAAGCTTAAATGAGATAATGAATGTAAAGCACTTGTTCACCATGGCTGGCACGTGGTCGGAGTCCAATAAATGTCCATTGTTGTCACTGTCATTACCATGGCAATGGTGACAATGGCCAACCATTGCTGACAGGCTGAGCCGTGGCAGCTGTCAACAAGATTATCTCTTTAAGACCCATTTCCTCCAGAAGTTCTCAGAGAACCATTGCAGCATCACCTTTGTTGGAGGAAAGAGAAATGTGTGTCACCATGTAACAGTCGTATTTTAAGTCGCATAGCTCCTGCCTGGGGCTCCTCCTACAAGAAGCTTTCCCTGACCAGTCTGCTGAGCTCTGCTCTGTCCTCTTTGAGCTCTCACAGCACGTAGCCCGAGCTGCTGTTTAGCACTTGATTACAGACTGTCTGGCTTGCCCTCTAATTGCTTTCTCTGTGTACGGGCTTGCCTGCCTGGCTAAATCACAAGATCTGTAAGAATAATGATTGCCTCTCATTTATGTCTCTCCAAACACCTAGCTCAGTACTTTCTACACAGGAGGAATTTAATAAGTAATAGGTTGATTTGACCTGCTTAAAAATTTGATGTTGTACCTGTCATCAGAGAAACACTAAGATCCCTATAGAAATAGGGATAAGAGGCAGAATTCACAGAAACGAACCTGTAAATGACCAAGAAATGTGAAAAAAATGTTTAATCTGGCTTATTAGAAATCAAAGAAATGTAAATTAAATTGAGATTGCATTCTCCTTATTTGTAAGCACTCATTTAAAACTATGAGAGTGCTGGGGAGGTAGGTAAGGGGCTCTCAAGCATTGCTGGTAGGAGGGTAATATCATTCTTTCTATGACAATTTGCAGAATATAGCAAGAGTCTAAATAAGCCTGTAACCTTTTTACTTCTAGAAAGTTTTCCCAGGAAATACTAAGAGATACTGACAAATACTTATGTATAAATATGGTCATCACACTGTAATTTTTAATAGTAAATTTTAGAGCATGGGCTAATTAAATTATGGCATAGGATGGAGTATTAGGGAGCCAGTAAAGTGAAGCCTTTGTTTGAAAAGATGCTCAACTGCTCTCTCATACTGAAAAAGAAATGAAAGTTAAGATAAGATACCATTTTTAACTACACAAATAAAAAAATAAAAATTGGATAAAACACAACCTAGAAAAACAGACATTTAAAAATACTATTGGGATAGGTATCATCAGTGACAATTTTGCAAAAGCTATTACATTTTTAAAATGTACATACATTTTGACCTAGAAATTGTACCTCTAAGAATCTAATCCATGGATATGACTCTACTTATATGTGCAGATAAATGCACAAGATTATTTATTGTGGCATTACTTATAATAGCAAAGATTTGAAAACAACTGAAACACAAATCAATAGGGGACTAATTAAGTAAAGAATCTTAGTTGTGCATAAGGAAAGCATGTCAAAATATGTAAAAAAAAGGTTTAGGGGAAGAACTGCAAGATCTATTATTAAGTGAATGGAGTTATGATCAGTACATATAATATGCTTCAATTTGTGTAAAATCAACAGAAAGCATTTAGACAAAGATATAGATGTAAATGTGATAGGGTTTTCTGAGAGACAGTATGTGTAAGTATGTTTAGGAGCACAGATTCTGTAGCCAAGTTACTTGGATTTAAATTCCAGCTCTGCCACTTATGAGCTGTGTGACTATGGTCAAGTCACTTAACCTCACTGTGCTTCAGTTTCTTCATCTATAAAATACTATATATGTCAGCTATTATTTTTATTATTTTAAAATTAAAAATTTAATTTTTGAGAATGGTCACCTTTGGGTGGTGAATCTGGGAGCCTGGAGAGGGAAGAAGCCTGATTTTCACTGTATAACTTTTGAAACGGCCAATTATCAGTGCACGTGTTGTATCTGTCAGGGTCCCAGCAGGAAACAGATGGCACAGTCAACTTGGGTAATTTGACAGGAAGTTGACAAAAAGACATTTTAGGAAAGTGTAGGCAGGGTTGAGAGCCAGCACCACAGGACTAGCAACTGCAGAGAGCTGTCGGCACCCCTAGGCCAGCAGGGGCAAAGGGAGGATGTTAGCAAAGCTGCTTTGCGAAGCTGTCCAGAGAGCTATGTGCAGAAGGCCTTCTAACAGGGCTGTGGGGCTGGATAGGGGGAGGTGGCCAGCCTGCAGCAGTGCCAACAGGGAGGGAGCCCTGGGAATAAAAACTCATCTCCTGCCATGCCTCCTCTTGCCGGTATCAACCAGACACCAGAGGGCAAAGGAGAGGTGGAGGCAGTCCATGCACATTAGTCCGTTGAGGCCCAGAGCAGGGACGAAAGGGGAAGAGAGTGTCCCAGCACATGGGGGTGGTACAAGTGACATACTTCACAGGTTGTGAGAATGAAGCCCTGGAACAGTGTCGACATAGTAAATGTTCAATACATGTGAATAACCACTAGTGCTAGCATTATTCTCTGTGTATCAAGGCAAACAGAAGTCATACTACACATGTGTATTATTTTCATAATAGTTTTTAAAAACTATGTCTTTGAAGAATTTCTAAGGACATGGGAAGATTCTTATGATATGATATTAAGAGAAAAAAATACAAAATTCTGTATTGAGTAGGATTACAAATTTGTGAAAATAAACAAACAGCAAGCAAGCAAACCATGCTTGTACAGGATAGAGACTGGGAGGAGATCTACAGAATGTCAGCATGGTTGTTTCTGAGTGGCAGGATTATGGATGATTTTCAAATGTTCTTCTTCATACTTTTCTATATTTTATGAAATGAGCATGCTTTGCTTTTACAAAAAAAAGAAGAAGAAGAGAAAAGAAAAGAACAGAAACAACCAACACCCTTAGATGGTTCATCATGGATAAATGACATCAGTGATTTAAAGCTCACAACAACCTTGTGTTAGAGTCTACCATGATTAACCCAGTTTTAACATGGGAAAACTGAGACACAAAAAATAAGTGACTTGCCAAAGATCTGCATGGGTGGGAAATGGCCAAGCTGGGTTTGAGTTAAGGAGCCTGATTCCTGAGGCTGCTTTCTGAATGGCTTTCATCACCTTGCCAGCTCCTTGGTCACTGAAGTACAGATTCACCACTCCAGCCCCACTTCTGGCCACTCCTGCTGCTCCACCTAATGTCACAGGGATGCCATCCTCCCAGATACCTGCACTGCCACACCAGTTATTAGGACAGGCTGTTTCTCCTGCCAGGGACATCATTGTCACCTGTCACCTGGTTTACATGTCTTCATTCTTCAGGACCCGATCCCCATGTCACTGGCTGTGAGGAGCCCTCCTGATGTCCTTTGGCCTGGTTAGGTGCCTCTCCTGAGCTCCTGTAGCCCCAGGTGCTTAACTTTCCCTGCATGTAACTCCCCATTTTAACATTACTATTACATTATTGTTATTATCAGTGTTGTTGTTGTTATTTAAAGTTCCCTTTCTTCTATCAAATGAGAGTTGAAAGCTATAAACCTGTGGGCTGGATTAGGCCTGCAGATGCTTAGAGATAATGAAATTGTTGTCAACATTTAAACATTGGGAGATCTTGCATACTCGTTGCAAGATCCTCTTGCAAAAATCCTGATTTTTGGCTTCTGTTTAAAACTCTGTCTGGCAACACTGGGCACACATTCCTGAATGGCAGTCACTGGAAGGAGCTGGATAGAGGCTGTTTCCTGTAGGTGAGGACAGTTTCCCATGGGCCCCACTACTCCCTATTGTTTATACCAAGCTATTAATATGTTTCACTTCTCTACTTACTGGCCTGGCTCCTACGGTAGAAAGGTCTTTAGGAGCACTGCATCCGTTAGCTTTTGCTACATAACAAACCATGCAAACGTTAATGTCTCAAAACAACTATTTAGCTCATGATTTTGTGAGCGGCACTTTGGTCTGGGCTCATCCGAGTGGTTCCTCTGCCGGCGTCAGCTGGGCTCCCTCAGGTGTCTGTGCCTGGCTGGCTGTTGGCTGGGGTAATTAGGTGGCATGATTTTCATCACCCAGCAGGCTGACCTGGGCTGCGTCATTCAGCGGTGGTTGCGGGATTCCCGAGAGCAGCAAGAGGGCAGGTCTACGTGGGCTTCTCAAGACATGTGCTTCCAAGTCATGTATACCAATGTTCCATTGGCCAAAGCAAGTCACGGCAGCAGTCCAGAGTCAAAGATTGAGAAACAGATCCCAGTCCTTGACTGGAGGATCTGAGAAGTGACAAGGCAAAGATGCGGACATACCGAGGTGAGAATCTGTGGTCATGTTTGCGAGGTGAGAATCTGTGGTCATGTTTGCGATGTACTGCAGGCAGGGACCTTATCTTACTCATCTGTATGACTCCTGGCAAAGCGCAGGGCCTGATACATGGAAGGATAATCAGTAAATGTTTGTTTAATTAAATGGAAATTAATGCAAATGACCCTATCTATTTCTGGCTTTGAAATCTCTTCAACAGACTCTTCCTCTAAGCTTTCATCAGCATCTAAGCCTTGCATCTTCAAAGACCCCTAGTGCTGAGGAGAAGCAGGGAGGATGGGACCTCTCGAGGCCCTGGGGACAAAGTCCCTGGTTAGGACACACTTTGGATCAAGGCACCTCCCGCCTGGGTTATTTGGAGTGAGATGCTGTTGGATATGTGGCCACTCTAAGCAAACGCCAATGAAGCCACAGTTGAAGTGCTAGTTTGTTGGACTGGCCCTTGTGATTTGAAATTGTGGTGAGGAGGTCCTGACATGTCTACAATGACATTTGGTTTGGGTGGGACAGTGGTAGCATCTTCTTGCTAAAGGGGCGGCTGTGCCTGCTGTGTGGTCCTGCCCTTGCCCTTGACGTGGCCCAAGGCCCACAACTGAGACCACATCCACCCCCAGGCAGGGCTGGGGACAGGGGCATGGGTGATGGCTGGTGATATGGGACAACTTGGTCTCCTGCTTATGAGGCGCCGGCTCCTGCGCCCTGGGCCAGCTTGGGGAGCCTGGAGTTCAGCCCAGCAGCTGACTTGCTCTCCCTCTCTGCCCTCGGACCCCTGCGGGGGCGTGGGAGGCTGGGGCTGGGCTGGGCAGTTCTCTAAGTGTCCTTCCAGTGCTGAGTGTGGAGAGCTGGTCCACACGCACACACTCCATCCCGTCTCAGGTGCTCCCGGACTCCGGAATGCTGCTCACCAACCCGTTAGGAAGCCCACTCTCTCGGGCTTCCTTGTCCACTCCCACGGCTTCTGCTACTCACCTCCTTCGAGACTTTGCTCAGATATCACCTTGTCATGAGGCCTACGCTGACATCTTGTTTAAAACTGTCGTCCCCTCCCCTTCACGGCTGTCCCCTCATCCTGCTCTACTTTTTCCTTTTGGCATCACACTTACAATCTAATATGCCGTATAATTTGCTTAGGTGCTATGTCTGTTGTTTGTGTATGTCTCCCTCCCTTAGAATGCAAGTGTTTGATGTGCTGATGTCTCAGTGCCTGGAACAGTGCCGGCACATCAGGACGTGGCACTAATGTGTGGAATGAATTGGTCAATCTCTGTGCCGGTAACTGCCCCGTCCACTGCTCCAGCTTGCTTCTGTGGCCTGAGCACCACACCCCTAGACCTAACTTCCCTCTGCCCAAGGTCCACACCAGGGTCCTGTCTGACCCTCACAGCCTTCCTTCTGGGTGCTCATCATTCCCAGTTTACAGCAGAAGAAACTGAGGCCCAGTGAGAAGTGGAGGCTTGTCCAGGGTCATACAGCTATTCACTGGATGTCCCCCGCACTCAGTGACATTCGAGTTGTTCTGAAGTCATCAGGGTGGCCCTGACCCACCGGCCTGCTGTGCCACTCTTCCCATGGGTCAGGGTGAGAGGTGCCCTGAAGAAATGATCCCTCCAGAGCAGACCAGGCAGGGCCAGATACACAACAGCAGTGACCAGAAATAATGGACATCTCTGGGCTGGGTGTGATGGCTCATGCCTGTAATCCCAGCACTTTGGGAGGCTGAGGCTGGAGGATTATTTGAGGCCAGGAGTTCGAGACCAGTCTGGGCAACATAGTAAGAACCTATCTGTACAAAAATCAGCCAGGAGTGGTGGCATGTGCCTGTAGTCCCAGCTACTCGGGAGGCAGAGGTAGAAAGATTGTTAAGACCAGGAGTTTGAAGCTGCAGTGAGCTATGATTGCACCCCCACACTCCAGCCTGGGCAGCAGAGCAAGACCTTGACTCTAAAAAAAAAAAAAAATGGACGCCTCTGTCTGGGTCTGTCTGACATCTCTTCCCTCCTTCTTCTGTGAAAGACACTTCCTCTTCCTACATGAAAGCCACTCTCCCATTCCATGAGAGAGGTGTTCCCAGTCAGAGTGTCCATCCCCTCTGTTCCTGGAGCCCTTTAGAATACCCCATCTCTCTGAGCACAGAGATTGGCTTGAGGATGAGCACGTGACCAAAGCTAGACCATATATTAAATCCTCCCTTGGGAAAGAGAAAGTCTGGGGTTACCAGACTGGGCTCATGCAAGAGTGGAGCTGTCTGAGGTCCCTTCCTTCCTATCCCTCCACTGTCCACCCCAAGTCATGGAGGACAGCTGTTTAGGGACAGGAAGCCTGCCTAGGGCAGGAAATAATGAGATACAGAGAGCATGAAAGAGAGCAAGAGTGGAAGCGAGTGCATACACGTGAGAGACCTGACAATGTCTTTTGGTCCTTGGAGTCTGTGATGCTGGTGCCACTCCTGGACTTTCTAGTAAAGCAAGGCAATAAATTCTCATTTTGTCCTAACCAGTTTAAGTTGGGTTACTGTCAATTACAATTGAGAGTGCCCTATGGAATGCCCAAGGTCAGGCTGGGAGGAAATCGACCAAGGAAACTCAACCCAACAAAACCCAAACAAATGGAACTAAACCAGTGCAATTCAACCCAGTTAATTCCAATCCAAATAAAACCCACACCAGTGGATCCTAGTAGGTGGCCTCCCACTTCTGAGTCAGTATAGCACTGGAGGGGCCCTGGGTGGTAGCCAGAGGCCTGGGCTCTGGGCTCATTCCTGGCTTGCCAAGGGGCTTTGGATGAGCCATTCCCCCTCTAGGAAGCCTATTCCCCTCCGTCACATGAGGTCCGTGTACACCTGATGTGAGGGTACCCAGTGAAGAAATGGACAGGGAAAAGAAAGGTTAGAGTTGAGTGGGTTCCTACTACTGTTTGAATGTTTCTGTCTCCTCCAAAATTCATGTTGAAACTTTATCTCCAATGCAGTAGTATCAAGAGGTGGGGCCTTTAGGAGGCGGTTAGGTCATGAGGGCTGTGAATAGGATTAGGACCTGTATAAAAGAAGCTTCATGCAATGATTGCCACTTCTGCCCTTTCCCCTTCTGTCCCTTCTGCCACGTGAGGACACAGTGTTTGTCCCCTCTGGAGCATGTAGCCACAAGGCACCATTTTGGAAGCAGAGAACATCCCTCACCAGACAGTGAACCTGATGGCACCTTGATCTTGGACTTCCCAGTCTCCAGAATTGTGAGAAATAAATTTCCATGGTTTATAAATTACCCAGTCTCATGCATTTTGTTATAGAAGCACAGACAGACTAAGACAGTTCTTGGTTTCTATGGTAATGAACTTGAAGTCCTATTTCTCATTCTAATACTCCCTGCCCCTCTCTCGGGGGGGGCTACCTGGCGCTCACCTCGGGGAGAAGGCTGGGAAACCCTCAGATCGAGCTCTGCTTGGGCTACGGCCGTAGGCAGCAGACCACAGCACTGAGCACAGGCTCCTCTGGAATGGGACTGCCTGCAACAGGACTCCAGCACTTCTTAGCTGGGTGACCGTGGTGACGCTACTCACTCACTCCTAAGCGTCAGTTCTAAAATGAAGCTGAAAATTGTTAACTGCTTTCTAGGACTGTAAGGATTTAATGAAATGATGCCTATAAGGTACTCATAACCCTGTGTCTGACACATGGAAAGTACTCAATACATGTTTTTTACTATCCTAATTACTATTGGCATTTATACAGCATTTCACATTTCTGAAAAGGGCTTGTATGTGCATAATTTTAGTTGATTCTAATCTTACCCATGTGAGGGAGAATTTAAAGTCCCGTTATATGTAGGAAGATACTGAGATTTGGAGACATGAAGGGTCTCATCCAAGATCACAGAGTTGGCGAGTGACAGAGCCCAGCGCCAAACCCAGGGCATGTATCACCACAGCATAGCTCTAACTGACACTTGGCTGCTTCAGGTTTCTGCTCTGAGACGGATCACATCTGTCCTCTGTTCTGAGACAGATCACATCTGTTGAAGGAAGATATCACTGAGTTAAGAAGTTTTAGTAAAAACCTAAAGACCTCTGGGTGCCCAGCCTGGTGCTGGGGTCAGGGTGGAGATAAGAGAAGGTGGAGGTGAAGGGAGGCCCCCGAAGGTGAACCTCACTTGGGGATGGTCCCTCATCCTTTAAAGCTGAGCACAAACCCACCTCCCGGAATCCTTTGCTAGGGAGAGAAAGCGAGGAGCTAAGTCTTGTTGAGCACCTACCATGTGTCAGGCATTTACCTATGTTATTTTACTTGATCCTCAAAAAAATCTTTTGGCAGAATCCCCATTTTACTGATTAAAAAATCTGAGGATTTTTAAGGAACTTACCCAGAGTCATAGCTAGGACATGGTAGAGCTGGTACATGCACTCACGTCTATCTGACTCTTTTTGTCCCAACCACAGCTCCCTCAGCATAGCTGGGTCCCCTGACACTGTCACATGTCTGGTGTTGCACTGAGCACATCGTATTAATTTTGACTTACTCCCCTGTAGACTAAACTCCTTGAGGGCGAGGACTGTATACTCCTCTCTGCACCTCTACTGCCTGGCACAGGCCTGGGCACAGAGAGGGAGCAGAAGAAAGTTCTGATGGAAGAACGAGTTTGAGGGTGTTGGGAAGGAGCTTGGCCATGGTATGAGGTTTGGGTTTTAAGAGTCAGAGAAGACATCCTGGAAGATGAAACTGCTGGAGTGTAGGAAGAAGATTAAATTCTTTTTTGTTTATAGGAAAGTGCAGAAATGACAACACACTGCTCACTGAACATCACACAGTCTATGCCCCAGGATTCCAGAAGCCTCCCTTGTGCCCTCCCCAATCACTACTCCTGCCTCCCCCACAAAGGTTCTCACTACCTGACTTTTAACACCATAAATTTGTTTTGGCCATTTAACAACTTTGTGTAAATAAAATCATACAGTATTTTTTTTCATGTCTTGCTTCTTTTACTCAGCATTATGTTTGTAAGACTTATCCACATTGCTGCATGTAATTGTCGTTCGTTATTTTCATGTCAGTATAGTATGCCGTCGTATGAGCATACTACAACTTATTAATCTATTCTACTGTCATTGGACATTTAAGTCATTACTGGTTTGGGCCTGTTACAAATACCATTGCTATGAACATTTTTGAACATGTCTTTTGTTTCACACTTGCACACATTTCTGTTGGGCACATGCCTATAAGTGAAATTTCTGGATGATAGGGTATATATATCCTTAAGTTTAGTAGATAATGCCAAACAATGTCTCAAAGTGGTTATAACAATTTATACCCCCACCAGAAATACTTACAATTGATTCAAATCCTCTCCAACACTCATTATTGTTAGTTTTGTTTTGTTATAAATTGTAGCCATTTTGGTGGGTGCATGCTATTCTTTCATTGTGGTTTAAATTTGCATTTCCTTGAGGACTAATGAGGTTTCCATTGTTTCTATTTGGAAGTAAGCTGTCCATCTACTGGTTGCTCCTTTGAAGGTATTATGTCTTTTTTTACTTGGCTGCTTTTAAGATTTTCTTTATGTCTTTGGTCTTCAGCAATTTAACTGTAATATGATGTGGTTTACTTTGAATTAATCCTGCTTGAGTTTTGCAAAGTTTATTGATTCTGTGGTTTGATGTATTATGGCAGCTTTAACACATTGACTGCTACACTAGGAAAAACAAATTTTTCCCTGGGGCCATGGTGTTTTATTAAAACAAAACAATCCTTTCTAATTGTTATTTTTTATTATTGTCTGTGTGTGAGTTATATGCAACACAATCCATGTTTTTAGATCGAATTGTCAATATTAATTGTAACAATAAGATTTTCACGAACCAACTCCAGGGTTTTGCTTCTCATGGCCCCAGGCTCAAAACTAGCCTGAGTTAAATACAACTCACATGGCAGTCAATGTGTTAAAAAGTTCTCATCTACTATCTCTTTATGTATCGCTTCTGTTTTATTCTCTCTCTTATATCTATCTGGGATTTCAATTATAGATATGTTAGGCCTGTCTTATATTCTCTTTTGTATTTTATATTCCTTTTCTTTCTGTATGTCATTCTGGTTATTTCCTTCTAACCTATCTTCTAACTCACTCATTCTATCCTCAACTGCATCTAATTTGTTATTAAACTGATCCATTGATCCACTAAATTTTTAATTTCAGAGATTTTAATTTTCAGTTCTAGAATTTCTGATTAATTCTTTTTTTAATTTTATTTTCTCTGCTGAAATTCTCTAATTATTACTTAATTCTTTAAACATACTAATAATGGTTATTTTAAAAATCCATGTTGATTAAATTATCTCATTGCTCTTGTAGGTCTTTTTCTGTTGTCTCTTTTTTTAAATTTTCATAGTTTTATATGCCTAGATATTTTACATTGTGTTCTAAATATTGTATGTGAAAAATGTAGAGATAATTTGAGGCCTAGGCTTATATTCTTTTTGTCCAGAGATGGTTTACATTTTCTTGATACAGGTGGTTATGGGTACTATCTATCCTGGATCACTTTAATCTAATCAGTCATTAAGATCATTTAAAACTAAGCTATAGCCCCCCTAAGAGCAGTCTATTTCTTTTTCAGCCTTTCCCTCAGGATGTAGCCTACCAGGATCTCCACCAGATGCTTTGAGTGTTATTAGAATCCTTCCTTCTTGGAAGACCCTAAACTTGTTTTTGTTCCCTTATTTTTGTGAATTTGTTGAAAGCTTTGTTCAATTTTTCAGACTCTCAATTGTCTCTTTTGGAATCAGCAGACATACCTAGAGGAAAAGCAACCTCAAATGCTAAGTCTACCTGAGTTTCCTTCTTTCAGTGGTGTTCCTATGATTCTTCACTGTCTTATTAGCACTCCAATGCCTTCAAGTAGAAGTGTTTTGTTGTTATTGTTGCTCAGCTTTCCTAGTTGCACTTAGCAGGAGAGTTTTGTCTGAATGAATTAGTCTGCCAGTACTAGAAGTCTTATTGAATTATATGTAATAACAACAATAATAAAATTGATAACCACAGTGGTTTGCTGGTAAATGTTTAAAACCATCTCTCAAGAAATGTGTATATATGCATATGTATATACATGTATATATGTTTGTTATAAATTTTACTGATATAAAGAATGTGTAGCACACAATACAAATATAAAATATACAGTGTATTTGTTTTATTGTTAATTCCATATAGCCAATTAATTCTTACAGAATGGTTTGTTGATTTTTGTATCCATAGCCAGCTTATGGTTGCAACTGATGAATAAATGTAGTCTGACATAAATGTTGGTAGATAATTTCGTTTACGTTAACAAGAAAGATGAAAGTATAACAACTAAGACATTATGTCAGAACTTCACTCATTCATCAATGATGTGAGCAAATTCTTTGCTGAATCACACAATAGTTTTCAATACTAAAGAGAGTTTCCTCAAATTTTCGTGTTACAGAAATTACATATTCTTAAGTTTAATTTGCATTATTAACATTTTCTCCATCACTTTCTTGAATCTAGACAATCCCCCAGACAATAAATCAAGCCCTGACTGGTAGCCTTTGACAATTTCCGAGTGTAATTACTCCTCTTGTGGCTGATTCCAAGCTACCAACACGACATCACGAAACAGTTGAGAAGGGATGCACAGTAGCACATCATTATATTGTATTTACACCATACAGATATAATAGCTGTTAAGAGCATCAATAATAGTAAAATGTAAATAATGAGGAAATGATGGGTTTTGAGTGTTACCATTGTTTTTAATGAAACTTAATTATAAGTTTATATTTTAATTTTTGATGATAGCTGGCTTATATAATTCCTAAAAATTTAGCAATCAGCTCTCACAAGATGGAATAAACTGACTCCAATATTCACTTGACCGCTAATTCCTGTAGTTCCTCTGTGTTAGGAACCATGCTAAATTCCATACATGCATTATCTCATGTAATCATGACAACTGTATGAGTAAAGTTCTGTTATACCCTCTTTTTTTTTAGTTCTTTTTTCAAATTTTATTTTTTGTAGAGATGGGGTCTTGCTATGTTTGCCCAGGCTGGTCTCAAACTCCTGGCCTCATGCAATCCTCCCACCTTGGACTCCCAAAGTGCTGGTGTTATAGGTGTGAGCCACCATGCCTAGCTCCCCTATGCCCTCTTTTTTGAAGGTATATATTCTAAGACTCAGAGAAGTTAAATGCTTTGTTCAAGGACACACAGTTTGAATGCATCTCTGTCTAACTCTTAATCATTGATAGTCATCATCATCAATTGAATAGTAACTTTGTGCCAGGGCTTTACCTGGATTAGTTCTTATAATCCACTTAATTCTTTTAACTACCACCTGTGTTCTCTGCCGTCAATACAGCCAACACTTCAGGGAAATAGGAAATTCTCCAGCAGGGGGCAGCACCTGGAGCCAGTGGAGTCAGATGGCAGGCTCCGGCTCCCTGGCATGGTCTCGGCTCCCTGGGCCTCTCTGGACGGTCCACAGGATGGTCCTGAGGCTCTCCTTGTCATTGTTATCCCATCTGCACCCCCACTGACATGTCCCAGTGGGCCCTCTGCACCACCCCGGGGGAAGCACCTTCTCAGGCAAGGCTGTCCCGGGGAGGAGTGGCCACCCCGGAAAGGCTGTGCATGCTTTGCTGGGGGGGGGGGGGTGAGAGCAGAGGCGCAGAGCCCTGGCAGGGAGGCTGCCGCTCCAGCCCTGCCTCCTCATCTCACACTGATACCAGTCTGTCTGCAAATCTTGCTCACTCTACCTTCAGAACCTCTAGAAACTGGCCGTTTCTCACCGTCACCACGGTTAGCACCCTGGTCCAAGCCACTACCATCCTGAGGCTATGGCAGTCACCTTTCAAGTAGGAAAGTCATTTCATGTCGCTCCTCAGCTCAGAGTCCCCACTGACTCTCATCCCACTCGGAGCCAGCGCCCATGTGGGCCCATGGGGCGTGTGAGGTCTGCCCCTCCTCCTGCCCTGCCCTCCTCCCCTGCCTGGCTGGTGTCCTCTATCTTGGGCCCACGCAGCTCCTCGCTGTCCCACAGACGTGCCAGGCACGCTCCTCTGACGTCCTCGCCACCTGCTACCCCCACCCAGGCCTCTCTGCTGGGTCTCCCCTGAGCACCCACTTGCAGCCACACACCTGCTCACGCTCCCTCCCCCGCCCTGCTGTCTGCGCTAGCAGCTCGCACCTCCGCCCGACAGGCCACACGTTTAGTGACTTTGTTCCGTACTTGCCTGTACTTGCCTTTCTCCGCTAGGGAGGTAAGCCCTGCGGGCACACGCCTGTCTCTTGTTCCCTGCGGCAGCCCCAGCCACAGGAGGGCTGTGAGTTCCCGTCCTAGTGGAGGCAGGACGGCCTGGCTTCCAAACGCAAGTCTGATTTTCTGAAAAGTGCAGTGGCCTTTGGCCCCAGAGAACGTGGGACTCCTTTTCTTTCTTCTCTTGCTCCCCCTCAGCTCAGCCGGGATTCCCGATACTGCTCTCCTTACTGTCCCTCCGTTGCTACCACCGCAGCCACCCCTAGGGCTCTTTCCTCTGCTTCCTGGGACCCTCCTCATGCCGCCCACCCCAGGCCCTCCACACTCCCCGACCCGCTGGGCCTTGCTGGCCTGTGCTCAACTCCCTACCTGCAGGGCCGGGACCTGCTGCCGTCCAGGGAGGAGTGAGCAGGCAGGTTTGTGTGACAGGCCTTGGGATTCGAAGGGCCCACACACATGTTCTGAATCAGTGTGGACCCAACGCATGGCTTTCACTAGGGTCACTTGCCATGGTCTCCTGCGTGGACGAGACAAGCTCCCCATCTTGCCTCCTCCTGTGGCTCTGCTGGTCTCTCTCCCCTGGGTCTCCTTCCTCCACTGCTTCTCATCCCCTCCCCCTGCCCTCGCCTCCCTCCGCTCGTCCTTTCTGCTTCTCAGCTCCGTCTCCAGTCCTCTCCCCACCTCGCTGCCCCTCTGCTGCCTGGTCCACACCGTGGCCTTCCATGGTGCTGCTCTGCTCTGCCTCCCTCCCCGCCTCGCCCTGTCTTGTCCTGAGATGCTGCACCACCCACGAGCTTTTGCTCCTGGCACTTCCTCTGTCCCCTTCTCTTCTAGGCTCTGTCTCTGGGTTTCTTTCTCAGTCTTCCCGTGTCTGACTCCTGACCTCACTGTGCCTATGTCTGTATATCTCTGCCTCTTGCCCTCCATCTCTGATCCCTGCATCTCAGCCACACTGTGGCCTCTGAGAACAAGAGGTCCAGGGTGGAGGGGCAGAGAGCCAGGCCAGGCTGCCCTCTGCACACGGGAGCTCTCACAACCTGCCTGGGGCTGCTCTGCCCTGCAGAATGTGCTGGGGCTGAGGCCTGGAGCTGAGGAAATCCATCAGTCATTTCTGATGGAAATGGCCCCTTCCCAGGAGGCCTCTGCCTCCCGGTCGCCTGCCGATGAACTCTGCCAGCACCTGAGGGAGAGCTCCTTGCCGGGAAGAGGGTTCTGCGCAGGAGCAGCCTTCCAAGGAAAACATTGCTTGACAGATCATGTGTCAGGAGGGAGCTGGTTCCACACACCATAAATTGCCAGCCTGACTCCCCCTGGGGGCCCCGTGATCCCCAAGTTGAGTTATCCTGCCAGGCCGGGCTCGGGTCAGCACCGCTAGACTTGGCGCCCAGAGAGGCAGACCTGGGTGCAGGTGGCCCAAGGGCGTCTGGCAGCTGGTCCCAGTCTCCTCCTCGGAGGAGCACAGAGGGCCTCGTAGCCGCACTCAGAGCTCCCGGGCCTGTCGTTTACAAAGTGTGTTCACAGCCAGCACCTCTTCTGTTCTCCAACCAAGGGGGCCTCCTTAGCCCCATTTTGAAGGAAGAAGTGTTAAGATTCAGAGAGGGGCAATGACTGAAAGGTCCACAGAAATTAAGGACAAAACTGACAGTGTCTGGCTCAAAATCTCATCCCTTCTCTGCTCCTGTTCTCCATTTATTGTCAGAGAAGACTCTGCAGGAGAAAGGTGTTAGCTTGGGCCTAGAGTGAGCAACATCATTCAGTCATTCACCAAACACTTGGCAGGTGTCAACTCTGTGCCAGGTGCTTGAGGGCCACGGGAATGAAGCTCACAGGTTTTTTGCCCTCAAGGAACTCACAGTCTGTGGGTTGACAAACCCAAGGTAAAAAGTGAACAGAGCTGTATAGGGAGTTCCAGTGGGAACTGGAAGAATCGAAAGGAAAATCTGGGGAAAACCAAAGTCCCCTTCCAGCTGTGAGGAAGGCAGGAAAGGAAGGCTTCCTGGAAGTAGCAGTCTGTGACCTGCTCTTACAGGAAGGGTATTGCAGACGGCTAGAACAGGCAGGGTGGTGTGGAGGTGGCGAAGCATGAAAGCAAGACATGTCCAGAAAACGGGGGCCAGCCAGCTTGGCTGGAGGGAGGGAGACAGTTAAAGGAAAGGAAAGGACAGTGAGGTGAGGGCCAGGTCCTAGGGGAGGCCCCAGGAGGGAAGGTTGGACTTTATACTGAAGACCAGGATATCACAAGAGGACTGAAGCGTGGTGGGGTTGATACGGTCTCACGTTTGCATTTTGGATTTGGAATCTATGCAAAGGGTTGGCGGGGATGCTGGTCAGGAAGATTTTGCATCATGTGTGGCGACTACAATAGCTTAGAATCCCGCCTGGGCCACAGAGCCACGGTGGGACACGGTAATTTCCCTATGCTCAGTTTCCTGATCTTTAAAAAGGGAGTAAAAACACTACCTCAAGCCACTCCTGGGACTAGATGAGATCATGCAAAGGCTGATGGTGGCTATTAATACGATCGTGGGCATGAATCTTAGGCCACAGGTTCAGGTGTGCACAGCACAGCGAGCCTCTGTGTGGCCTGCACAGTTTAGCGTTTAGGTCCCCACTTCACTGAGCTGGCAGGAAAGGTGACCGTAGTCACTCCTGGGTTCCAAGATATCACACTGTACTAAGGTGGGGAGGGGGTAGCTCTGGCTGTCAGTTGGCTAAATTCACAGCTACGTTAGAGCTGTCCCTTGCCCGTCACTTGCCTGTCACTTGGCCCCTTCTGGCCTGGAGGCTCTATGAGGCTCCCATGCTGTACTGGGGTGTGTCTGTCTAGAGACGACTCCCACAGACACATTCTCCCTGAGCAGTCAGTCCTCTCCTCTTGGAGGGGGGTCCACCGATCTTGCTCTGTTCCTCCGCACAGCCTGGGTCTGTGGAAAATCCTGCTCCTTCTTGTGTCTTCCAAGCTAGTCCGTCTCATTTCCCCATTCCAGCTTCTCTGCACAGCCCAATCTATCTTTTCCATCTCCTCCACAGGGCTGCTTGGTGCTCTTGGGCTTAGGCTTTTGAAATGAAAAGCTAGAAACGTTTCCTGGCCACAGTTTTTTACTCTGCCACACACCTCCCCTGGGGCAATGAGCAGAGAGTCTGTCTCTGCTGGAGTGAGGGTGAAAGCAAGAAGAAACTACCCAGGGAGGAATGGAGCATAACCATTGTCTTAACTAATGTGCCATCTGATATCATTACCATCATCTCAATAGAGGAACAAACCAAGGAGCAGGGGACAAGCGTGCCAGAGGAGGGGGCACCTGACACGAGCAAAGGTCTGCCCACTCAGCTGTGATAAGGACTGGAGATTTTTGTTGATGATTTGCTTGAGTCCTTTGTAGATTCTGGTTGTTAGCCCTTTATTGGCTGTGTAGAATGCACTATTTTCTCCCATTCTGCAGGTTGTCTATTCGCTCTATTGATTGTTTCCTTGGCTGTGCAGAAGTGTTTTAATTTAATCAGGTCCCATTTATTTATTTATTTATTTATTTTGTTGCTATGATTGCCTTGGTGTCATCTTCATAAATTCTTTGCCTAGGCTGATATCTATAAGAGTTTTTCCAACCTTTTATTTTAGAATTCTTATAGTCTCATGCCTTAAGTTTAAGTCTGTTATCCATAGTGAATTAATTTTTGTGAGAGGTGAGATGTGTGGATCCTGTTTCAGTCTTCTACATGTGGCTATCCAGTTTTCCCAGCACCATTTATTGAATAGGGGTTCTTTTCCCCAGTGTATGTTTTTGTCTGCCTTGTCAAAGATCAGATGGCAATATGAGGATGGTTTTATATCTGGGTTCTCTGTTCTAATCCATTGGTCTATGTCTCTGTTCTTGTGCCAGTACCATGCTATAAGACTTGTAGTATAGCTTGAAGTCTGGTAAAGTGATGCCTCCCAATTTGTTCTTTTTGCTTAAGGTTGCTTTGGCTATACAGGGTCTTTTCTGGTTGCATACGAAGTGTAGAATTATTTTTTCTAGACCTGTGAAAAATGACATTGGTGTTTTAATGGGGATTACATTGAGTTTATAAATCACTTTGAGTAGTATGGACATTTTAACAATGTTGATTCTGCCAATCCATGAGCATGACATGTTTTTCTATTTGTGTACATCCTCTGTGATTTCCTTCCTTAGTGTTTCGTAGTTCTCCCCGTAGAGGTCTTTCACTTCCTTGGTTAAGTATATTCCTAGGTATTTTATTCTCTTTGTTGCTATTGTGAAAAGGTATTGAGTCTTTGATTTGACTCTCAGCTTGACTGTTGTTGGTGTATAGGAATTCTACTGATTTGTGTACATTGATTTTGTAACCTGAGACTTTGATAAATTTATTTATGAATTCCAGGAGTCTCTTGACATAATCTTCGGGGTTTTCTAGATATAAGATCACATGATCAGCAAAGAGCGATAGTTTGACTTCTTCTTTCCTCATTTGAATACCTTTGATTTCCTTCTCTTGCCTGATTACTTTGGCAAGGACTTCCAGCACTATGTTGAACAGAGGTGGTGAAAGTGGGCAACCTTGTCTGGTTCCAGTTCTAAGCGGGAATGCTTTCAATCTTTCCCCATTCAGTATGATGTTGGCTGTGGGTTTGTCATACATGGCTCTTATAATATTGAGGTATGTTCCATCTGTGCCTATTTTGTTAAGAGTTCTTATCATAAAAGGGTGCTGAATTTTGTCAAATGCTTTTTCTGTGTCTATTGAGAGGATCATATGGTCTTTGTTTTTGCTTCTATTTATGTGGTGAATCACATTTATAGATTTGCATATGTTGAACCATCCCTGCATCTCTGGGATGAAATCCACTTGATTGTGGTGGATTATTTTTTTGATATGTAGCTGAATTCGGTTTGCTAGGATTTTATTGAGAATTTTTGCATCTATATTCATACAACCAAAACGTTTGTACCCCCATAATATTCCAAAATTAAAAAAACAATGGCTGGAGAGAAGGAATTGAGAAGGGTGGAGTAGTGTCTTTGGGCAGGTTGGTGGGGTCAGGGTCTCTGCCAAGCACATCCTGGCTGAATGCTCTGGCAGGGCCCGAATCTGTTCACCTCTGTACCTCCAGGCTCCACACAGGGCCTGGCCTGGAGCAGGGCCCAGCGAGTGTGTTGGGGGTAGACAGATGGGTGCATGGATGAGAGTCAGCTGAGGACACTGGGCTCTCATGTAGGAAGAGCCCGAGGAGAGCTGGGCAAGACACCGTCCTGTGCCAGCATGCCCCGGGGGTCAGACAGGGTGTGGGTGACCTGGCAGGAACCCGGAGCCTGAGCCCAGGAGAAAAGCAGGAGGCAGGGAAGGATGGAGATGCTAAGGACTGCCCTGAATGCCAATCTTGGGTCTGCTGTGTGACTTTGGGCAAGTTACCTAACCTTTCTGAGCCACTTTTCTCATCTGTACCACGGGGGATAAAGCAGGAGCTACCTCACAGAATCGCTGTGAGGATTAAATGAGATCACATATGTAAAATGCTTAGTACATTGCCTGGCACATACTACATGCTCAATGCACACTAGCTAACATTGCCGTGATTGTTGGTATTCCCTCTGGAAAACAAACACACCACACTCCTGAGTCATTCTCGCCTCCACCTCTCTTACCACACACATCCACCAATCGCCAAGTTCCTGACAATTCTGCGTCCTGTGTGGGCCTTCCCTTGGTGATGGCCTCCTCATCATCCCGCCAGCCTCTTTGCTTTCTCACCCTCCAACCTCTCGTTCGTCCGTCCAGCCTCCACACTGGCCTCCAGAGAAACTCTCTAAACTGAACATCTGACTGCATGACTTTCCGGCTTAAAACCCTCCAGCACACAGTACCACCCAGTGAGAAAGGGCGCTCAAGGACTTTCAGGCTCTAGCCTCAAATTCCAGCCACACCACGGTCAATATGCACACCACGCCCTCAGGCGGAGGCCCGCTCCCGCCTGGCTATCTCAGGCCTTCTCAGACCTCTCCGCCTTTGCACTGATTGTTCCCACTCCTGGAAGGCCCTTCCCGTCTTCTCAGCCCTGACATCTCTCAGCCCTGACCTCCTTCAAGATTCAGATTAAGTGAAGCTGCCCCTCCCGCCCCAGTCACAGCCAACCTGACCCTCTGTGGGGTCTTGGAGAGCGGGGCCCACTCACCGTGACAGCCCCTGCTGCTGCCTTGCCCCTGCCCGGAGCTCCTGAGAGCAGGTGCTCGCCCTGCTCTTTGCACGCCCCTGGCACCTGCGCAGGGCCTGGCTTAGTAAGGGTCCCTGGACATTCTCTGAATGACTGAATGAAGGCCCGGCCCTGGGAGGTGGATACTGTTCTCTCTGTTTTACAGACAAGGAAAGTGGGGATTCAAAAAAGCTAAGCGGTCTACCTGAGCATACACACCCAGGCGGAATCACGTTCAGATACCTTTCTACACACAGTTTTCTCTGCCTGGAATTCTGTCTTCCCTCGTTTTCCTAGATCATTCTTTAGACCCAGCTTAGATACCACTGCCTCTAGGAAGCTCTCCAGGCCCTTTCTTCTGAGCTCACCCAGCACTTCTTTTCTCCTGACACTGTAGAGTAGACTGTTTCTCCCACTGGATTGTGAGCACAGGGACCAGGACTGCCTCTAGGGTATGTGTGGACCTGTCTCTAGAAACAATTTGTGAGTTGCCTAAAATCAGTATGTCAGCCCTATTCTTTTTATTTTTATTTATTTATTTATTTTTTGAGACAGAGTCTCGCTCTGTTGCCCAGGCTAGAGGACCGTGGCGTCAGCCTAGCTCACAGCAACCTCAAACTCCTGGGCTTAAGCGATCCTCCTGCCTCAGCCTCCCGAGTAGCTGGGACTACAGGCACTCGCCACCATGCCCGGCTAATTTTTTCTATATATATTTTTAGTTGTCCAGCTAATTTCTTTCTATTTTTAGTAGAGACAGGGTCGCACTCTTGCTCAGGCTGGTCTCGAACTCCTGAGCTCAAATGATCCACCTGCCTTGGCCTTCCAGAGTGCTAGGATTACAGGCGTGAGCCACCGCGCCCAGTCAAGTCAGCTCTATTCTGGAGACCCAATTTCATGGCTGCCCACAAAAGAAATACCACCCTGGCCAGTGGAAGTGATCCATTGCTCAGGCTGCTCTACGGGGACCAGGGCCTGGCCACGGAACTCCAGCACAAGCCCACAGACATTAAGCCTAGAGCTCCTTGTGGCCTCTGGTTGACCCCATGCATGAAGGAGAGGTTTGGAAAAAGCCCTGAAAAGGAGAAACAGACCATACCCTATGCAAGTCTCGGTTTAGGCTTACAGCATCCCACCTGTATGACACTGCTAGCTCTGGGCAACCCTAGGCATTCAAGAGGGATTTAGGAACTTTTGAGGATGGCCCTCCAAAGTGTGGGGCTGCCTGAGAAGCAGGATAGGAGCAGTGTCCCTGCATGTCCAGGTCAAAGAGTGGTACTGGCAGAGGCCATATCCATCTCGTGCACAGCTGGGACTATGCATATGGCCTGGGCAGTTTGCACAACCCAAACCCAGGATGAGCCTATGGAGTGACGGAGTTGCTAGAAGCGTGGGTGGCATCAGCAGGAGAATAGTCTCTAGATCGAGGAAGGTCGGTATCTGCTATTTTCTGCTGACCAGTCCACATTTAAAATTAGGCATTCAGTGATGAGGTCCATGTTTGAAGAGGAACAGGGGAAACTGGACTATGTTTAGCTCTTTGAAGGTCATTACATGGAAAGAAAAGCAAAGTTAACATTGTGAGACACCAGAGGGCAGAGCCAGAGTGGGGGGTGCAAACAGGGAGATTTCAGCTAGATTTTAGAAAATTTATTCTAATAATCCCAGCCACTCAGAAATGGACTCGGCTGCCTGGAGAGAGAGGGAGGTCTCTGCCCCTGGAGGTGTGAAAACGGTAGGTGGGTGGGCCACCTCTGGGGGGCTGCAGGGCTTGCCCTGCCCTGGGAGCCCTTCAGTCAAACTCCCTTTAAGGCCCTTTTCAACTCTAAGATTCTAAGTCTTCATTGAGAATCTATCCTGTGCTGGACACTATGGGGTGAAGAGAGAAGAACGACAGGACTGTAGCCCCCAAGGTGGTCTTATTCAGGCAGGCGAGGCAGACAGGACACTGTCATTGACGATTGAGTGGTGAGGGTCACCATGAGGGCAGAGGAGGTGCTGAGGGCCATGGAAGCCCAGAGGAAGGCGCCATCTTGCACCATGACCAGAGGTGTGTCTTGGGGGCTAAGGACGCTGACCCTTAGAGCAGCGCTGTCCAGTAGAACTTTTTACAAAGATGGAAATGTGTAATGCATGCGTCATCCAATACAGTAGCCCTTGAAATGTGGCTGGTAAGACTGAATTTTAAATTTTATTTAGTTTAATAGCCACATGTGCCAAGTGCCTACTGCATGGGGCAGCACATCTCTATCGTCGAGGAAGTTCTGTCGGACAGCACTGCTCTAGAGAGTTCCAACAGGCAGCTCCATGACCCGGAGGCCCCTTCCTTTCCTTTCCCTGTGCTGTCAGTATCGCAGAGAGGGAGGGCTCCAGACCGGGAGTCATAGCACTGGACAGGCCAGCTTGCTGTGTGACTTTGGATAAATCTCTCCACCTCTCTGGGCTACAGCACCAATGAAATGAGGGCTTACACTGTAGGGCTTTGTAAAAACAATAGTAGTAATAAAGACTCTGTGGGTCTAGGATTCAGAGAGAGAAGGAAGCCTTCAATCTTCATCCTCTTCTATCGACCCCAACCTTCCACCACCCAGACCACAGCTCCCAGCGACCCCAAGAACTTTTGTATTTACCGCTTAGCACTTGCAGTACGCGTCTGTGACCTTCTTTAGAAACTTTTTCTTTACGAGTTTATTTTGGCTTGTGCTGAGCATTCATAAAATTCCTAGGGAACTGGAGGTTTAAAAGTCGGCCTTGTAAAAGGAGTAGGTGGGAGGGGGTGGGAACCGGGCAGAGAGGGGAGAGGACAGCAGCCAGCCCTGGGAAGCCGGAAGAGAAGGCCGAGTTTTCCACTCTCCACTCAAGGCCTCGACTCCCGTGAGTCCTGGATCTTTGGGGTCGTGATGGGGAGAAGGGGTGAAGGAGAAAGAGGAGGGGTGGGAGTAGGGTGGAAGGCGCTGCAGGCATGGAGGGCTGGGGTTTTCCTTTTCCCACTGGGCCAGCAGAGCTGAGCCCGCCTCTGATAAGAGGTCCCTCTGGCTTGTCTCGGGGTTTTTGTGTCATTCATCTCTCCTCTGGCCAGGCTGCTCCTCAGCAGGTTGGAGGTGCTGGTGAATGGCTCAGAGAGCGTGGGGCATATGAAACAAATTAGGTCTCTGTTACAGCCACCCAGAGGCGGGTGATGGATGGGGGCCGCGTTCACGGCAAAGCTAATTGGCAACACACAGAGACATCCAAGAAAGTATATTATTTTGCCAGACTTCAGAGTCATTGGACTATTTTTTTTTATTGTAGAACATTATACAGCCAGAGATAAGCACAGTGAAAGTTTTAAATCTAATAAAAGCTTTTGACTGCAGAGTAAAAATAACATACACAGAGAAGTTTGATTTGGATTCAGGTTTTATTAATGTTCTTTCGTTGCAAAATGTTTCCAATTTAAAAAACAATCTGGAGAGTGCTGAATTAATAAACTGCTTGTCTTTTGGAAGAGCCAGAGATTTTGAAATGCTGTGGTGGACAAACACACACATACACAAACACACATACACAGTGCTACCAGAGGTTATTACAACAATATCTAAAATATTCTAAATTCGGACTTATATGGCTCAGACTTGGGTAGAGGTGAAAAACCTTATGACTGAGCTTGGAGGAAAAGCACCTGAAGTTTATTGAGCAGCACCTGATCCGAGGACCCCAAAATAATACAAAAACCTGGCTCAGATGTCACCAGCCGGGATCAGCAAAGACTAGAATATTCTAGGCCTCAGTTTCCCCATTTGTAAAACAAAGCTATTAGGTTCAATGGTCTCTGAGGATTTCAGGATTTCTCCAGGAAGTCAATAAGGAACCATTATTGATTCTCCCCAAAGATTTTCTAAATCTTTGCTTTAGGAAAAGGTAACTAAATCTGAAATTGATCAACAATGGGAAGAGAAACCAAACTGTGGTTGAAACCTGTCAACCAGGCACTGGTGCTTGTGTCTAGCTGTTTGTAAAGAATAACTGATAGTATGACTAACTCCAGCTGGAAGTTTGCAAAATAACCAGCTATCTTCATAGTATAGAGGGAGGGGGTCAGATTATTTTTAACCAGTAGTTTTCAAAGGAACTTCCTGTTTGCAAAATGACTGGTAAGTTAGTTAATCAGTTCCTTGACTAATTTCCTAACAAGTTGTTTTTTTTAAATAACTGGTCATTTTCAATTCAAATACTTGCCTAACTACATCTAACTGTTTTGTTTTCTACTCCTACATAACTGGAGTTTTAACCCTGGGGAGGAAATACAATTCTAACTCCATGCTTTTTTAGGTGGCTTCAGCTGTTCGTCCCACTCGTGTCAATTTGGGGGTGGTAATATCTCCTGGGGAGACCTCTCACACACTCAGTCAGCCCAGGGCCCAGGAATGCTGGTCATAAACCTAAAGATAAGCACCTCCTTCCCCAAAGGCAAGAGCAAGGTCTGTCTGGCAGGGTGTCAGAGAGGGTTGGGCTCAGGTTTCGAATGCATGCAGCCTCCCTGTCCCAGTCTGCCCCTGATCTAGAGCTCTGGGAACATCAAGACAGAGGCACAGAGGCTCAGTGCAGGCCCAGTGCAGCCAGCTCAGCTCCAGCTTAGAGGCCCGTTGCTTTTCAAATGGAAGAGAGGAAGGGAATTAACCCATCTTTTCTTTGCAGTGGCTCCTGCTCCTACTCCAACTTGCCCTTCCCCACACCTGCGGAGCCTCACGCCAACTGCCAGCGGGTGAGAAAAAGGACACAGTCCCCTGTGTCCAATACGGGCCTGGTTTCCGAAAGGAGAACAGACTCAGCCCATCTCTCTCTCCAACACACGACCAGAGGATCCGGCCATCCCCTGTCTCTGCCCCACACCCTCAGCCCTTGGCTGGCTCAGCGGCCTGGCCTGGCGGTGACTACCGCCCCGGGGCTCTCTCCTCTCCACCTTCCCAGGGCCTGGATGGCCTTTGAGTAAACAGATAGCCCAGCGAGGTATGTGATCAATTAGCTTTGCTGAAAATACAATCATTTTGTTATTCCAAGCTGATGAGAAGCCTGCTCTCCCAGCCTCCACATGCCAATCAGCCCGTGTCACCGATATAATTTTCCACATAAACACAACCTTTGTGCAACATCTACTCTTGTAAATAGATGTAATTCCCAAACCAAATAACGCACTTGGAGGGGAAATGGATATTATGCATGCAAAAAGAAAAGCCGCGATTTTTACACTTTCCAGGCAACAAAAGATTACTCCTAATTGCGAGTGGCGGAGAGGGAGGCGGCGGCTGCCGAGAGACTAGGGAGGCCAGCTTCCAGCCGCATTTTTTTCTCTCTCTGCACATGTGTGCACGCAGACCACCAGGAACTGCTTAACCGAGGATTTGTCCTGTTTAGGCAACTGGGGAGAACATGGTTGTTGTTGTTGATATCTTCAAGGAAACGGAGAGTTAATTATAAGGTTTGGTCTCTCTTGCCAGGAGAGACCCCCTCCAAACCCTAAACCATACACATCCTGTTGCAGAATTTTCCCCGTGTGTTCCTGCTCAGGAATGGCCTCCGCGGGCTGTGGAGTATGTGAGTTCCTCTGAAATGCATTGGTGTGTCTTTCTCAATGTTCTGCTCATTTAAGTGAATCCCTAAATTAGACCTTGAAAGCAGCGGAAGTCCCTGGGTAGCCAGGGAGCGAGAACTCTGCAGAACCCACTGTGTAATCCTGGCCAGGTTCTGGGCACAGGCTGCCTCCTGGCCTCTTCCAGTGCTTCAGAAATGAAGGTTGAGATACCCCCCCCCACACACACACCCTCTGAGCCTCTGGCCTCCCATGTCCCCTGGCACGGGAGGGAGAAAGCCCTTTGAGATCAGAGTCAGCCCCAGCCAAAGGGAGAGTGCAGCCTGGGAGGAGGGAGCATTGGGATTGCAGCTGCCCCATGAGGTGCTGGTGGGCCCAGGGACCCATGTCTCCCCAGGCCCTACAGCCAGCCACTCCCCAGGCCCTACAGCCAGCCACGCTCCGGGCCAGGCAGTGTGGCACACATCAGAGCCGGATGGCAAGACTCTGGCTGTACCCCTGCACACGTGGAAGGGGGCAGATTCACAGAAGATGTAAATTTCGACAAGGATTACTTATTTTTTGCAAAGACTCTTCTACTAGCAGGTGAGTAACAGCACCTTCATCTCAAGAAGGTGCTTTCACATAAGGCTTCTGAGTCTTTATTTTGCTGAAATTCAGCAAGATAGGAGTTAGGGAGTGCAGGTCTCTAGGAGAGCACACATAGGGGAGCAGGAAGGAGGAAGCAGAGTGACCAGGGGGCTCGGGCTCCTTTCCAGGTCCTGTCCCTGGTAATACTTCAGCTACAAACGATTCCTAGTTCTGACCTCCTCTCCCCCCTCCCCCACCCAGGGAACTCAGCTTAAGAACTCTCCTCCCCAGCGTCCATCTGTCCCTGGCTCCCAAAGCCCATCTGAAACTCATTAGCTGCTTGAAATGATTGTCATGGGAGCCCTTGATGGAGAACAAGAAAGGGAGAGGGGTACTTTTAAAGGACAGCAATCGGACCCAAATGCTGGCAGATGTTTGGAAACCTGGCTGCTGAGAGGGGCCTCCTGGAGGTGTGGGGGCTGACTCCTCAGCCTGACCTGGGGCTCGGCCCCCACCTCCCCACACTTTCATCTGTCTGGTCAGCTCCTGGAGCCCAGGCCGGATACAGTGGGATAAACCTGCGTGTTCAGGGCTCCTTTGCTGCCGAGGAAAGATCCACAGCCCCGGGACGTGCTACAACCTGATTCAGGACAGCTATGGAGGTCCCTTGATTCCTTGTCACTTGTGGCTTAATTCCTGTACTTTGCTGATAAAGTGACTTTGTAATAATGAAATCATAAAATATGAGAAATGTTGGAATCATAGCATACAACGTTAGAATCACAGAACTAAGACTCAGAATTAAAAAGTCTTCAAAATATAGAACATGAAATAAAAAGTAACTTTGTATTGTAGGATCTTAGAAACCTAGAATGTTAGAATCATAAGACTGTTAGAATTCTTGAAAAAATAATTTATAGAATCACATAAGTGCTTTAGATTCTTAATAGCATAAAACATTAGCATTATGGAATTTTAGGATTGTGAAATCAGAATTCTAGAATACAAGAATTGTAGAGCATTAGAAATATAGAAGAATAAATTTATAGAAATACAGAATCATGGTCTCTGATAGTCACAGAACTCAACAATGGTGGAATGTTAGGATATTAAGGAAACAGTGAATGATAGAATCTTAGAGTCACAGAATATTAGCGCCTTGGAAGGGTAGAATTAGAGAACCATACAGTCTATAATTAGAGAATAATAGCAGTTTATAATTACAGATTCATTGGATTATAGACTCTTACAATCACAGAACATTAGAATCAGAGAGTGTCTGTTTTGTTAGAGAAGTATCAGATCTATGACTTACAGAATTTTGGAATTATAGGCTTTTAGACATAGCCTTGAAGATTTTTCAGAGGCAAAAGGGATTTAGGGGTCATTCGGCTCCACTCCTGGCCCGGTCCTCTTCACACACTTGTGCACACACACACACACTCAGGCCCTCGGCAACCCTGTGCCTATGTCTAGACAGCACAGTCCAATGTTATCGTTCCTTACATCCGGAGCTGCCCATCTCCTTTTCTGCCTCCCCTGTCTGCCCCACCTCTCATCATTACAAATTCCTACCAGCCCTCTGTTTTTTGATGGACAGCTCGCTTTTCTTTTTTGCAAATCATCCAGCATCTTAATTCACCATGCCTGTTCCTTGCAGGACAAAACTATTTCAATGATTAACATATCACTGAAATGAAGCTTTGGCCCTTTTGGGGTGTGGGAAGGGGAGCAGGAGGGAGGAAGCAGATGTGTGTGTCGGGGGTGTCTCTGTCCTAGAAATAGCAGCAAACAGGTCCCCAGAGGAATTTATGCTGCTCATTCCTTCTTGGAAGGAGATGGGAGGCACGACTGGCTGGGATCGGGCAGCCTGGTCTATCTAGGTGCGAGGAGATTTGAAATTATACACCATTTCATGCTCATTTATTTTATGATCCTCATGGGCCGGGGTTTACACAAATGGGACAACGTGTGGATTAGATAATTTGCTGGGAATTAACAGCCTCCGATGGTTATTAGTCTTGGGGGTGATTAAAGCCGGGTTGATGAGGATGGCTCAGTGATGAGTCGATGATGTTATCCATGTCCTCATCGGGGTTCAAAGAGATGTGAGGCTCATCACCCAGTCGTAAATCCCCACCAGGAACAACACAGTGGAAGAGGATGGTCAGATATCAGCTGCATAGTAACACTCAGGATTCTGTTACAACGTTTAGGAATAAACTAAACGCAAAACAAAGCCAGCTTCAGAGTCACCCTGGTAATTTAGAAAACACTGCCTCCTGAGTTAATTCATCCCAAAACTCTGGAGAAGGACTAGCCAAAGATAAACAATTTAAATATGGAACCTCCTGCTTTTTATTCAAGCACCATAAAGGCAGGGTCTGTGCAGTGACCACTGACGTACAAGTCTGTCTTCCTCGAGAGATCTTTTTTCTAGCTCAGTTTCTACGCAGAGCCTCCCAGCCCGTGTTCACTCCAAGCGCCTCCGTAGAGAGGGAGCAGCTCAGGTTAGAAATGCTAAGAGATCGGGAAATTTTTCCATATATGAAGCATTGAAAGCAATTCCTTTTGACAATTTCAAATCTTTTTTTAATAAACCATTTAGTTTAGAAACCGCAGAGCCCCATAGCAAACCAAACTGCAACGCCCAACTGGTTCTAGGAATACTGTTTCCGATGTAGCCGAGATTTCTTTTCCCCAAACTGAAATGCTTGCCTGAGAGGCAGAGTGTAGTTGCCCCAGGTACATAGGCCAACCCTGCCCGCTGGGCTGTGTGCCTTTAGGCAAGTCAGAGCTCCTCTCTGGTATAGGTAATTGGATTAAATAATCTAAACGTGGGAGCAAAAATATTAGAAACAGGAAAAGAACAATTTGGCTTTGTTTCTTTTTATGAGTAGAATTTCAAATTAGTGGGGCCAGTGTTTCTATTTATTTTAGAGGCCGTTCAACCCAAAACTGCTGTTTTCATGGCTCTAGCTTTTGATTTCTGATGCTACTCAACAAAACCATGACCCCAAACGTCCTAGACTACTCGCTGCAGCTGTTGTACACGGTTTTCAATGGTTTGGCCTATTGTTAACACAAATGGCGCATGTTGTTGCCTCCTCAGTTCTGAAAGAAATAAGGAAAGAAACAGAGTGAAAGTGAGCTAAGGGAATGGCAGGCTGTCCGGAGGCCTCACTCACTGCGTGACTCAGTTTTCCCATCTGTGAAGTGGGGAGGGGAGGAGGCAGGAGAAATCCAGATGTTGTCTTCCTGCTCCAAAACAGAGTCGCAAGGCTGCAGCCCTGATTCTGAACAAGGGACCTGGGCATACTGAGCTCTGCCCTCTGCCACATCCGCAGCCCCTGGGGCCCCCCTCCTGATTCTGGAGATGGGAGGGGTGGGGCTGAAGGAAATGGAGAGCCTTGACAAAGGGGACAATGGCAAATCCCTGATTGTGGACAAGTCCCTTTCACTGTGAGCCTGAAAGGCCAAGGCGGGGTGGGCGGGGTGAGGACCCTCTTGCCACGGCCCCATTGAGAGTCGGTGGACCTGTCAGGGATGAAAGGAAGTGAGTTAAAGAGGCGAGTGAGGGACTGTGCTGGGGGCTCCGTGGTCCCCTAACCAGAAGAGGGATGGGGCCAGCGGCTCAGCCCAGCCCCTTGCACACTGAGCAAGGCTGCCCAGCAAGGCTGAGGGGCGACAGGCACTGGCTGGTTGGCTGGGTCCTCAATCCGGGCTTCTTCCCTTCTTGATCTGAAGCTCATCGGGTGCGGTTTATGCCCGACCAGTTTGGGACTGGATCTCCTTGGAAAGGCCGGGGTTGCGGGTGAGGTTGGGGAGGGTGGCTGGTGTGACCGCAGGGCCCAGACCAGTCCGTTCAGCCACAACATCCCATTAGGACGGCCCAAACCAACCGCCTGAGTCCCACAACTGATCACTGCCGACACACAGCCCGTCGGTTCGGTCCAACGATGGGTCCGTTTAGACCAAACAACAGGTCAGTCCAACCAAAACCGTCAGTTCAGTGGTAAAAATGGTAGGGGGTGGGGAAGGGAGGACAGAAAAACAACATCAGTTCAGTTTTTACAAGTAACTACGCAACGTCTTGGCTGTTATATAAGGAAGCAACCAATCAGTTCACCTACACAATCGCTGGGTCTTGTCCAAACAGCCCATCACTTGGCAGGTTTGGAGATGGAAACATTTAAAAACGGTCGTTTGGTGGAGTCTGGCACCTTGTCTCAGGCTGTGGACAGCCAGCGGGGAGCGGGGCTTGGGAATCATGCGGTCTCACCCTCGCTGGTCGTGGGGGGAGGAAAGGAAGCTCAGACAGAAGAGCGCGGGGTCCTTACCAAGGTGCCACCGCGCTTCGGGAGATTTCCCTTCTCTCTCTGAGCTGAATGGCCCTTAGTGGCAGAAAAGTTCTTCCTGGTGTCTAATCAGACTCTCCCTTGCTTCAAGACCAGCCTGGATGCTCCCCCTTGTGGCTAGTCTCTAGAGGTGAGTGTGGCAATCCGGGGCACCTGGGAGTGGGCTGCTGACCCTCTCCCTGGGGTAGCAGAGGGTCCGCATGGTGGAGGAGAGCCTGGAGGGCCGTCTCTGTTTGGTGAATAAACATCGGAGTCGAGTTTCTGGCCTGTCACTCCGCAGCCTTTCAGCGTGCGGGAGAGGCCAGGTGGGCCGGAGGGAGTTCCGGTGGGCGGCGCACATGAAGAGGCCCGGCCTGCAGGCCATGGGCCTGGGGGGACGCCAGTAGAATCAGCTTTTGCAGGCCATGGAACTTCACACCTTTGAAAGGCTGCAGAGCGACCCACAGGAAAAATAAACTGTTCTTCCCATCCGAGGCGGATCGGCCATCCTTGGGGGCTCCCCGGCAAGCACAAGGAAACCCTGTAAAAGGGCCCAGTGTTTCCTTTTCCACTCCCTGAGAGGCTGGTGCTGAGCCTCACCGGGCTGCTGGGGTCGGGCTGCTGGGGTCGGGCAGGAGTGCTTCATCCAGCCAGGCCTGGGGTCCAGCCCCGCGCCCCGGGACAGCCACCCAGCCCCAAGCCGTAGTTTACACATCTGGCAAGCAGGCATAAAAATACCTGCCTTAGGGCTTTATTGTGTGTGTGTTTGATGGCGGAACAAGGCATACATGTATTTGAAAGTATGTAGCCTATAGCAGATGCTTGATCAATTCTTCCTCCTCTTGCTGCCTGTGGAACCTAGAACAAGTCGGATTTCCTTTAGGAGAGCTTCATTATGCCACAGGACTGTAGGAGACACTGGATCACTTGGAAGCAAGGAGAAAGAACACGGGGATTAGAGAGTCCTAAGAGTATTATTACAAGTCTGAAGCTAGGGCAGAGCTCTTGTCTCATCAAGCCATCGTTCCAGCAGGAATGGCAGGAGTCTTGAGAGTGGAGGTCCTCGCTGCCTTGGCACCAGGGAAGGGGGGCTTCTTGGAGGAGTGGTTTACCCAAAGCTATGGAGCTCAGTCTTTCTACACAGGTCTAGTTGTGTGAAAATGCTTGAAGTCCAGACTGCTCATGGCGCCCAGCAAGTTGGGGAAGTCCCCAGAAGTATCCCTGCTCACCTGGGTTTTTCAGAGCTGCGAGGAAACAATCCAAACTAGGACCAAGACGAGGATGAATGTAAGAGCAGATCGCAGTGTGAGCTCTCCAGCAGTGGGGCAGGCTGTGCCCGGGGGTAGTGTTAGCTCCCTGTCACGGCAGGTGTGCAGCAGAGGCTAGAGGACCCTGTGACAGGTACAGAGGAGGGACTGTGGCGGTGGGTGGGAGGCGAGAATATCTGACAGCTTTGGAGCCTGTCTCCAAAGCCCCCTGGGCTCCAGTTCAGGTTTTGCATTTCATCCCTGTGTGACCTTGGAGTCTCCTAACCTTTGTAAAGTTCCAGTTTCCTCATATGTAAAAAATCTCCAGTAATTCCTACTTCAAAGAATTGTTTTGGAGATTAAATGAGATAATGCATGTAAAGTATTTAGCATTGTGTCAGAAACTTGGAGGCTCTCCTTCTCACAGCAGAGATTGTAAGATTCTTACAGACCAAAATGTGTAGGAGGTTATTCTTAAATTATAGGAGACCAAATCTGTTTATTTAACAGACACTTATTTAATGCTTATCCTATGCTGGATACTTTTCTAGGGGCTTTATAAATATTCACTAACTTAAACTTCACAACAACCCCATGAGATAGGTACTATTCTCACCCCCAATTTATAGATGAAGAAACTGAGGCAGAGAGGAAGTGAAGTAACTTGCCCAGAGTCACACGGCCAAGGAAGTGGTAGAGCTGAGATTGGACTCTGGTTCCAGAGTCTGTGCACAGAAGATTCTAGGACCACGAGACTTTAAAACCATTCTATATTCCTAAGATTCCAGAGGATTCAAGAGTGTGGGACTTTTATTAATAATAACAAATGTCCGGGATGAGATGGTTCTAGCGCAGGGGGGCCAGCAGACTTTTTCTCTAAAGGGCCAGGGAGTAAATCTTTTAGGCTTTGCGGGCCATAAGGTCTCTGTCACAACCACTCAACTCTGCTGTTGTAGCCATTTCTAAACAAATGTGTTCCAATAAAACTATTTACAAAAGCAGGTGGCAGGTGGATTTGGCCTTTGCACTGAGGTTTGCTGACCCTGTTCTGTGGCTCATGCATCTTCGGCTCTGCTGAGTCCCGGGTTGGGGGGTCTCCCTTCAGGACTGAGTCCCAGAAAAGCCCAGCTGTGCTCCCCCACTGGGAAACGCAGAGGGGTCTGCAGTGGCCAGGGTGGCGCCCCAGGGTGCGGGTGCCTCTGAGTGTGGCTCTCGCTTTCTGTCCTAGAGAGGCTGTTGAAAAGGCTCCTCTCTCCAGCAGCGGAGCCTCATTACTCACGGCTGGAAAACAATGTTAATTTCCCCCAAGTGGGAAGCAGCTGCACTTGTGAGCCAGGGCTCATTTTGCTGCATGAATATTTATGGCATGTCCCCTAATTAAGCCCAGAAATAAAATTTATCCTGCTAGCAGGGGCCATGGACGACTGGAAGGCCATGTCAGGAACCAGCCACTTACGGCGGTGAAGTAGGGTTGTCAACGAAACGTTTGTTTCCAGAGCCACTTGGCCAGGGCCAGTGGCCACAGGAGCGTTTCCCTGAAGGTCAAGCACCCCTGGTGTGGTCACATGCTCATGCAAGGGGCCACCTGGGCCACCTCGCTGAGCAGTGGTGGGTGGCTATTGTCCCAGGCCTGCATCTGGTGACACGGAGGTGACTCTAGGTCAGAGACTGTTTTCTTTTAGTCAGGTTGACTTGGGTGTTTCCTGATTGGGCCTCAAAGGCCACTCTAGTGTAAACAGTCCAGAGAGAGAGGGCCCCAGGTGGGAACCAGGGAGCTGGGTTCGAGTTCCTGTTTGACCTGGGGCTGCCCCCAGCTTTCCCAGCCTCAGTTCCTCCAAGGTGAAAATGAAGATGAAGTCCCAGGGCCATCACCTTCACGCAGAGTCAGGGGAGATGATGAAAGATAATGTCTTTTGGGGAAGGGTTCCCACCGTGATTCTGGACTTTCCTTTACCCGCCGGCCCTCCCTCCCTCAAAGCCCCGGAACCAAGGAAAGCTGACTCTGCCCAGCCCAGTAACCTTGAGGGTTTCCGGAAACCGTAAATCTTGACTTTTCCTTGAGGGGTCCCATCTCCAGAGAATGGCTCGGGCCCTCACATCCTCTTCCACAGAGCCAATAAACCGAGCAAACACCATAAAGCTCCTCACCCCGCCGGGCTTTCCCTGATGGCCAGAGTCGGCCGGTGCAGAACTAGGGGTTTCAGACACGACTGTAAAGTGGGACGTGGGTCCTCCTCCTTCTCTTTCCAGAATGGAACTTGCCTTTGATTTCTCTCCTCTGTCTTCTCTTTGGTGATTTTCCTCTTTCATTTCTTCACAGCACCTGAGAGAGCCCCTCTTGCCGGTCCCCAGCCCCACCTCCCGGCTGATGGGGCCGGGGCGAGGAGGATGCTTTCCTAAGGCGGATCCGGAGGTGCAATCATCCAGGGGCCTTGAGAACCGGCACACCTTGTAAATTCAAAAGTCAACAAGATGTGGAAGCGGAGGAGACCCTCGGCTGGAGAGGAGGAAGTGGGGAGGTGAGGGTGGGCCTTGCCTCATGAAGTGGGTCAGGGGTGGCTTCAGCGCCCTCTGCCTCCCCCACTGGGCCCACCCCACCCCCTGGAGCCGGGACTTCCTGCTCTCATGTGCCACCTGCACGTCCTGAACTCAGATTTGATCACAGCAACTGCCTGGGCCCCAGAGGCCTCCCCTCTTACGCTCTCTTACTACTGATGGGGAGGCTGCAAAAATGGGGAGGGCCTGGCCCACGGGCAGCGTCAGGCAGGTGGAGTGGAATAACACTGGGCTGGGGCGGGAGACCTGGACTCTGGTTCTTGCCTGGGCTGGGTCCAGATCCCAGCCCCAGGGCTGTAAGTCAGCTGTAGGCTCACATTCTTACCCACAGGTCGCCGAGGACACGGGAGGCAAGACCATCACTTCCTATGGCTCGCCCCAGCTGTGGGACCTGCTGATTGCTATTTACATCCACAACACCAACTTCGCTGGAAACAGATGCTGAGCTCTTACCCCTGGAAGGTTGATGCAATGGGCCCATCAGGACACTTTAGCAGATGTATGACTTCAGTCAACTCATCTGTGAAATGAGGGTTATAATATGTATCCCCCCACCTGTCCCCTAGGCTTCTGACAAAAGTCAAATGAGATACTGATTACGATGGTGCTTTGTTCACTGGCTGTGTTTACATGTGAAAGAATAAGTATTAAAATTATACCTATTGCTTTTATTATTATTTGATGTTTACTTTCTTTCCTGGTTAGCCAGAAGGATCTGGTATCCTCTGGAGACCTAGGCCTAGGAGTAAATTCTGCCCAGTTACAGGGGCCCAGAGTAGGCCCAGGAGCTCTGCCAGGGCCCTCGAAGGCCCAGAAGACTCGGGGAGCTGCAGAGTTAGATGGGTAAGACCCCTTTGTCCTTGTTCAGATACAAGCCTGTTGGCTGGATTTATGGTCCCCGCACAGCCAACCCTCTCCACAGTGTGACATCTGGTGCTAAGACAGGCTCACAGAGAGCTCGAGGGACCTGCCTCCCACAGTTCCACAGACATCCCCAATCTCTGCCCGAGAGGACCAGAGAGGCTCTGGTGGGTACCTGGACACCAAGTTCCTACCCCTAAATGCTCCTTTCAATTTCCACCAGATTGTATGTTTGGGGGAGGAAACTATAATATACATAATTTTGACTTATTTGCATTGAAGTCATTGCAAAGCTCTGTCAGAGCCATTTTGTGCTTTCATGGCCTCCTGGACAAGCTTTACCATCTTTCGAAGGCCTTGTCCTCCTCTCAGGGCAAACAGGAGAACACGCTGTGCCAGGAGCAGCCGACGTGACACCTTCAGTGCCCACCTGCCCTGCCGTCCTCTGCACGGTTGGAAATGAGAGTCCCGAAGCCGGTCTCCCTCGGAGCACAGTGAACTCTTGGGTCTGGCAGTCCATCCCTCCATGATTTCCCCCAAGCTGTCTCCATAGCAGCTGTCCCCAAGCTACCAGGCAGGGCTGTCTCCCCACTCAGCTGTGACAGGATGTTTGTGGACTGACTGCATTTCTTCCTCGATGTTCCTGATGTTTTTTAACCCATTCTTTGAGGCCCAGCTGCAGCTCAGCGGAAGCCTTGCCTTGATGATCCTGAGTGAAGCAGTTACCAGCTCGGGATTTGGTACTGAATGACATCAGTAAATGTTTACTGAATGAATGAATAAATGAATGGATGGGGGGAATGAGGGGTCACAGGGACTGGGATAATTTATCCTATATTTTCTTCTCCCCTCTCCCTCTTCTAAAATGTGTCAGGCCCAGGGTTTGGCGCCTGCAGAGGTTTGACAAATGCTAAAGAGTGAATGGGTATGCAGCGAATGAATGGGATGATGAAAGAATAAGCAAACAGCGAGGGAGGGAATGGATGTATAAATGAGGACATGAATATTGGGGACAAGAAATGAGAGCACGATGGTGACGATTAATTAATTATGGAGAAAAAAGAAACTATGCCACATGTGCAGTATTTATGGACACAGGGATAGGGGCCAGTGTTGCCCGAAGTCAGCCCCTCTCCTGCTTCCCAGGGCTGGGTGGGGAGAGGCTCCCAAGGTCCAGGAGCAAGGCCCTTCACATCCTGAAGTGAGCATCATCGCCACTATCTTAGCATCTCCAGAACTAAGATTCAGTTTCAGAGAGTGGGCATTGGTGTTGAAGACTTTAACGTGGACAACCTCGGGGCCTGCAGGGTCTGATTTTTGCTCAGCACACGGAACGAACCTCAAAGCTTTCACCACCACACCCAACACCACACGTATCCTTCACAATGAAGAGTCAGGCTCAGGAGGGGAAGGAGCCGCCCAAGTCTCTGCCACCAGAGTTCTCGATCCAGGGGGCCTTAGACTGACAAAGACCATTGTGATCCAGCTCCTTGGTCTCTCTCTGAGTTCCTCTCCTAAGCCTCTCTCCTTTGCACTTGCCTCCAGCCCCACTGGCCACCTCCCTCCCCTGGCACATGCCATGCACACTCCTGCCTCAGGGCCTTTGCACTGCTAGCTCCTCTAACCTGGGATGCTCCCCCTAGACATCGGCAGGGCTCCCTCTCACTTCTTGCAGGCCTTTTCTCAGAAGTTACCCTATTGGTGAGGACTTCTGTTGCCACCAGGTGTATAATTTTGTCACTGACCCCTTCCCTTTATATCCTTTTGCTTTGATGTTCCTTTATAGCACTTATCTTACATACGGTACATTTTTCTTATTAGCTTATCTGTTTTTCCCGTTAGGATGTAAACTCCAGGAGGGCGGGGATTTTGCGTTGCTTTGTTCACTGCTGTGTCGCAGCAGCTGGAATAGAGCCTGCCACACGGTAGGTGCCCACTACATACATATTAAAGTCTCAAACCCAGCCTCTCTTCTCCACTCAAATGCCACTGTCACTGTCTTTTCTTTCCTGAACATGGCAACAGCCTCCTCCCTGACTCCCGAGCCTCCTCTTTGGCCCAGAGTGATCTTTCCTTTACGGTAAATATGACAATATCATGCCCCTTCTGGAAACTCTTTGCCCTCTTTTCTTTCTCTTGATTCTATCTTTCCCAATCCTGTAAAATAAATGTAGATTTAAAATAATACATGTGAAGTGTCTGACCCATGGTGCACCCTCAGTAAGTGGTGGTTATTGTCACCCCTGGTGACACAGGCATCTGGGCAGAAGGTGCAGTGAGGAGGGAGGAGGCTGTTTCAGGTGTGGTGGGTGTGGGTGTGTGGGACCGCAAGGACAAGCACATGGGGGTGGGACAGCGTGGCGTGAATGGAGGGACCAGCCAGGCCTGGCACGTTCTTGGATGCTCTGATGCCGCTGGGAAGATTCTGGGATGTTGGGAAAGAGATTAGAGTGTAATCTGGTCCCAGAAGGCATTGACTATAAAACTGAAGATCTCTGCCTCATTCTGCGGAAAGGGAGACCTCTGTGAGCTCCTTCAGCAAAATTCAACATGTTGCCAAGCACTGATTAGAAGGCAGGTACCATGGTGGCACTTTCGCTGGCAAGCTTCAACAGAATCCTGGATCTGTCCTTAGAAATCTGTATTATTGCCTCCATTCCACATATGGGGGAACTAAAACACAGGGAGCTTGAATAACTTTCCCAAGATAACCCCCAGGCCAGATTTGAACCCAGGCTGAGGTGACCCTAAATCTTTGCAATTTTTTTTTTTTTTTTTTACCATCCAGAGGCCTAGTGCTTATCAGAGGTTTGTTGATGGGCGACCTCAAACAGCCTGGAGGCTGGTGATGTCTGGCCCAAAAACCAGCTCCTCTCTGGTCCCCAGAGCAGGCTCCAAAGCTGGAAGCTGTGACTCAGGCTTCACACAGCCTTTTCTGGACTTGGAAGTCAAGAAGAGAATTCACAGTACTTTGGAAAACACATTTTCTTTTAAGGACCAATTTTTTGTTTTCATTTCAAACAGCTCTGGCTGGTGACGAGTGGCGAGCAGAGGTGCCCTGTTTTCCATCCCAACACCTATTTCCAGGTGGAGGTGGGGAGGGCTCCAACCCGAAATGTTATTTCAAAACCTTTCCGGGCCTTGCAGCTCCATTTCCAGGACACACGCTGCAGGGAAAAGCATGATTTCCCATTACGTGCTATTGCCCTTTCGGGTCTGAGCACCTTTCAAAGTGGGAAGACCCAGCCTGCTCCAACACCTTCCCTCTTGTCCCCATAAATAAAGTGTCACCGCCTGATGTGGAGTTTAAATAAATAGGCTTGCTGGGCACCCGATGGCCACACTCCTGATAGGCGAGCTTGCCAAGAGCAGCAAACTCAGGTTGCTCCACCCAGCCCCTCAAAGAGAGAAGACGAAACTGGTGTTTTGCAAATGCTCCCTGCCTGCTTTCTGCCATCTGAGGTGCATTCCAAAAAGGAGCAGGCCAGCAGTCTTGTCATCTGACGGGGTGCCGACAGAGATGGATAGCGCTCTCCCTGCCAGAGGAGGCCACATTTAGACACTCCCAGATAGCCAGCTGCCACTTTATTAACAGCAAAGATCCCCATCTGAACCAGGCTGGGAAAGAAAATATTTATGCTTGCCTGTCAGGAGAACCTTCATTTTTCTTCTGGGGGAGCCAGCCAGGGTGCTAGTCTAGGGCTGAAGGAGTGTGACATGTCTGTGTGGCTGTTCTGGGCCCTTCTGCAGCCCAGGGTTGATGAAGACTCCAAAAGATCCTCTGCACAGCTCTGGATGGGGACAAGGGCGAGGGGAGGAGGGGCGGTTTTAGGAGAGCTTGACCTGGGAGCTCAGGGCCTAAGAAACCAGAGCACACCCTGGCTCCTGTTACACTGTGGATGAGAGCAGCTAGGTGTGGGCGTGGGGGCTACAGTTAGAGATCGGACACAAATGCACCATTAAATGATCTCATTATTAATAAAAAACAAGTAGCTTCACTAATCTGAGAAGCAACTTTGTACTGAGAATAAAATAATTTTGTATCATCAGAAAATGCCACCACTGGAGCTGAGCCTGTCGTTTAAGCTGGGCACATATTAAAATCAGTTTATATTGTTACTGTTATCATGGTCATTATTTTGAACAAAAGTTGAAAGCCAATTCTATAATGGTTTCAGGGGTGCTTGTGAACCTGCACTTGGGAGGACCTTGCCACTCTCTGGAAGACAGTTGTACCCAATTACAGTAATTGAGTCATAAGGTACCAGGCTGAACAAGTCAGGGGGTTCTGGGGAATGGAGGCTTTGCCTTATAGGGGTGGCAGGACTGTTCTCCTTAGACCCTAGTGAGGTTGCTCTCCCCCAACTCTGAATGCTGGATCACTTGTCATCCCCACGGAACACACACACTGGAGTCAGGAGATCTGGTTCACATCCCAACTCTGTCACTTAGCAGTTGCACAACCAAGCCTGAGCACCTTATTCAAGTTTTAATCTCCTCTTTGATAAAATGGAGCTAATAAATGTCTTCCTCTTGGGGCTTTCCTGAGAATCAAGTGGGGAAAAGTATGTGAAATAGTCACCACAGTAACAGGTGGACATGTGATACGCAGCTGTGATGGGAGGGGTGGCACATGACATTACAGTATCTCTCTAGGAGTGTAGTGACAATTTTTATTGATATGTAATGAATACATACTAATGTGTGCAAGTATAGTTCCTAGTTCATATCTATCTTAGTCTGTTCAAATGGCTATAACAAAATACAGACTGGGTGGCTTCAATAATAGACATTTATTTCTGACAGTTCTGGAGGCTGGGAAGTCCAAGATCAAGGTGCCCTGCAGTTTGGTCTCTAGCGAGAACTCTCTTCTTGGCTTGTAGGTGGCCACCTTCTTGCTGTATCTGGCAGAGAGAGAGAGAGAGAGAGAGAGAGAGAGAACGCACTGGTCTCTCTTCCTCTTCTTATAAGGACACTAATTCAACCATGGGGACCCTCACCAAGACCTCATCTAAACCTAACTACCTCTCCAAGGCCCCAGCTCCAAATACCATCACATTGAGTGTTAGGGCTTTGACACAAATTTTAGGGGAACACATTCAGTCCATAACAGTAGCTATATGTGATATATGTATAGTTCATATCTGTATCTGCTTATGAACCTATATGTTGTATAGATGCTAATGCCTACTTATGTATTATGAGTCAAAAAATAGAACAATGATAGTCTGGGTGTTTATAGATATTTGCATATACCTGTGTGTGGGCCTATGTACACATGAGAGTGTAGCACAGGTTAAAGTCACAGGCTCGGATTACAAGTGAGTGTGTTTGTATGCAGCATGTGTACACGTGTGTGTGCAAGCATGGATAGGGCATGGCTGCTCTGCAGTAGGCGGTAGGCAGCTACCCCTCAGCCCATCATGGCAAGTCTCCTGCTCCCATGGTGCTGCTGCAGGGACCTGGGCAGAGAGACTCAGAGGCGCTCTGTGTCTGAGGATCCATCAAGCCTGACATCCTGGGCTGCAGGTGCCTGAGGATTTGTCCTGTGCTGTGGAAGAGCCCCTGACCTTGAGAGAACAGTTTGTCTGGGGAGGGGATATGGAGCCTGTCCTTAATGTTATGGAGAACTTTATTAGTTCACCTTCCTCTAAGCATGGGACCCATCTCTATCTATTCAAATGGATCATTTATCTCATTGATAGCTTTCCAAGCTCCAGCTCAAATGACATTTGCTTAGCAATTGGCCTATTTGAAAAAGCCGATGTGTTGGAGCTGAGGCACGCAGACGCTGCACCATCTTTCTGAGTGGGGCGTGCAGGGAGACAGGCCCATGGGAGAGGGTAGTAGGGAGGTGGGGGCATTCAGTTGGTCAAGGATCCCACGGAAACAGGCAAACACATTATCCACTCCAACACAGGCAATTTTTTCCCCAGGGTGGCTAATTAGCAGGCTGCTGCACAGGCTCTCTACTTGACTTGCAGAATTAGAATGCTCAGCACAGAGATCTGTGTTTATGCTCAAAATCTGTTGTCCCTCTTCCCCCACCAGGAGAGGGGCTCTGTGAGCTCTGAGGCCCAGAGACTGCTCAACTGGCATTTCAGGGGCCTGGATGGGGATCCTTCTGCAGAGAAACTCCTTCCTCGTTGGAGGCTTCAGAAAATGGCAAGCCCCTCAATGCAGGCACAGGATGACACATCCATACAGAGGCATAGATATCTCTTCACTTACATAAATGTGACACAAAAGCACAGTCACACAAATCTGCCCAGAAATATAGGCGCCCACCCCCAGAGACACACACAAGCACAGAGGTCCAGACCCCACACAGCACACCCACTGCATGCACTCAGAGATACCAGAGCCTACACCCATACCCCTAAAGAAACACATGCCTGCACACATACACCTAGACATATATGTATGGCAGATGCACCTTCACAGTCTCCTGGGAACATATGTGTAGGAGCACACATGAAGACAGAGAAGCTGCTTAAACAAATCTACAGAAACAAAAATTCTCAGAAACCAACATTGGTGACTCTAAATCAGAATCTCCTACCAGAATCAGAGATGAGATCATCTGAGAATGAGATATCAGATGCAATATCAGATATCTGACAGGAGATTCAGAAATTATGTGAGAATCAGAATTCTCTTATCAGAGTCACCAGGGAGCTTTTATAAATACTCATATTGGGCTCCCAGAATCTGATAAGTCATTGATTGAGATATGGTAGTAGCCATGTGAATTTTGAAAGGCTCCCTTGTATAATGAACACAGAACATTTTATCATTAAAAATAAAATTAAATTAAATGGATCATCCCCAGCTATTAAGAGAAAGAACAATTTGATTTAGTGAGAATTGTTATGATTTTTTCTAAGCGATAGCTTTTCTGTTTTGTTGTTCAAAGAACAGAATAACTTGGAATCAAATTTTTCCTGGTTGACTTCTTTATGATACGAACAGTGACAACAAATATTATACAACTTGTCAAAGAGATTTTGATTCACCTACAAATCAGATGTTTCAGACTCACCGTCTAAACTGGGAAGGCCTCTGTTCCCACCCCTTCCTGCTACAGATGGGCAAACTGAGGGTCAGGTAGGGCTACTACTTGAAGTCATAGAGCCATTGGTGATTTCTGTTAGTTAATGTAGGCAGAGCACACAGTAAGTGCTCAGTAAGTGTTATTGCTATGTTATTATTGTTGTTGCCATTATAATCACAAGTCATTATCATTGGCAGAGTAAGGCTAAGGATCCAGAACTCCTTCCTCCCCATCTGGTTTCTGGACTCAGAGTCTCCCTCCCAGTTGAGAAGACTTTAAGTGGGCAGTAGAAATCTCAGTCCCCCACCCAGTCCCATCTTCTCTAATTAAGCCCTAATGGAAATACTCCAATAATTCCACTTCCTAGTGAAAAAGTGGAAGGAGGGGTGTTGGGATCAGGAGGGCTGGCAGGATGATAAACTCTGAGGGGAGGTCCTGTCTTGGTGAGGTGCTTCAAAGGACAGCAGCCTCCCTCGGCAACCTTGGGAGAGGCCAGCCTTTAGAGACACACCTTTGAGCAGCATGGGCAGGACACAGCAGTTGCAGGTAGTGGGAATGGCAGCGCCCTTTCTGCATGCAGCTCCCTGGGGAGTCTCTTCTGGCCAAGGAAAGCTTGAGTTCTAACCACCTCTCCCTGAGCCAGGACTGCTGGGTGGTCTAAGGGCAAGAGGGCAGAATGGGGGTGGGGCAGGGCAGGCCCCAGCACTTTAGAGTGTGGGGGGCGGAATCTCTGTAAGTGGGTGGGGGGTAGGGAGGTCTGGTGCAAAGGGAGAGCTGGGGTGTCAGGAAAGTTTAGAGGTGCTGGGGGAGTAGGAGGGGCCAGCAGATGCCAGAAAGCAGGGAGGGTCCAGGGAACCCAGTGGGGGTCCATGACAGGGAGCACGGAGAAGAGACCCCCTTCCCAGAGACCTTGCCATCCCAGGTGGCTAGGGGAGGGGTCCACCGTGGGGCATTGAGCCCCCCACACTGTGTGTCTGGAGCTCCAGAACATGTGGCCGACGCACCCGCCCCCCCCCCAAAGGCTGCCGTTTGGAACGCATTTGCAGACACATGGATTGTTTTTAAATTAATGCTTTTTAATTCACTGTTTCCCAGTTGTCGTTTTTTTATTGAAAAGGCGAATTCTGCCGGTGTGTGTTCCTTTGCGGGGGCGCGGGGCGGGGGTAGCTTCACGGGCAGAGATCCGATGAGAGAGAGTCAGAGAGACAATGAGAGGCAGAGACAGAGACAAAGGCACACCGAGACACCGGGGACGGGTAAACATGTCAGGGAGTGAGAAAGGCAGGCTGAGAGGGACTCGGACGAGCCTGGTCAGAGAGCGCCGGGAACCCAGAAAGGGGAAGGCCGGGGCGCAGGGTGGATGGCACTCCAGAGGCAGGGAAGGAGGGTGCAGAGAAATCCGGCTCCAGGGGACCTCGGCGATGCCTCCACCTCCGACTAGGGTTCCCAGGGGTGAGCTTGCTTTCCTCTGGCTGAACTGGCTACAGAGAGAGGGCTGGAGGACGCGGCGGGAAACAGACTGAGTACGCAGGCCCCGGGTCGGCGAGGGCTAAGAATCTGAGATCAGGAAAAGAGAGAAAGGGAGAGAAGGGGACCTCGGAGTTGGAGGCGTTTCACCAGGCCCCGGCAGACCCTTGGTGTTCGGGCCGAGCCTGAATCCCGCGCAGCTCTCGGAACTGGCGCCCGTGGCCTGCTGTGCCGCCTAGGGCGAGCGTCCGAACCCCTCTGAGCTCTGCCACCCCTGAGAGGAGCGCTGGTGGCCCATTCGAGCAGGAGGTGGCGGCGCTGGAGGCCTTCAAGCAGGGACAAAACGGCTTGGGCCCCGGGGAACAGGGTTCGGTCGCCAACACCTCGGCTTGGCGGTTACAGCAGCAATCCCGGGGATTCTTGGCCGTGGTCGCTGCCTCGGGGGCTCATGTTTATGCAGGACTCGCGGCGGATGGGAAAGAGCGGGGCGCTAGCGCTTCCTTCCTTCGCAGCTGAGAACCATTTGGCCCCCCAGCCCCCATCCCGCGACCGATCCTCTCCCTTTCTGCGCCGGGTTCCCGCGGACCTTCCCCAGCGGCGTCTTCAAACACACAGCGGCGGACACACAAAGACTCTAGCATGCCAGCACGTGGTGGTCGTGTAGACACTCGGGCACACACAGAGACACGAACAGACACACGACGCAAGGTCCTGGGGACGCGGGTGGAGCCCTGGTCCCCCAGTCCGGGCGGAGAGGGCTCCAGCGGAGGGGCAGCAGCTCCCCAGCCGCTTTCACCCCGGGCGCGCAGCTCTCAGGCCGGGAGTCGGCGAGCTGAAAGCCCGGGATAATTAGCGCTAATTACATGTGTGCAAACAGCCAGGCAAAGGGCTCGGGCTGGGGCCGCCGGGCCACCCCTCCCCCAGCCTGACCCGGGCAGTCCCAGCCCAGTGGAGGGCCTTTGCTGTCGCAGCTCCGGCCGAGGGCTGGGGGAAGGGCGTGCAGGAGAGCCTCGGGGACCTGGAGTCCGGGTGCGCCGTCGGCCGGGGGAGTCACCCCGACCACACACGCGGGCGCGCGCCGCGCCATCCAGAGATGGCCGGTCACAGTCGGGCCAGAGACTGAGACCAGAACTAGGTTCCGAACACCCCCTGCCCTTCGCACTGAGCGGGCCCGGGCGGGGTCGGCCTGCGATCGGGACCCTCAGGCCTCTCCGATTTTTTGGCCTCCGGAGCAGCCCGGCCTCTGCGGAAGATCGGAATCGACTCTGCGGCACCCCGCTGGGCGAGGCCAGCGCTCCCAGGGACGGCAGGCTGGCGTTCAGGCCGTGGGACTGGGAAGGGACGGAGCCCCGTGCCGGCGTCGGAGATCTGCCCGCCTCTGCCCAGATGAGGAGCCGCACGAACCCCGAAAGCGCAACCCCTCTCCGAGCCTTAGCTTGCGCGTCCTTAAAATGGGAGCGCGGGGCCGTGCATACCTCGTAGGGGGGCTGAGTCCTAGGGCAGGGAGAAAGGGCTTTGCGCGAACTCCTCACGCGCGGATCGGGTTTTACAGTCTGCACCGCAGGCCCGAATTAGCGATCTCACTGTGCGGGCTTGGGAGGCTTCCGCGGGCTGGGCTGGAGCGGCAGCGGGGAAAGAAAGGAATGACACTTCTGTAATCATAGACGCAGCCCAGAGAGGTCAAGCGTCTCAGGAGAGGTTACACCGCTGGTTTTTCCGACTTCAGATTTCAAGTTCAGACTGCGCAACTCTCCGTCCCCCCTCCCCCCCGCACGCCCCTGGAACCCCGGGCACCTCTGGGCGCTGGGTGAAGCCGGGAAGCCGCGGGCGCCAGCGGAGCTCGGAGGGGCCGCGGCGGGCGGGTCCGGCAGCCCGGGCTAGCTGCGGGCCCACGGCGCCCTCTAGCGCTCGTGGCCGGAGGTGCACCCGGCTCCGGGTCTGGCCGGGGCCCGCGGTCCCGCTGGACTTGGACAAGGCTTCTGACTCCTCTGCTTCAGTCTGCGACTATGCAGGCGAGGATCGATTTGCTGCGGAAAAGGTGACGTGAAGTGACGCGAGGATGCACTTTGTATATAGTATACTTTGTATACTATAAAGTACCTTGCACACTAGGTTACAGCGTTTCCACCTCTGTCCTTGATTTTCACAGTTCAGCGAGGCCGGCAAGGCGGGAATTATTATCCCTGGTGTACAGATGGGTAACCGAGGCAGGCAGGCCCAAGGCCACTCACTGGCGAGCAGTGGAGCCAGCACCCTCGCTGGGTCTGGTGTCCCTCCGCGCCTTGCACCTCGCTCCGTTGCTGGGGTTCTAGCTCTTACTGAGGTTAAGGAAAAGGGTTTTGGAGTCAGTTAGACTTGGGTGCGAATTCCAGTCTTGTACTGGCTGTGAGGTCTCAAGCAAACAACAGAGCCTCTCTGGGCCTCAGTTGTGAATCGATAAAACTGGGATGCTGGTGCCCTTCCCACTGTTAGGGGAGGGGTGGATTAATGAGCCTGGGTGGTGACCTGAGTACAGCGCCTGGTACCTGCACCCTATAGACGCTTTAATTGGGGAAGATGGCAATTGCTGTGACTACCCCAGCTGGGGGAGGGTGTTGGGGGCTGGAGGATTACACCCCTCCCGGGGCTAACCATGAACCCCAGGGTGGGGCAGCTGCTGGACATGAGCCCAGTGTCCGTTGCCACTGCCAACAGTCCTGCAATGCAGTGACCTTCTCCAGGGCCTTGGTTGTGGGAGGCCTCCCCCTCCTCCTTACAGGTAGGGGCACACAGGCCGCGGGATGGGAGCCACAGAAGTAGAGGCGTGGGCCTCCAGAGACAGGGAGGGCAAGGACACCCCAGGAGTGAGGGCCAGGTCTTGGTGGGGGAATGAGCAAAAGAGGAGGTGGCAGGTAGGGTCCTTGTTCTTTAGAGATAAGACCTAGGAGGCTTGCAGGACAAAGGGGTCTCAAGGGCTCCTAGAGGTGACACAGTGGATGGGCTGAGCAGGAGGCATATTTGTGGCTGAGTGATAAGAACCGAAGGGCTGTGGAGCTGTAACCCTTTCCCATCTGCAAGACCCTGGGGCTGGGGCGATTGCCCTCCTGAGAGGGAACCAAAACCAGTGTGGGAAGGTGGGGCTTCCTGAGACCTAACTGGGAAGACAGGTGCCTGGTTGCAGGTGCAGGGAGGTTTGCAGTTTGCGCCCTGTAGTTCTCAAACCCCTAGAGCATCAGAATCGCCGGGAGGGCTTGTGCAACTGCGGTTCTGAGGGAGCAGGTCTGGTGTGGGTGAGACGACTGGCACTTCTAACAAGTTCCCAGGTGCTGCTGCCGCTGCTGCCGCTGCTGCCGCTGCTGCTTCCCCACTTGGGGAATCATGGCCCTAACCCTTCAGAGAACTTCCTGGGAGCCTCCCCAGCACACCAGCTCCACAGTCACAGTTCATCTGTCTGGGCAGCTCTTCTTCCAGGCAGTTTCAGAGAACATTCCCTGGCCTTGCCCTCAGCATCAGCAGAAGGAAAGTGGCTGGGCCTCCAAGCCCCTCCCTCCTGGCCCCTTCCCTCCAGCGGCTCAGAGAAGAATGACTTCTCCATCTGCCAGATAGGGCAGCCAGGCGGACTTTCTGGAGGAGGAGAACTGAGCTTGAAGGACATCCAGAGGCAAGTTAGGGCCACAGCCTGGCTGTGGTGGAGACTGTGCCAGAGTAAGACCCGGAAATGGTCGCGTGTGTCTACGTGGCAGGGACTTGGGGTCCTGTTCCAATCCTCCCCCTGAAACACACACAGCCCAGGGCAATAATAAGCACTCGAATGCACGAACTGTTGCCAGTCAGGAGCATTGCCTGGGACAGGCCCAGGTGGCTGCACAGTCCTTCAGGTGGTAGTTTGGACAGGAGCAGGTAGAGTGGCCTCAGCGGCTGCCCTTCCTGCCTTGATTTCTCCATCTGAGGAATTCGCCTCATATGTTTGCTGTTTCCCTGACCTTCCCAAGCTGCCAGCAGGATAATATATGGAAATTGCTTTGACCTCCTGAGAAAAGAGGGTCTCCAGGAATAGAAAGTTCAGCCGCTAATCCTGTCCCCCCAGACTTCCCACTAATTCCTGCTTCCGATGTCAGCCTGGCAGGTTGAGTTTAGCAAAAGAAAGAACAACTTAGAGGGATGATGGTTTTTCTAATGGCCCCAGTTCTCCAAACACACCCACACACAATACACACGCACACACAGCCTGGTCACAGACCTCCCCGCACGCACAGCCTGCCCCACCCTCACTCACACACATGTCTGCCACGGAGCAGTCATAATTGTGGAGAATAATTAAAACTAACATTTGCACAGTGCCCTGCCATTAACAAAGCAGTTCCACCCAGCGTTTTCATCTAATCCTCACTCTGACCTGAGAGGCAGGAATTATTACTATTATTAACTGAGGCTCAGCAAGGTTAAGTGACTTGCCTAAGGTCACTCAGCTAGTAGGTGACAGGCATGGTTCCAACTTGGGTTGCCTGACTCCAGATGCTGTCCTCTTGCTCCTGGCGCATGCTTCATGCACATTCTTTCGCTTGTTCATTTATTCATTCACTCATTTCCCCCCTACCTCAACAAATAGTTATTGCGCATCAGTCGTGGGCCAGACTCTGTGCTAGGTGCTAGCTGCTTTGCTGTACCTCTTCACCTGTCCTCAAAATGAGCTGGGTGCTTTTTCCATCCCCACTTTATAGTAGAAGAAATGGGGCAGATAGAGTAAGTAAGTGACAGAGTTTAGATCGAGCCCATGGTGCGACTCTTCCAACCACTCTTTCCCTAGGCAGGGGCTGCCCAGGCCCCATAGATCAGAGCCACCAGTCCGTCCCTGTCACCCAGACATTTCAACTGAACAGGCCCAGAAAATCAAGGATAGGATTTTCTCCAAAATGCCATTGGCATCTCTTGGGACAGAGTCACATTTTCCTACTGATTACACAACACCGTAGCATTTACAATAGTCACTCCATCCGTCAATACCAGTCGGAGGCAGCAAGAAACGTCCCCCTTCCCCCCACCCTGTACTGACCCAGGCTGAGAGAAGAGGCAGGATGGAGGGAAGAGGGGACATGGACCTGCCCTTCACAGAGCCCAGGGAAGAAGGAGAGATGTACTCCGTTGGGGAGTCGGTGGGGAGGAGGCTGGGGTTGTCTGGCATGGATGCCCATGGACCTTGGAGCCACAGACTTGGATTCAGATCCGTGCTTTGTATTCTCTAGTTATGTAACCTTGGGCAGTTCAGTTACCTCTTCTCTAGAGGCCTCAGTTTTCTTATGTGGACAGTGGGTATAATGATCCCTCCCTCTTGGGGTCTGCCCAAACTGGATGAGACCGTGTTCTGAGCAAGAATGATTTGCAGGCTGCTTGACCTGAGTGGAGACATGGTCTCAGACTCCAGTCTGGGCTGGCTATCCTTTCCTCTCTTGGAAGGGCAAGCTCGATTTCCAAATGGGATTATCGGGCATCTCCTCTGTTTTATGCCCTAAAGAGGGTCTAAATGAAGGCAGATGGTGAAGCGGGTGATATTTGTTGTGCACCTGTGATACCGGACTGTGCCAGGCATGCTCAGAGGTCTGAGTCCAGAGGCCTTTTCCCTTGACCCTGAGCCAGTGGGTCACGTCCAGGCAACACCAGGGAGCAGAGATGGGATAAGACTTCCAGGACTTGGGACAAGGAACCCATGTCACAAGGGCTGTGTGTGTGTGTGTGTATCACCATGAAAAGAACATGGGTTTCTGCATCTTGGATTTCTTTCCTCATTTATTTAGTAAGTGTATATGTATATTGATTAAGTGTAATTGAGCACCTACTACATGCCCCTAGATGCTGGGGCTACAACTGTGAACAAGATGGGCAAAATTGCAAACCTTATAGAGGCTGGATTCTAGTCAAGGAGATAGACAATGTTTATGTAAACAACAAGCAAAAAAACAGGTCTTAGCTCTGTGGTATGTTTTTGAGAAAAACTCTTGACCTCTCTGAACATAAGTGCCTCCCTTTGGGATGCTCCATAATGGCCCCCTGCCTTTCAGTGCTATTCCTAGAGAATGTATGTAAACTGAAAATGCGTGGCTGACGGGGAAGCCCTGTGCCCCCGTGCATTGCCCTTGTGTGTAAACATGTGGGCTTGCCAGCGCCTGCTTTCCTCGGCTCAGTGAGCACGGCACCTGTGGGACTCCGGAACTGGTCCCAAATTCCGTAAAATCCACAGCTCCTCCCACCAGAAGTGTAGGGAGGAAACCATATGGCTCCGATATCCTGACTTTGGGTTTGGTTTTGCCCCGAGACAACACATCCTGCAAATTTCTCTGCTTGGAATGTATTTCCCAAGCCAACTCTCTTGCTCTAATAACTTTCATGTTAAGTAGGGCAGAGGAGGCTGAGCTGAACACTGGAAATGCCCTAAGCCTGGGGATAGGACTGGCTTGGGTGTAGGGGACATGGACCTGGCCCCAGGTCATGGAGAAAAGCCCAATGAGGGACAACTGACAGCAGTGCTGCTATCATCAATGACATCATCCTCCAAGTCCTCCCTTCCTAGCTCTAAATAAGGAAAACACTCACACTGCACTGTGCTCAAAGAGCTTGACACCAGTGTCCAAGCATTGGCCTCACAGTGGCTCCCAACACAAATCGCCCATCCCTGTCCAACTCCTGCCAACACTGCCAAGCCTGCTCAGTCCAGCTCAACCACATGCATCCCAAACCTTCCAACTTGGTCTAGTCCAACCCACCCAACACCTCTTGACCCAGTGTACTTCCTCCCAGGCAACCCATTGCAACTTATCCCAACCCAACCTTGTGTAGCTCAATGGTGGTAGATGCTGTAGAGTGGGTCTGTGGCCTTAAGGAGCTGACAGTCAACAGAGAACCAGGGACTTCAGTCTACAACTGCAAGGAACTGGATTTTGCCAACAACCAGAATGAGCTTGGGAGTACATTTTTCCCAGAGCCTCCCCATAAGACCCCAGCTGGCTGGCACCTTGATCTTGGCCTTGTGAGATCCTGGGCAGAAGAGTCAGATGAGCCCACCTGGATTTCTGGGCTACAGAACTGTAAGATAATAAATGGGTGTTGATATAAGTTGCTCAATTTGTGGTAATTTGTTGCATAGCAATAGAAAACTAATATGCCCAGCCTATTTCTACACTCTCAGAATTATCCTGATTTTTTTTTCCTAATCAACCTGGGAGATGAATTATAGTAGAATGAGGAGAATAGAGTGTTGGGCACAGATACACTTGGGTTTCAATCCTGGCTCAGTCACCCACTAGCCATGTGACTTCTGCTAAGTTATATAACCTTTCTAAGCAGAGCTTTATTCACCAATAAAATATGTAGATAATAACTTTCCTGGTCAGTTTGCTTGGAAGATTAAATATAATGCACATTACATGTCTGACACATAGTAGAATCTTAAATATTTCTTTTATTTCCTTGGGATAGCCATTAGCTAATATTAAGTGACCAGCTGAAAGATATTAGAGTAAATGAAGCTATTTTTTTCACCACCATCATTAGTGGTAGGACAATTTTAATAGCACAGCAGTGACTTGGCCCAGAGGAAGAGCTACAGGGGAACGGAGGCCACGCCGGGGATGAGAGGCCCTATGCTAGAGGTCACGCAGCCTGTGTCTGAGTCCAGGTCTTGGATTAGTCAACTAGAAACATGAGGAGCCCAGGCCACAGGAGGAAGGAAGCAAGCAGTGAAATGACCTGATGTTCAATAGATGCATAAATGCAGTACTCTGGAAATGAACCCGCTGCGTCTCCCTGTCTGGCCGGAGGGAACAGCGGAGCCTAGCGCATCTTCCTCCCTCTGGAACCGAACTGGCAGGCAGTGCCACGCCCACACTGCAGCGTCTGGTCTCGCTCCTGACGGCGGAGGCTATCAGGAATCAAACCGTTGCCCATTTTTCTCCCCAACTCTAAACCTTACGAGTCACTGGATAGCACACAGAAGGAGCAACTTTTGCTCCAGGGAAGGATATGCAGGCTGACGCCAAAGTCCTGCTCTGCTTAAAAAGGCCTTATGACTGAGCACACGGAGAAGGAAGACCTGCTTGATTTCTCAGAGATCTTCGGGTGCAGCATTTGTCTCTCCCCCTTCCTTCCTGTGCCCACAGCCCCACCCTTACCCCACCGTCCCTCCCTCGGGGCTGTTGGGTTCAGTGGTAACATGTAACCGGGCTTGTCAGAAAGCCTGAGCTCTAGCCAGCAGTGGGCCCCAGCTGCTTTGTACCCCCTGTCGAGAGCTGATTGTTATGTGTTTCTGTCCAACTCTGCTATTCAGTGAATCCGCCATGGTGAGAGTACTCCCTGACAGTGGCCGAGGCACAAATCAAGTTTCACCCCCCTGGAGAGCTGGTGTTAAACATTTACCAGTATGCTGAGGCTTCTAGCCTTGGTGGCCTGGGGGAGGGAGATTCCTGCCTCTCTCTGGCTTCTGTTTCCTCCTTAGTCAATGCCTTAGTTACCCTCTAAAGGCTTTTTTTAAAAATCTCATTAGATGTCAAGGAAGACAGAGGAAGTGCTGGTAACTAAGTTATTGCTTTCATAGTAATACTTTAACAATAAAAATAGTGCTCAAAGTCATCGCCCTTAGAAAGATCTCTTTCCATGCTAAGTACCATGCTATGTATTTCATCCAAACCCCTCTCCTGTCTTACTCGAACCGCACACATGCTTTATTCAGTCAGCTAGTGAGCTACTTGGGGCTGAACATTTTTCCCCCTTGGCTCTGAAATTTGAATACTTGCATATAAATCTTGGCTCCACCACTTTCTAATTTACTTTGACTAAGTTGTTTAATTTCTCTGTCTCTGTTTCCTAATCTGTAAAATGGGAATAATAATAACAGTTTCTACTTCCTAGGGCTGTTAGGAGCATTAAGTGAGAAAATCCAGGCAAAAGGCTTAGATGAGTGCCAGTCGCACAGTAAGTAAGCACTAAATAAATATTACACATCATTAGCCTTTCATCTGCGGAGCCCACACAGGCCGGGTCCAGGGTTGGTCCCTAATAAATGTTTGTCCAGAAGAGGAAGGGAGGCTGATGGATAAGAGATGATAGAGAGAAATACTTTGTTAATAACTAAATGAATCTTCCACATTCATGTACCTCAGTCCTCCCCATTTACTGTCACTTACGTATCTCACTATTCCTAGGTGTTCTAGAAAGAGTCGGGAATTCATTCATTTAGTCACTCCACAAATATTAACTGAGCATCTGTGGTGTCAGGCCCTGGCTGCATTGAGGCCACCAGCAGGAGTGGGCTCCGGGCTTAGCTGAGAGTCAGGGAGCCCTCCGGCCACCTGGCGAGAAGGCCCGAGGACCACGAGCTTAGCACTTGCTGAACAGGGGTGGTGCCAGGTTAAGAAGTTGGGATGCCCGACTCCAGGGCCTGTTCCATGTTCCTGCTACAACCTGCCACCCTGGACACTGGGTCAGATGATCCTGTGTATGAACCCTGGCTCTGACATTTATTTATGAGATATGTCACTTGTTCTTGGACAGGCCCCTCAGTTTTCTAAGCCTTGGTTTCTTCATAAGTGAAACAGGGGTAAAAACTTCCACCCGGCTTCAAAGTTTGAATCCCCGTATGTGAAGGGCAGAGGGGTTCCTGGTGCCTGGCACACAGGGGCACACTTGGGACACACTCTTCCTCTCTCTGGACCACAGTGTGACGAAGGGAGGAGCCTCATGTTTGTTAAGTTTTTGTACTTTAATTACAAGAGAATTTAATCACAGGGATTTCCCTGGTAGGTCCCCCATTTTTCAGATAAACTGAGCCCCAGAGAGGTGAAGAAACTTCCCTAAGCTCCCCAAATCCTGTGTGTGGTGGGGAGCAGGGTTCCAGCCCGGCTCTGCAGCCTGAGGTTGGCCAGGGTGTAGGGCCCCTGCCCCAGCTGGAGGAGAAGCCACTGGGGACCTCAGGCTGGAGCAGGCCCAGGTGGGTGGCAGGGCCAGGGCGGAGGTGGGGGGCAGGCCTGGGCCAGGGACTTGTGGTGAGGCTGGGCTAGCAGATCGGCTATCCCCACACAAATAAACCCAGACATGGGGGCCGGGCCTGGGACTCACTGGGGACTGCTCCAGGGCAGGGCTGGAGTTTCACTTTTCGTCCAGCTCAGATGGGGAGTGACAGGGCTGGGGGCTGCCTGACAGTTCAAAGAGGATATGTGGCTCCGAGGTCGCAGTTCAGTGGAGAAGTCATTCCCCAGCCCCCTTAGCTGGGAAAATGTGTTCAAGCTGTTCCCCCTCCTGGAGTGCTCTTGTCTCCCTCCCTTTGTCCCTCCCACTGCATTGCTGGGGTTGGAGGGAGACAACTGTGGGAACCCCCCCCCCCGCCCTGCTGCCCCCGTCCTGGCTCCAGCCCCTCCTCCTGCAAGAAGTCTACCCTGAACACTCCTGCCCCCACCAACCTCTCCATCTCCTTCACTCTCATTTCACTGAGCACCTACTAGGTGCCAGGGCTATGCCAGGCACTGGTGACACCGAGACAGATAAACCCTGTCAGCAGAAAGAGCTCATGGGTTGGGTGAGAGATCGGTACAACATGGTAAGAGCTAAGACAACTTAGCCTCTGTTTACTGAGTGCTTGTTATGAGCCACAGGTTCATATGTATTATATCATTTCATCCTCACAAGAAACATAATCCCTGCACGGTCGTTTTCATTCCATTTGGCAAATGAGGAGACTGAGGCTTGGGAGGGCAGCCTGCCCACATCACAGGCAAGACCTAGCCTGTCCGGCAGCAAAGCCTCACTCTTTCCACCTGCTCCTCACTCTTTCCACCTGTCAGGGCTCCCTGACTCTCAGCTAAGCCCGGAGCCCACTCCTGCTGGTGGCCTCAATGCAGCCAGGGCCTGACACTACAGATGCTCAGTTAATATTTGTGGAGTGACTAAATGAATGAATTCCCGACTCTTTCTAGAACACCTAGGAATAGTGAGATGCGTAAGTGACAGTAAATGGGGAGGACTGAGGTACGTGAATGTGGAAGATTCATTTAGTTATTAACAAAGTATTTCTCTCTATCATCTCTTATCCATCGGCCTCCCTCCCTTCCCGGGCTCTGGGAAGGGAGGTGGGCAGGAACCCTTCCTAGAGGAGGCTGTATGGGGTGCGCCCTGAGGGAGAAGGCTGTTTGGCTTGGTGGAGGGATGGCTTTCAGACAGGAGTCTGTGCAAAGCCCCAGGGAGCTGAAGGCCAGTCCTCTCTTCGGGGCTGTGCTTTGTTCTTCTGACGGCTTTGACTGAGGATTTTTGCTGGCTCATCCTCTTCCCAGGCCTGCCCATTTTACCTGCTTCCCAGCCCACAGGGCCTCTTTCCCTATGTGACCTCATCCATGCCCTTGGCTTCAGCTACCATCTCTCTGGCAGTGGCATAGAAGTCTCTCTCCCCTGAGCTAAGACCCGTGCACGCCACTGCCTACTTAACCTGTTCAGTGTGATGTCTTAAAGGGACTAGGAATGCCAACAGGCTGCAAACAGAATCCCTGCTCCAGGACTGTCTCCGTGCCTGGTACCAGCATCCCCAGGACAGAGTCAGCCTGCCACCTTCTCCTCCTTCACCTCCCCAGCCGAGCCATCGCCAAGGCCTGTGGATTCTATGTCCACCCACGCTACTCATCTCCTCCCTGCCTCTGTGTCTGAACTGTCATCATGCCTGCAGTGTGACACCAGCCTCCTCCCTGGGCACCTCTCTCCACTCCTGCTCTCAATCCAATCCTCGACACTGTCGCTAACATGATCTCTTGGAAGCACACTCCGTTCCACTGCTACATCCATGACTTGCATCACTTTTAGGATGGGATTCCAATTCCTTCTGTGGCTCCCGGGGCCCAGTGTGACCCAGGCCTGCCGACTTCTCCAGGGTTACCTGAACCATCGCACCAACCACAGTGGGCTCTTTGTAGTTATTTGAATGTTCCAGGCTTTCTCCCATCCATGAGGCTTCAAGTGCACAGATTCCACTGCTGGGAGTGTCGCTCCGGACTCTGGGCCAGCCCTAGTGAGTGTCCCTGTACCGGCCAGGTCTCACCTCAGGCATGACCTCCTCAGGAAAGCTGCCTCCGAGCCTCGCAGTGGCCCACCCTTGCATGTTGTGCTCATGGCCTCTGAGCTGTTCCATCATAGTACCTACCTAGCGGCCACTTCATATTAGATTGAAAATGACACTGTTTCTCCATGTGGCAGGACTGTGTGTATTTTGCTCACTGCTGTGTCTACCCCCAGAGCCCAGCACCATCAATACTTCCTTAGTGAAGTCTTTCCTTCTTCGTTGTGCTCTCTCGGCCATGAGCTCCTCCAGGGCAGGGCCTAGGCCCAGTTCCTCTCTGTCCCCACGCAATGTCCAGTGCCCTGGCCCCCAGCCAGTGTTGCTGGGGCAGAGCCCCAGCCACAGGCATGGTTTGGTGGTGACAGCTGTGACAGTGCAGGCTGAGGCTGAGATTGGCCAAGGACGTGCTGAAGGGCATCTGGGAACCGCACTGCATCTGTGACTCACCCTTACCCCTCAGAGAGTAGATGAGCCCAGACATCAGCACTGGCTTGCTGTGTGACCTGGGGCAAGACCCCGCCCATCTCTGGGCTTTAAATTGCTCAGGTGATTGGACCCATGGCCTTGTGTCTCAGTCTGAGATTCCAAACTGATAAACTCTCTGATCTTGGAAAGAGGCCCACTTGCAGAAGCCTCTGGAGAAGGTTAGAATGGTTCTGAAGCTGTGGAAGAGGAAGACCGGGGGCCCAGGATCCACGGTGCTCTGCTTCCTGCTCCCAGAGCATGTGAGGGGACAAGCACAATACATCTCAGCCTCCGCCCACTCCCCGTGACTGCTAGCGCTCACCCTTGGTAGCAGCCTAGACATCTCCAAGGTCGCGTTAAGACCGGGAACAATGTACATACCATGTCCATAAAAAGGCAGTGGGAGCAGTGGATGAGGCCGTGGCCTCCCGGAGAGGTGAGCACTGCCAATGATCTTGCCTTTATCCCTTAGCTCAGGGACCTGGCTTCTCATCCTATTTTACAGTGGGGTAAACTGAGGCCCCAAAAGGGAGAGTTGTCCCCCTATGGCTACACAGCCACGTACAGCGCCAGCCACTTGAGGTTGCTGCTCAGGGAAATGTAGGTGGGTAGGTCAGGACTGGCTGTGCCCAGGGGCAGGTGCACTGGACAGAGCCCTGGGCAGGGCATCAGGAAACCCGGGTTCTAGATCCCCAGCTCAGTGTTGTGACCCGGGCACTCCGACCTGCTTCTCTGGCCCCAAGTTCCCCACCTGCCTGATGGGAGAAGATCAGAGCATCAGCTGAGAGGGCACAGCAGGTGGGGGAGCACTGAGGGTGGTCCCTCAGCTCCCAGAGCACCGAGAGTGTGTGGTGGGCCCTGTGGGTGGCACGGCCGGGCCGGTGATAACCCCAAGGGGCTAGGGGCCAGCCCCCTTTCCTCTGCGGGTCACTCATTTACCAGGGCAGAGGCCCCAGCGGAAGAGGCCTGGGCAGGATCTTATCAGGACTGATCAAGGAAGCAGCTGCCGGGGGCTGGGGGGAAGGAGGCAGGACGCCACTCCCCACCTCTGGGGCCACCTGCCTCCCTGGCTCCTCAGAACCTCTGGTCAGGTCCTGGCATTTTGGGTAGACAGTTCTTTCATGCAGGGCATTAGCATCAAGGGCTACTCACTGTGACAAAATGTCCCCACACGTTCCCTAATGCCTCCTGGGGGTGGCATGCAAGTCCCTCTGGGCCAAAGTCCATCTGCCTCAGTGCACTGAGGCCTAGGCCTTGAGAGGTCCAAGGTCTTGTCCAGAGGGAGAGCAAGGTATTCATTTCCCAGTGGGAAGACTGCCTGGGTCTCTTTCTCCTGACCCTGTCACACTCATGCTGATGGCTGCCATCCAGAACCTGGGCCCCTCCTTAGCACACACTCCAGGCAGCCGGGACCAGGGCGAGCAGCACGCTGCAACCTATCAGGACTTCAGTCCACAGTCAGGGGCTGCGGCAACTCCCCTTCCCTCTCCGAGCCTTAGTTCCCTCAGCCATAATGTGGGGAAAACAGGATCTCGTAAGAGACCAAAAGACATTATCTTACCAGCCCGGTGGGTGCACACAATACTCTCCTCATCCCCACCTGCCAAGGATCTGGCATTCCAGGCTGCCCGTCCGAGGGTGACCAGCAGCAGGGTGCAGTAGACGGCATGGTTTGAGTCCCAGTTCTTCCATTTGCTGCCTTTTACAGTTCTGGAGAGGTTGCTTCCCCTATCTGAACCTCAGTTTCTTCCTTTGTAAAAATGTGGAGAAAGGAATAAGTATGAGAATTAACATGATACCACTGCAGTGCTGGGCACTTTGGGGGCACTTGGGGGCATTCATTCAATATGTGCTGTGGCTACTGGGCACATTGCGAGGGTGGAGTTGACAGAATAAAAGGGGGAGGGGAGCTGCTCTGACAGGGCGATATGTGGTGGGAGGCTGCTTGGGCTTCAGAGCTTCTGAGAAGCCCCAGTCACACCTGGGCACGGGCACAGCCCATGTGTGCACTCATACAACCCAGCTATCCGCCAACACAAGTGTGAACACGTCCCTGCTCGTCCAGAGCCAGTACCCACTGCCCCACCTGTTTCAGGGGATGAGTCCGAGGCTGAGAGGGGGTAGGGACTTGCAGCAGGAGAGGGCAGACCTGGAAGGGCACCCGCTGGCCAGTGTACCAGCTCTCCCACTTAGATGTACAGGGGTGAGGGTGCACACCCAGGTACACACGCACACTCAGGTGCGAATGCACACTGACGCTGCATTCAAACGGGTGCCCTCCGGGCAAAGGCAAAGGCACGGCACACACCAGGCCACTGGAGCCCAGGAGGGTGACCAGGAGTGAGACAGACCAGAGCACCGCACACTGGACCCCAGGCACACGCGCCCAGCCGTCTCCACCCGGGCCTGCCTGCCGAGCCGCCCGCCTCCCCGCAGCCAGCGCGGCCCTCGGCCTCCGCTTAACCTGGGAGCGGGGCGGCTGGGCCGGGGCCATTATGCGGGCGCATGGCCGGCCGCGCCAGGGCGCAGAGCAAACTTAACCTTCATTTGGGAGCGCCCAGCGGCCAGAGCGCGCGTCGCAGCCATCGATCGCCGCTAATGGCCTCGTCTAAATGCGGAGCGGCTGCCTCCGCCCCCCGGGTCAGGGCGCCCCCGCCCTCGCCACGCGCTCAGTGCAAAATGGTGTTTACCAAAGTCAATATTGGCCTCCCCGAGCCCAGGGCCGGATCTGGGCCGCCAAGGCCTCGTCCTCCTGGTTTCCCAACTGGCCCTGGACCTGCCGAGGAGCCTTTGAGGGCCAGACACGGGTGAGCCTCGCCCAAGGTCTCCCAGGACGGGACTGGAGTCTTGGGGGGCCTCCTTGTCTGGGCATTGTGCAGCCCCGCCCCAACCTGCAGCGCCAGCGGTGGGAAGACAGAGCAGGAGGTTTGTCCTGCAACGCACGGGGCTTGACTCCTGGCTCCATCTCTGTGTAAATCTAGTTAGGTCCCTTCCCCTCTCTGAACCCTCTGGGCCGTCATTTTTTTAACGCCTTCCCCACAGGGTTGTTGAAAGGATGACGCTAGATACAGCCAGGTCCAGTGTTCAGCACTGAACCTGATACTCAGAGGTGGGTCTGACTAAGGTAGGGTGATGTCTGTCCCCCACCTTGTCACTCTTCCCTGTCTCTTGCTTGGTCCCCTTCTTTAGGGCACTGCTGAGTCGGCTGCTGTTGGCATCAGCTTATCAGGGGCACTGCACAGACCCTGGAAGATTCTCCATCTGAATCCTGGCCTCACCACGGCCGAGTCTAAGGCAAACCTGTGACCCCTTGTGTCCTCTGCTTCCTCGTATGTAAGTGGTGGGATCTCGGGGCTGCCAGGCAGATCTGCCCTCCCAGACAGGTGGGTGTCTGAACTCGGGGCGCTGAGGACCGCACAGGCCACGAAGCACGGGCAACCTTTGTGAGGAGCCTGGAACGTGCTGATGGCCCGGCTTGTGCCTTTCCAGGCTGTAGCCAGTAAGCCAAGTGCTGAAATGGCTTCATGTTAAGTTCGTTTCATAAGAAAACCACCTCCCCACTCGGGTCCCCTTTCTTTTCCACATTGGGGATCTTCGGATTGATAAGAAAAGCATGGTAATAACTGAAACTTCCCCTCACTCCCCTTTTGCTCTGTGTGCCTATCAGAGAAAGGAACTTTTAAGTGAGAGACAGAGAGAAGACTCCAGAGCTGGTCCCAGAGTCTGAGCTCCTTGGCCTTCCGGGTTATAGAGAAACCGGTAACCCGAGCCTGCCATCTGGTGGCTGTGACTGCGCTTACAGCCTCGCTCCTAGCATAAGGTCACGAGTCCCTGGACACTTACACTCATGCATGAGACCTGAGAGTCACAGACTCCTAGAATCACAGAATAGTACTCCTTTAGGACTGGAGAATTTTAGATTCTTGAGATATTGCATTCATGGGATGTTGGAACAGTAATAATAACGATAATACCATTCCTCGACAGCTTTCTCTGTCAAAGCTCTCCAGAGAGTGCTTTGTGGGAGCTGTTTCTTTTAATTCTCTCTCTTTCATCATTACATGGTGACTGTTTATCTCCATTATATAGGTGAGAAAACTGAGACTCTCATTAAGCAATTTGTCCAAAATCATACTATGATAAGCAATGGGTGGAAATGTGAACCCCAGGTCTCCCAAATTTAGATCTGTGCTGTCCATAGTTTACTATGGATTTTTAAGATAATACTATCTGGAACTGCCAAATTTTAGTATTATAAGATCATAGGGTACGATAATCTTAAGATTTTGGAATCATAAAAATGCTGGGAAGAGGGCATTGCAGGCTCAAGAACCATGGACAGGACTGGTAGGGTCTTTAGGGTCCCCTGGTTTTGCATGTGAGATTGGACAAGGAAAGCGCCTGGCTGCACGGTGCAGTACAGGGTGGGAAATTGGGCTTCCTCTCTCCTGACCCCGGGTTCTTTCCACTGTGGATTTCTCAATCAAGGCTTTTCCAATTATGCTCTTTTACAGCCACTGCAATAAAGCTGTGGACTTTTGCTCCAGAACAGCACATAAAATATCCCATTATTTGCCTCTTAACCTGAGCTTCTGTTTTACATCTTAAGTCTAAAGTGTAAGCCTCATAAAAGGTAATCATCTAAGGCCTGTTCAAAGAGAAGCCATAAATTGGCCATTTAGTCCAATCAATGTTTATTGTGCTCCTACGGGGTACCCAGCCAGTGCTGGCCTGTGCCCCATGGAGAGGAAGGGGGAGCATTAACCTCAGCCGTGACTGTGAGCTGCTTAACTCTGCTTTGGGGAAGAGCGCAAAGACACAGAGTCAGCCCAAGGGACAGAAACGTTGCAGGAGATGTCACTCCATGGTGGACAGGCCAGTGTGGGCTGTGACAGGGTGAGAGCAGAGAGTGGCTTTTTTGCCACTAATTATTGAATTAGTGCTATGCCCTAGACCCTGTGCTAAGTCTGTGATGTACATTATCACACAGAATCTTCACAATAATTTCATAAGGTTGTAAGGACAAACCGAGCCTTGGAGAGGTTAAGCAGTTTATCCATAGACACATAGCTAGCAAATTCCGCAGCTAGGATTTGGACCTAGGTCTATCTGATTTTGAAGACTTTGCTTTTAACCACTGTGTCACACTGCCTTGCAGTTGAGCCTTAAATGACCACATGGCTGATGAATAGTGGCCCTGTGAGGTCTGTGGATATGTGAGGCTGGAAGGCAGGAGGAAGGTAAGCTCAGCTAGAAAACAGCCCCTCCTCTGTGCCCGCTCACCCTGCTCACTCGAATTGCATTCTGACCTTCAATGCCAAATGCCTCTGAGTTCAACAAAAACTCAGGTCTTCTTGTAGGCCTGGCAACCCAGAATTCAGCTCCATCCTTAGCCTGTCTTGGGTTGGGCCTAGGCCAAATGACCCCAGGTAGCCAGGAGACAGCCAAACCCTGTTCCAAACCTAACTAGAGGATCCTCCTTGCTATCTCCCCACTTTCCTACCAACTCCCAAATCTCCCCAAGACCCATAAAAGCCTAGGTTCATGGCTCAAAAGTATTTTACAAACTGAGATTGTCATATTACTATTATTTTACTTTTTAAACTTTGTACCTGTTGCCTGTCAAATTATTACAGAAGTACAACTCTTAACAAAATAATGCTGGCCCAGCACTTTGAGATGATGCCAATACCTACAGAATAGGTAGAATTGAACTTAACAGTAGACTCAAGGTAGACTTAGCCTGAGAGCCACTTTCTCCAAACCTCCTTTGTTGCTCACATGTGGCTGAAAGGGTTTTCACACTGATTGCTAGTCACCAATCACCCTCTCTGATGTGAGAGCAGGACAGGTCCATCCTGGCACCGAGGGACAATCAAATGCTAACTATAGGATGATTAATTGGTGATGCTTTCAGAGAAAGATCTTGATCAAAAGGGAAAATGTGAATGTTGTCAAGATCAAAAGGGAGTCACTTGTATTAGAAACCCTGACAAATGGAGTCAGGGAAGGCCATGAAGGGAGGGTTCTCATGAATGAATTTCTGATCATGAGAACTATCATGAAGACTCTACGAAAACCACAACCTTGAACAAAGGCCATTGCAACCTTACACACCACACACACCACTACTTCTGCAAGGACATCTGCCCAGCAACTGCCTGTGCAACCTTGGACTGGCACTACCCTTGTTAATAATCCTTGTAACCAAGGATAGTTATCTCAAAACAATTACATAATCATCTTCATTGTTTTTTCTTTAAAAACCATTGTCTGTCTTTACTTCCCTGCACATAGTTTACTTTGGCATGCATAATCCCATTGCAATGCCCATTCCTGAATAAACATCATGTTCCTTTAAAGAGCCCTTTAGGTTGACCTTAAACGTAGTCTGACCTACGACTGCTTTGACCAATAGAATATAGTAGACATGACATTATGGCAGTCTGGGCCTGCCTTGAAAAGGACAGGCAGGTTCCACTTTGGTCTCTGGGAGCCTTGACCTACCATGTAAAAAGTCTGGCCATTCTGTTGGAGAGGCCATGTGGAGAGGCCCAGCTGAGTTCAGCCCTCCAGCCATGCCCGCCAAGATACTAGACATTGGAGTAAATCTGTCTTGGGTCCCAAGTCCAGTTGCTAGCTGAAAACTACTGAGCGATCTCACTTGACACTCTGTGGATCAGAACTGTCCAGCCAAGCCCTGCCTGAATTCTTGACCTATGAAATCAAGAGATATAATAAAATGAGTGTTGCTTTAAGCTACTGAGTTTTTGGATAGTTTGTATACAGCAGTTGGTAACTGAAACAATGACCAAGGGCTATCTGGACTTGGAGAGAAAGATTCACTACTATTGGTATTTTAGAAAACATTGTAAAATATATTATTAAACATCTAATGATAAGATGTTGAAACTCGGCTTAAATATTTTAACATGTTATAAACTTAAGCACATTGTTTTACACAGCATAAACTGAAATTACAACTTTTATAATATATTTTTGACTCTTCCAAACTTGTGAAACAAACATAAAACATATATAAAACAGAAGTATTAAAACATATGACTATGTTGCCATTTATACTTATCCTAAAAGCATCAGTTCCATGGGCATATTTATTTCTTTATTACTTCTGTACTTAATATTATATGATCTTAATTTTTTATATATTTATTTTGATACCTAACTAGAGTATATAATAAATTTCCAGATTGAAAAGAAAAGTAATAGTAACTCAGAGCAGGATCTGGGTTACCAACCCTTTGATTCTTGATTTGGCCCAGAATGTGGTTTCTTCTCCCAAGGGTTTTGAAAAGGAGCCTTGGGTCAACAAGCTGGGCTGCCTTTTATTTTGGCTTAATCTTCACTTGTTACATCAGTAAAATTTGTTAAATCTGATCTTCTACACTGTCTTCAGTTTTTATTGCAACCCGGTGTCTCCCCCCCAAATTTTATACATTGCAATTCTCACTTGGCCAGTGTTCCATTGTCCTGTCATTGTGACATATGGATCTGGTCTGTGAGCATTATTTAAGACCACTAGATAGCTTTTATTATCTTGTAATTAGTGGGGTCATCTAGAGGTTTCATAGGAGGTGAAGGATTGGGGCTGCACGTCTTTTCTCCTCCCTAAGACATTCAGCTGATCCATCACCGAGGAACACCTGGCAGGAGCTCGCTCTGCTCAGTTACCAGCCCACGTGCCTGCCGTGGCTGGCGCTCCTCCATCCAGGCTCAGCCTCCACCTGACAGCGAGACTCGCGAGGCTGCGTAGTACTTTTGGTTCGAGACACAGTTCTTGCCTTTCCCATGACTTCTTGGCTTACTCATGGCTCCCTGAGATCTTTCTTTCCTGTTTCTATAGCTTGAAACAGATACATGGGAATTCTTTATAAAGAAAGACACACATTTACTAAAAAAAAAAAAAAAAAAAAAAAAAAAAAAAAAAAAAAAAAACAGCAAAAAAAACCCATATGTAAACATCCCCCAACTAATTGAAATAATAAAAATGAATAGATATTATTATTTTACCTTTTAATTACAAGCACTTTTTTTGTATACTTTATATTAACTTTTTTGTGGAGTGTCAGAATTCAAGGCTTTTCATTAACTTCTCTTCTTCTAACAAACTATATTTCTTCCTCTCCTCCTTGTCTTCCTTCTTCTTGCTGTTTTGATGATCACAACTTTGCCAGTGGAAGGTGCTTCAAGCTTGCTCACCCCTTTCTTTTTCATGCTACCCTGATATCCTTTAAAGCACTCTTGGTTTCTGGCAACAGCAGGATGCCTGATAGCCATTGTTACTTTTTATTTCTTCTCCAAGGCATAGAACCACCTACCGTCCGAAAGATCTCAATTCTCTTTAGTGGAGGATAGTATTAGAGCCCAGGATCTGGGTGCTGTTGACACTCTGTTTGAGGCTTGTGTCATGCTGCCACATGGGATTGGAGGTGGCTGTGCGTCAGACCCACAGGGGTCTAGTGTGCTAGGGCACACTGTTCTCACCACCCTGGCCTTGGCAAGCAACAACTGCTGCTCTCTCCTCCACTAATCTGGCCTAACATCTCCCTAATTTCTCATGGAAGAGTGGAGATAGTCTATATCTTTTGATGGGAAGATTCAGGAACAATGGAGGGGCATTCAGTAGAGAATAACATAATTTCTACTGCTTGTGGTTTCTCCTAGAGCCCTAAAGTCTAGATGCATTCTAAGATCACTTCTAAAGCATTCCCTGCCTACCTTCCCATCTGTCTCTACAGAGGAGAGGCTGGAACACTCCCTCCCCTGCCCCTAGCCAGCCAGGAATCCACTGAGGGTGGCTACGCTAGAATTTTGGACCAACCAGCACAAAGCCCAATAAGAGGAAGGCGTTTTCTCTCATCCCCAGTCTAGCAGACACTGGTCCATCCTCACCAGTGTCAGTATTGATGGCTGGCCTGGATGGTTGGCAGTAGGAATGTCTATTTCTTGATCCTTTTTTAAAAGGATGAGGTCTTGTCCTAAATGCCCCCAAGACAATCAAATCATCAGAAAGCAACCATTGAACATCGATCAGCACATTTCTAAAGTCTGAGTCATTTAGGCTTAAATAACCTGTGGAGAACATCCGTAGCTCAGGTCAGTTTGAGCCATGTCCAGCCCAGCCCAGTTCATTACTACCACTGGTCCTTCAGGTATCCTCTGGACATTTCTCTCTAAGTTCTCAGTTTAGTCTGTCTGAAAAAGCAGAAATCACATGTAAATTTTTGTTTTTCTAAAAAAAATTATTTATTAGCCAGATATGGTGGTGTTCACCTATAATCCCAGTCACTTGGGAAGCTGAGGTGCGAGGATCACTTGAGCCCAGGAGTTCGAGGCTGCAGTGAGCTATGATCGTACCACTGCACTCTGGCCTGGGGAACAGAGCAAGACCCTGTCTCTTAAAAAAATTATTTTTAAGATGGAATGAATTCACATGACTCTAACTATAGAATTTATAAAAAGATCTAAAGATACACAGTGAAAAGTCTCCTTCCCACCCCTGTCTCCAGCCACCGTCCCCTTCCTGAGGATCCAGTGTGCCTTCCCACCAATATTTTATTCCTTTGCAAATGAATGTGCTTGTATGGTCTTCCCCCACTTCTTTTTAAAAACACTAGTGGAAGCACGCCGTACACTGTGTTCCGCATCTCGCTTTTTCCACCCAATGATGTATCTTGCAGATCATTCTGTAGCAGCTCATAAAGAACATTCTTATTCTTTTCTATCCTTGCAAAGAATGAAATTGATGAATGTACCTCAATATATTCAGTGTCCCTATTGATTAACATTTAGTTTGTTTCTAATTATTTTCTATTACAAATGATGCCTACAGATAATTTTTGTACCAAATCACTTTGCATGTGCATTGTACCAGCAGGATAAATTCCTAGAAATGGAGTTGCTGGAACACAGAGTATGTACATATGTGCTTTGATGTTGCAAAATTGCCATTCAAGGGAGCAGAACCAGTTTGCACTCCCCCAGTGATGTGAGGCAGTTGGCTTCCACATATCCTTGCCAGCAGAGTATATTATAGAACTTTTTGATCATAGCCAGTCTGGTAGGTGTAAAATAGATCTTAGTGAAGTCTTTTTTTTTAAAAGAGATTCTGCTCTGTCACCCAAACTGGAGTGCAGTGGTGTGATCATAGCTCACTACATCCTCGAACTCCTGGACTCAAGCGATCCTTCTCGCTTAGCCTCCCGAGTAGCTGGGGCTACAGGCATGTGCCACCATGCCCAGCTTAGTGAAGTCTTAGTCTGCATTTTTCCTATTGTAATTGTGAGCATCTTTCCATATATTTAAGAGCTCCTTATATTTCCTTTTCTCTGAATTGTGTGTCATATCTTTTGCCTATTTTGGGTTGTGGGGTGAAGTGTTGATCTTTTTAACTGATTTTCAGGGCTTACATTTTAAATAAAACTTACTTTTGCCTGTGATATCAGTTGAAAGTATTTTTCCCAGTTCATTGTTTGCCCTTCAACTTTCTTATGAATAGCTTTCATATGTTTTCTTTTCCATATGAACTTGAGAGTTTATGAAGTTCCAAAAAAAAAAAAAAAGAATCCTGTTGATACTTTTATTGAGTGTTTTTATCAGGAAGAAAATATATTGTTTTTTATAGTCAAATATCAGGTTTTTTCCATTTGTGGCTTCTTGATTTTGTCATATTTATAAAGGTCATCCTTGCTCTGAAATGATAAAATCATTCTCCGATGCTTATTCTGAACTTTTATCTTTTACATTCAGATCTTTGATTCATTTGGAATTTATCCTGGGATAAGGTGTGACGTTAAACCTAACTTTCATTATCCCAGAAGTCTCCCTAGTTGTTTCCATACCATTTATTGAACAATTCATCTTTTCCCTACTGATGTGGGATGCTGCCTTTACAATACACTAAATTCCAATCGGTATTTTGCTCTTTTTCTGGAATTTTAATTCTATTCTGTTGATCTGTCCATGTGCCAGTGCCACATTGTTTTATTAAGTGTGGCTTTATAAATGTTTTAACTGTAGGGTTAGTCATCCCTCATTACTCTTTTTTTTAAAGACTTTTCCAGAATATTTTTGCACACATTTTATCACATAAGCTTTAGAATTGAGTTGTTCAGTTAAAAAAGAATACTGTTGATCATTTCATTGGGATTAGATTAAATTTTATATAAACCTAGGGAGGACTGACATCTTTACGATGTTGTGTCTTCCTATTTGGGAACATGAGCTGCCTTGCCTTTTGTTCAAGTACGTTTTTATGTTTCTCAGGAATGTTTCAAGGTTTTCTTCACATGGATCTTGCATATTTCTAGTTGAGTTTATTCCTAGATATTTTATCTTTATTGTTGCTATTGTAAGTTTTTTCCCATTACATTTTCTAATTGAATGTTAGTTGTATAAATTAGAGCTATTTATTTTGTATCTAGTTGAATTATCTCAGGTTTTTACCTCCTCCTTTTCATTTTTTTATGCCTCAATTTTTCTTGTCTTACTATTATACATTGGCTAGTACTGACAGCCTCAGGGAATGCATTATTTTTAGTGGCAGCATAGTAATTGATTAAGTGGATTTGCCATAATTTACCAAGTCAGCCTTCTATTGCTGGGCGGGTTGGTTGTTTCTACATATTTGCCATGATATGCAACGATGGACTGAGTATCTTTATGCATGAACCTCTGCCCACAGGGTGAAATCACTAGACCAGTTTTAAGGCATTTGTTCCAAACAGAATAAAGCCTGTGATTTTACAGAAGGAGAAATGGTAGCTGAGAATAAGAGAAATACTTGTTTCCCTTCATATGGCTTCCTTTGTAACGGTAAGTTGCTCTTGATGCCTAGCATGGGGCCTTAAATATTGTTGTTGCTCATGAAATATTTGCAGTATTGTAATAGCAATAAAATTATTAGCTAAAGTTAGTAGAGAAAAACAACTGGAGAGAGGGAGGGAAAGATAGGCAGATCGAGTGTTAGGAGAAGATTCCGTTTTGAACAACATCCATACCCCTCCCTGCCCTGCCGCAGTTTTCTGTTTTAAAGTCTCCACTGCACACTTAGGGGATTGTAGAAATGGTAATGTCTCAAAGCCAGGAAAATGAGGTGTGAAGTCCCAGAGACGTGCCCAGAACTCAGGGTAGAGCGGGCCAAGGCAGAGCTGGGCCGGGCCGGGCTGGGCTGGACAGCAGTCAACTTTGCTGTGGGATCAGCCCATCTCACAGATGGACTGTAGGTGGCGCTGTGGCCGCAAAAGTTTTGGGCTGAGGAATTTTGGCAAAGCTGTTAGGAATCTCTGGGAGGGAGAAGGGGGGAGAGAAGCAAAGGAGGAGGAATAGTGGACTGGAGAGAAGAAGACACACACACACACACACCCGATAACTGAGAGAAAGAGAAAGGGGATGCGCCAGGCTGTGCTTGGTCCGGAAGAGAGAAGATAAACTGAGGGCTCATTCATTCGTTCAGTCACTCACTAAGCATTTACTGAGGCTCACCTTGTGCCTGACACGGGATGATGGGGATAAAGGGTGGGCTGAACAGCTGCATCCCTGAGGTCGTGTGGCTTGTGAAAAGCCAGTGTGACGGGCATCCACCAGCCCCAACGTGAGTCCGCAGTGGCTTACTTGAGATGGATGCTATGAAGGCCTGTGACGAAGGACGGGCCTGGCTTTGGGAGAGAGAGGAGGGTTTCCAGAGATGGCCCCCCAGTGGAAGGTACCTGAGGTGCGATCTGCAGGGCGCCAAGAGTGAACGAGGGGAGGAGGAGACTCGTGGGCGAGAGAGGAGCACACGCACAGGCCTGCGGGAGAGGAGACAGGCGCGCTGCAGGGCTGGAATCGTGGCCAGGCCAGAGCAAGGGGAGAGGCTGGGAGAGGAAACTGGACGGGGGTAGGGAACGCCACGCAGCGCCTCTTCACCCAGAGAGGTTGGTCTTTGTCCTAAAGGCATGGAAAGGGCTGGAGGTGTTATGCAAGGTAAGTGACGTGCTCAGAGCTGGTTTGGGAGAAGATTGCTCTGGCTGAGGTGTGGAAATGGATTGGGAAGTTGACTAGAGACAGGGAGACTGTGAGGAGTCCATGCAGCAGCCAAGCGAGCTGCCTCGGCTGAATGCTTTGGACGTGGATGCAGGATGGGTGAGTCCAAATCCCGAGGGGTAAAGTTGACAGGACCTGGCCAGTGAGTAAGGACAGTCCCTGTGGTTAGACTCCTGATATTGGCACCTGGAGGGATACTGGTGCATCACTGAGGCAGTGAATCTTGGAAGATGACCAAGTTTGGGGAAGAAGATCATGCATTTGATTTTGGACACTTTTACGGGGACAACCATTTTCTCTTTCTGTTATGCCTTCCCTGGTTCATGAAATAGGCTCACCCATGTCAGGAAGAGACGCTTTCTCCTGTCTGCCTCCTCCCTCATCAGGAGGGAAACTGACTTATCTGTTAGTGTGGTTACAATGAGCAGGCGTGGCCTTGCCACCTTCTCTTTTTCACTGGGATCTGCTTCTGGGACTGTGTGTTCCGCTCCGCTCCCTCTTTCACGTGGAAAGCATGCTGGGGCCAGGATCCGGCCTGCCTTCTGGAGCGATCTGGGGTTTTCACCCCCTTTGCTGTTCCCATTACTGTGGTTCAGTGGCATATGGATGTGATTCTGTCAGATTATGTTTGCTTTACTGACCCAGTGCTCACCGGAGCTCATCACCCCCAGGACTTGAGTTGGGGTAAGTTTCAGGAAGCAGGATTGTGGCCATACATTTAAGTGGCCTTTTCAACCTGGATTCACCAATACTAAAGCTGGTATTTTGATCTCCTGCCATATGATTCACATATCTTTCCATTGGTTCAGAATGGAAGAGAGGAGAGAGATTTATTGCTCTAGAGACATCTAAATGGAGATGTCAGATAGATCAGAAGCTTGGAGAGGAGGTCTTGCCAGAGAGAGAAATGTGAGTCGCTATGAAGAGATGGGAATGGAGGAGACTTGAAGAGGCCCCTAGATTAAGCCTTGGGGAGCTCCAGAACGCAAAGGCTGGGCACAGGAGGACGATCTTGCAAAGCAGACAAGACAGGGAAGGTAGAAGGAAACTCCGGAGGAGGTGGTGTCACTGAAGCCTACAGAAGAGGGTATTTCAATGAGGGAGTGGCCAGCAGGGGCAGGTGTCTGTTAGGCTGAGAGACAGGAAGGCCATTGACCTTGGAAAGCCATGTTTGGAGAGCAGTGGAGGCCTTACAACCCAGATTGTGTTTCAGGGAAGAGAGAGTGGGAGGTGGAACAGAGGTGGCTAGTGTAGACAACTCTTTTGGGGAGTTTTTATGAGGTGTAGGAGTATACATGTCATTCTTTGTGGTTGCCCAGTAACTACAGCATGTCTTTATGTTTGGAGAATTCCCCATCTATGAATCTTGCTGAGAGAGAGCTGTCTCCCTCTATACATGAAGAAGGTGGACAGTACTTGTCTTTCCAGCTGGTCTTGAGCTGGAATGAGCACAGGTTGGGGCTCGTCCATCAGAAGTGTTAGCCCAGACTTAAAATCAGGATCTAGTGAAGCACAAGAGGAAGGACATGGAGGGATGTTCTCTGAGAGCAAGGGTGACTGTAAAAGGAAGAGTTCTTGGACTAGCAGAGGCAGCAGAGCTGGCAACAGTGAGTGGGACTCTCCATGGTACCAAAGGAAAGGGGAGTAAGGGTTGTGGTCATGGTGATGGTGGTAGGGGGTGGTCCTGGAGATAGTGATGATGTTGGTGGTGGGTATGGTGATGGTGGTGGGGGTGGTAGTCATGGTGATGGTGTTGTTAGTGGTGTTGGTGTTGGTGTTGGTGGTGGTAGTGGTGGTGGTGGTGGTAGTGGTGATGGTGGTGGTTATGGTGATGGTGGTGGGGGTGGTTGTCATGGTGATGGTGTTGTTGTTAGTGGTGTTGTTGTTGGTGTTGATGGTGGTAATGGTGGTGGTGGTGGTTATGGTGATGGTGGTGGTGGTCATGGTCATGATGATGGTGATGGTGCTGTTAGTGGTGTTCTTGTTGGTGCTGGTGATGGTGGTAGTGGTGTTGGTAGTGGTAGTGGTTATAGAAGCCGACCCAAGCTGGTTTCCTCATCCTCCTGGCAATTCTGTAAGCCAACAAAGTATTTATCTATGTATGTATGTATCTATTGTTTACTAGATCAACTTCATTGAGGTATAGTTCAATGAGCTTTGAAAAATGTACACACCTGTGTGTTCACTTCTCTAATCAAGATATAGAATACTTCTATCACTCCAAAAAGTTACCCTGTGCCCCTTTGCAGTAAATTTCTTCCCCTTCCAGGCCCAGGTAACCTCTTATTTGTTTCTATATCTCTAGTTTTGCCTATTTTAGAGTTTTATACAAATTCAATCAATATTGCTGTATCTGACTTCTTTCCCTCTGCTTCATGTTTTTGGATTCGTCCATGTAGGTGCATGCTTGCCTAAAGTAAACATGTTTATCCACAGTAGTTCATTCCTCCTTGCTGCTGGGCCGTACTCTACCCTATTTAATATACTGCAGTGTGCTTCTACACCCACTTGTTGGTGAATATGAGAGCTGTGTCCAGCTTTTGGCTACTATGACTAAGGCTGCTATGAACATTTGTGTACAGGTCTTTTTGTGAACATATGTTTCAATATCCTTTTAATCAGTTCCATTTTTGCTTAAATCAGCAAGAGCTGGCTTCTGTTACTTGTAGCTAAGAGATCTGGCCGCAATAGAAGGAGAGAAGGGAAATTAGCTGGCAACTGGAAGGGGATGTTGGGTCAAGGAGAGGATTTTATTTTTAAGATGTACAAGACTTGAACATGCTTAAATATTGATGCCCATGATCTGGTTGAGAGGGAGCTGTTGAGAGAAGAGAAAATTGAGAACCCCTGCAAAGCAGGGAGGGGGAGAGCCTAAAGCCCAGGCAGTAGGAATGTCTTGGGAGGGGAGCACAGGCAGAGCCTTGGGTGGAGCAAGGGGAGATCATGAGAAGACGGGCGGGTGGGGTGGATGGAGGATAGCAGGCAGTTGGGGGAGATTTCATCTGAGGGCTTCGACTTCCACAGGGAAGTAGGTGGTAAGGTAACATACTGAGACTGAGGGAGGAAACAGGGTGTCAGAGGTCTGGGGACAGGGGCAAGTATGCAATGGTCATTGCAAGGAGGGCAATAGGACACTGATTGGAGAAGTGAAGCAGCAGTGCCAGGCAGCACAACTGAGGCTAGTGACTATGACACAGAGTATTACCATTGGAACCCATTGTTGATGCCCCAGCAGAGCTGAGGTGCTTGGAGGCAAGCCCGGGGAAGGGGCTGAGGGCATGGACAGCTCTTTTGGGAATGAGGGGGCTGCACTGAACATCCTTGCTCTGCTGCCAGGATCTAACATAGTGCCCTGCATGTGGCAGGTTAAATACTGGTTGAATGGAGGAATGAGTTTAGAGGCCATGGGGAATTAGGGCTTAGCACTGGCCTGGTACAACCTCCCCATTGTATAGAAGAAAAACCTGAAGTACGGAGAGGGGAAGGGGCTTGCCCAAGGCCACACAGGCAGAGATGGGATTTGCTCTCAGTTCTGTCCAATCTCAAGGCCACAGCTCTTTCCACGACCTCTCCAACCACTGCTGACTGAATGGACAAAGGTCTGTGTTCAAATCCTGTCTCCACCAGTGGCTCTCCACCTCACTTTGGGCAAGTCACTTAAGTGCTAGAAAGCATTAACTGCTCTATTTTATAGATGTGGATACTGAGTCTCAGAGAAGTTAAGCGGGAAGACTAGGGCTCTGTAGCTGGGAACAGGTAGAGCAGGGATTTCACACATTTCCTCATTTAACCATGGCTTATTGGGGTAGATTAACTTTTTGGTCCCACGTCTTCACTCCAACATAGCAGGATTACACATCTGCACTCTTTGCCATGTCCTTTTGCAGTGAGGTAGTCGTCCTTCCTCCTCCCCTGTTGAGCTTGGCCACATGAGAGTGGAGAGTTAGTGGGTGTGACATGGCACAGGACTTAAGGGAGCTTGTGTTTTGGTGATTGCCACAAGAAGCACATGCTCTAGAAAGCCACTGGCCCTTCAGCCTGCCCAGAATGCACATACATGGGCCAGACCTGAGCGCAACTGCAGCCTGGAGCCCAGCCAGCTGCCACTCAATGTGGACACCGTCACTACACTGAACCCAGATTAGAATAGCCATGCTGGCATTGACCTGCAGTCGGCTCCTGAGCAGGAGAACGAATGCCTGCTGTCATAAGCCACTAAGTGTTGGGTGGCTTGCTATGCAGTATTATTGTACCAGCTGCTGACTGACAGAGGACCAGGTCCTATTCTAAGTGCAGACTTGGGTTACAGAGATGACTCAGACATTGTCTCTATTCTCAGGAGCTCACAGTTTATTGGAGGTGGGGGTGGCATCACTTGAGGTTTTTTTAAAATCAAATTCTAATCTGTAAAATTCATATCTAAGAGGCAAATACAAATTTGCTCAGTGATTCTTTTAAGGGCACTCTTAGATTATTCTTGGAAGATGAAACTGACAAATTTTTTTTAAAAACTTGCTGAATTTCCGCAGTGTACAAGTGACAGAATCTGTTTTTTAATAACAAGAGGCAGGTGAGCAGGAAGGTGACTTTGTCGGATGATGTCATCCAACAGTATGTTTAATGGGCCCGAAGACAAACATCAGCAACTGGTTTAATGAATGAGGTTAACTTGGTTCTTGATTCTAGAGTTGTGTAAAAAGGTGGATGGTAATGATTTCACCATTTTATTGCTTTTTTTTCTCAACGAATACTAATGATGCTTGTGAAAACGTGTTAGCTTGCAAAGTGCTTGAAGCAATTTTCAACCAAACATGAGGTTTTAGTGAGGAGTGAATCTGCTGGACGAATCCACGGCTGTGTCAGCCCACACACAGGCCACCTCATGGGCTCGTTTGCTGGGGCCAGAACACCTTACCTCCGTGGGGCTGCTTCCCAGTGTTCCATAGGCGAGCCTGACTGACTGATCTTACTACAATGTCGAAATAGTGACTTTAATGTTCATCTCTTAGAGTAAATCTGTAATGAAAGCACAGATGCTCTTTGCAGAGAACTCAGAAGAAGATGCTTGTCAAAGTTCTCCATCTCAAGGTCAAGTTGTTTTTTTTATCAACCCCTTGATGGCTGACAGGGTGGGAGGCACTTGAGCTGCTTTTGCACCGAAGGCAGGAGCCACGGAAGACGGGGGGCTGAGACAAAGGAGAGGAGGGGTGATTGATGATGGTTCAAGGTCCTGGAGAAGATAAAGGGAGAGGGGTGGGGTCCTAGGTAGGAGTGGAGAGGCTGGCCTTGAAAAGGGAAAGGGACCCTCCATCCCTTGACCATGTGGAAGTAGCTCGTCTGATGTACGTGGGATGGGGCAGGGCCGAAAGCTGAGGAAGTTCAAACCGAAGGCCTCAGTGAAGTAGGAGGCAAGGACTTTCCCTTGTGAGTGAGGGCTGGGGGTGGGAAAGAGCAATAAGGGGGTGGCACAGGGACCGGGGGCCGACAAGGATCAGGCTTGATGGTGGTGGTGGTATTGGTTGGGGGGTGTCCTGATGAGGCCAAATGCATATGTAAGTTCCTATCTGTTCAGCTGAGTGACTTTGTCTTTCAGACATGTTTATTCTTCATGATTCAGCTCCTGTAGTGCTTCCTCCAGGAATTCTCCCTTGATTCCATTCCCCTACATGCATCCTACCCCCCAGGCTTGGTGGGGCCCCTCTTGGGTGCTCTGTGTGTGTTTCTTTGTTCCAGAATTCTTCCTGTAGACCCATTCCACATCCCTGGGGGACCTTTCACATAGATCACACCTGGTGTGTTTCTTTGTTCCAGAATTCTTCCTGTAGACCCATTCCACATCCCTGGGGGACCTTTCACATAGATCCAGTAGCTTTCCCTGGCATGGTCAGGTATTAGAAGAATCTCCTTTTCATGTATAAACAATTCTCATCTGATCAAAATCAGTCTAAATTTCTCACCAAACTCAAAGTGTTTGTCTACCCCTAGCTCAGGGTAAGCCCAAACCTCTTGCCCTCTCTGTGGCTCCTGCGAGGATGTGTAGGGAGGGAAGATGAAAGGAAAAGAGGACATCGGTGCCCTCTGTGTCCAAATGCTGGCTCTTTCTCTGGCTGGGGCTTCTGTGTGGGTTTTTCCAGAGCCCCTGTGCTCTTCCCGATGTGGATCCTCCCTGGCTGGCATCTCCCAACACCCTGTAGCTCCCGCTCTGACAGTCCAGTCCCACTGCCCCCTGCCCCTGCGGACCCCCATCTTACCCATCTGTTGGCTGGTTGGGGAAAGTTGTGGGGCACGTATGAGGCTCTGAACCAGTTTTGCTGGCCCTCAGCAAGCCCTGGCTCCCTCCTTCCAAATGGGGACACACTAGCTTTAGCTTTGAGGCCTCGGCTGTGGCTTGCAGAGACCAGAAGTTCTAAGTAACATCCCGTTATACAAGACATTAGTTCCTTCAACTCAGATGCTCAACTTTTACCTTAAGCATAGAAGAGTGGTTACACCTGCAGGTTCTGGAGTTTGACGCTGGCCGGGCAAATCATAACCTCATCTGTAAAGCAGAGACGATGGTCTTTACTGTCAAGGATGTTATGAAGATCGACTTATTCTTTAGGTATCAGGCGGTGCACAGCAAGCCCTCAGTAAATGCAAGCATTTGTTTGTGCATTTCTTAGGAGTCCTTGCTTTCCCCATCCCAGAGTGGACGTCAGCTCTTCTTGCTAATCCAGGCACAGCTGCCTTCTGCCATTTGCCTGGCTGGGCTCTCTTTGATAATAACACAGTGTGTTTTGAGCATCACTATCTTATTTACACCTCGCAGCGACCTAGCAGGATAGATATTATCATCATTCCCACTTACAGATAACAAAACTGAGACTCAGGGAGGTTGCATCGTTCGCACAGGATCAAATAGTATAAATAGTGGAACTGGGATTTGACCCCAAGCCTGTCTAATTCCAAAGCCTACATGTTCTCCCACTCATTTTGCCTCCTTAACCAACTCGCTTTTGGTCCTATCTCTTTGTTCCCTTTGCAAAGAGCAACTCTTCTGCACTCTATGGACATATTAATAATAGTGGATCCCTTTGAATGAAGTCACTTCCTGCTTGGAGTGCACCCTGGAAATGGATCCCCCCCTGCCCAGTAGAATGACACTTCCTGTGTTGCATAATAACAAATATACCCACAGCAGCTTTGCAGAGGTAATATTGACTCCATCCATTTCCTGTCTACTGTTATTTACACTGTATAAAGTTGCCATCTTCATGGAAAGCGTCCAGTTACTATTGATTCAGTTTCTGCCAGGTGCCTAACATGGGATTAGTCAAGAAGGGGAAAGTGTGTTCTGATTTTAAGCCCAGAATCTATTATAAGAGCTAAGATGTAAAAAAATGCCAGCAATGCCAAGATATTTGTAGTAAATACCTGTGAAGTTAACACCAGAGGAACTCACAAGAGAGACCAGTCTGGTGGGTGGGTGGGTAGGTGGGGAGGGGTAGGTTCTGAGAGAGGAAGTCACATAAGGCTTCCTGGAAATCTGGGGCTGGTGCTGAGCCTTGAAGGCCAGGTAGAATTTGGAGAGGTGAAAGTGAGAAAGACATATCTGGTGTGTTTGCAGCAGAAAGCTGAGCAGGGCCCCGCAGAGGCAGGAACCCAGCATGGGTGCAGGGACGCATTCTTCCAAAAGAGTCTCTCTTTTACAACCGTGTGCCTCTTTGCTCCCTGCGTGGGGATTTTTATGACCCCATCCATCTGTTTGCAGTCAGCCTCAGGTTTGCTTTGAAATTCAAAAGCTGAAGGGGAAGTGTTATATTGGAGCCAGAGCAGCAAGCTGGGCAGCTTTCTCCGAGAAGGAGGGAGTGGCCCCATGGAGCAGAAACCACTGCAGGCAAAGCACCTCTCCATGTTGGCATGAGTCCCTGTGAAGCATGGGACCAAGAGTGTTTAAAGGGTGGTGGACGACCAGCCAGGGGAGGAGATTCTGGCAGGGGCCTGAGCTGGCAGCCTTCGTACCCCTAGCAGGCAGCCCGTGAGTGTGCGAGGCCGAGTGCGGAGGTTCGGGGGTCCTTCAGTGGGGACTTCGTGCCTGATCCGGATCCATCCATCCTGTGTTTGTTTCTCTTTCCTGCTCTGGCAGACGGGCCCGGGCCCGCTGGGAGAGTTGGCTCAGCCCTCCATGCCTCCTGAATTCCCTGGCCCAGCTACCACCCCTTGCATTCCTTAGGAGCCTCAGTGTCCCAGAGAGACAAGATTTTTTCCATCCTCTCAAATAAAAGGCTTTTAGTGACAGTCATTGAGTAAATCCAAGATCCACAGTCTGGACTTCCAAGTCCCCCCACTTCCCTCAGCCCCGGGTGCCTTAAGACCACATCCTTGCTAACGTGTGTGGCCTGCCCTGACACCTCTCCTAGCACGTCTCTCCACGCACTCTTCTGTCATTCATGCAGCCACCAGAGGTCCACAGTCCCCCTTTTGAAAGTGCTCCTGGGTGGCTCCTCCTTACACAGTCTGTCCACACCCCACACTCCATGGCTGTCTTTTCTGCCTCCCCTTCCAAATACCCCCCGAGCCGGCTCTCCATGCCACGACCAACCACTTCCCCCGGCTGTGCCTCCGTGCCTCTGCCCGAATGTGTGTGGAATGCTCCTAACGTGGATCTGGAGCTTCTCCATGTGACCTGGAGAAGTTAAAGGGCCCCTTTGAAACAGTCTCACGCTGCCAGGCTGGCAACAACTAACTGGGGGGCTTTATTTAGCATTTGATGCAAATTAATTTTTTAGAAGGAACGGCTTCAGAGGCTGGGAGTAGAATTAAGAAGTTGGAGGGTGGAGAAAGATCTTGAAATTCTAGCCTGTCAAAATTAGAAGGCTCTTTAAAGATCATCTGCTATAAGTCCTGCATTTTTCAAATGGGGGAACTGAATCTCAGTGAGGGGATATCATTGGCCTAATGTTATTTATGAAGTCAGTGGCAAAACAGAACTAGAACCCCGTTTGGGTCCTGAATTAGCCATAATCTTCCAATCATACCACTTGGGGGCCCTGGGTGAAGGTTGGGGGACTGTGGACATTCAGGGCACATTCTTCTTTCCTCTTTCAAGAACCATGATATGTGTTGATGTAGATTTTACAGATACGAAGCACTTCAGATCTGTTGTCTGAGTTAATAGCTATTACAACTCTGTAAATTAAGCGAAACTTATCCCCATTTCCCGGTGAGGCAAATGAGACTGGAGCTTATGTGACATGCCCAAGGAAAAGTACTCAGTAAGTAGCCAAAGAGGGTCTTGGGCCCAGGACTGCTGCTCTTTGCAATATATTGCATTATCTCCTATTCCTCGAAAGATGTTAACCTTTTTAGGAAAATCATGCAGCAAAAGATGAGGTAGAAAGTAGAATAAATGGACTTTAGTTCCGGGTCCCAGGGACTGGTATCACAGCTCAGTGCTTTTCTTTTCTCATAGTGGAAAGAGACAGGTAGAGCAGGGATGTCCTACCCTTTCAGATCTGGTGTCCCATGTTATTACAAACGTGTTAGAGTGCCCCTCTGCCCTGAAATGGAATCTGTGGAGAATATGGCACACCTACACATGTGATTTTTAAAAAATTAATTTAATGCCCTGATTGTAAGAAAAAAGAAATAGTAGCTTATAATAAAATAATATGTAATTGGGTATATTGATGCTTGGGTACAACACTTGCAGACATAATGCAGCAGTCAAAAGCTTGCCTTGAACTGTTGTCGCCGTGAATATGACAGCTATAATACAGAGGGGCACAGATGTGTGTTGTTCCGACACCTCAAATACGCAGGCGGTGTTGTGAGTAAGGTGCTGTTCAAACTTGGCAAACAACTCCTGGTAAAGTTCAGAACAAAACAGAGTACATTCTTCTTTCAATAAACATGGAAATTGCACTCCGGTAAGATCCAGTGTATATTAAAACTTTGCAAACAAATACTATGTTTATATAAAATAGGTTTAGGTTCTAGGCTCAGATAATTACAAATTATATTTCCCCTCTAATGAATGTTTGGCAAGACATACAAAAATTGTGCAGGATGAGGGAGTAATTCTTTGTGTGACTCTTAGCAGGTCACTAAGCATCCCTGACCCATGACCACAAACATCCCGCTGCCCCCCAACTGTATGAAAGCCAAAATATCCCCCACAGATTTCCAAAACATCCTCTGGGTGGTGATACTACCTCTGCTGAAAAACACTGATTTGGAGATTTTCTCTTAGACGCCAGGCATAGAAGAGGGAAGGCTCAGACCTGTGTTGTACCTAGATGTTTGCATTTCTTTCAGTTTTGCTTTTGGTGGACATAATTTGAGACCAATCTTGGATGGTACTTAGTCTTCAGGCTTAAAATTAATGAAATACATATTAATTTCATGTCCTCTATTTCAAAGACTCTCACTCAGGGGATGCAAACATGAGTAAGACCCGGGCTGGGCATGCACAGGCTTTGCCTTTTTAAACATTTTACAGGTGATAAGACATACAAAAGCCGCAATTTAAGACTGGATGCACATAAAGGCTTGGGGTGTCAGAAGAGGTATAAACGTGAGGCGGGGGACCAGGGCAGACTGCTTTGCGGAGGTAGAAATTTAACTAGGCCTCGTGAGAGCAGGAGGCTGCGTGCATATCTCTAGTTGGGCGCACAGTGCCTGGTGCAATGTAGGTGCTTATTCTTTGCTGAATGAATGTTTTGTTTTTAGCAAATCTACATGTGCCTGGTTCTGAGCATGGGACCTAGCACTCTGCAGGCTCAGGTGTGGGGAGTAGAAGGTTTCTGAAGCTGAGGTGAAGCAGACTCTTTGTCCTGTGCTCTGTGTCTGGGTGGGCCACAGTGTGCGGAGGCCAGGAGAGGGCCTGGGAGTCCAGGAACCCGAGTCTGCCTCCAACTCACACTCGCCAAGAGGCCTCGGGTGGGTCTGCCTGTGTTGGTCCCCTCATCTATTCAGGGAGGGCCCGAGCCCAAAGGCAAGCCCTGTTCTCCCCAGCTCCCACCTTCAAGCCTTGCTCCTTGGGGTCACCCTGTGCAGCCCAAGGCCACAGCCTGAGCAGCACTGCCCCCTGGTGGCGACTGACAGCGGCAGGAGCGCCAGCGCCACCTCTCAAGTCCAAATCACCACCAAGGTTGGCTGGTCTCGTGCCTGTGTCTTTGGGCATGGCTGAGGTGGGCCACTGCAGAGGGGGTGGCGAGGGCAACTTGGCAGAGTTGGTCCCTTCTCAGGGCACTCCTGGTGGTGCCACCAGTGTCCTGCCAAGCCTGGACCACATGACTTCATGGGTCATTCTGTCACTGGGACCGTGGGGCACAGGGGGAGGTGGAGCTCAGTAAATACCCTCCCCCCCATCATCTTCATCATCATCATCACCACCACCACCAGGAAAGGACTCTGGGCACTTAGGTTCTACAGAGCACGGGCAATCCGCGTCATCCTAAGCCCTCAAGGTAACTGTGGGTCGGGTCATCCTTTTCCATTGTATTGATGAGAAACACTCAAGGGAGGGCGGGTGGTGGGAAGGGATGGCCCAGGGCATCAGGCTTTCCTGTACATCACACTGCTCACACCCAGCCCCACTCCTGCCTGTCCCCTCAGCGGCTGCTGGGAACCCTGCCCTCCGCTGGAGGCCTCCGGCTGCGGCGGCTGTTTGACGACCCTCGGCCTGTGCTGCTGGTCTTTGCTGCCCACAGCGGCATCAGTAACCGCTAACATGTGCGCTGGGCTTTGTTTTCCAAAGCATTTTTACATCAACTATCTCATTAAAACCTCACTGAAAGCTGTGCCAGAAGTATTTTTATTATCCCCACCATAGAGATGAGGAAAATGAGGCAGAGAGAGGGGACGGGACCATTGGGGACAAGGCTGAGCCAGGTCCCAGGCTCCTGAGAGCTGCCCAAGACCCTGACTGAACCTGGGAAAACTTCGGGGCAGGGATGAAAGGTGAGGGGCTGCTCTGCTGAATTTGGGGTGCCGGCTGGCTCCGGAAGCAACCTGTGTTTCCAGTCTCCCTGGAAGGAGGCCACTTGTCCCGGGGAGCTGTCTCCAGGGCCCCTGCGTCCTGCCCCCTTGTCCCAGGCCCCAGCCTGTGCTGTGGATCCGAGCCGGCCTGTGAGACCCTGCCGTGTTCCCACCCCAGCCAGTCCTGCCTCTCTCCTGCCACCCTCAGCCCCACCCAGGCCTCTCCCAGCGACTCCCTTTCTCTCTCCGGCATGGCCGCCTCTCCTGCCATCGTCTCTCTGTTGCCCCCCTTCTCTGTGTCCTCGCACCCTCTGTCCATCTTCCAACCTATTCCTTTGCCTTTTACTTACCTCCTCCTGTGTTCTTCACATCCGCTCTTGGTCACTGTCCTACTCAGTCCCCCATCCCCCTTCGTGGGTCTCAGGGAAGAGGGTGTGAGGGAAAACGAGGAAGGGACGTCTGGGGAGCCTGCAGGTCTCCAGCCCTTCCTTGCCTGCCTGGGAACTTATGTCTTCAGGTTGGAGATTTTATCACTCTTTTTTTGTGGCTGATCAGGAAGGAAGAAATGAACAACAACAACAACAACAAAAAAAAAAAATAAATAAAAGAAAGAAAGAAAGAAAAAGAAAACACAGGAACTATTTTGCAAGCCCAGAACCCACCAACATGAAACAGGATTTTATGATTATTTTCTGAAAATAATTTCATTTTACAATGCCGTAACTGTGGCCAGCCTGCCCGCCTGCCTTGCTGGCTGCACTGAGCAGCAGCTGGAGCCCCCTCCCCTGTCCCACCCAGCCCAGCCCAGGGTGGCCTGGACTCTGTCCTGCCGCCAGGCCGGGTGCCCCCTCTGCTGGGGCAGCCCTGGAAGGTGGTGGCGAGGTGGGGCACGGGGCTTCCTGCCCGGCTCAGAGGGCCCAGCAGCTCCCAGAAGCCCAAGTCTGGCAGGTCAAATATTATTCCCATGTACCTGTAGCCCAGATGTGGCTGGGGTGCCCCTACTCCAAAGTACCTGGTAGGATCGTCCAGGACACCATACTCCTGGACGGTTGGGTCCAGGCCCTCCCAGAGCTCCTAATCTCCAATCACACACTTGCCATCTTGGCCTCCGGCTCACTGCCTCTGCTTCATCCCACCCCATGTCCACTCAGAGCAGTGGGGCTCATGGCCCCTGTGACAATGACAACTGTCTGCAGGTTTCCTCCCCATTGAGGAGATAGATGTTCCATCACCTCCAGTTCTCTCCATTTTCCAATCCCCTCACTTCTTGTCCATCTCTCTCGATTCCTTTTTTCTCTTGCTCTCCTTTTCAGGAGCAAATAATAAAATTCCTCCCCGGTCATAAAGAGTATGTTCCCTCTACCTCCTTGGAGGTGGCAGAAGGTGGTTTTCCTTCCTACCTCGAGCCCCCAGATGGAGGCCACCTTCCAAATGAAGAGATTGTTCTTTCTAAAAGGAATTTAGTGAATACAATTTGCTCCATCTCCTTCATGCAAATAAGGAGACTGAAGTCCAGAGAGGAGCAGAGCTGGCCCAAAGCCACACAGCAGGCTGCAGCCACGCTGGGGCCGGTACCCAGGGCCTGTGGTCCTCTCCCGGGAGTCCGTCTTTTGCCGGTTGCTGTCTGCTGCTGCTTCTGGAGAACCCGAGGTGTTCAGAGGTGGGGCAGAGAGGCCTCCGAAGACATAGGAAGACAGAGAGGGAGTGAGCACACAGGAGTGAGAGGTCAACAGAGAGGGAGAGACAAAGACAGAAGGAGATGGACAGACAGCCAGCCTGGGTGGGGATCCCTGGTCCATTAAGAGTTCCCAGTCCCCGTTCACCTCCCATGTGGAAGAACTCACCACCTTCTTGGGCAGCGTGTGCTGGTTCTGGGAAGTTCTTCCCTTTGCTGACCTGAAACCCACCTCCCTGTAGCTTCCCCCCGAGGGCCCAGCTCTGTAGCTACCCAGAGAGGCCTCCTGTCTGGGGCAGCCTTACAGAGGTCTATGGCTGGGATGGGGTCCCCTGATGCTAACGATCTATTATCAGATGAGGCATCCACTTTCTCCCTGGAAGAGCACTTCAGTAGGAGCCAGCTCAGAGCAAGGGGCTCTGCCTGTCGGGCAGGAGGGGCTGGGCAGGCTCCCAGTTAGCAGGTGCAAGCAATTGAGTAAGTGTACCAGGTGCAGACATTTGGGCATCCCCTCTTGCCACCTGCGGCCATATGTCCCCTCAGCAACCCATTCCATCATGTCTGAAACCCCATTTCTGGGCCACAGCTTCTTCTCCAGGGAGAACTTCAATGGAGGACGAGGAGCCCCATGGAATGGCGAGGGCCCACTCTCCCACTGAGCTGGGGGCTGGATCCCAGGAGCCTTCTTCCCGTGCATGTGAGGGGCAGAGACCCCAGGGGTCACCGGCCACAGCAGGAATCCTCATACCATTGATGTCAACCCCTAAGGAGCACGATGGTGGGGGAAGTGGGGCAGGGCTTTTTCTCTGGAGCTTGGCCCAGAGTCTGAGGGTGGGCCGGAGCTCTGGGCAGGCGCCGGGACACGGATGAGGCTCGCTGTGTCGGGCCTCAGTTGGGTCCCGCCTTCGCCTGCCTGGCCTGTGAAATGTGGGTGCTGGTGGCTGCCTTGCCTGCCTCACAGGCCACAGGCCACACACGTGGGCTTAGCCCAGTGACGAGTCTCCCTGGTGGAACATGCAGCACGACACCTTGTGCGGATCCCAGCCAGCCGACACTGGACGGTGTGATGTGCTGTGATAGGATACACAGCTATAGCATATTTTATCTGAAGTGCGCCACTCTTCCCAGGCTCCCACAGTGTCTATACGGTCTCTATAAACCGCACGTGTGGGGTGGACCATACAGAGGTGCACATCTGTGGTCCTGGCCCTGGGGAGTCACGGGGAGGGGTGGGCACGCACAGATCATCTTGGCACAGCTAAGTGTGGCAAGGAACAGGGATCTGTGGGGACAGAGAGAAGGCGTGGCTGACCTGGCCTGGGGCACTTGTCGGGTGGTGAAGGGAGGGATGAAGTTAGAAAACCCTGAGGCTGGCGGTAACCCTGGAGTGTTGAATCCTGGAGGGGAATTGGTGAGGGGCCTTGTGTGACTTTTGTCAACAACACTGGGGAGACACTGAAGAATTTTAAAAGCAGGGGTGATACATGGTCATTTTTGTGGTTTATAGAGCTTGCTTTGGCTGAGGGGAGAGTGGCCTGGAGGGGATACAGTGGTGGGTGGCAGTGGCTCCGAGGAAGGCCTGGGCCAGCGTGGGGCAGTGGGGATGGACAGAGGTAGCAGGATGGGTGAGGAGGCACCAGTAGGCCTTGGCGAGCAAGGGAGCCGGGAAAAGGGGCCCGAGGGTGAGCCCCAGGTGCGAGCCGTGGTTAAAGCCCCCCAGAGACTCCTCTGCAGGACAAAAGTCCCATCCCAGGTCCTCTGTCCACCGCCTCAGGCCTTGGCAGTTCCTCAAATGTTCCCGGGCAGGAGGTGGCAGCCGTCACACACAGAAACACCGAGCCGTCGAACTCATAATGTCTTTTATTAATATATTACGCTACAAAAATATTTTTGGCAAAATAACATTAATAGCATCTTTCTTTGTCTTCTATTATACTCTTAAAGAACTCTTCATGATAATTCACAGAGGTGAGGGGAAGAGGTGATTGAAGAGCAACACCGTGAATACCTTCCACATACATCAAGATCTGAAGCTTGTGTCGCACAGTGAGTCAAGTCGGGGACCATCTGCAGTCTCTGGAGGCCCGGGAATGGGGCAGGGGCTCTGGCCTCCCCTCCTCTGGGCTAGACCCTACTTGGCTGAGAGTCAGCCCCTGCCCACCCCAGCCACAGGGGACCGGAGGTGTCAGAGAGTGTTCGTCTCTGGCAGCTCACAGGAAACTTCTCAGACCGGGATCCCTTCCAAAGCCCACTCTCCCCACAGCAGGAATGGGACGGAGGGGGCCTTCAAGGCAGGCTACTCTGTCACCTTTCCTGCCTGCCCCATGCTTCCAATCCCATGGCAGCCTGGGCAAAGTCAAGTGCTGAGCCTGGGGAGGGGCCACAGCACACTTTCATGGAGCCCCAAGATGGTACACGTCACCCCACGCCCCAGCCCCAGAACAGCCTGGGCAGGAAACAAGGTCTCCATTTGACAGATGAGGAAATGAAGGCTCAGAGAGGGGCAGGGGCTTGCCCAAAGTCACCTAGCAATGTGGAGGAGGATGCAGTTTCTCCCGAAAGGAACAGACAAGCTCCCATGTGGAGAAAGGACGGGGAGAGCTGACACTGCCTGGAAAGGGCCAGGTGGGGGCTCAGTTCTCGTGAACCCCCTCTTCCCTCCCCCAGGGCCAGAGGGGCCGAGAGGGAGGGAGCTCAGGGATGGGGCTGGGGGACTGGGGTCCAGTATGCCCTCTCCCACCTCTCAGAAGTCCCCTGCCCTGGGCAGCAGGCACGCCTGCCACTGCCAACTCACGGCAGGCCCAGCTAGGGCGTAAGAAGCGGGAGGGGCAGGAGGTGGGGTGAGGGGCTGGACTGATTTCTCAACTTTATAGGCTTAGACAGCCAGCAGGGGTGGTGGTTTTGGCCGTCTAAATGAATTTTTGGAAAAATAACAATGTTCAAAGAACCTGAGCAATACGGAGCCGGGAGTGGCCCTCGATGTCATCTACTCTAGTCCCCTGCCAAGCCTTCAACTCTCCCACCACATCTGCAGCCAGGAGCACCTCTCCTGACAGGAAACTCACCGCCGTGGGGCCCCGGTTCACACTCAGACAACTTTGGCTGGTGGACGTTATTCTGCTGGCGGAGCTGAGGTCTGCTCTCTCCTCCTTTCCTGCCTCCGTTCCTTTCTTCCTCCCTCTCTGTGCTTCCTTCCCTCCCTCTTTCCCTCTCTACACATCTCTTGAGCACCACCTTTGTGTCAGATGAGGATACACACACCAACTACATGACCCCTCCACTGAGTTGCTCACAACCCAGTAGGGCAGCAGAAACACCACTAGACAGCCACACCACTGGGCAACGGGTACTGGGGTAGATGCTAAGGAAAAACAGAGCAATCAGGGGGGCTTCCTGGAGGAGGTATGGAGTCATCCTCAAAGGATGAGCAGTTGGGGGCAAGTTCCCTTCCTTGGGATAGGGAACATACTGTCTGTTCTAGAAATGACTGTGATTCAGGCTAGCTAGGCACAGGGTAGGAGAGACAAGAGACATGTCTGGGAGGTCAGCAGGGATAGATCACGGGGGGTCTAGAATGCCAGCCCAGGACCTGGGCTCTTATCCCACTGCCACTGAAGAACTGTCACCAGCCCCAGTTCTGTTCTCTGCCACACAGGACACCATCAAAACTGCAGTTCCCGGACAGAACTTCTCTTGTCCTTCATGATGTTTTTACTAAACTTTTCTTTGGTAGAAGGACTTTCCCTCCTCTTTGGGATCTGTTGTGACAGTGGCACTGGGCTGGATACTGGGCAGGTGGGACAAGGGGCCTGAGCCCCTAGGCTTGCCAGAGACCAGGAAGTTGCACAGGACAGAGCATTCGGCGTGAGGAAAATATGCGCAGGTCCTTCAGTGCCAGGGCGACTGTGCTCACAGCACACGGCTCCAGGCTCCCGATCTTTGACTGTCAGGGTTGAGAGGCCCTTGGCGCCCCCTGTAGCTTCCTGGCTGCCCAATTCTTACCCCTCACCGTGGATGATGGAGTGCCCTGCCTCCGCCTGGCCAGCCACTGGAGGGAGAGCAGGAGACATGGCCACTGTGACCTCCCCAGAAAACCCCATGACTGTGCAGTCAGCTTTCGTGAGAGACAGGGGACCTGGAGCCACACCAACTGCAGGCAGGTCACTTAACCTGTTGGGTCTAGGCCTGTCTTTCCTGCCTACCTTAGAGTGAAACATGAAAGTCCTAAGAAGTGTACACAAAGCTCTCAGAGGATCAGGGGCATTTTATGAGGCCAGCACATAGAATATTTCTGGAAGACATGCCAGCAGTGATGGACAGATCATTCCAAAGGTCTGAGTAGCTGCTTACAGAATGGCGGTTCTCTGGAGGATGAGAGAATTCCAGTGCCTCAGATTCCTGTATGTGTGCCTCAGATCTTTGGGGACATAAGTCAGCAAGGTGAGTTCGTTTCAAACTCTGGCCAGCTGGTGGTCCACAGGACCAGTGAACGTGGCTCCAGATGTCTGACCCACACTTGCTCTGGCTCTCCTGTTGGCACATGTCTACCCAATGAGTCGGTCCAGCCATCTTTCTCTAAACACTGGACTGTTCGGTTAAGGGAGAGTTTAGAATCCCCTAATCTGCCCAGAAGAGGGATCTGGGAAAGACTAGGGCTGAATCTGCTTGGAGTCAGGGGCCAGGACAAGACAACCCAGGACTGGGCTGCTTGTCCCGTCTTGATACCGAGTTCCTCAAGGCCAGGACAGGTGGTTAGATCCAGCTCCAATACAGAGCCTGGCATTGCGTGTGCTCAATAATTACACACTGCATTCATTTACCTTTTTGGCTCTGTGCCTGGCACAGATCTGGGCACACGGTCAGGTGCCTGGACTGTTTATCCGAAAGCTTCATCTTTAATTAACCTCAAGCTCCATCTCAATATGTCTCATGCCATACTCTGCCCCAAACAGAGGGGAATCTGGCCTGTGTGTTTCTAATTCCTTTACACTTATCTCATTCAAATAGTGCTCTGCACGATCCGTTTGATGTCCAACTTCTGAGCCTGCTTTATAAGTCAGCTAAACCCCTTCCCGCTCAGAAACAGGAAGTCGCATTTTTGCCAAGGATAAACTGACTCCAGCCCTGGCTGGGGTCAAGTTCAGTTTAAAGCGTGGTGCCCGTGGGGCTGGCTGGACCCTCTGCAGCAGAGCTCCAGGCTTCTGCCGGGTCTCAAGCTCAAACACGTCCACTAGGGCTGAGCTGAAAAGAATTCAACTGCCTGCCAAGATGCCTGTGGGACCCCTGACCATCCCATGAGCTGCCAGAATTGCCGTCTCACAGACAGCTGCCAAGCTGGGCATGATGGCACTGGGGCTGATCAGTCGCCACTGCGCCTGCCTGGGAAACCCCTGGTGCAGCTGTGCAGCCCTGGAGAAGTGTCTCCCCTCTTTGGGCCCTATTATAACTCCTGTAGTCACCTGTCAGGGGAGGGGTCCTTTCTGCTCCCCAGTTCTCTGGATCAGCGAGCCACCAGCCTGGCTGGGGTTCAGGCCTGGGAGCCAGCCTGCTGGGTCCTCTGTCCCCTCAGCCACCACCTCGGGGAGCAGAGGGGCTGGGCCAGTGCCTCTGAGGCTCAGTTGCCAGCCTGCCCCCACCGGCTGCCCTGCCTCTCTAGGCCCCTGCAGCTGTGCCCCACCCCCAGCCTCTGATTTGGCAGGAAAGCCTCTCACCGGCTCCAGGATTTGACAAGTCAGGGCATGGGACACGTGGCACATGCTGCTGCCAGAGCCCTTTGGCCAGAGGGAACCAACATGAGCCTCTTTGGCTGGAGTGAGACACTTGTGCTGGCCCCAGTTTGGGTGAGAACTGCCTCCCTTGTAGCGTGCCTGGCAGAGAGCGTGGCCGGACATATGGACCAGGAGGCAAGGACTGCTTTTGCATCACACTGACCTGGGGCTGCATCCTGGCTAAGGGACTTTCAGCAAGTCCCTTCACCTCTCTGGGAGTCTCAGTTTCCTCATCTGTGAAACGGGATAGTCACATCTCCCAGAGCCGGCGTGAGGATCAGCGATGCAGTGAGTATGGGAAGTGCCTGCCACGCTGCAGGCTTGGACGAATGGCAGCTCTCATTGCATCGTTACTACCATGCGACTCCTAGAGGCCCTGGGTTAACACTGCCTTTGTGTGCCCACTCTGTCCTTCAGCCCGGCTGACTCCAGTTAGCCGTGACCTCAACAGCCTCTCCTGCACCCAAGCTGGATTAATGACGCCAGGACACAGAGGTCTGGATTCGTGTCCTCACCTCCCTACTTGCTGCATGACCTTGGGCAACCCATCTTGCTCTCTTTGGATCTCATTTAATCATCTGTTACGTGGGGCTGGGGACAGCTTCCCTCAGCACCAACATCCCACCCCCCACACCACCCCAGCACTTTGGTCCAAACACTTACCAAGAGCTCTGGAGGGTCCGTTCACAGCCACTTGGGGGTTCAAAATAGCAGCACTGTCTTTCCTAAAGTACCTCCCGGGGCCCTGGGATGTGTCCGGGGGAGGGGTGGATGGTCAGCATTCAGACCTCTAGTTCCCAAATCCAGCTTCACAAAAGCTAAGCTTGTCCCCCTGCCCCTCCCTCGGACATCCCCATGGTGGGAGAAGCCAAACCCTGACCGAAGAGGTATGGGCCATCCCAGAGAAGCCAGTTCAAAGCCACAGTCCGCATGAGGTCACAGATGTCCTGGCAACCTTGGTTCACTCCTGGCTCTGCCCTGGGGCTAATAAAGGGGTTATAACATAGGCCACATAAAAATAGTTTAATTGGTAGAATAAATACATTTTTCTTTTTTAATATGGACACATATTTTACAAAAGAGCCCCATAGCACTATGGGAAATTAAGATCCTTCTACAAAAAAGAAGATGTAACTTAGGTACAATAAAGCTCTAGTGTTCTAACTGACCCCGTGTGGCCTGCCTTGGAGGTGTCGGGCACCCCTGGGAGAGGTGGCAGGAGCTGGGCTGTGGCCGCAGGTCCTCGTGTGGCTTGTCTGGCTCCTCTGCCTGGGGTGGCCGAGGTCAAGAGGGCCTGAGGCTGTGCAGCAGGAAGGAGGCGCCAACGGTGGCAGCGACGACGGTGGCAGGGAGGAGGCCCAGGACAGGGCGTGAGCAGCTGCTCACTGAGCTCGCCGAGCTGCTGGCCGGCCCGGGTGGGTCCTGCTGCTGGAGCTGGTCCGAGAGCTGGAGGGGAGGCTTGGCAGTCCCGGTGCTGTGGGTGGGCTGGAGGGGCAGGGGGGGCGGCGAGGCGGTGGTGCTGGAAAGGAGGAGACATGGCAGTGTGACCCGTAGCCTCGTCCTGGGCAGAAGCCCTGGGCTCAGAGGTAGCTTATCAGATCCATTTTTTCTTATAAAATGGAGAAGGAAACAAGGGACTCGGGAGAGTGTGCAGGACAGAGCCACACAGCCAGCCAGGCTGAGCTCAGGAGCCACACTGACCCTGCAGTACCAGGCTCAGGAGGATGGGCCAGGCCCTGGGGGCCGCAGGCCTCACGTGTCGCCACTCAAGGAAACGGGTCCCGGGCAGAAAGAATTAGTGTCAGGGAGGAGACAGATCTGGGGCCCCTTGGGAGCTGTCGGCCTCTACGCCCACGTGCACAGGTGCCCTGCCCTCCTGCGCTCCCCCAGACGGCCGACATCCACAGAAAACAAAGCCAGCAACCCCACCGTTTCCACCACCCTCCTCATCATAACTACGATTCGTAACACTCCACTGTGAGTTCAGCACTTTTCTGCTCCTCTGGACAAAACTTCATAATGGGTCTCATCACTCTCTTTCCACAAATGAGAGAACTAAGGCTCAGAGAAGATGTGGGTGGGCAGAGAGGGTACATGGTGGGCAGAGAGGCCACGTGTAGGCAGAGAGGGTACGGGGTGGCCAGGTCACAGAGGAAGTGGGGCAGGAGCCCCGGGGTCTGCTTCACTTTGCACAGGTGTGTGAAGCACAGGTGTGTGTAGTGAAAATTGCAGAAGTTCACGAGTTTACAAAAACAGAATCCAGTTTTGGAGGTAACAGGTGAGAATCTGGGCTCCAGAAAGCCCACGTGACAGACAGGGTGAGACAGAAGGGATTGAAGGAGACGAAGAGAGGCGTGAGCTGGCAGGCGGAACTGAGCCCACATGCGTGGGCCCTTGGGGAGCCCGGGCAGGAGGGGGGCCAATGAAGATGCAGACGCAGGCAGAGGCGCCCACAAGCCCTATCACACAGGGCAGCACAGGGGCAGCGGGCACACAGAGAGGCCCCTGTCCAGTGTGAGGCCAGGAAGGCCTCCTGGGAGAGGGGACACTGCAGCCCTGCCCCTGGGACAGGCTCTGTGAACAGCACTTGCCATAAATTGACCTCTAATCATCATGACAACACTTGGGGGCAGGGATGGCTGCCATTCCCGTTGTACTTAGGAAGAAACCAAGGCACAAAGAGGTTAAGGAACTTGCTGTAGGACACACAGCAGGGCCAGGATCTGATCTGGGCACACCATAGGTGTAGGTGCTCCCTTGCAGATGGGTGGGCCGGGAGCTTGCCCCTCCCTGGTCAGCCCAAGGGCCAGGCTGGTGGAAATGGGGCGGTCAGTCTCCATGGCGTCTGCAGCACGGGTGCCTCCGTGTAGGGTGTGCCCCTCTCCCCAGCAGGCTGCTCACTCACCCAGTCTCCCTGGGCCGCACTTCCTCAGGCTGGGCCATGAGGTCCTAACCGCTGGCCATAATCACAGTGGCTAGAGCTTCTAATCACCAGCAGAGCTCAGCGCATGCCACTGTCCTGCTGGGACACCGCTCATGTAGGTCTGCTCAGCCTCAGCCTGGGAGCACATCCTGCCCCACAGGGGCTCAGCTGGGGCCTCGGCTTGGGAGTGGGCATCCTAATGGCCTCTGGACACCTAGTCCTGGCCTGATGTGTCTCAGTAAAGAGAGGGGTCCTCACTCATGGCCCTGTCCCTCCCTCTCACTGCTACTCTGGTGGTGTCTGACCACAGAACCCGTTGCGTCCTACACAGGTTCTTTCCACCCTGGAGTTTACAGGTGTGATGAACCACGATCTCCTGTCTTTGGGAAGTCTCAGAGGAGATATTGGGAGAGGAGGAGGGTGCAGGAACGGTGTTCCTGAGCAGAGTGTGTGCGTGTGCAACCTGAGGGGTGGGCCAGGTGGCTGCCAGGACCCTTACCCACCCACAGAATGGAGCATACTGTGCCTCCCACCTGTGCCAGCCTGACCTGGCCTGGCCGCCCTCCCCTTCCACGGCTCTCCCAGCACACGCCATCCTCTCAGCCACACTGCGGGCTTGCTGCCATTTTCCTCTGGAGAGGCCTTCTTGCATCTGTCCTCCAACCCTGCACACCACCTGGGGTCGTTAGGCCTCTCCCCGTTTCTCATTGGCTTCGCTGTGTCACAGGTCTCTATTTATTGTACACGGTTCGAACGGGTTTCTATATGTACAGTGCTCAGAACAGTGCCTGCCACACAATGCCAGACGTGGTTGGCTATTTTTAGTACTTTTGTGTCTGTGTTTCCCCCACTAATCACATCCTCCATTTATGGAGCACTTGCTGTGTCCCGGCAGACACTGCTTGGTGCTATCCGTGTGGCACTTGACTGTGATGTCCATTTCCAAGATGAGGAAACTGGGCTTGAAGTACATTAGTTTCTTGCAGGAGACCGGATGTGCACTGTGGCCGTCCGTCTCCCAGCCCGAGCTGTGCCACGGTGCCGTCCCCAACACAGCAAACCCCGGATGTGCACTGTGGCCGTCCGTCTCCCAGCCCAAGCCGCGCCACGGTGCCGTCCCCAACACAGCAAACCCCGGATGCAGAGCCCGTGGCTGGAGCCTCGCCAGGGTCGGAGACGCAGGCCTCATCCAGCCTCAGCCCTGGAGGGGATCAGGGCCTGCACTGCGGGGGGGGGGGTCACTGTCTCAGCCCCTTTCCTCCCTTTCTTTTCTAATGAAAAGAAAAACAAAAACCAGAAAAACAAAAGAACCCCCACACAACACAAGAAGTCCATAAAAATTCCTTCCTAGCAGCTGCCCCATTTCAGCCTGAGTCGGGAGGCTGGGAGGCCTGGCCTCAGGGGAGCAGCCTGGTGTGCCCCTGAGGTGCCCAGAGCTGGGGCCCAGGCTGGCCTCGGCCAGCCTCCGCCATGGGAAGGCAAGACCAAAGAGGAGTTATGAAAACTACGTCTCATGAGGCGCCCAAAGGCATTTTCTTTTACACGTTGAAAACCAAAGATGAAACCCCTCCTTGGAGCCAGTGCAGGGTTTTATTGCTTGGAAGGAGTCCCAGGGAAATGGGGTAGGACTGGGGGGAGCAGAGGACAAGCCCCTCCAAATGCCCCCCCCCCACGGCCCACTCTGCTCCCAAAGCTCAGTCCCCCAGTGCAGAGCTCACACTGGGGAAAATTGTCTCATGGCAAAGCAGCCTTGAAGCCAAACCAAACACCGTGAGTGTTCCCAGGCCCCGCAGATGGCTGGTTCCAAGGGGCTGAGTCTGCTCTGAGTTGACAGGGACACTTATGGGGGGAAGGGGCTCTCCACCTGGGCAGAGGCACAAGGTCCTTTCTAGCCTGTACTACGTTCCTGGTTCGCCGTGTGACTTTAGGCAAGTCCTGTCCTCTAGGCCTCAGTTTCCCCATCTGTACAATGAAGGAGCAGGAACAGACCCACAGGCTTTAAAATGTTTCTAAGCAGCAGAAGTGAGAGTGAGATCTAAGGTGGAAGCCCAGGGCAGAAAGACAGAGGAGCAAGGCTGGTGCCGGAGACAGTGCCAGCTAGCTCCCTAGAGCAGGGTGGATCTTGGCACTAGAGGGTCTCTGAGAACCACTCAGGGCTAGGTTTTGGGGGTCCCAGGCCTTGGCCTTCTGGCCAGTACAGGGGCTGGAGGGCTGTGCTGTGGGTGACATCCTTAGAGAGCTTTAAGGAGATGCAGGGGAGGCCGAGTTTGGGGTACACAGAGCCAGGGTGATGGACGGCCCTGCTGCCTGGGGGTGGAGCGCTTGATGTGATGGGGCTGGAGGACCCTGCTGTGAGTCCGGTTTGGGGCTCAGTCTCTCTGGGCCACACAGGTCAGTTGCAGAGATCCAAAGCAACCAGCGTGCTTGCAACTCCAGATATCTGGGGCCACGCTAGCCTCTATGCCACGCCAGCCTCCACATGTTTGGCCACATCGTCGTCTATGCCAGGAATGCCTTTACCCTTCCCTCAGGCTCACTAGACCATTTCTGACCAATTCCTTTGCAGGCACAGGGCAGACTGGTGTGTTTTCAAAGAGCTTCACAGCAGACCAGAGCTGGAAGGGTCTGTCTGTTCCTGATATGGAAAACTGGAGCCCGGAGAGGAGATAGGACTTGCCAAGGACACCCAGGAGAGCTGAGGCAGGGTCTCTGGACTGTGGCTCCAGGGCTCTCTCAGTGGCACTCTACTGGGAGCCATCTGTCCCTGGCTGTGACCTGAGACTCTTCCTGTTACTGAACCTCACTAGCGCTAAACACAGCGTATGCCCGACATGTTCCTGATAAACTGCGGGGAGTTCACGGCACCCGCCTAGCGGCTCATTTAAGGCCCGGAGCAGCTTCCTGCTGGGGCAGGGGCATCTCAGCCCGGAGACTGAAAGTCACAGGCACCAGCACGAGCCACTCTCTCACCAAGACTTACTGGCGTCTGATGCCCGCTGAGAGCTGTACAAGCAGCATCTCTCTTAAGCTCTAAGCTCCAGAACAAGTGCAGGGAGGGGCCGGATTTGAACTCCGTTCTGCCCGAATTTGTCTGCTTTTATTTACTGGGGGATTCTGTTTCCCATTCCTCATGGGGCATCTTCTGACTCTAATCCAATGGGGTCTGGGCCTCATGTGGAGACTCTGGACTACCTGGAGACCACCCTGGACCATCCTAGGAGAAGCCCTGCCCATGCTGGGAGGAACCGGAGTTTGAGAACCTTGGGGCAGGAAGTGCACAGAGCCACACCCACTCCCCAGGAGCAGGAACTATGTCTCCTCCCTCTTTAAGGGCCCTGGCCATCTGCTCAAACCTCAGGGGAAACAGAGGCCGAGAGGGCAATGACCCCTGGTGCATGCGCATCCTGTAGCCCACCCCTGCATGGTGGCACCCACCAAGGCCCTATGTCCCATCTCCGAGCCCTGCTTGGAAGGCACTCTCTTCCCTACACCTGCCCATGGTGACCGCCTTTCCAGTCGATGGCCCTGCCCTCTGCTCCCTCATTTATGCCCTACCCCTGCCCTCCCAAGCCAGCTGGAGACTTGGAGAACAAGAGCTGGCATGACCTCCAGAGGCAAGTCAAGGCCCTACCTGCACAAAAGGAGAAACTGAAGGCTTGCCATGGGTCCCATGTTGCATAGCCATGGCCTCTGCCCTGGCTTGCCCCTGGTCACAGCACTCCCTGCCCCCACCTGGCTCTCAGATGTGGGGGAGTGCTCGGCCACTGCACAGATACATGCTCCGCCCTTTCCATGGGTCCCCATAAATCATCCTGCCACGGGCTGCTGCTTCTCTAAACTTCCTCCGGTGTGTGTTTACATCTCGGGTAATGAGGGGCGAGGGAGGCCAGCCTGCTCCAGGTGGTGTCCAGGCCAGGCGTGCGCAGGCCGCATCCCGGCTCTCTCCCCCCTTCTCCCATTCGCTCTGGCAACCTGGAGCAGTCCAGCCGGGATCTGGTTCCCAGGGCTTCCCCATCTAGAGACAGGAGTGAGGAACTGCGGTCTGTGCAGGTGTACCAGGGCAGGAGCGTCCAGGGGTGCTTCGGGGAGGCCAGAGAGGGTGGGAAGGGCAGTCACATGGTGGTGGGTGATGATGGGGACCCTTACTGTTAGGCTGGGATGACTCTCTGCGTGGTCTCCCCCAAGCAAGTTACCTGCTGGGTCTATTTCCTTGTGTAAAACCTTCCATAATTCTTGATAGGACTGGGGCAGGGGGTACAGGATGAACGTAAGTACGGTAGGGGAGCTGGACTAATGTCTGCTGGCACCCCAGCCCAAGCAGAGAGAGGGGCGAGGGCACAGGTGAGGACGTGGCCAGGGCATGGCCTGCTGCAGGCTGCACGCAGCGCTGGATGAGGTGGAAGGAGGGAAGGCCCCACACACCGGTGGAGCAGCAGCGGGTTTCCCCGGGTGGGGGCACTGTAGGATCTCAGGCTGACGGTGATGCGTGAGGGCAAGACTCAAGGCCAGGAGACCCGTCAGGACCCTGCTGCAAGACCACAGACGCTAGATGAGCTGGGAGAGGTGACGGTGGTGGGGGAGGGGGGAAGTAGCTCCAGTGGGGTTTAGGAAGAAGAAAATGAGAAAAGTTGGAATGAAATTAAAGCTCTAAGGAAAATGGTTTTGTTAAAAGAGCTACCAATGGGCCTCAGGTAACCCTCAGAGAGTTCTCCTCTGCTCCCTCTCAGAAAACTGGAAACTTGGGGACCCTAGGAGGGTGCAGTGAGTCCCCCAGGGACAACGGACCCTGTGCCCTGCATCTGAGCCTCTCAGGGAGCGCAGGACCGTAGAGCCTGCTCCCTCAAGAAGCAGCGAGAAACTTTTAACGATCGGTGGAAACTTTCTTCTCCAACCCAACTAGATGGAAGAAAGTTTGCCAACCACTATTTACCTGCTGGAATGGAGAAGGGGCTCCCCTCTTGCCAAAGAAAAGCTGGTTTCTTCTCCTGAAATCAGGCTCTGTGTTTCAGAGCTATGTGTTATGAGAAGGAAGCTGTTTGGAGTCATTTTCAGGAATTGACCTTTCAGACATGGTTAGGGGCTGTGGGGCTGTGGCTGGAGCTGACAGCCCCGCCTCCCGTCGTCCCATGAGTTGCCCCACCACTGGCCTGGTCTCCTGGTCCCCTGGCATGCGGATCAGTGCTCTGAGTGACCGGCCTAATTAGAGCTCTTAATGGGCTGCCAGCTCCTTCATTTGCCCCGAGCCTCCCTGGCAGCCCGCAAGCCCTCCCCGCTGCTGAAGGAAGTGGTTCTCGGTAACTCTACGCCCTCGCTCCCAGTCAGAAGGGGGCGGCCCACGCTGGGCGCGTGACCCAAATGTGTCATAGCCAATATAGCTGTAGCAACGCCTCCGCCTTGGGCAGGCAGGGCCTGTAAGGGCTCTGCAGAAGTACAATTCCCAGAAACCCAAGTCCAGAGGATCCATGAGCTCCCCTCTTACTTGCTGGAAGTCTTTTTAAGGTAGTGCGCACCATGCATTTTATGACAGTGCGCTGGACTATGCGCACCTTTTGTCAATGGCTCAGAGACCTGGCTGCAGGAGATTCATGAAGAGCAGAGTGCAAGAGGCAGCCCTGATTCCTGTGTGACCCTGGGCAAGCCCTCTCCCACTCTGGGCCTTGGCTCACCATCTATAAAGGAAGAGTTGAGTCAGTGTTTCCCAAAGCTGCTCAGAAGAAGCTCCAGGTGCACATTCAACATACAGATTCCCAGGCCTCTGTCCTGCAGGTTCTGATCCACGAGGTCTGCGGCAGGGCCTGGGAATCTGCTTATTGAACAAGTACCCAAGGTGATTCTCTCCAGGATTGCTGACAAAAGTCCTGGATGGTGATGTTTACAGGGTCCAGACACAGAGGGCCCACTGGTGGGAGTGTCATGTCCAGGGCTGGGCCACCCCTTCCCTGGTGGTCTCTCCCCGGGACATTCCCAGTGCTCTGGCAGCACTGTTCACCAAATATGGAGATTCCTGCGTCAAAGTGCAATCTAAGGAGACTGCAGGCAGAGGTTGGAAGAGAGCACCCTGGTGGCAGCAGGAGCTTTCGTGACAGACAGGCCAAGGGGGGTGGTGCAGGTGGTGGGAGGGGCGTATAGAAAGAAGACAGAGGGGTCTTAGTGCATTAGGATAATTTCTGTGCCTGCCCGTTTTCAACAAGGTTTATCACAAATCCCCCATCCACTTCTGAGACAGAGCCCACAGCATCAAGAGTGTCAGTCACCATCTGTCCCATCTCTCTCACAGAGCAGGGTCCTTGCTGCAGTCTCCCTGCCAGGGTCTCAGCCACTCAGAGTTTCAGGGCCCCGGGAGCGTGTGGCCTTTGGCATAGCCAGCTGGCTCCATTTCTTCCCAGCTTCACCTCCAGTCCACGAGACAATGGGAGCCCACCGTGCACACCAGGGCATTCCAGGAAAGCTGAGCGCCAAGCCGACTTTTGTCCACAGCACTTGAAGGAAGCTTCTACTTCCTCACTTTTAAAATGCAGAGAAATACATTTTATTTTGTTTTGAGAATAAACCTGAAAGATCTGCTATACTGCTGTATAAGCCTGGAAAGATGACCCCGAGGATCCTCTGTCAATGGGAAGAGCCAGCCCTGTAGCTTCCAGGCAGACACCCACCCGCCATGCGTCCTCAGAGCCGGGCTTGGCCTGGTGGCAGTGTGCCCGGCCGTGGGGGCCTGGGTAGGCTGCCAGGTGCAGGCGCCCTGGGCAGACCTGCCCTCCCGCTCACCTGTCCTCGATGCGGACCCAGAGGTCGTTGAACTGCCGTGGCCGCTGGTGTGTGCTCTGCCTCTTGTGCCACTTCCTCTGCCGGCCAAACTCCTCCAGCTGGCTGAGGCTGTCAGGGAGCAGGAGGTGTGGGGACAGGGCTGGATCCTCCTCCTCCTCTGGCGGGGCAGTGAGGGTCGCTGGGGGCACTGTGGGGACGGCGGTAGCTGGTGTTGCTGGGGCTGGGCTCGTCGAGGTGCCCTCAGGAGTGGGCGCTGGGCTCCGGGCGGCAGGGCTGGAAGGGGCAACAGCACAAGGAGCACCTGTGTTGGAGCACGTCATTCACGTGTGGCGGAGAACACAATTCAGTGGGAAAGCTGTCACAGCAGGAGAAAGTGCCAGGGTGCCCCTGCTGGGCCTGGTGACAGTAATCCAGGAAGCCATTTTCTGGAGCTGAGAGATGGAGCTTTCATATATTTAGTTGACAAACATCTATTGAGCACCTCCCCTGCTCCAGGTATTTTTCTAGGAGGTAGGTAGGTACCAGCACGGTGGAAACACACAATATCTCTGCCCTCCAGAGCTCACATTCCAATGCACAAGGAAGAGAGTGAAACAGAGGATGTCAGACGGTGATAACTGCTGAGGGTAAAATGAAGCAGATAGGAGTGGAGCAGGGGTGGGGCGTGCTGGTCTGGGAAGGCAGTCTGATCACTGGCAGGTGACATGGGAGCCCAGACTAGAAGGCGGTGAGGGAGCGAGCCCTGGGCAGGTCTGAGAAGCATATCTGATCTTGGTCGGGATCTCATTCATGCAACAACTCTAGCGGAGGGGCTTTAGGCAAGTTCTTAACTTCGCTGTACCTCAGTCTCTTGCTCTGTGAAATGGGAATACTGCAGCAAACACTGCAAAAACACACATTTACTGTGTGTGTTCTCAGTGGAGGCAGGACAGTCTCAAGGAGTCAGAGCTGGGGCTGGAGGTAGGCTGATGTGGGTTCACTCCTAACTCTGCAATGTGCGGACCGCGTGACTAAGGGCACGTTACTTAATCAGCTCAGCAGCAGTTGGCTGTGGCACAAGAGCAATAATGCTACCTGTGTAGCATGTCATGAAGATGAATGAGATGAGGTCTGAGCACAGCGCCTGGCACATAAGCCTCTTTTTGATGTTGGCCAACAAGCAAATGCACCTGGCTGTCAGGCAGGCACTAAAGTGCCATTTGTCACGTTCCATACAGGGATGCACACAGGCACCTCTTAGCCTGGGAACACCCTCTACCCTTCTCCCTTTCATTCTTTCCTCTCTGCGGTCCCAACAGAATTCCTTTTGGGGTCCGTTGACCGTGGGAGCAGGATGAGTGGGCAGCTTGCAAGGTAAGGCAGCACCCAAGACAGCAAGCGGCCTGTCTTCCCAGTCCCCTCTCATATTGCATGATGGGCGAGGGGCTTCTCTCTCTCGAAGGAAAAGAGGGCATTAGCTCAGCCTCTCCTCCCCCGGCTCCTATGGCAACCCCAGATTCCCAGGGTCCAGACTGCCGGGAGATGCGCAGCTGCTGGAGAGATAATTTAAAACAGTCAGACAAAGAGATAGATCTAGGAAGCACCTGTGGCCGGTGACGGCTTTTATTGTTGGAGCCTCCTCAGCATCCTCCCTGCCCCCCACCCTGCCAGCTCCCCTGCTCCCCTGCGCAGGAGACGAAGTCTGAGAGCCCTCGGAGCAGAGCCTGCAGGGGCGTCGTGGGCCCCCTCCTTTAATGCCTGGGCTCCGAGATGAATAGGATGTTCGCCTGCCTCCCCTGCCCTGGCCTGGACAGACACAATGGGCTTCAAGGGGAAGGTCCTTGGGGCTTTCGGGCTGAGGGTGAGGGGTGTAGTGAGGGGAGGGAACCGAATACACCCTGAGACAAACTGATTCCTGCTAGGCTCAAATGGTTCAGGCAGGAAGAGCAGTCTTGTCATTTTGACCCAGAAGATGAGAAGAGATGCGAGGCTGGGATGCATTCCCCCATGTGAGGGTTTATAAGGGCCTCCATAAGTGCCAGGGAGCCAGGAGGGGCTAGGAGACTGGTGGCTCAGTGCTGGGGAGGACCCCACAAGCCCCGCCTTTCCCTAGGTGACCCGGGCCTCGTCTCTGAAGAACAAGGTCTCCGTCATTTCTGAACCCCACCCGAGTATAAGGTCCAGCTAGGAGCCCAGGCAGGCCATAGAGCCACGCTGCCACTTATGCGAGCTGTGTGTCCTTCTGCAAGTGACTTTACTTCTCTGGGCCTTGGGCTCCTCAGTGATTAGGGGGTTACTTATAGTTCCTACCTCACAAGGTGGTTGTGAGGATTCAGTGAGTTAAAAGCACTTAGAGCCAACACAGAGCGAGCAGCCAATACATATTGGCCATGATTGTTCAAGCTTCTTTCAAACTCTGGGTTTTGTAACGTCAGGGACAGGGGCTGGAATCACACTGTGGCTGCCCCTGTGGCCGATGAGGAAGGTTCCTGCATGAAGGCTGGAGCATGGGCCGCACTGAATCCCCCGGGGCTGCCTAGGACCCAGAGCCAGAGTGTCAGCTCTCACGACGCTTTGTCCTATGGGCCTGGTGATGGTGCAGGCGCTGTGGACCCGCAGAGGGACTGAGCGGTCCCTGCCCTTGGGCAGTTCCCAGACTGGGGTTGGAGGACAGGAAACACTCACAGACATAGAGGGTGGCTGCACAGTTCTCTCAGCAGAGTGTGCCCCAGCAGGAAAGCCAGGGGTGAGAGGCACGAAGGTGGAGAAGGAGAGGGGGGACTGGGTGTGTGGGGCTTGACCGGGGCAGCGGCCAGGCCACTGCTCGTCCTTCCATGGCTTCATCCCCACTGAGGGCCGGGGCAGCCACAGAGTCCTCCAGGCGTCGCTCCCCCCAACCCAAACCTCTCTCCCATCCTAACGCTGCCCCATCCCACTGCCACGCTTGGCCCCATCGCTACCTCTGGCCAGGGTGGCTCACCAGCTGTTTCCCGTCTCCTGCCTCCAGCCCAGCCCCTCCCCTGCCGCGGCCCCACCTCACCAGAGGCTTCTTCACAGTTCCCCCCGCAGGCCTGAGCAGGGGGCACGGGGTCAGCCAGTCCCAAGACTCACCCCCCCAGGCCCTGGCTGCTCACCTGTGGATGGCCTGCCCTGCCGGTGTGTGGTCCACCTCCAGCCCTGCCTGCCGAAGGATGTCTATGACTGTGTTGTTTCCCAAAAAGTGACCTGGAACGCAAGAGACAACACAGGCTCAGCCACATGCCAGGCCACCGGCCACTGGGGACAGCCTGAGGCCATCTCAGTTTGTGTCTGGGCCAGTGACCTACACCAAAGTCAAGGCCACAGACTCCCTGAGATGCAGTATGACATAGTGGGCAAGTTCGGTCCTGGTGCCACCCTGCCCGGGTCCTAATCCCAGCTCTGCAGCTCACTAGTTGTGTCTCCCCATGCCTCAGTTTCCTCATCTGTAAAGTGGGAATGGTTGTAACAGCAAGCTCCAGGGTGCTGTGAGGATTACAAGGAGCAGTGGCTGGCATGTAGTAGGGGTGCTCAGTGCTTCCCGTTGCATTGCTGTGCCTCATTCCATGAAGCTGACCCCTGACCCTCCAGGCTGATTTGCCTCCAGGACATAAGGCCCAGCTCCAGGAAACCCTCAAGTCCCCACCAGGCTGACAGCTCATCTTCGAAAGTTCCACTGGCAACTCTGGCCTCCTTCCCTTAGCATGGGAGACAGGTCCCATGTGTTCGTGTGGGTCTCCTCACCAGGATCCCACAGGGCAGAGACCTCATCTCCACCCCTCATTGAGGGGTAAGATCACAGCGAGGGAGACCAATAACACCCCCACTGATTGCAGGGTCCAGCAGACACTGACAGTGGCCTAGAGGAGGTACCAACACAGAACTGAACCCGCCAGAGCTGTGTGTGGGGAGAGGGACTGGTCTCCATCTCACTCCCCCACCCACTCCTCATTCCTTCAGCAAACATTTATGATGCATTTGTTCTGTGGCCAGCTCTGTGCTAGGCACCATCAATAAAGAAGTGGATAATTTAGTCCAGACCCCAGATGAGAGTGGAACTTGCTCTTCTTCCTTGGGATGCACGTTCAAGGTCTGAGGACACAGGGGAGGCCTTTCCTGGGCTCTGGTTAGACTCCTCGGGTGGCCAAGTGACCGTGGACACAGTCGCTGCTGGGAGTCAGCACCCAAGAACACCCTCTGCCTCCTGGGTCTCAGACTCCTAAACCTGCTCAACGTGGGCAGAGCAGGGGTGGCTGGTGCGTGCCCAGGGCCACCAGGGTGCCGGGGTCCTCCCCGCTGTGGCTCTGCCCTGCAGCCCCACTCACCAGGGCAGCGCTCTCCCCTCCTGCTCGCCGTTCATCCCGGACCCTGGGAGGAAATCCCTCACTATTCCTCTAATTGCCTGTGATGGGTGGTGACAGGTGGAAGCCAGAAGGTCACTGTGCTGACAGCCCCAGGGAGGTCTAGGAGACAGAAAGTGGACAAGCTGTCCCAGAACAGAGACACTCCCAGCAGAGGGAACCAGGCTGGGACTGCGCAGTGGCTGGAGCACAGGGGTGGACCTTGCAGCCCTCTGGCCCCACCAGCCTCACACGCCTCTGGGCTGGTTTCGAGACTCCCCAGGAGGTCCCCCAGCCCAAGATCTCCCTCTTGCTGGTGTGCCACAATCCCTCAAGTCCCACCTGAGGATCACTGGGAAAGATGACTGGACTTGGAACACTGGGGGCTCCAGTCTGACACCCACCACACTCACTCTGACACCTCAGGCACAGGGCGCACCTGTTACCCACTAACGCCCTCGTTTCTTGCTATGTAAGAGGGAGGCATTGGGCTGCACAATGCCTGCAGGTTCCCCCAGCTCTCAGAGTGTGGGGAAGGTTTTTATTTTGACTGCAGAAACCCTTATGGAAAGACATTCCCCTCCCTCCCTCCTTCCTTTCCTTTCCCCACCTATTCCTTTCATTCGTCTAACAATCACTAAGTGGGTGCCTATCTTGTGCCAACAGTGGCAATAGGCAGGGTCCTGTTCCAGGCACTCAGAGCCTCAAAGATCAGGCTCTCAGGACACAGGCACTAAGTCTAACGCAGAGGGAAGCACGGGAGCTTGTGGGGGCCCACAGGAAGCATCTACGCCAGCCCAAGGTCTGGGCAGACTTCCTGGAAGGGGCATCGCAGCTGCGGGGTGGGATGAGAGTTAGCCAGGTGAGGATGGGAGTTGGTGTCACTGAGGGGGAGGGTGTTCCAGTAGGGGACAGCATGTTGTGCAAAGGCCAGGAGGTAAGCAGGGTATGTTTGGGAGGCTAACTGTGGAAGAGACAAGAACAGCACAGCAAGGAACAGACCCTTCCAGGGCTTTGGCCCTGACCCAGTGCTGTTGAGGACAGAAGATCCAGGCTCCTGCTCTGAGGCTCTGTGTCTCCCCCTCAACCTATGATCCTGAGCAAGCAGCTTCCCTGCCAACAGCCTCAGTTTTCCTGTTTGTCAAATGGCCCTACAGCCCTCTGATGGACTCTTTGGGGAGCTCTAAAGCCCTCACGAGGCAGGAGGAGTGAATATCCTTTGGAAAAGCCCAGAGTGCAGTCCTGAGTGATGTGCCCAAGGCAGTCCCCGGCTGGGCCAGAGTCACTCCACTCTGGCTTGTCCCCATAGCATGCATGACGGGGCTGCCTGGGCACGGGGAGCAGTGGCCTCCAGCGCACAGGCTGCAGGGACGCTCTGCCAGCAGCTCTTGGACTGCACTCCTGGCAGCAAAGGCAATTCCTTCTCTGCTCCATGGAGACTTGTTTAAAGAGGAGTCCTCTAGGCCCAACAGTGGTCCCTGTGTCTGCCCCGAGGATTTCAAGAGCCGCCAGGGAAAACAGCCCTGCCTCAGGCTGCACGGGAGCAGCAGCAAATATTTACCGGCAGCTCTGCAGCTGCGCCAGGAGGGGCATGGCTGGGGCCGTGCGGGCGAGACGCTTGAGGGGCCCGGGCCCTGCACCGCCAGCCAGCCAAGAGGAAACCGTGAGCTTTTTGAGGGCAGGGGCACCTGTTGGACTCCGGGCACTGTGTGCCAACATTTCACGTGTCTGCTCAGTGCTCCCATCTGTCCCCTCAACCTCACGAATTCCAGACCTTTACTGATCCTCTTAAGGCTCTAACAGAAGACTTTAGTTACTTAGAGAAAATGAAAGAAATCAAGAATAATCCTTTCAAATTCCCATTCTCTCCTTCTCTAAGGCGCAACTACCTTCCTGTCCCTCCCTCCAAAGCAGGGAGAGTGGTGTCTGCCCCTCTCCCAGGCTGCTCCATGCACGACTCCAGGGGGTGCCATTCCCGGGTGGCCTGTGCCCCAGAACTGTTTGGTGCAAGCTGTGTGCCTGAGCCCATGTCCCCACACCCCGTTCTCTCTGGGTTTTGGTTCCACAGCAACCCCCAGTTGGGTTGGCAACACCTGCAACTTGCCCGGTGCCCACGACCCCGTTCTGTCCTGGTCCTCTCCGCACGGCTCTCGCTGCCCAGCCTGTCCTCTCGGTGGGCTCCCCTCCTGCCCAGTCAGTGCGGGAGCCCCTGCAAACCTTGCCCCTGGCCCACTTTTCTTCTCAACTTTACTCACACTCCAAGGACAAAGCACCCACCCTGATGGTTTCAATTACCACGCAATCTGACCAGTCTGGAATGGCCACCTCGGCCCAGCCCCGTCTGTCCTGTGGCCTATTGGACATCGTCACCTAAACATCCTCAGAGCCTATGAAGTCCAATACACCCTCCTCTCCAAGGCTGTCTGGTGTCTCAACCAAGCCCTGCTATCCAAGCCACATGAGCCTTGTCTTGACTCATCTCCCTCCTCATCCTCATACAGTCAGTCCCCAGGGTCCCCCGATGTTACCTTCTAAACATGCTTGACTCTGGACCAGGTCACATCACCTTCAGCCTGAATCGCTGCAGAAATAGTCATCCTTGTTCTCTCCAGCTCACCCTCCTCCCTGCAGCTGAGATGCTCCTCCTGCAGCCCAGGGCTGACTGTCAGAATGAGTTCCCAACCAGCCACTGAGGGGGGACTGTGAGCTTTCCAAAGGCAGGGGCCATGCCTGGTTCATCTTTGTCCCCAGAGCTAAGCCCAAATCCCACATGTGGCGGTGGCCCCGAGAACGTTTGTTGAATGAATGAGTGACAAAACCTGTTACTCCATATCCTTTCCGTGATCTCATCCTATCCCCAGGAGACCTGAGCTCCTGATCTCCTCCTGTGACTCCGCCCCCCCACCCTTGGCGAGGCTCCTCCAGACTCCACCAATCCCAGGAGCTCGGCCCTTGGGCCAGCCCTTGAGTGCGGGCCCAGTGCATGCTGTCCCCAGGGGCTGGCGGACAGGCTTCGGCGTGCCTCCAAGGTCAGAAATCCTGAAAAAGGCGCCACACCCATCCTGGAACCTGCAGGGAAGGTCGTGGAAAGTCTCCAAAGGGGCCCCTCGGTGTTGGGGCTTAGCCTGCATGGCTCGCCCAGGCTCCCTGGGTCTCCTGGCCACGGCTCAGCAGCAACTTCCAGCACTGACAGCTGTTCTCTGGCCAGCTCTCTGCAGGAAGACACGTTCCATTTCATCTGCTGGGGCCGAGTGAAAGAGGAGAGCAGGAAAGAGAGGGGGATCGTGAGGGCAGGGATGCAAAGCCATGGAGACAGAGAGGGAGGTAGGGGAAGGGCAGAGAGCTCCAGGACCAGGGACACAGAGCAGAAAGGGAACGGGGACGGGGCAGGCAGGGGACCAGAGATAGGCAGTGAGAGATTCAGAGATAACGGTAGGGAGGGAAGGAAGAGGAGAGACACTGAGACAAAGAGAGACAGAAAGAGATAAGGATGGAGAAGAGATACAGAGACAGAGATAGAGAGAGAAGGAAAGAGAGCGAGAAAGAGAATCCAGAAATGAAAACAAAGGGCGTGGTGAAGGAGATGCTAATTCACTGAGGACAGCAGGGAAGGCTTCCTGGAAGAGGGGGCTCAGGTACCAAGGACTCCCAGGATGAGCGGAATTTCAGATGGAGATGCAAGAGAAGACAGGCAAAGCAGGGAGGAGGAGAGGCTTGGAGGGGGATTGGATCTTATAAATGGTGGGTCTGGGTTGGTGCTTGTCTGCCCTGAAAAAAGCCAGGGTCCCACTTAAATAACATTTGTACACACACAGGAAAAGTTACCTTGCTCTGAGTGGGCGCAGCCCCGATGTTCTAGTGTGGAAGAAAAGGCTCCTTTTTTCCTGGCTTGAGCAGGCTGGATCTAGCCCCTCCCCATCAGCTGCAGCGCGACAGCCCACACTGACCCTCTGACATGGGAAGGCAGGGCAGAGAAAAGAATCCTGTCCTGGGGTCAGGACAGAAAACTGGGCTCATCAGATGACCCTGTGACCTTGGGCAGTTTCCTTTCCCTCTTCGTGCCTCAGTTGCCACACATGGTATTGGGCCGCATGGTCTCATGTGGCCTCCCATCTCTACGGTTCTTCATTTGATGTCACAAACTCACGGCCAGTGGGCCCCCTGGGTACATGGTGCTTCTCCAATGCCATTTCATTTCATCCTTGAAGCAGCCCTTCGAGAGGCTGCCAGTTCGCAGGTGAAGAAACTGAGGCTCAGCGAGGGGGCAGTGACAGCACTTGCCCAGGGTCATGCACCTGGCCGAAGGCAAAGGTTGGCCTTTGATGTGGAGATGTCCCAGTCCGCTGCATGTTCCACTGCACCACTCTGAAGTGCTGGCGGCGCGAGGGATCCAGAGTTCGCGTTTGGGGGCAGGATATTGTCAGAAACGCCTGTACCTTCCAAGGTTCGCCAGATTGGAGAGACGAGTGTGCGAGTGCTCGGCAGGAACAATACGCCAATTAACAGGGCAATTTGAAGACCGTGTTGGGGGGCTTGGGGAGGGAGGAGGGGAGAACCAGATGTTCCCACAAAGGCTCCAAAGTAGCACGGGCTCCCTCGGCCGGCACACATGTTTTCTCTCCAGTGAGTACGCTGGGTTTCCAGTTTTCTCCTCCTGGAAGAGGCATCCCAAGTCCATATTTATGTTCTGTCTGAAATTAATGCAAGGGAAACTTTCAAATGCTAATCTAGCTGCCAGGACCGGGCGGCCGGATATCAAGCTATGGCGGTGTTTGTTTTCCCGAGGAAGTGTGACAGGAGAGCTGGACCAGTGGGCCAGCGGGTGCACGAACAACTGGTCTCCCAAGGAGTGTCTGGCGGGGAACCAGCAGTCCTGGGCTTCCTTTCTCCTGCTTTGCGGGCCAGCCCAGGGCAGGGCTGGGGCGTTTTCAGTTCATTGAGGACTGAGATGACACCTCTCTGTATCCGGCTTCAAGCCAGGAGTTGAGACACACGGTCCCCAGCCCTGAGGAGGTGATGGTATGGGGAGGGGGCAGAGAGATGGGCAGGCAAACACTTGCAGGACAACCTGAGCCATGCAGCCACCGAGAGACGCCAGGGGTGAAGTGGAAGGGGTGGGACCCAGACCAGCCTGTGAGGAGTGAGAGGAAGAGAGGAGGGAGGGCGTTCCCGACAGAGGCACAGCAAGAGCACAGGCACAAAGGGCAGAGACGGTGTGGCATGTGCCAGCCCCACCAGCAGTTCTCCTCTTGGATGGAGCATAAAGCGAAAGGGAGGTGGGCCAAGCACAGGCTGGGGCAGGAGGCTGCCTCCCCCGTGGAATTCTGATTGCCACAGGACAGGTTCAAGCTGGAACCAAAGAACACTCTCCCAGGTAACTGATCAGCTGTAAGGGAGAGAGTGCTCCGTCCCTGGAAGTGTGTAAGCAGAGGGTCAATGTGCGCTTGTCAGGCCTGCACAGGGTATTCAGACATCCTACAGGGAGTTGGCTGTGTCCAGGTGGAATCAGAGATTCTGCCTCTTTGGAGGCTGCTACAACTTCGACGTCAGAAATGAAAGGGCCCCAGGGTTTCAGCTGGCCAGCTCAGCTCTGCCACTAACACTGCACAGATGGCACAACCCTCTCGGTTCTTCCAAAGTCCTCTGGTTGTGAGTCTTTTATTTCCTTCGGATCAGATCCTCTTTCCCATTACTATTTGGTTTAGAGGCCAGGAAGCCCCCTCCCCTTGGTTGGGACATAAGCCCTGGGGGCTCTGACCAGCCTGTGCCCTGAGGGCCTGGAGTCCACCGTGCTGTCTCCAGCAGCCTTTACCGGGACCTAACATGTCAGGTACATGCCAGGCCCTGGGGGCAAGATGGGTCTGATGTGGACCCCTGTCTCCCCGGGGGGAGACCTCTCTAGACCCAGCAAAGACCATGCAGGGAGATTTCAGGCCAGCTCAGGACGGCCCGTGACGGGTTCCGTGGACTGTGGGGCAGTGCACAGGCCGGGGATCCTGTGGCCGTGGCAGCCACTCTTGATGGCACCCAGAGGCTCCTCTCCTAGAACTACAGCACCCTAGGACCAGCCACATGGACAGGGACAGCCGGCGGGACCGCAGGTTCCCGGCTGAGGGAAGACCTGATCGCTGAGAGAAGCTGAGTGACCGATCTCCCAGGCTACTTCTCATCAGGACCACGCTGGGCTCTCGCTCACGCAGTCTGGCTTCAAGCCCGTGCTTTTAATCTGCGACACTTTCTCCTCTTGCCCTTCCCAGGAGGAGTGCTGAGCCCATCGCTGAGATCCATAAATCCTCACTCATGGTGGAGCAGCCCTGAGACCGGCCTGGGCCACGGGCTCTCTGTTCTTCTCCACTCTCTCTGCTCTCGAGGGTCACGGCTGGCTTCAGCGAGGGACACGCCAGGATGGGATATTCCTCTGGCTGGCTGGGTGCTCTGGGCTGAAACAGGGATGGCGACTCTGGCCAAGGACTGAGGCCCACAGCAGCTGTGCCAGCTGCCAGATGTATGTGCGGTGGGGCGGCAGGGCCCGCTGAAGCCCCGTCAGAAACTCTGAAACACTTCTGGAGGTTGTGGGAAGTGTGGCAGGCCATGGGCACCTGCCAGGGAGAGGAGACAGCGGCTGGGTGTGTGCTGCCCCTTGTTTTCCAGGTGAGAAAGGCCTTACATGGACCATGGCCATGAGCTCCAAGGGGCTGCCATTCCCGAGGCCACCAAGTGGAGGAAGGTGGTGGGCGTGGGTCCTGTCCTGAGGGCCAGGGGATGATGACAGGAACTGGAAGGCAGCTAGACCTGCACCAGGGAATTTCAGCCACTTCTCACCTCCTCCAGGAAGGCTTTTCTGCCTCCTTTCCGTGCCAGTCACTCAAACCCCTGCTAGGCACGCATGCAGCTGCGGAATGCTGGGACTTCGACCTCACTCTGTATAAGCCCCTCAGTGTGCACATGAGGGAGGAGAGGCTCTGAGAAGGCCACATGGACGGTCTCAGAATGCACGAAGTTTCCATGACACCAGGCTGTCTCCCTTTCCCACCCTCCTGTCCTTGACTTATCTCTTACCTTGCCCTACTTTCTTTCCCTCCCTTAAAACCCTCCTGCTTGGCACTCAACTCCCCTGTCCTCCAGCCTCTGACTGCATGGTTTACTCAGCAGTACCTGGGCCTCTCTTTCTAGTTGGTTCTTGGGTCTTTTCACTTGTCAGCCTCATTTTCCAAAGGCAGAGACGATGTTGCTGGACCCTAGTTTCCCACCATGGGGGCAGTGGGTGTGGGTTCGAGTTCAGGCTTTGCCGTGGGGTAATGCAGGGGCAGGGGCACTCCTGCTCATGGGCTTTAGGGTCAGTGCATTAATTCATTCAACAAGCGGATAATGCACACATTCTCAGTGCTCAGGGAGGGGTCAGCCCAGACTGGGAGATGACAAATGCGCTGGGCATGAGTGGGGCTGTGACAGTGACATCCTGCGGGACCACAGGAGCCCAGAGATGAGGGGAAGGGCATGCTCAGCAGCACAGAGGCCCAAGCAGCAACTGGATGGGTTTCCTCCAGAGAAGCTGGCCATCCGGGAGAACGGCTTACGCAGTGCGACCATCTTTTCACTACAGTTCTAAGACTCTGACTTCCTGTCCATACCTTGATTTACTGCTCTGCCCAGTGGAATAATAAATACCACCCCGTCTCCCTCCAAGAAGCATTGAGGATGTGGGGGCCGTTTGAGTTGATGGATACGAGTGTTCTTCAAGTAGGATGGTGTCTACCCTCTAGGGAGCAACTGCTGTTGTTATTAATGAAAAAGATGTTAATGGTTGTTTGTATGTTGAGCTTATAACTCTCCCTTCTCTCAAGCCTGAGTCTTCACCACTAATCTGCTTCTGTGTCCCGGATCTGCAGGCGTGTTTCTGATTATGGGTCTACAGCACTCCAGCTGGGGTAGGAAACAGAGGCTGGCATGGGCCTCGGGGCTGAATGTGCTGGATATGTGAGCCCCGGGATAACAGCCCCAGCGTGCGTCTCCAGCGCTCACACTGCCTGCCTTTTAACGGTTCAGATCCTCCTTTCTGCCTGGACCTCTGCTTCCTGTGGGGCAGGTGGAAGCAGCCCTGCATGGAGGGGTTTCCAGGTCCTGGAAGGCTCTTAGCTCCATACTCCTCCCAAGGAATCTAAGAGTGTTTGGGAAAACTATGCTAGAATGTTAGAATGCTCTGATGATAGAATGTTAGGAAGCTAGAACCATGACTTCTTAGAACAAACAACAGGATTCTGGAATGTCAGAAGTTAGAATTATATTCAGATAATAGCACACTAGGATTACAGAATGTGTGAGAACCCCTGGTTCTCAGAGTTTGAAATGAATGAGTCGTAAGGTTACTTGGTCTACCCCTGAGTCTGGCTCATGCCTCCAACCTAGTTCTTCCAGTTCCTACATATTTCATTCTATTCCAGAAAAAAAACCAACAACATTCTAGAGTCTTCCTGGATGGCTGAATATTTGAACATCCTGAGAAAACCTGTTTCCCTATAGCTAGAGATAAAATTACTGTTTTCTTTTCATGCCTGGGACTTAACTCTTCCGCCCCTGCCCTCAAGAGGCCTGGGGCCCAGGAGAAACCATACAATCCAATGGAATAAATTTCATTCTGTGTGATTTGGTCCAGCATGTCTTTATAGAACATCTCCTAGGTGTTGGCAATTTTGAGACATATGAGTCCTGTCCCAGATGATTATTGAATGGTGGGTACTAGGATAACATCAGGACGCAGGCCTGGGGGACAGCAACCACATTTACACCCTAGCTGCTCAGCGCTGCTGAAGATAATCTTACAACCTGCGACTCGACAGGCTCACGGGCCCCCATTGCAGGGCAGCACCCGTGTTCCTCGCACAGACAGAGCAGGTGTGCTGCACGCTTGTGCCTGGTCCTGGTTTCCAGCAGACATTACCAATCAATCAGGACCTCTTCTCTGCTGAGCTCTGACATGGATTTATCATTCTTTACACCATCAGGCTCCAGGCAGCCACTGCCACTCAATCACAGTTGGCCCTGGCTGAAATCTATTGAACTTCTTGTCTGTTCAGCTCTTGTGGCCAGTCTCTCTTTCATTTATGTCAGATGTTCTCTGCTCTTCAAACCAAGAGCCCTGCCTCCTCCCTCCTCTTCCTCTGCAGATGACTTCACCTTTCGCTTCAGACAGGGGAGCTCGGATTAGAAGCCATCAGCTGGGAATCTGCTTCCCCTTTCCACCACCCAATTACCTGCCTGCCGCCTCCTCCTTGCTTCCCTGCGCTTACAGGTGAGGGGTGCCTTCCTCACCCAAGGACAAGCCCTGTATCTAAGCGCTGGTCCCACCCTTTCTGCCTTCTTGGAACCCATGGCTTATAATTTTTTCACCCTCTCTCTTTCGTATATTGTCAGCCTCACCCCTCCTAGTGTGTTCTTTCCATCATGTTTTAAGCATGCTCAATTCTTTCCCATCTTATAAAAACAGGTGGTAGATGGGGAGAACAGTACAGTTACCAGATTTTTATTTGGCCAACTAAGGACTTTAAGATCCCTATCTGCCTTCTATAACCATCATTTTTTTTTAATGTAGAGGATATTTTAACTTCAAACACAGTAGAAAGGAGATAATTTCAGAAAATAGTCTATAAATTGAATGAATTTAGCTAATAAAAAATTCACCAACTTGTACTTAATATTTTTCTTATTTGCAGATCAGAGGAAGTCCAAGGACCTGCATGTGCAAGTGACTGGACTGGAAGATCCTGGGGGGCCCTTCAGGCTCAACTTGTCCAGCTGCATGAGCCTAGTAGTTGGGGAACAGGCCTCCTCTCCCCTGGGGCTGACACACCACTCCATGGCAGCAACCTGCCTCCTTCAAGAATATCTGGCCTTGCACACTGGTCACAGCCACCTCCCAAAGAGGCAGAGCTTCCATCTGGGCCCCCTGACATCACCCAGGCCTGTGCAGAGCTGTCCCAGCTGCCCCAGACCTGCAGAGTAACCTCTCGGAGAGGTCACACAGTCTACAGAAACATGACAGACACTAAGAGTATTCTTCTGGGGGATGTACTAGCCAAACAGATACTTGTTTCCATAAACTCATCAATATTTCTGAATGTATACAGCAAGGGTATCATGTGCAAGGGAAATGGCCAGGACTGGATGCAAGAGGCCAGGGTTCACATCCAGGGTCTGCCTGCATGGTCTTGAAGAAGCCATACATGCCTTAGTTTTCATCTGCAAAGCGACGATAATAAAACCCACCTTGTGGTGTTATTGTGAAGATCAAAGGTAATGTAATCAGTGGCCTGGAATGGTGGCTGGCACATAGTAGGGGTTTTATGATAAGACTGCCTCTAGCATGGCAGAGTATTTTAACCCTGTGATCTAAAATGAGGATACCCAGCACAATCCCATGAGGCAGGTATGTTATCCCCATTTTACAGATGAGGGATTGAGGCCCCTGGAGGCTAAATGGTTCTCCCAGGGTCTCAGCTGACATCAGCAGGGCCACGCTTTACACCCAGGCCTCCCTACTCCACAGCTCTTGCCCTTAGAGCAGGACAGAGGCAGGGCCAGACTGCCATCAGCACTGGGTACCCCAGTCTGTCCTCTTGGGCTCTCATGGTGGGATTCTGGGGCTGGGATGGGCGGGGGTGGCTCTCATAAGCACTGGTGGGGCCAGGCAGGCGGAGGTTCACTCTCTCACCTCCGCTTGTGTGGTCCTCGCCAGAGCTCCAGAGCCACAGAGCCTCTAGGGCCATCCGCTGGACCTGCAGCAGGGGCCTGGCTTGGACATCTGGCAAAGCTGGGCTGGGATGTCTTATATGGTGCATCTGTTTCCTGAGATAGTTCTTAGAGACACCCATGGACCTTAGGTCTGAGAGATCTCTGCACGAGCACACACATGCCTGGGGGATGGGCAGGTGCACTCCTGGAAGGGCAGACCCTTCCTCCTGCCCATGGCCTTGGGGGTCCTATGCTTCCTTTGAGGACCTAGCAGGGGATGGGCAACAAGAGCCCAGCTGCCCGGCAGTCTGGGAGGACCCTGAGATGGGACCCGAGACGGGAGTGTGAGGAGTGGAGTGGGTGTGTCTGCAGGTCATACTCCACTGAGAGAGTGCTTGGCCCTGGCCCTGCATGTAAATCCTTTGGCCTGTGACCAGATGTGGGGCTCGGGAATTACATGACAGTAAGAATGTAACAAGGCCGGAGTGGACGTCTCACCACACGCTTCATGTGGACACGTTCCATGCCAATGCGCTGACTCTGCAACAGGCCCGCTCGGCTGGCTCGATGCCGCGCACACGAAAACAGAGCCCTTGGAGCCCAGCTCCAGGGCCCGGGGTCCGGTCCTGGCTCTGTCTCAGACTTGCCGTGAGCTCTGCCTGTGTCGCTACCCTCTGTGGCCGTCAGTTTGCCCACAGCTATGCTGTGGGGCAGGCTCGGGCGCAGAGGCTCTGTCCAGCTTTGAAGTTCACAGAGTGGGCTATTGGTTCCAGGCGTGGCTGAGCCAGAGGTGGCAGCTGCCAGCAAGATTTGCACGTGGCTCCAGACCTGTTGTTTTTGGAGCGCTGGTCTGTGAGAGCGGAGGCAGGGCTCACTTTGCCCGGACTCTGCTGCTGGCCTAGCCCAATAAGCTCGAGAGCCAAGAGGAGAGCAGGAAAGGAGGCTGGAGCGGATGGAGGACTGGGCGGGGACAGTGGCAGTGGGATGCACAGACTGGACGGCTGTGCGGTCTTTCTGGTGACCTGTCAGCAGGACTGACCAGGGACTGACCAAATTTCGGAGATGGGAGAAACGAGTTGTGGGTGATGCTTGCATGGAGCCTGGTGCTTGAGTGGACATGTGCGCCCCCGTGGAGCTGGGGTTTCAGCTGAGGCCAGTGTCCGGGGCTGCCCGCACTGCTGCGATTTTTTATCTTAGACTTTCTTGAATCCTTGCCCATAGGACAGACATGGTGTTAACTACCCCTAGGCTGCGGTGACCTTGGTCCTGGGCCCTGGGGCAGGAGAAACAGGGGGGCCCAACCACTCAGGCGGGGCATGTGGGCTGCTGGTTCTCACCAGCCTCCTTCAGTGACTGCGCCCTCTGGGGGCTGCTGCTAGGCCCAGGGAGGAGGCTGAGGGAGGCTGACTCAGACTGGCTCCCCATTGGAAGTCAGCTGGGGGCTGTCCCAGGGCAGGATACTTGGCCCAGATGCCCACAGGAGGCAGGGCTGGGGAGGCGGCTGGATTGTGGGTGAGGGGGAGGAGTGCACTGGGAGCACCTTCCAAGCTGCACAGATCCTCAGGCTGTGCTGACTTGCGCAGGGCGTCTGGCAGGCGTCCTGCAGCCGGAGAGTGGCTTACCCTCTCCAGGTGGTAGCCAACGTCCTGCTCCTGCCGGCTCCTCTAGGAAGCTCCTCTAGACACCCCCTACAGGAATCCCCCCCGAAACCTGTGGCTGAATAGCCCCTGAAATGCTAGATGGCCCAAGCCAGTCCTGCCCTTCCTGTTAGGATGAGTAAACTGAGTCTACAGAGAGGGGAAGGGACTTGCCAGAGGCCACAGCAGCCCACGGCAGAGCTCCAGTGTGAGCCCAGAACTGTCTGCCAGCTGCCGTGGCCTTAAAGAGGTTGGTCCCAGAGGACCTGCATCCATTTCTGAGTCCCTCCCATGGCCTCTACTGCACTGAGTTTGCAGAGGAGGGAAAAGAGGCCTGGACAGATGGACGCCTGGATCTTGCCCTCGAAGTATTTGGGGCTGAATGCAGGGGACAGATCTCAAACAGTGGACATACTTCATTAAGAAATCAGGACATCCACAAGGACCTTTGTGGGTTAGACTGACTGTCCCCCTGGAGGGCAGTGCATGGGTGACAGACAGGGGAGGGGAGGGCCGGGGCAGAGTTGTGAGAGCAGCTCCAGGTGCAGAGAGCAATCCACGAGCCCTCTTGCTTAGTCCTCACAAAGCAGGAGGCAAATTCTGGCAACCCAATTGCACGTAACGTGAAGGAGAAATAAATGTTTGTTGCTGCAAGCTACTGAGCAAAAGCCAACTAACAAAGAGGTGAATACAATATCCCAGTACCAACACAGACATTGCTGTCCCCAGCAGAGACAGCCACAGAGAAAGGAAGAAAGAGGGAGGGAGAAGAGGGAAAACGACAGGGGAAGGAGCAGGGAGGGAGACATGAGGCAGGCCTTGCACCTGAACATCCGGACTCCCCTTTGCACGAGAGGCCACCAGGTGCCCAGAAGAAAGCCTCAAGTGTATGGTCCCGCACAGGTGATGATGATGATGATCACAGCTACAGTCTGAGTTTCTACTATGAGGCAGGTTATTTAAATGTTATGACTAATCTTTACAATGATTCTACAAGGTAGATATTTTCAATTCATCATATAGTTACTGCTGTCACCGCCCACTTATAGAAGACAGAAGGAGCCTTCCAGAAGGTGCCAGACAAGGTGATGTGGCCGAATTGGGATCTGGAGCCAGGACCGTGGGACGCCAGAGCCCGTGGTCTCCCCACTGGTCACACGGTCCTCACAGCCTTGGCCCTGGCTCTGCTGGGCTGGCCAGTGGGGGCTGGCTGCAGCTCTGGGTTCTCATGGGGCTGCCTGGGGCATGAAGGGGACACAGAAGCTATCCTGGCCTTGGCAGGGGTCTCTTCCCTTGCCCACAGGGGCCGTCATGAAAGGACTCCTGACCAGAAGCAGGAGAACAGCTTTGGGTCCCAGCTCTGCCACCAAGCACTGCCTGGCTTTTCCTGCCCCATCCTGGGCCCTGACTTTTCTCTTGGTGAAAGAGGAGTCAGGGAGGGGCCAGCAAATCTCCCAGAATTCTGCAATCGATCCCTTCCCCACTGTGGCCCAAACCTGCTCCGAAGGCAAAGAAGCAGATCTTGTCTTCATTCTCCTGCAGAAGCGCCATGACCCTCTTCCCCATGCGCTCGTTCCTCTTGTAGATGAGCTCCTGGCGGAAGTAGCTGTCGATCTCCTGGGCTGTCACCTGCTCGTGCGGTGGGAGGGTGGTGTTGATGAAGTTGGGCAGCTGCAAAGGCAAGGCAGAGGCTGCCTTCAGTTCCTTATGGAGCGAGGAGGACTTCAGAGAAACATGCACAGCACAGCCCACGTGGGGCTGGCAGCTTACCTTTAAGAGGCCCCTACAGTGGGCCACATGTTTTGTACATGTTTCTTATCAATTCCCAAACCCTTTGAGACGACCACTGTTATTCCAGTTTTACAGATGAAGCAAGCAAGAGCGGGCAGATCCAGAGACATGAGCAAAGTCACACAACTGGTGAAGCGGCAGAGCCAGGTTGAGAGTCCGGCTGCAGAGGCCCCATGTACCGCTCTGCCTTGTGTCTGCCCCGTTCAACCTCAGCTCCCAGACGCTGAGGTGTGGGAGGCTAGGACATTGCTCATCTCACTAAGTGCTCTCACTTCACCACCGGGCCCAGCGCTGGCACGTACAGAAGTTCAGGTCAGCAAGAGGGTGTGCAGGGTCAACTGAGCTGCCTGGTGAGGCAGGAAGGCCACAGGGTCTGGGATTAGGCTAACCTGGCCTTCAGACCCTGTTCTGATGCTGTGTGGTGCTGGGCAAGTTACTTAACTCTTCTGAGCCTGCTTTCTCACTTGTAAGATGGGACTGATGCTACCGTGGGGATTAAATGAGAGGAAGGGTACTGTTGTGGGCTGCATTCAGCCCTCATCACCTACAGAGATAAGAAGAGGGGTCATCACCTGTGGTTTCCCCAATGCGTGGGCCACCATCTGCTGCCACCACCCTCTCCCTATCCCTGGCTCCACCACTTCCCAGGACATAACCCAAACCCCTCTATCCCTTCTTGAGGACCTCAACTCCAGGACTACCATGGCTTCCTCAACAACCTGGCTTGGAGCTGCCCAGCTCTCTCAGCCGTGGGCATCTCACCGTCACCCACGCTCCACACCCAGCCACGTGGCCCAGGAACAACATCAGGAACGAGTTCTGGAACTAGGCCGAGAGCTCTCTGGGTTCAGGGGCAGAGCCTTTGCCATTCCTAGTCCCCAGTGCCTGGCACCAAGAACCCAGTGACGGTTCCTTGAACAATGAACATAAAAAGCTGTGCTGCCCCTTTCTGGCCACCGTGGCCCCTCCTGTGTCCTTCCATTCCCAATACTCTGTCTTTCCAACATGGATGGCAGGTCCAGGTGTTCAAGCACCATCTCCTCTAACGTATGCATGGGGTTGTTGAGGAAACTGAGGCAGTGAGGCAGAACATGCCCTCCCTTTCCCCACAGCCTGTCAGTGTCATTCCAGCCTCCAAGCCCTTGCTCGCAGGACGTCTTCCACCTGCTGTCCCCTTTTCCATTTCTCTATCTTCACCTTCCTGGGCACAGAGCATGTGATGCCAGGCCCAGCTGACTGATGGACAAGGTAGGCGGAGAGCCTGGCACGAGGAGACTAATTTCCTGCAGGTTTTAGCTCCCAAAAGAGTTATGTAGCCCAGCGACATGGCTTCTAGAGCCGTGCAAAGTTGTCAACACTATGAGGACAATGGAGGCGTCAATAGAGGCTGAACCCTGAGGGACTCTGAAAAGGCTGGGACATCTATCTGCCCCTGCCATCTGCTGGCCAAGGACCAGTGCACTCCCCAGAGTGAGAGGGAAGGTAAAGGGACATGCATCATGGGGCTTCTCTGCTATCAAGGCCTGATCCACTGTCCTAGAATGAACAAGACAATAAATAACATGATTGGTGTCCCCTAACCTTGTGCAGTGCACAACCTGGACAGCTGTATGCAGCAGCCATGCTAGTGCACAATCAGGATGGCACAGAGTTGGTGGCCAGGGATGGTTTGTTTGGCAAATAGATAAATGAAGAAATGAAGTCCTTACCCCACCCTTCACTATGGAAGCGATGACTGGCAGCCCTGACACAACAGGCCACACTCAACATGTGTGCAGCTGTAGGAAACGTCAAAGGCTTCTGAGTAGGCAGAGCACAGAGAGACTGTGATTCAGAGGGGCTATTTCTGGAAATATGAGTCTCACAGGCATCTCCCCATTCCTTGGGCATGCGAGAGAATGTGACACTATGTGGTACCAACAAGTAAATATTTGTTCAGTCAGTGAATGAATGAATGAATGAATGGGCTGAGAGGCAGCAGAGGCACAGGGGTTATGAAGATAGGTCCTGAAGTCAGAAAGCCAGGACAATTTGGGTTGGAATCCCTCATTTGCTGCTTATTAGCTGATTGGCTTCTCTATAACCAGAAAGTTACTTGGTGTCTCTGAGACTCAGTTTCCAAATTGGTAACATGAGGGTAATATATGTGTTGTTGTAGGGATTACATGAGTTCTGGAAAGTCCTTAGCACAGTGCATGGCACAAAGGAAGTATTGAATCAATGTCAGCTATTGTGCAACTAGCCTGGGGGTGGAGCTGCCTTTGTCACCTTTGCCCTGTGATGTCAGAGGCTGCCAGTGAAGGGTGGCCTTGGCAGAGGGTAGCAAGATGACAAATAGTTGGCCTTCAGAACCATCCGAGAGCCATGAAGGCAGCATTCTGCTTCCCTCCCCCTTCCCAGGCTCCCTGGGACCTGTGGACATGTCCAGCCCTTCTTCCTGTGTTTCCTGACCACAAATGTACATTTGTGCAAAGATGAATCTCCACTCATTCTTCAGGGAGCCAAAAAAAAAAAAAATTTAACAAAGACAATAACCCAAATGTTAAATTTCAAAGCCATGAGGAGATGGGCTAGAGACACTCCGCTTCCCTGGGCCACCCGGCTGCTGGCCGACATAGTCCGCATGTTCCATGTTGATGGGCCTTGGCTCTGTGCCAAGGATGGGGCCTGGGTTTGGGCCAGGGCTGGGATGGAAGCAAATTAATGATGTCATTAGACTTGTCGGGGGTCTTAAATCTTCCATGACAAGTTTAAGTGCAGGATGCACAATAACATTTTAAAGAGGACACGTAAGGTCCCCAGGGATGGGGTAATGAAAAGATGGATCGGACAGGGCTGGGTGGGGCCATGGAGGTGACGTCAGTGTAGACTCTTCTTGACCCATGACAAGGACTGGGTCACATGTGACAGTCAAGTGCTGAGGTCTGCTGCTGCCACTGACATCGATGGCCACACGCTTCCTGTACCCCGTCCATCCAACAGACACGCCCTGAGAATTTCCAAAGTTCTGGCCCTGTGTTGGACTAAGGGCCATGAGGCACCTTCAGACTGGGTCTGCTGCCTCGATGAGGTGCACAGCTTGGCAGGAGGGTCAGATGTGCCCATAAGAACACTGTGGGGTATGTGCTTTGAGACAGCAAAGAGGAGTATGTGAGCCCCAAGACCGCACCTAATTGGGTGGTCACATGTCTTGATTTGTCCAGGATGGCGCCCAGGTCGGTGGATGGAGGAAGGACATTGCCTGTTACTCATTTTGACCCTGAATTGTATTTGACCTTTCACTCTCAAAAGTATCTGGATTTGGACAATACATACACGCGGCTACTGTACACTGAAGGCGGGCTGGGGTTCAGGCCAGGCTTCCCAGGGCAGGGCCTTGGATTACTCTGCTGATGCCAGGCACTAACAGTGCCAGTGGCCTGGGGGCTGCTGAGGCCAGGGCCATGGCCATTTGTGAAAGTGGGGACGATGGGGTCGGAGGCAGGTGGGGCAAGGGTGAGGTGCACCCAGGCACCTGCCCCAACACCATCAACCCAGGCCCTGCACCTGTCCTGCCGTGGCCTCCAGAAGCTGTCATCGTCCTCACGCTGCAGCCAGAGGCTACCCTCTGACCACATCGCTCTCTGGTTTGAGCTCCCCAGGGCTTCCTGCTCTTTGCAGGCATTCTCCCCCGCTGTGGCCTGGCCTGTGCTCTGCCCTGCAAGACTTCTAGTCTTTCCTGCTGGCCTCCCACCGACACGGCTTGCTCGGCCTGCCCCGCACCCTTTGCTCCCACCGGGCGGGTTCCACTCTCAAGCCTGGTTTCCTATCACCTTCTCCCAGAAACCCTACCCGACTGCAGACAGCGTGACTGTGGCCCTATAGCCCCACATCCTCAGCTCCCTGTAGACTTTGAGGCTTTCAGCTGCAGACACAGCCCGGCTCAGCCATGTCCCTGTGGGCACTGGATTCAGCCTTGCCACTCTGACACCCGGATAGGGCTGCCAATCCCACCCAGAGGGGCCAAGTTCTGCCTGTGCACCCTGCACCCTGGGTGCAGCATGGGTTGCTCTTCTCATCTAGGTGGCCCAATCCACCCAGTCCCGTACTTCAAGTCCCACTTCAAGTACGAGAACCATCAGGAGACCCCCGAGGCAGCTCCGCTTGCCAGAGAGAAATCAGTGGTCTGAACACAGGTTCAAAGAAAATCTGAGCTTGCCTTCCCCTGAGGTCACCTCACGCCTCCCTTCCTCAGCCTGGGGTCAGCCACAGCCTGGCCAGGCCTTGTCCTGCACACCCCCACCCCCAGCCCGGCCACGTCATAGCGGGGCCATCCTGAGTGGTGACCAGGGCACCCTCTGCCACCGAGCTCTGGCTGCTCAGGACTCAACAGGCCTCTCCCCCAGCAGATGATGGCTGGGGCCTTGCCACCAAGCAGGTCACCAGCAAGATTGCTAGGAGCCCCTAGGTGTGACGGTTCTTCTCTCCTGCACCACCGAGTCGGTGCTCTTGGAATCCTGAGCCTCCGGAATTGCGGCAAAGTCTCCAGCTCCCTCTTCTCTCATTGTCTGCACAGCAGCAAGTACACTACGTGTCTCTGTTCATGCAGCACTTGCTCCCTGCCACGTGCTCTACGCCAGACCTGAGCTGGGCAGCGGGGACCAAGAGATGGGCAGCACACCCTTTCCGCAAGAGCTCCTGCTCTGGGGGTGGCTGGCAGAGATGGGACACCTGCCAGTTCCATGGCCTAGCTCGGCTCTGGCTCCAGCCTACACTCACTCCCACCACACCCCTCTCCTGTTCTCTCTCGCCTCTGGCTCATCTGCACGTGGTTTCCTCTGCTGGAACATTCTTCCTCCCAGTCTGTGGCCAACTCAGGTTCTTCTGTGATCCCGCATCTTGCAGGAATCTTTCCTTCTCTCTCCAGCCAGCCCGAGGCCCTAGCCTCAAGCCCATCTAAATTAGCTGTTGCTCCAACTGCATCCTCCACTCCTCCGGCATAGCAGGGATCATACTCTGGGGCAGTGACGCCTGGAATCTCCCGTCCCCAGTGATACTGTAAGGCCCTCAAGGGCAGCTCCCCACTAGATCCCTTTTCATAGCTCTCTGTCTAGCATTATAAACTACTTCATTCATTCAGCAAATATTTACTGAGTCCAGCTCTGAGCCAAGGTCTCTCTAGCCAGTTGGGATATATTGACAAATAAAACAGACCAAAACCCACGCCCTCATGAAGCTTACGTTCTAGTGGGGAGAAAAAGACAGTAAACAGTCACTCATCAATGGCCCAAGTAGATGGTGAGTTGGAGGCTGGCAGAGGCCTTGGGGAAAGTGGAACATAGTAAAGGGGTGAGAGTGTGGGCGTGGGGCCGGGCTGCAGCTCCAGGCAGAGACAGCGAGATGTGCGTGTTGGGGCAGAGAGGGAGGTAGCCAGGGGTGACCTGGGAAGAGCCTCAGGCAGAGGCAACAGCCAGCGCAAAGGCAGAGGCTTGAGAGGTGGGTTCATGGGCCAGCAACGAGGCCTGTGGGTCGGGGGGAGAGAAGGAGGAGGTGGGGGCAGGGCATGGGGGACAGGGCATGGGGGACACACAGGCCATTGCAGAGACTCTGGCTTTCACCCTGAGAAAACCTGGGAGTCCGTGCAGTGTCTGGAGCAGGGAAGTGGCCTGCTTTCCGATCCCACTGCTTCTTGCATTAATGGCTATTCAAGCACCATGACAGAGGCGGCACAAGTGCCTAGAGGTGCCTGGGAGAATGCCTAACTCCACCCAGGGCATCTGCAAGGTTTCTTAGAGGAGGTAACATTTGACCATGGCCGAGAGAAAGGAACCCAGGGGGAGGGAGGAGCCTGAGCAGGGGTACAGAGGTTTGGAAGGACAAGCTGCATTAGCACAGCTGCAAGTTCCACAGGTCAGCAGAACAAGGTCTGTGGCATGGGGGACCTGGGCTGTGACAAGGCCAGCAGAGGGCAGGTCCTGAGGGCCTTGAATGCTGGAGGAAGTCTCTTGGAATTTACCCTGAGAGCATTAGGGAGCATGGCAGGGTCTGAGCAGGGGTGAGCCACACTCAGCCCCTTGGGGTCCTACTCACTGTCTGAGCAGCCTGGTGGTCATCTTTCCTCTAGGACTTGAAGCAAAGCAGAATCCAAGTCCAAGCTCTGAGTAACTGTGAGCTTTTTCTCCCCTGGGCCTTAATTTCCCCAGATGGTGAACTGAGCCTCTTGGAGGCCTCCCTGGTCTTGCAGGCTAAGCTCACAGGGTCCTAGGCCCCAGGGCCACTTGGGCCTGGCTCAAGTTGTGGCTCTTGATAACTCGATAACTCAGCAACTATTAAGTCATGTGACCTTGGGCAAGTCTCTTCCCTTCTTGAGCCTTCATTTTCCCGTCTATAAAAGGGGGACAACGATAGCTCCTGCTTACCACGGCTGGAGAGAAGATTGCCTGTGCCTGACGCATAGTAGATATGCAGTGATTGCCAGGTGGGTTCACAGGGTCCTGGCTCCAGGTCTTTGGAGCTGGTGACCCAGAGGCTATCCGGGCTGGAGGAGAAAGCCTCACCTGGGACGTGTCATGGTTGAAGATGACTGCGTTGAGGTCCCCGCAGTTGTAGTGCTTGATGAGGTCCTCTGTGGTGTAGGGCGCCTGCAGGCTCCCCGCCCGCACGCTCTCGTGCTGCAGCAAGGTCTGGTTCAGGGCAAACAGCACCTGGGCCGAGGAAAGAGAGAGGCATGAGAGCTGTGCTCAGGACCCTGGCTGGGCTCCAGGACCAGCCCTCCTCCCTCTGGACTTGGGGGCAACAAGCCTGAAACAGAGAAGGTGTGGGGGCCCGGCACCAGCTGGCTGGGGCTGCACGTTTCCACATTTCCTGCCCCGACTCACTGGTCTCTGAACACGTTCAGCTTGCTCTCACCTCCAGCCCTCTGCCCACACAGGTCCCCAGTCCCGCTCTGGGTCTCAACAACTTATTAATGACAAAATAAGAACCCTGCTGTGTCTGGGTTTTGGATCGGCAGGATTTTCTTTTGACTCCTTTGTATTCCTGTGCTTAGAGGGGCTCCAGACTGAGTATGGACTAATTTGTAATCAAGAGCACTTCCAAAGCAAAACAAACAAATGAACGAAAACAAATAAAAATCCAAGTTAGCTGTCAAGGCCCAACCTAAAGGCCACTTCCTCCAGAAGCCTTCCTGGCCCAGGGCAAGGCCTAAGAAGCTGGGACCTTCAGAGTCAGATCCATATTCGCATTTATTTTGGGTGTCCTCAGGCTCCTCTGTCCTCTGGGCCACCATGCCTGGCCTTGGGGACAGAGCTGGGCCAGCCAGATCTGCCAGGCATCAGGATCACGTGGAGCACTATACAAAAGTCAGACACGCAAACCTCACCCTCCGGGGTCAGAATCTCTGTATTTTTAACAGGCTCCCTGGGCACTTCTTAAGCAGCCCAACTGCCTTTGGCATTTGAGGATCATGGCTCCAGTGGAACACAGCTGCCCGAGCTACGGGGCCCTGAGAGATTTTCTAGTCCAGTACCCCCATTTCAGATGGGGAAAGTGAGGCATGGTGAGGGAAAGCGACTTGCTCGATCCATGCAGCTGGAACTGGCACCAGCTGCACGTGACTATCTTAGACTCTTTTGGCCGACAGAAGGGAGGACCCTGACCGTTATTTGGGTTATTTAGCAGAGATATAGAGAAAAACTTGTTGCAATTCCTGTGCAAAATGTCAGGAGGCAGTCTTAGGCCACTTGTCCCTGCTGTCTCCACAGCACAGCCCTCAGTCCTTCCCATCCCGTTGCACAATGCCTTGGACAATAAGCCCCCAGGCTCTTCGCCCACACTGACTCAGGCCCAAGCATCATTCACCGGTCCACTGCAATGGTCCCTCCCATCTCTCTGCAGAGCCCTGCTCCTCCCAACTATCCCCAGCAACATTATACTATACTTAATTCACACCTGAGGGCTGCACACACCTGCCCTGCTGCTTCTGCCATGGTCATCTCGTAAAAACGTAAGTCTGATGATCTCCCCCTTTCTCTTTTTTTTGCTCAAAACTTTCATGGGTCCCTTCTGCCTGCAGGTTAAAGGGCTAGCTCTTTGGTGGTGCCTCTAAGGTGGTAACCTACTGTGGTCAGTAACTTCATTTCTTACTTGGCCCTCATGCCTCTAAATACAAAAAAACTCAGCATTCTTCAAACAAAACAGTCTTCCACCTCTATGCCTCTGCATGTGCTGTTCCGTATGCATGGAAAATCCTGAGCCCTCTGTTCTTCACTTGGAACCTCGGACTTGGCTGTCTAGACTCTGCTCAGCTGTCTTCCCCAGGAAGCTTCTCTGACCATCTGGGGACAGAGTGAGGCCCCTCCCCAGGTTCCCCTGATCTCTGTGGGTGGTAGACTGACAGATTAATGGCCCCAAACCCTAACACCTCCCTGGATTCATGCCCTTTGCCATGGAACTTTGTAGCTCCTTCCCATTCTGACTCTGGACTTGCTTTGGCCAGTGGGATGCTAGTAGCCATTATAAATGAAGTCAGCTGCACCGCTGCCCTCAGAATGGCCCAGGCTAGCCTGCTAGAGGATGAGAGACATGTGAAACAGAGTTGTTCAGCCACAGCCATCCTAGACCAAGCCCAGCCAACAGCTGGCCAAATCCCAGACATGTGAAGAAGCCCAGCCAGGATAAGCAGAGCTTACCCACAACTGGCCCCAGATGCACGAGCAGTAAACACTTGTTGTTACAGAGCATGATGTGGCAATAGATAACTGACACAGCCCGGTGGGAACATTAGATTGTTATTGTTAGCTACCAGCCTCCCCCGCTAGACTGTGAGCATCTTGAAGACTGGAATGGTGTCTTACTCATTTTTCAATCTGCAGCACTCAGCACTGTGCCTGGTAAAGAGAAGGTACCACCTCATCCTTTCTTTATTTCTTTGGGTACCTTCCTAGGCTGCTCGTTAAGCCCTTCAGACTAGCTCCTAAAACTCTGCACTCTGCATTTTGAGGCTTGTCAACACCACGTGGCAGTTCCCACCAAGGGGCAACAGTCACTTGGTTCAGTGACACATAATCTTGAACAAGAAAGCTCGAGAAATAGATACACACAGCCTGGCCAGAAGAGACAAGGCAGCACAGCCCAGCCTGTGCTCGTGAGGTCACCTCCAGCCCCTCCCACTTTGCTAACGGCTGGGTGCAGCAGCCCAGGCTGCTCCCCTAATGAGCTGGCTGGAGATGAGGTCAGAGCCCCCCCACCCCACCTCTGGGCCTTTTCCAGGCCTCTAGGCTCTGGCCACCACCACTGAAATCCAATCTGCAGCCATCTGGTGCAGGGTGTCGATGGCAGCATGGTGGCTGGGGATGGATCGCAGGAGGCAGTGGCCCTGTTGCTGTGGACATTGCTAAGGCAACAGGCCCTTCCTCCCATACGGCACATGCCTCGGGTGAAAGTGGCCGTGTCGAGCTGATCCATTCTCCTCCTCTGGGCGCCTGTGACACACAGACTTTCCGCGACCACACCTAGCTGCTGCACACACCTGCCCCTCTGCTTCTCAGACTCAGCCTGGCCAAGACACCACCTACCCGTGGTGAGGTCATTGGCCCAGACACCCAGAAGACCCGTCTGGAGGGGAAATGGCTCCCGTGGACCTCGCTTCACTCATGGGGTCACTTCTGCAATCACGTGGCCCTCACAGAGCTGGGAAGTGTTCTAGAGAATCCAGTATGTTACAATCTGTAGGGTGCTGTAGACGGCCCTGGCATGTAATAAGTGCTGGGTAAGTGTTTGTTAAATAAAACTTAGAAGAAAATAGACCCAAACCTTCCCAGACGGGAGCTGGAAGGGACCCTGTACGGTCATCTGGTCCAGAGGCTTTTCAGGCCTTTTATAGCCATGGAATCCTTTCTTCTTGTTGTTGTTTTCCAAAGAAACCTTACTTGGAACTCAAAATGTGGAGCAGATAAAAATGGAAACTTCCCTGGTTGCTATAAGGGAGACAGGCTGGAGCCTGAACTCCCGCCAGCTCAACGTCCCCCTGCAGCAGGGACTCCTAAGGCTTGCCTTCCCGTGGAACCCACAGGTACCCTGGAGCCCAGTTTGAGAACCACTAATCTCACACCCTCATCACATAAAAGAGGGGAGGAGACAGAAGTCAGAGCAGGCAGGACGAGCCTTGCCCAAGACCACACAGTGAGTTGGGGGCAGAGTGGGCTCAAGTTCAAGTCTCCTGACTCCCAGCCCAGGACCCTGTGCAGTGGGTCCACAGGCACAGTCCACGTTCATCCACACCCGTTTTCTTTTTGAAGCTTTGTGAAATAGCCAGAAAGATCCAAGGAATTATTTATTGTTAGCCTGTTACTAATAACTGTGTTATAAATAGTCTATTGCTAAGATATAAAACTGGGGCCAGATCATTTAAGAGGCATTCCTGTGTGCCACAGTGGGCGTGTGGTGGGGACAGGACCCCAACCCAAGCCTGTCACCCCCGACGTCCCCCAATCGGGAGGTTTGGTGCCTCCCAAAGACCCTGGTGCTTTGCTTGGTCTACGCACTCATCCTACCGAGTTGTCCTGCCCCCTGCCTCCCCGTTCGCCACGGAATCCCGTGTCTCCACAGCAGACGTTCAGGAAGGACGCTGATCCCGGACATGTGCTCTTTCCTCTGCGCCCCGCCCTGTTTCCACCCTTCGCAATTTGTAAGGAAGTCTTCACCCGTTCATGACTGGGATTACGAGGTTTACCGAGCACTTCCTATGTGTCAGGAACTTTCTATTTCTAAGATCATGTTAATTTGTTTAATCTTTATAGCAACTCTGAGTTAAGTCTATTATTAGCTCCATTTAATAGATTAAAAACAACAACAACAACAAAACTACAGCAAAGGGACATTAAATACCTTGCTAGAGGTGATAAAGCTGGAGAGGGCTGGGACAGGCATTCGGGCCAGCCCTGGAATGTGTCCTCTCAGCTAACCACTGCCCACTGGGGCCTCCCTCCTCTCTCTCCAGGAGAGAGCCAGCAGGAATGGTGTCTTATTCACAGAGAGGAAGCCAAAGAGGTAGAGGGGAGTGACAGTCACAAGGCCACATCGCTGGTAAAGGACAGAGCTGAGTTTGAAACTACATCTCCCTGGCCGCAGCCCAGGTTCCCACGGCCAGGACTTCAACAGCACGTGTGCTCCTTCACAGCATTCGGGTGCTCCCACAGAGGGAAGCCACATTCAGTCACTCAACAAACGTTTATTTCTAGCTGCTTCTCTGCAGGGATCTGAGGTTGGTGGAGTCACTGGACTTGGTTTCCATCTGTAGGAGCTCACTTTAGAGGCTATGCCATCACAGTATGGGTGGTACGCACACAGGCTTTACAATGAAGTGCCTGGCCCTGCCTCCGCCTCCCTCTCATCCACCCTGAGTTCCCAAGCCTGGAGCTGCTCAGACTCCCGGGCTGTGATGCTTTCTGCTCCCGGCCACCTTAGAATAACAAACCTTCTGTGCACGTAGCCTCAGTGGCCCATTCTGGGATAATGTTTATGATAAGGCTTTGACATGGAATAACAAACACTGGGCAAAGACTAGCGCCGTCTCACTGCACCCCCACGCCCCTATCGCCGTGTGGGGGCCCAGCCACCAAGAGCCCCCAAGCATCCCAGGTGGCCCTCCTCGCCAAGGCTTGTAGGGCGCGAGGTGGCCCACGGCATCTGCTGAGTGTGGGCCCGGATGGAGTGAGGCAGGCGCCAGGAAGGTGGGGACGGGTTTATTGTTCCAGAGCTGTCTAGTAAACAGTCTTGGATGGGCTGGATGGTGAACACCAAGACCTGTGTTCACTCGGTGGCCCAGCGACGGCACTGTGAGGACAAGGCGGCAGGACGCCTTTGTCAAGAAGGTCTGGGCCGGGGGCCCATTGAGACGGGCCTGGCTCTCAGGCTGGGGGTCTGAGGTGGGCCGACGAGCACTGCTAACCCGCCCTGAAGCCCAGGGGAATCACGGCGCAGACCCCAACTCACTCTGCCATGCTTACTGAGCACCCCACACGTGCCGGGCACTGTTCTAGGGGCTGAGGAGTTAGCCAGGGACAAAACAGACACAAAGGCCTGCTCTCGCAGAGCTTACCTGCTAGGCGGGCAAACAGAGAATCAAATTATTAGTAAAAATGTTAATGCACAGCATGTCGGAGGCACAACAGTGATTCCATTGAACTGGAAGTTAGGACTGCCACTCGGCCACATCGATGCCTCATGCCCTGTGCCTCACAGTCAACAGGCCAAGAAGAGGGTTCCTGTGCTGGCTGCGGTGTTTGATCCCGACTGTCACGGGGAAATTGGATTGCGACTCCAAGGGAGGAAGGAAGAGTATGTCTGGAATACAGGAGACCTGCTAGGGAGTCTCTTACCACACCCTGGGAATGAAGTCAAACTGCAACAATCCAGTCCAGGCAGGACGACTCACGGCCCAGACCATTCGGGAATGAAGGTTTGGGCCACCCCGCCGGGTTAAGAACCGTGACCAGTTGATGCTGCTGAAGGCAAAGGGAATACAGAAGGGGTAGTAGAAACAGAATGTGGTTATAAATACCAGCTACAACCGCATGACCGGTCACAGAAACAAGGACTGCAGTTGTCACGAGTATTACTCCTCTTTTTGTTACAAATACATGTGTGCATGTGTGTGAGTGTGTGTGTCTATCTATCTCACATATCTTTGCTTTCTACCCTCTCTTATCCCCTTATCATGTAACATAAGATATATTTATTGACTTTATATCACAGTATTTATTGTTAACTTTACATCATAGTACTTAAGTTAGAGGATATCAAGAAGAAAAACACATGTTTTCCAAGGACTCTGTATTCTCTTCTGGGGAAAGAATCCGTGCATTTTGGTTTGTATGCAGTAGAGCTGCATCATGTTAGGTGGAACTATGACCTTTCTATTGTCTTTATTTGGAGATGAAGTACAGTTTAAGGAGATGTGTATAGGTTCCCAGTGACAGGGCTGGACTTGTGATGGTTAGTTTTATGTGTCTACTTGGCTAGGCCACAGTACCCAGGTATTTGGTCAAACTGTTTTTTAGATGTTTCTGTCAAGGTATTTTTTTTAGATGAGACTGACATTTAAGTCAGTAGATTCTGAGTAAGGCAGATTATTCTCCATAATGTGGGTGAGCCTCATCCAATCAGTCGAAGGCCTTAATAAAAAAAGTCTGATCTCCTTTAAAGAAGGGGGAATTCCACCAGGAGACTGCCTTCAACTTGAACTTGAACTGAATTTCAACTCTTACCCAGATATCCAGTTTGCCAGCCCTCTCTACAGATTTTGGACTTACCCACCCACCCAATGTATGAGGCAATTCCTTGAAATCTCTCTCTCTCTCGCTCTCTCTCTCTATATATATACACATCACATACACATATATATAATATATATATATATATAAATACATACATTCTATTGATTCTGTTTCTCTCTAGAATGAATACAGGGTTACAAAAAGAAAATAAAGCAGGAAAAGGGATGGGGAGTGAGCAGGGAAGGAGATCAGTGGTGCAAAGGCCCTGTGCACATTGAGGACAAGCAGAGACCAGGGTAGCTGCAGCTGGGTCAATAAGGAGGAGAAAGCAGGGAGAGGAGGTCCAAGGTAATGAGCACGCCAGATTATATGGGCCATTGCAAAGATGCTGGGAAACCATGCTACACCGTAATCCTTTCAGATAAAAATTGTTATTTCCATATGACAAATGAGGAAACTGAGGCCTTGAGGATGGTGAAGTCACTTTGCACAAGGTCTTACACTGAAGACCTGGAGCTGTGATTCAAACTCAGGTCCAGCTGGCAGGTCCTGGGTTCTTTTCTGCTATCCCTGGGCCTGACAGGCCAAGCCACCTCCACGCAGCCATTGGTTGGAAGGACAGACATAAACAGACAAACGGGTCAGTCTGGGAGGCCCAGATTCAGTCTGAGCAGTCAGCTGGCAAGGAGGAGGGGTGATAGAACCTTAGCCATAGGGCACTGTGAGACTGACATATGGGGAAAGATAAGAGGTCACCTTTGCCAAGGTGACCCCACCTGGTACACAGCCTCCCTGCTCTATTTTCACTCTGTGCCCTGCCTGACAGAACCTTGTTCCCAGCCCTAGGACCTACACCTGTGTGTCCTCTGTCTGGAACCCTCTCTCCACCCACCAGTTTGCACTCCCTTTGCACCTGGCAGGGAGGCTCCTTCCTGCAGGAGAACTGTCCTGAGTCATGGACTGGGCAGCTTTCCTGCTAAGTGCCCCCAGAGCACCTGACACTTCCCAGGTCACAGCTTGATGGGGAATGCTCTGAGGACAGGCAATCGTCTGTCCTGGTCTTGACTGTTTCCCCAGAGAGAGCACAATGCCCAGCACATACATACTGGCAATAGATGCTTGAGAAACACTTGCAGAAAGAACCAATGAATGAAAACCCAAGCGAGTCACCCATCCCAGGATGCCCGTCATGAGCAGCTCCTTGCCAGGACACAGCACCTCCCGTGGCACAGAGCAGACAGGAGCTGAGCCCCTGGACCCTGGAACAGATGCATGCGCCGGCACCCTGGGCAGGGCGTGCGTGGCAGCTCCCTGGCACAGGAAGCCTTCTCCAGCGCAGGGGCTGTTTCCTCAAAGGTTAGAGCCGGCCAGGCTCTGGCTGAGGTTTATTTATTTATTCTCCTTGCCCCATCGGCAGCACCAAAGCAGTGCCGACTACTTCTCTGCTTCCTGCACAGGATCCTGAGTCTTCCGGGCCCCCAACACAGAATCCTGTCTCTAGACACTGGGCTACTGAGCAGGGGCATCCAAATAAACACAAGGTTTCCTGGAGCTGGGCTGGCTCAGAGCTGGGAGGCGGCACAAGAGATCTCCTCACCACCTGACTCTCCACTATGAACCCCTGGGTGAGTCACTTTCCTTCCCTGGGCCTTGGTTTACCCTCCTGTGAAAAGAACTAATTTACACATTCATTGAACAGATATTTAATGAGCACTTATGTAGCAGAGGCGTTTCTGAGTCCTGGAGGTACAAGAGTAAACGCAGCTGTAAAGATCCCTGCCCCAGTGGAGCTTTGATTCCAGAAGGAGTAAGCTGACAATAAAGAAAGCAATAAGTAAACCTTCTAGCATGTTGGGACTGATAGTTGCTAAGGAGAAAATAAGGCAAATAAAAATACAGAAAGTGCAGGTGTGTTGGGGGTAGACATTTAAGATAAGATGTCCAGGTGAGGCCACAATGAGAAGTGACATTTGAGAAAGGACTTGGAGAAGATGAGAGAGGTGGCTGAGAGTATGGCCGAGAGAAGAGCTTTCTGATCAGAGGGGAACAGTAAGTGCAAAGGCCCTGAGGCAGAAGCAGGCCTGGTGGATGTGAGGAGCAGGGAGGAGGCCAGTGTGGCTGGAAAGGAGTGAGCAAAGGTGAGCTAGGAGGCAAGCTCTTCTTCAGGCAAGGGCCCAACAGGAAGCAGATGGCACACTGCCAGTGAAGTCCGTTCCATGAAGTCAGTTCAATTGAAAGAGTGATTGGAGGGCACTGAATGATGGGAATATTCACAAAGGTGTGGACAGGGGATGGTGGAGCAGTGTGGAGTGGCAGCAGGGGAAGCTCTACTGCCCCTAAACCTTTAGGGGAAGGCAGGGAGCAGGGACCTGAATCAGCCCAGAGCCACAGGCTTTGGGGCAGGGAGCACAGCTACCCGAGTGTGGCCTGGACCACGGCAGTGCCTGGGAGGGAGGAGAGTGGCGGGTGGAGGCAAGAGATGTCTCACTCCCTTCCCTGTCTGCCCACCCATCTCCTGCCAGTTCTCCCACTGGAAGGAGGATGAGGGGGAGCCCCAGTGATGTCAAGTCAGCCCAGGGCACAGAGCAGGGCAGGAAGAGTGGAAGGTGGATCGAGGAGGAAAGCAGAGGATTTCCAGAACAAGGCAGAGAAGTTATGGTGAGGTGGGCGCTGGGGGCAGGTCCTGGGGGGTTTGGGGCTTTGCAGGCCTTTGGCTTCCTAAGTGATGGGAAGTCATGGGGCGTCTGAGCAGAGGCGTGCTGGGGAGGCAGGGGTGAAACAAGGATGCAGGCTGAGGATAAGGCAGCTCTGCCCTCCTCCTTCCCTTCACCATCTCCCTATCCCGATGCCCAGCTACGACCCAAAGAACTATGGACTCGGCCTTGTGCACAGATGCCCCCCGCTCCATGGACGCTTGCTGGTGGGACCCGGCGGTGCTGGCCACACCTCCTTCTGCCCTACAGTGTGGGCTGGCTGAGTCCTCAGTGCTTTCCTGGGTGGGCATGGGAGGCCTGACTCATCCTAGCTTTCTTTCCTTCTTTTCTCTGAATGCTTAGTTTCTCCACCCAAAGACCACCCTTAAAGATCCCAGTGTTCCTCCTCTGTCCTTCAAGTCATGCCAGGAAATGCTCATAAATCCGGAGCCACCCACATGATGAGATTAGCATTCTGTCGGGTAAGGAGGCTGATGGCTGGGACCGGCTGGGACTAGCCCAGAGGCTTGGGGTCTCCAGGAGAGAAGTTTACATGGAGCCTGCCGCCCAAAGTGTCCCTTAGTTTTTGGTTTTCAGCACACATAATCCCAGGGGAGGCTGAAGACCTGGACTCTGGTGCTGCAGGCTCTGACTTGGACCAGCTGCAGGACCCACTCTCTGGGCCACAGGCCCCTTCTGAAACACGAGGATGTGGGGGGACCTCTCAGCTCTGGAAGGCTAGTCAATGAGCCTAACATTTCAGAACATCACACCCCACCACTCACGATTTACAGTCTGCGCCCCAGGCACTTTGCATATGGGGGCTCATGTATTCTACATAACAGCCCCGTGAGGGCGGCAGTGGTGATCCCATTTCACAGACAGGAAACCCAAGGCTCAGAGAAGTAAGTGGCATCCCCTCCCCCCCAGTGCTGGGCCTCGTGCCCACTGCCTGAGCTCTGCCCGGCTTCACGCATCACGCCCCTCCCGCTTCTGCTCCCAGTAACCACCTCTGCTCTCATAACCGAATACACTCTGCAAATGGAGGAAAAGCAATAAAACACACTGGAAAGTTCCAGAGAATCACCTAGAATGACCAATTCTCAGTTTCAAAGCTTTGAGCAACTTTCAGGTGATGGAGGAGATGGACAGAGGGACAGGTAATTATACCGCGGTAAGTTAATGGTAAAACACAAAGGGCTGGGGCCTCGGAGTGGGTTTCTGGCCCAGCTGGGAGTCGGTGAAGGAATCACAGGCTCCGCCGGGTTGTGAAGGATGAGCAGGGTTGAGAGGGGAGGGCACGGACCTGCACGGTGTGTTTAAAGACGTGTCAGGAGTTAGCCCTGGAGGGATTCCGTGGTGCAGGGTCTTGTCTCAGGCCACGGGCTCTGGACGCTACCCAACCAGCCTGCACCAGCCTCCTCCACCTGCTTTTCAGACAGTGGACAAGTCACCTGTGGAGGCTGACGTGGATGGGGACCAGAGGTGAGCCGACCGGGACCTGCGGAGGGACAGTGGTCTACACGGGAGGCAGTTGGTCAGTGGTGGCCATGGTCACCCTCGTCATCATTACTGTTATCAAGCAGCTGCTTCCATTGGCTCAAGGAATGTCATTTTTATGTTTCCTGCCGTCTCAGACCTGCCCTGCTGACACAGCTGCCTAGACTTCAAAAGACAAGTCCCCATTTTCATTTGCAAAATCATTATGAAATTCCTAGAGGGCCTAATTCCTCTGGTCTGACCACACAGCAATTTCCAATTTGCGGGAGGTGGGGGGGTCTCACGGGCCCTCCAGCGGTGTGGGGCCCTCCTCTCTGCTTTGGTCCTGGGCGGTGGCCAGGGAGGACGGGTTGAGTGGGGACCTCCAGGTGGCCCAGTGTGGGAGGAGAGGAGCTGGCTCCGTGAGCACTGAATACTGAGGAAAGAAACTGTAACTCGGCATTTGTCTGGCGGGCCACTGGCTACCAAGCGCTTCAGAGACAAGCAGCGGCAGAAAGGGCAGGGCCCTGACCCAGGTTCAAGCCTGGGACCTGCTACAGACAGGCTGTGTGAAGCTCTGGTCTGGCTCTTTCAGTGATGTGCTCGTAAGAATGTGGGAGGGGCCCTTATCCTCTCAGGGCCTCAGCTTACCCATCTGCAAGTGGGGAGAGTAATATTTGTCCTGCCTGCCCGAGGTTAACATACTAAAAACCTTGTAAGGCACTACTGCCCTTCCTTAGGACACACACACACACATACTTTAAGGGAACTTCTGTTCCCTGAGCACTGGGGTGGGTCCCAGCTGCAGGAGGCGTTCTGATGAGGGGCCAGAGTTCAGCGTGTGTGGACGGGATTCCAGTCCCTCTTCAGTGTGCCATCTGTACTAGTGCCAGGCCCTGTGCTGGGTGCCGGGGCCACGGGCCCAAATCAGTGCTCATTCTTTCCTAGGGGTGGGGCAGAGCAAGGGAGGAGGTTCCGAGGACTCGCGACAAGAACAAGCACACTTGTTAAAGCTGGGGCCAACAGATGCACAAGGTGTTGTGACAGCCCAGTAGAATTGATTGGCAGGGGGTGTGGGGCGCTCAAACAGGAGATCCCAAAGGCGGTGACTCTGCAAAAATACATACATACATACATACATCTGCCACACGGAAAAGAAAGAAAAGGCATTCCAGGTAGTGCCAACCGCCCATGCAAAGGTATGGGGGCTGGTGAAGCTGGCAGGTTCAGGGACACGTCCAAGAATGTCCTGGGCTGGAGTGCAGCGTGTGGAGGGGGTGCAAGATGGACCCAGGGCAGAGAACAGACGTGGATCCACAGCTCAGACTTTACGGATACTGGGAGCACCTGAAGTTTGTAAGCAGGCAGCGCTCAGTCAGGCTCTGGGTTTAGAAGCTGTCTCTGGCTGCTGCCAGGAGGAAGGCTTAGCGGGGCAGACAGGGCAGGAGACAGTCCTAGCTCTGGGCCTGGAAAGGTGACAATGCCCCTCCGGGGCCCCGGGCGCTTTGGGGATGCACAGAGGAAGCGAGGGAAGGGTTAGAATTCCAAATCTTTCCAGGCTCACACGTTCTAGAACCCTTCAACTCAGGGTTCTCAGGCTCTCCCATTGCCCGTCACTGCCCTCTCTCCCCTTCCCCAACTTTTGAAGCTGGGCCCTCCACCCTCTCCTCCTCCCTTTTGAGATTCTGGAGCCCACCTCAGCGGAGCAGCCGGACAAAACAGAGGCAGGCAGAGCTGCAGGAAGGAGAGCAGCCTGCGTGGGACCGGCACGGGACCCCGTGGTGCAGGAAGGAGAGCAGCCTGCGTGGGACCGGCATGGGACCCCGTGGTGCTGACAGTCTAGGGAACGGCACTCTGCCTGGTGCATCAAAGGGGACAGCTGCACAGAACTTGGCCTCACAGACAAAACTAAATGCAGTGCCAACTTCTCCTGCTTTTAGCCTGTTTGAAGTCACAGGAGATACTTCCTGGCAACAGGATGGGAGTGCTGGAGACTTTGGCACCGCCAAGAGACCATCAGGCGGTGGGGGGGGGGTCCTTTGATCCCACATGGGGCTTCCATTGTGCAGAGAGAACACCAAGCCCCAGAGAGGGCAGCAAGGTGCCCAAGGTCACACAGCAAGCTGGGGGATGCAGACTAAAGCAGGAATGAGGCACCCATCTACTTCACTTGGGCAGCTCCTATGCCCCCCTTTCCTCTCTTTCCCTCTACCACAGAAAGGGAGAATGTTTTTAGACCCAAGGCAAAAGAATGTGAAACTGAAATCTGAGCCTCAAGTTTTGGGAAAAGAACACAGAGGAGTCAGACACATTATGGATGAGCAAAGATCGGCTTACACTGCAGATGGGAAATACTCGGTGCTATCCAAGGCTCTCTTGTCCCACAGGTCTGACCTGGGAGGGTGGACTGAGTGCAAGGTGACTGGAGCAGAGAAGGTCCCCCAAGAATGCTGGTTAAAGGGGCCAGACTGCTTCCAACATCCGCCATGGACAGAGGGAGGTCTGGTCCAGCCTCTTAGCTCCCGGCCCAAATCTCGTGGAGCCTTGGGCCCTCGCTGGCATACCCACATGGAAGTGCTACCGGGGCCCTGCCAGATAGGGGCAGGGGTCCTTGCTGGCCCCACTTGTCAGCCTGCACATCCATCCTGCCCCACCTGGGAGCTCACCTCCTCTAAGAAGTTCTCCCCTTCAGCGACGGTCTGTGTTTGTCTTCCTTTCGTGTGAGCTACTGCAACTGGCAGGCCAGAGCTTCTTTCTGCCCTGGGGTGTCTGGGGCTCCATGTGACTGAGGGTTGTGTAAGAATGTGTGTGTGCATGTGTGTGCAAGATGAAAGCGAGATGGAGACAAAGATAGGTAGACTGAGTCAGGACAGAAGTGTGGACTGCGCCGTGTGCTATCCTAGCCACCGAGAGGCCTGACCACAGACTCACATTCATGCATGCAACGAACGGGTGTGTTTGTTCCTGGTCAGGCGCTGTGCAGGGGTTCTGGGGAGCCTGAGATTAATGGGGCTCAGTTGTTCCTTTCCCGACACCAAGGGGCCCCATGGGTCATTCTCCATGGTCCAATCTTAAACTGGCCCACCAGGCCCTCTGTGATCTCATCCCAGCCATGTTTGTGTCTTCAACCTCATCCCCCTCCACGCTCTCCCTTTTGCTTTTTTTCTCCTTGCTGCTGGAGGGCACCACACACTGTGGTCTCAGGCCCTGGGGCCCAGCGTCCAGGCTGCGTCTCTCTCGTATCCTGAGTGCCCCTGACCTGATGCGGGTCCCGCTGGTTCTGGGCCTAACAGGGAAAGGGGATGCTGTGTGTGGGTGCAATATTTAAAAGTCATAAATGAGACTATGGCACTCCCAGACTTAAATTCTACATGGCTCTCCTCTGCTCCAGGAACAGTACTTGGCAGGACACTGCCTGTCCCCCAGACCCATCTAGCCCCCTGTCCTCCTCCATGTATTTACTGCTTTATGTGCTGTCTTTATAGGTTTTTGGTTTTTTTTGAATATGCTATTTCTTCCCACTTCAGGGCCTTTGCACGTGCTGGTCCTTCTGTCTGTATGCCCTTCCTAGCATCCTTCCCTTTTTCCTCACTAGCCGTACTCAGAGAGAGAGTTAACTAACTCTATTTCAGAGAGTGGCTCAACGACCACCTCCTGAACTTCCTTCCCTGATCCCTCACATCAGCTCAGGGGCCCCTACACCCTGTACTCTTCCTTCAGAGTACTCATAATAATATGGCTTTATATATTTATGTGGTTAATCATTTGTTTAATGTCTGCTTATTCTAATAATGACATTAACTACCATTGATTGACTCTTTGTTCTATGCCAGGCACTGTGCAAAGTTCATTACAAATATTATTTATTTAAGTTCCGGCAACTCTATGAGGTGGTTCCCATTTTTATCCCTATTTTACAGATGAGGAAAAGGAGGCACAGAGTAATTAATGACTTGCCTGAGGTCACACAGCAAGTAAGTGGTAGATGAACAAAGATAGTCTCATAAAATTAGCCATGTCCCAAACAGCCTTCTACCAGCATCTCTGCAGACATGACCGGGGTGGGGACCATGTCTGCTTCACTTATCCTCATATCCCGGGACCTAGTCCAGGACCTGCCACTTGTAGCCTCCCACTAAAGGGAAGAAAGGAATGGAGAAGGAAATGGGAAGGAAGGAGGGAAAGGAGGGGGAGAGGCTGGCGTGCCAGCGGTTAGAAAGGCATCTTTGCGCAGCCAGCTCTACAGGAGACACCTCCAGAAGCCAGGTTTTCCCTCCTGCAACCCCACACCCCTGGCTCCTGGATCAGAGAGTGCCAGTGTTCGAAACCAGTAAGTGTGCTTTTAGGAACGTGCTGGGAGCCCAGATGAGAGCCAGAGCTGGGCAAAAGTCCACAGTCAATCAGAACCTCGGGATCAGAGGGGCCTCAGAAATGGCACAGTCCAGGGGGTCACAGCTGTGGGATTTCTCTTTACAAAGTACACTCTTTTCCCTCCACCCCTGGCTCTTGACACATCTCCTTGGGGGACACACCTCAGTGTCAGGCAGCGGGTTTGTCAATGTAGTGACAGGGAGCTCATCCCCTGTCAGGCCAGCCCATGCCACTGCGGGGCACAGATGTGGCTGTGAAGAGGACCTTCCTCACATGGCCCTGAAATCCTTCTCCTGGAGGCTTTGTGCCCGCTGGAGGAGCCCACCCTACCGACCTGCTTCTGAGACTGGCATCTGTTCCTTTGGAGGTGAGGGCCCAGGCCCCTCGCCCACCCCTCGCCACCCTCCGCTTGGCGGGGCTCCGGCCATGCCAGCCGCACCCAGACCCACGAAGCCCTCCGCTGCCCTTGGGGGCCGCAGACCAGGGCAGGCCTGGGAGGTCAGGGAGCCTGGGAGGCTTCCACCCCGGCTCCTCCGCCCCCCTTTGAAGGGGATCAGGTTCCCCCACAAACATAATTGAACGAAAATATGAGAGAGAAAAGGTCTTTGTTCTCCCATTTACAGCGTCAGAAAATATGTAACAAATTAGCCGTTTATGAGGTAAGAGAACGGGGCTGCGCGCTGCGGCGGGAGGCAGGGCCGCCGCACAAGGGGCCTTTCAGCGGGCTGCGCGGGGCAGCGGGTGGCGGCACAGCCGGGGCGGGGCAGCTCTGCCCGGGGACTGCCTGCCTCCAGCATGGCCTGGCACCCACGGGACGCAGGGCTCGGGCGGCCCCGCCGGCCCCTGGCATGGCTCTGGGCAGGGCGTGGAGGGCAGGAGCAGGGCGCCACCAGCCGTGTCGCGCACCGCTCTCGCGGGAGTCAGGCGAGGCGAGCGGGCGTGGGGACTGCACAACCACTTCCAAACCCGCCTCTGGCCGGCTCCCCTGAGTAGCCCCGGGCCTCGCCTCTCCTTCTCGGGACTTGTTTTTCCATCTCTAACACAATAATCTCTGAGGGCTCGTCCAGCGCTCTCAGGGCACAAAAGTCCAGCTGCAGACAGGCCTCCCTGGCGTCCCTGCTGGTTTCCCGGAACCTTGGGGGGTGGGGGGAGTTCTTGGCATCGCACGTGACCTTTCTCTCACACACCTTTGCGTGTTCCTCAGGGTTTGATGGAGAACTGTAGCGGAGAGCAGTCACGGAAGCCGAGGGGAAGGTGGCCGGCCAGGCGGGAAGCAGCCCCTCGGCAGGCAGAGAGCGATGGGAGCGCCCCTCTTCAGCCCCGTCTGGGCCTTTGTTCGCTGCACGGGGTGTGCAGAGTCACGGGGGGCGGGAGTGGGATGAGACAATGTGGAAGACACCCCTCGGCCTATCCAGTCTGGCAATTAAGCATTTAACGTCCTCTGACTTGTCCCACTGTGGGTCTGATGCCTCATGACTCTAAGGCTTCACGAATCTGTCACTCACATTCCTTGGCTTTGGCGGCTCCAGATTTGGAGTTCGGATTCTGTGGTTAGACCATATGTTTCTAGGGCCTGCGTTTCCCCTTCATTTTCTAAAAATTTTTAAATTTATGATTATTGTCTAGAGACATTCATTTATTTTTAAAAGTATAAAAAACCATCTAAATGCAGACAAGCCTGCGTTTGGGAAAGGGCTCAGTGTGACAAGGTGTTTAACCTCCAATACGGTCTCCCAGGGCCAGGGCCAGGGCTCCGCGGCAGGGATTCTCTCCACTGCCATCTCTGGGGACAGGACTCTCCCGCCCTTCCCCCCCCCCCCCCCCCCCCCCCCCCCCCCCCCCCCGCAGTCGCTCCAGGGACGGGAGGCCCTCAGCCCATGCCAGTCTGAGGCATCCCTGAGAAAAGCGGGGTGCTGGGCTTCTGCATGAATATCCTGAGTGTTTGGTCTGCAGTCACAAACACATCGCTTTCCTGGATCTGATTTTATTTATTTTGGTTGGATCTTTAACAGTTCTTTACAAGGCTGAAACTGAAGCTGCCTGCGGTCCCCGGGAGACTTGCTAAAACTTCAACTGCACCCAGTTTAGCAGAGCAACTTGAAAGTTAATCAGCGGTGAGGGACAATTTGCCTCATTATTTCCAGCCCTGGAATTTGGCAGCAGATGGAATTCGGGGCCTGGTGTGGACGCGGCAATGAACACAGCAGGGCCTGTCGCCCCTTGGTATGTCCTTGCAGGGTCTGGGCCTGATATTCCCTGTGAGGGTGGGTGGTGCCAGGAAGGATTTCCCGCTCGGGAGAACAAGGGCAGCAAGGCCGCCCCATCCCAGGTTCAAGGCCACCGCTCCACACCCGCATCAATTAATCCTTTTAATACAAGATTCTGAGCACTTATCCGGGCTGAGACCTGTGCTGGGCTCTGGGGAAGTGGAGGTGGCACTGGGTTTGGGTGCTGTCCTCCAGGGTGCAGTCCAGAGACGCTGGGCTAGATTTGTACAGGAAGGAACACCTGTGGCTGGCACCTTGTCCTTCAAGCTGTGAAAGACAAATATGTCCCACTTGCCGTCACTTTCTCAATGAGGTCCACTTGGACCCCCTGACTTTAAATGGTAACCCCCTCCCAGGTTCCCCTAGCTCTATTTATCCTGCTGTACTTTTCTAAACAGACTTACCACCTTCTAACACACTGCCTTAGTTACTCGCTTATCATGTTCACTGTTCAGCACATCACCTCCCGCTAGAAGTAAGACCCTCCCTCCGTGAGGGCAGGGATGTTTGTTTCGTTCACTGACACATCTCCAGCCCTGGCACATAAAACGTGCTCGATAAATGTCATATGAACACAGGAATGAACTGTGTGGTATTTTATAACCCATTACCATTCCCGGTGCCCCCCACCAACGTCCCCCACCAGCCTAGAGCCTCCCTCCTTTCAGCAGCAGGGTGCTGGTGCCTGCAGCGAAGGCAAGGTGGTGGTTACACACCGCCAAGGGCACTGTTCACTTTACAAAGCTCAGAGATGGGCAGGGGCCTGTCCGAGGTCACACAGCACGAGAGCACATGTTGTAGACAGATCGTGCGATATGCCTGTGAAGCCATCTGCTCCCCAGCCAGCCAGTGGCACCTGGCCTACTCTAGGCTTGGTGGGGTCCCAGGAAAGTGCCCCCACGGGGAAGGGGGAGTGGGAGCTCTCAGTGAGGTCAGCAGCGGTGGGCGAAGCCCTGGCCGCTGGGCTGCCCTTTCCCCAGTCAGCCCGGCCCCTCGATGCTTCTAGCACCTACTGTCCTCTGCCTTGAGTGCCCCTCTTGCCCTGTGGGCCTCATGCCCCAGCCTCCCTCAACAGGTGGAATAACAATAATGTGAAGTCGACGGATACCACTTATTAAATACTGAGAACTTTACACACACACACACACACACACACACTTAATCTTCCCAAATCGTCTGAAGCAATTATTATTATTTTAGTTTTAAAAACAGCAAAACTAAGGCTCAGAGAGATCGGACAACTTGCCAAGGTCAGTCAGGTAGTGGCAGGGAGTTTTAACCTTAGAGTTCCTCCCTTCCTCCTGGATCTTTGGACATGCCTCCCCTGGGCATGTGTGTGCTGTGCTGGTGGCTCTACCTGGGTTCTTGCAGAATGCCCCCCCCCCATCCCCAGTGAGCACAGGTTCTCATCCTCTGAGCTGGGAGGGGCTCCAGTCATTCCCAGAGGGGTTCCTAAGCTCCAGGCACCAGCCAGTCAGCAGCTACCTGCCAGGTGGCTGCTCTGTACAGGGCTTTGTGCTGTGGGGACTTGAGTGGTGGACAGAGAACCATATTAGCAGTCAGAGGCCCTGGGCTCGAGTCCACCCACACACAGTTATGGCAAATCAATTTACCTCTCTTGGTCTTCCATGTCCTCATCTAAAAAATGGGTATAAGAAATCCCAGGACTGTCTGAGGAGCCTGACCCGGCTCCAGGACCTGGCCGTGGGAGCAGGAAGCAACAGCCCCAGATCTCGGGACTGACTAGAAGGAACCTGCCTGTTTCCCCAGGGCGGGAGTTGTCTTAGTGACGTCCCTGTCAGGAGGTGCTCAGGGCCGTGCCATCCCTCTGAGGCAGGAGCTCAGCATCCCAAAGCAGCCTGCCACATCCCCAGACCCCCATTGCTAGAAAGTGCTCTTCACACTGAGCCAGACCCTGCCTGCCTGTCCCAGTCCAGCCCACTGGCCCCCAGAACTCATCCATGCCCTGTGATCCTGGACAGGCCTGCAGAGATTTGGGGCAGTGACCATCTCCCGCGTCAGTCCTTCTCCAGCATGGATTCCAGGCCAGTCCCCCAGCCCTGGTCACCCTCTGTACACCCTCCAGGCTGTCATCATCCCTCTTCAAAAGCAGCAGATGCAGACATTTGAGGAAAAAAGCCTTCTTCGGGGGTTGGAACAATGAGGCACTGCTGACTAACTGTCAGCCAACCAGAAAATGTAATTAACCTCACTGCCCACCCCTGTAGCCCTGGGTAGCGTGTTCTCGCTCTCACTTTCTCGCAAACATTCACACACAGACGTGCACAAACACGTGCATGCACTCTCTCAGTCACATTCGTATTCTAAAACATGCCACTGAAATCTCACTCAAAGGTATGTTAAGGACAGACAGACACACAAACCCAGGTGCACACAACCCCCCAGGCACGTGTGCATGAACATGCACCCCCCCGCCCCGACACTCACACACACTCCAGTGGAGATTCTGCTCATGCCGAGGCCTGGCCAGTCCACTATGCCTTGCTCTGGGCTCTCTTCCTCCCTCCCACACCTGTGGGCTCACTCTGGGGACAGAACTGTCCCCCTCTGCACTCTGGGCATCTGTGAATCTCAGAAATTAGGCCACAGCTTGGTTTTTAGGTTCTGGTGTGAAGTGCAGGTAGTCCTAAGCTGTCTTGGGGCTCAAGCAGGCCCCTTTTAGGACAGCCCCCCCCTCCACCCCCGAGCTCTGAGCTTCCCCGTCACAGGCAGTGTGTGTGTGGGGGGATAGGAGGCAGACAGGGAATCAGACTGTGGAATCAAATCCTGGCTTTGCCACTTACTCAGTGACTTTGGGCCAGTCTCTTTTGACCTCTTTAAGGGTATTTTCTCATCTATAAAATGGGGATGCCTTTTTCTAAGGGTTGCTGTGAAAGTCAGAGATAATATACATACTATGCTTCTCATTTTTAACCCTTTTTAAATCCTACGAGATAGGTGCTATTATTATCCCCATTTTAAAGATGAGGAAACTGAGGCACATAGAAGTTAAAACAGCAACACGTGCTGTGATTATCATTTGTAAGCACGATCCTTTCCCCAGAGGCCTTTACATTTTGGTTCCAGCAACTGAGGGACAGGACATCAGTGATGAAAACACACTTGTGCGCACTACTGACCCCCGATCCAGGCCGTCTTGCAGGAGAGGCTGTGGCCCCATCCAGTCTGTTGTACACAGAGTGCCACCTGGGCCACACCCCTCCCACAGCCCTCCCTCAGGTCCTGGAGTATTTGCGTATTTCCAAGGTGCCATCTGCCTTAAAGGCCCCTCGTGGACATGGTGATGGTGAGGCATTCAGGGCGTCCGAGTGAGAGGTGGGGCTGGCCCAGCAGAGCCATCGGCGTGATAAGGTCTTGCTGTGCTCATGCATCCCCTGGGACACTGCAGGTTCTCGTTGGGAGACCTGGTGCAGGCCGGGAGGCAGAGGTACTGAACGGGTAGCTGTGCAGGGAAGCCGCCGGCAGAAAGTCTGCCAAGTCACTGCAGCGTCAGCACATTCTTGGAGCAAATGCACTGAAAAGCCGGTCTTCCTCCGACTTCACTTCCAAGTGAGAATGAGGGCCTTGCTGTCCCAGCAGGGTCGTGCTGGGTCACTGACTGGGGCTGGAGGCTTTGGGGAGAGGGGAGAGGCCTCGGAGCTCTGGTAGCTGCTGTTCTACTGAGGCAGGCCCCTCCCACCACGTCTGGCCTCCCCGACGCAGAGCGCCAACCTCTGCTTGCATTCCCCTAGTGATGGGGAGCTCACTAGGGCCTGGGGCTTCGGGGAAGGTTGATATTTGGTAGCCATGCCTGTGTTCGCTGGGGCAGGCAGAGCAGAGGGAGGAGCAGAGGGACAGGGAAGAGAGAGGCACAGCCTTGCTGCAGACAGAGACTGGGATGGTGAGAGAGAGGCCTTCAGCCCAGCTGGACAGGAAAGCAGAGACTTTGCTACAGAGAGTGGCAATAGGGCAGCAGAGATCCTCTTTCTGGTCTAATCCTCTGGGTTTTCACAAGGTGGAACCAAGGGCCATAACTGAAGCCTGTCAGTTCCCAGTTCAGAACTCCTTCTGCAGGGAAGCCATGTAAGGGATAAGATTTGAGGGGCTCCAGGAATCACCCCCAACCTCCAGAGGGCTTCCCTGGGGCCTGGCTGAACTGGCGCCTTGCTACCTCTCTGGTGGGAGGGCTGCAGGTGGCCACTGCTGTGGCAGCTTCCCAGGTTCCCCGCCTGGGGGAAGGGGTGTGTCCCTCGTCCAGAGGCCTGCTCCCCCGACACCAGCCCTCGGAGGATGTCGGCAACTCCCGCATCGTTCCAGAGCCTGGATTTCCCCACCTGTGAGGTGGAGGCTCCTCATACCCACCTCACAGGCTTGCCATGGGGGCCAGTGACACACAGGACAGCACTCGGCACAGGGCTCGGGTCCTTAGGCAAGGGCCCCCAGGCTGGGTGTGGGGTCAGGGGCTGCGGGGATGCAGCCCACGGTCACGCATTCCACAGCCTCTTCCCTCACTCCTCCTCTGTCGGGGAGGGCAGTGCGTGGGCAGGCCTGCCTCCTGGGGCAGCGCAGACCTGGAAAGCCAGTTGCTGCCAATGCTGCAGAGGCAGGGCCGGAGGACACTCCTTCTGCAATCAGGGCTATCAGCTCCCCTCAGCTGTCTGCAACTCGACCCTGAGCTCTGGTGACCACCTCCTGACCACCCACCTTGTGTTGCACGTGCTCTTGGCCCCACATTCTCACTGGTGTGTGTGGATGGGGTTGCCACACCCACTTCTCAGACGAGGAAAATGAGACCCAGAGCAGAGCAGCCGTGTGCCCAGGCACCCAGCTCCCCTGGCAGGTGGAGGACGTGCATGGGAACCCATGCCTGCCTAACTGCAAAGCCCATGCTCCATGCATTCTGCATGCAAACGTACTGGAAGCAGAGGACACCAGTGGAGAAGGACTGTGTGGGAGAGAGGTCTCTACCACCAAGAGGCCAAGAGTAGGTGCAGGATGAAGCATTGAGGGGATCCTGGCCCTTTAATAGTTTCTTTCCTTCCTCTGTGTTCCATTGTTCCCAGGCCCCAGGGCTGCCTGTGGAGCAGCTAATCAGGGGCAGTTACCACCGTGGCACATCATAAACAGTCTGTAAAAGGCCCAGGGAGCTCGGCTCACACCCCAACAGAGCCAGGCGGCACCCCTCCCCGGCACTCATGCATGCAGGGGCTGCCCACAGGAGGAGGCCACCCTGGCCGGCACAGGCATGGCCTTGCTGGGTCTCCAACCTGGCCACAAGCCCGTGTGGGGAGGATGAACAGCCAGCCCAATTCTACCCACAGAGTACCTCAGGCAGACGTCACAGAGCGGGCTGTGGGAGGAAGAGGGACTGGATGTCTTTGTTTCACAGAGCAACATGAGCAGGAGTAAAGGCCGGCCCCACTGTCTAAATCTGAGGTCTCATAACAGCCATTTGGTAAATGCAGAAGGTGAGGCTCAGAGGAAGAAAGTCCATCACCAGCCTTGCAGGAAACGACCTTCCCACAGCAAAACTGACCACAGGGCCTTGCTCCAGAGCCACTGTGGCTCCCACCTACCTCCCTAGACTTCACTGCCTGATACCGCCGTCTTTAGCTTCCTGATACTCCTTAGCTTCACTGTCCCCTCACTCACCTCATGGTTCTGAGAGGTCAACTGACTACTCCTGAGCCCCCCACGACCCCACTGTCTTTCACACCTCACTGGGAAAGCTCGCTTGCCTGCTGCCTGCCTGCGCTCAGCACCCCTTCTTTACGGGCTTGCACCAAGGAATTCAGGGGTCTCTGGGACTGGATGCTGAACTCAGTAAGGGCAGAACACAGTGGCCCTGGGCACAGCTCACGACACCCAGCTTGGTGCAGAGTAGGAAAGACCCCTCCTCAGGGACCACTGTCTGAGCTCGCAGGAGGTGCCCACCCTCCCAGCCCTAACGGCTCAGGGAATCCTCAGGGTGGCACTAAGCTGGAGGAGGCTGCTGAGTTCCCAGCATGTAGCTCTACTCCTTTAAGAGAAACTGACTGTGAGGCATAGCAGCATGTGGGGCCTTGGACTGGGAATCAGGAGCTTGGGTTCACGCTCTGCCTCCACCACTAACTGGCTGTGTGGCACTGGGCAAGTCCCTACGCCTCGCTGGGTCTTGGTTTCCTCGTCCGTTCAATGGGGAGAGGTCGGAAGCTCTGACAGAGTGAAGAGCAGGTCTGTCTGCTTACCAGGCCCCGGCGCCTGGCAGATGGCAGATCCTCAGTCCCGAGCCAAGTGTACTAACCCCCCAGCAGTGGTTCTCAGCAGGGTGGGTGAGATGTTAGGTTTTCCCTGGGGGTTGATTTGAAGGTCATGTGCAGTTTGAAAGCCAAGCAGTCCTGCTGGCTGGGAGTGGCCTGAGGTCGCACACAGGCCAGGGCAGGAGGGTCGACCTGGAGCTGAGCCCCAGACTCACCTGTGGTCAGAGGAGGAGTACCTGGTTTCCTAGATGGAAGGACCTTCTAATTTTATCACTGTGTTGGGTTGTGGTTTAACTCATGACATATTTATTTAATATAAAATATATCTAACTCATGATATATAATGTATTTTACACATGCAATTTATTTTAAAATATATATTTATTTCAAATAAACCAAAGAGAGTCTGAGCTGCTCAAGCCGAGTTAGCAGGAGCCATGGCGTTGTTGAGAAACACTGTCCTGGTGCAGGGATGCTTCCAGAGAGCCATTCTTACAGAAGATGATGCTTAGAAAGCCGCCAGGAAGTGCTGGGGCAGGGCCCCTGAGTTCTGTTTCTGCAGTTGGGCTGGGTGTGTGACTGTGGGGTGGGGAGGACAAGGGTGCCCAGAATGCCACCCCTAACACTGCCCATCCCAGTAGGCTCTCCAAAGTCAGCCTCTGGCGGCAGAGGTGTGTGATAGAGAGGCGGCCAGGGGATTCCCCAGCCACCAGCCCAGGGCTCCGGAAACGTGAATGCATCAGGGAAATCTGCAGGCAGCCCCGAAGACGTGCTTGATTTCTCAAATCAAGAGGTGCATTTTCAGCATTTACATGTGCTCTGTAGTGGGATCAAATGCCTGTGTCTGTGTGGCCCATGGCAAGTCCCTTAGTCCCTCTGCTCTGCATGCAGGACCCATCAGTTGTTGGGATGTGAAACATTTGAGGTAGAGATAGCCCAGGGAGCTTCTAATGGCTCCAGAGCCTGGAAAGAAGCATTTCCCTCTCTTCGGATTCTCAGGGGACCTCACTGTCCCTGTTTGTGGTGAGGACAAGGTCTCAAACCCCTGAGAAAATGAAGGGCAAATTGAGAAGGGGCCTATTAGGGAAAATCATCAGAACGGCCACTTGTCACTGCTCTGAGAATGGGAGTGGAGGCCCCAGCAAGGGACGGGCACCAACACTTAGACCCATAATGAGGTTCCCTTGGTTTTTAAATAGAAGAGATTTAAATAAGTGATGTCATCAAGCTCAATGTCACCATCCTGGGACAGTCGCTCAGGACCCAGTCAAGACAGCTGAGATGCTAGGGCCGAGGGGTGGGAGTCCAGCAAGGTCAGACAGGCTCGACACCCTCGGCCCAGTGACTTCAGGCTGGGACCCTCAGTTTCTTCATGTTAATTGGGGACAATGAGCCCCTCCTTGCAGGCTTGCCTAAGGTATCAACAACACAAATGAGGGTTTAGGGGCTCAGCCCGGGACCACACACAGTAGGTGGACCTAAATGGTAGAGTTCCTGCCTCTCTAGGGCTCCAAGGTCCAGCTCCCCTCCCCCATGTTCTCACCCCCTTGTGCAGCCATGTCCCCCTCACTGGCTGCTCCCTGGACTTTTGAAGTCTTTCCTTCCTCACAAACAGGCCCCTGAACTGAAAATCTACCACCAAGCCGCCCAAAGCCCGCTCCCACTTGGAGTTCCTTAATTTGTAATGTGGCCCCCTAGCTTGGGTGCAGTGCAGGCAGGAGGGGTGAGGGGCAACCACACTGCTTGCCCCCCCAGCCCCCTCCCCTCTCATTGGGCTGTAGGATCTCTGTGAGTGGATGGTGCCCGAGGGCCACTCGGTCAGCAGCTGCTGCAGCCTTTGAGGGACACGTGGCCTGCAGTTGGCAGAACAAATAATAAAGGAAAACCACTCAGTAAATGGTTGCCTTGTGTGGCCTGGGTGTGCAGAGGCCAGAGGCGCAGGGCCCTGGGCCAGCACTCTTTCCAAATGGCCCCTGCTAGGATTTGGGCTCCCAGAGGGGCTTCTCCACCCTCAGTCTCTCTCAGAAGCTGTCCCTGGTCTTTCCTAGCCCTGACGGACTGAATTGAACCCAATGATGAACCGAACCTCAGTGAAGCGCCCATATCCTAGAAAGTGGGGCCCTCAACACAGCTGGGAGTTTCGGACTGTCGCATGGGAGCTGCAGCCCCTTCCTCACGGGCCCCTGGGCCACCACAGGCTGCCTCTGTCCTGTGCGTGCCCTCTGTGCGTTGTGTCGGCAGCGTGCCGCGGACACACGCTGTGGGAATGGGGCTGGAGCACAGTGCCCCCACTCGATGCCTGCTCTAAGCCTACGATGTGGGCAGGGTGGGGGCGGGGGTGATTGGAGCTGGGGAAACTGAGGATGACTGGCCCAAGGTACCCCACAGAAGTCCTGTGGCTCTGTGCCTGCCTTGTCTCTTATGCTGGGACATCATGACTGGCCTGGCCTTGGCTTTTCAAATGCTTACAAGAAGCTAATTTTAAACATCCCAGGGGGCAAGACAAAAGGAATGCGCTGGCTTCTGAAAGCATGAGCTGCCCACAGAGTTCCTCTTTCAAGGAGAAGCCTCCCGCCAGTTCCCGGAGGAGCTTCCCTCACCCCCGAGGCTGGGAGAGGGGCTTCGCCGGAGGGCACTGCTACTGCGCTGACTCACGGGGACTGCGGGCACGTCACTCCTCTGTGCCAGGCTCCTCACGGTCAGTGGGCACATGAGCCAAACCCACCTGCAGGGGCAGAGGCCCTGGCCTGGGGTCAGCCTGGACTCTACCCTCTCTGTCACCTCCCCACCGCCCCTACTCCCATCGGATCACCAAATCTGCCTCCTGACTCTTCAGTCCACTGCTCCTCTCTGTCCCCGCTCCCCCGTTCGGATCCTGCCTTCCTCCTCCGAGGCCTGTCCCTTCACTTCATTCTCTATCAGTTCTAAGCTCCAAATTGAAACACAGCACCTACGGCACATTCAATGAATATTCCATGAATAAATTCATGCATGACACTGAAGACACTCTCAAAAACATACATTACCAACAACAAAAAGTCCTTTGCTGGACCCCAGTGTTCTTAGGATAAGGTCAATTTCGTAACTGAGCGTCAGGGCCACTGGCCCCAGGGCCTCTCCCTCCTCATCTCTTGTCACTGCTCACCACACAGTTATGGGCAGCTGAACTGGGCTTCTTTGTGTCCAGCCCTCTCTGGCCTCTGGGTCTTGAACTTGCTTCTCTCTTCCCTCCCCAGCCTTTTCCATGCCCCTCTGCCTAAATTCTATCCATCCTTAGAAATCCCAGCTGAGCGCCACTCCTAAGGCCCTTTCCTGTCCTGTCAGAAGTCCCCCTATGCTCTCTGGGGTCTCACTGCCCTGCCCCAGGCTGGCGGGACCTCCCTGAAGGCAGCAGCATGTCACTCTCATTTACCCCTGGCCCGGCTCCCAGACCCAAGGATGAGCCTGGCCCAGAAGACACCCTCAATACATCTTTGTTGAACACGTGGAAGACAAGTTGCCTGTAATGACATTAAATACGACCCTTGGCAAGATAGTCGGGACAGAGGGGCTCAGGGGCTGCATGTGCCCCTGGCATTTGCTACCAAGAAATGGAGCAGCTTCATAATTTCACTTGCATGAGAAAACCCTCCAGAGTGGGAATTCAGAAGGAACTGGGTTCTAGACTCAGCTCTATCTGGAGGCCAAATCACCTCCCTTCTCCAGGGCCTCAGTTTCCCCTCCTGACAAAAAGGACATGCCCCTGCTTTGCATGTTTTTGAGGATCAGACAACATAATGGTGGTGAAAGGGGGCTTTGACAAGTCTAGAGTTCTAGCAAGATGTACAGGATGACTGATATTATTCAGGCACAAAGAGGTTTCTCTGAGGTCTGTTATCTCTCTTTTATTTTCTTTTAAGGAAACGGCTCAGCCTAGCCCGCCTGCATTATTGTTGGCACTGCGAGCCAGGGAAAGAGGGAGGCAGAGAGGGAGAAGGAATCTTTAAGAAAGACTCTCTGGGGGACACTAATATTTTTAATAGTTTGTGGGTTATGAAGCAAATCTCTGTTCTCCGTATTATATATCTCGGCTGAGTCCGAAGAATGTTTCCAGCGTCTTTAATGAAACTGAAGCAGTAACCCAGCAGAGAGAGAGAAAGGCAGAAAGAGGAGATTTATTTGCAGAGATGTTTGCTCAGAGAGAGGAGAAAGCGGCTGGAGGCAGGGGGCCGACTCAACCACATTCCCCCAGCCCTCAAGCGAGCGGTCCCTGGTCGTCCCTGGTCGCGCGGGACCACCTGTCCTCACCTTTGAAGAGTATGGGAGGCATAGCCTGGCCTCCTCTCCCCATGGCTGGGGGGCGCCTGCGCTTTCCCTCCAATTGTCTGGAGAGGGGCACACTCGCCAACAGTTGGGGGGATAGGCTTTTACAGCACGGGAGAGAGCGGCTGTAAGAAAGCCGGCTGCAGCCCGGTGGGAGAGCAGAATTATTAATAGGTCCTACTGAGGCCTCGGGAAAAATGCAGGACTTCATGGAGTTTAAAAGGTCAGCGTGAATAACAAAAACAGACTTTGGGGTGGGGGGAGTCAGAATGGATTTAAAATACACTCAGAAGAGCCCGGGGCTCCCTTGCTGTGGTGGGCCGCAGCAGGCACGTCTTTGTGTGTTCGCGGGCGTGTGTCTACACCTCTGCGTTCTGGAGACATTTGTCAGCTCCCAGGGAGCTTGCAGCCTCACAGGGTGTGTGCTCCGGGCAACTTTTAGGTGCCAAGAATGGCAGCTCGGCAGCAGAGCTCTATAAAGAGAGGAGAGTGGATTAGCTGGTCCTAAGGACATTTCCAGCTTGGAAAGTCAAAGCTGTGGGGGATGGCAAGAGCCAGGCCACTGGCACCCCAGGGCCCCAGGGTCAAACCCCTGCTGGTCACTGACTGGCCGGGTGGCTCTAGGTAAGTTGGTGCATTCCCCCGGGCCTTGCTGTGCGGTTCTCGCACATACGGCTAGCGTGGGGGTGCAGTGAGCAGGGTCTGCACGTGCCTGGCACCCTGAGCACGCAGCTCTTTCTCCTCACGCCAGGTCTCTTCTTCCAAAGTCTGTCATCACTCATCCTTTACCTGAACGTTAGAAGATTTATTCAATTAGATGATTATTTACTGAACGCCTACTGTGTGCCAGGTGCCATTCCAGGAACTGGGAGACAGTCAAAAACTCCTGCCACCTGGGGCTCATGTTTTATGACCATTGGTATCCACCTGTCCTGGGGTCAAGCGAGTCCGACTCCTAAAGAAGAGGCTGGATGTGGGAAGTGGGGGTGGGAACCCTAGGCCGTGGGTGTAGTCAGAGCAGTCATGACTGCAGAGGAGGCACATCATCTCTCAGAGCCTCTGTCTCCTAATCTGCAGAATGGTGTAACAGTAGCAATCCTCTTTTGGGGGATGATTAAATGCATGGCACCATTAGGGGCTTAATAAATATTTGTTAGTTTAAAAACATATGTAAACTTTAAAGGGCTCTAATTCTTCTTTCCCTCTTTCCTTTTGATAGTCTTCTGAACATTTATTAAGTTCATGCAGAAGGGCTGCAGTGAAGCTACCAGGAAACCCTCACAAGTCCCAAGAATGTTACAGTGGGGCCTGACATTACCTGCTGGTACAACCTCTGGTGCTGGGTGGGTGCTACGGCATGAAGATGAATCTGGCAGGTTTCTTGTCCCTTTTATATACAGTGTGGTTGGGTAGACTCAGCTGCAAACATTGGGGTGGGACAGAGGGAGGCGCTGGAGCTTGTGGGAACCCAGGGAGGCATCTAACTCTGCCTTGAGGAGCTGGGAAGATTTTGTGACTCCCTGAAAAAGTGACCCCCACCCAGCCATCACAGTCATAGGCTCTAAGAGGGTCTTTATTTTTCTTAACTAGATCCTCTTCCTTATTTTACAGGTATAGAAATTTGGACCATAAAAATTGTGTCCTAGGGCATACATGGTAAGTGGCAGGACTGACACCCAGGCTAGTAATCCCTTGGAACTTGCATTTCAGGAAATCTGAGTTTAAATACATGTGCTGGGACCAGGCAAGGATGTAGTGATATGGAATCCCACGCCCTGTGAGGGATGGAGCCAGGGAGTCCTGATCTGAGTCCTGAATTGCTAAGGAATTCTGAGTCCAGATTTACCTGGTTCTGAGCTCAGGTTAGCTGGGGCAAGTATATGTCACAGATGAGAAGATGGTGCTGGGTTTAAGATAAGGTCTCAGGTCCCATTTGGTTGAGCAGGTAAAAAGTGCAGCCTTGAAGAGGCTGGATTTAAAAAATAACTTCCCCAGATGGAGCCAGTGGCATTTGATTGAATTGAGGTAACCAAGACCCTGGTCAGAGGTCTGGCTGGGGAATGACCATTGGCAGAAGAGGATGTCAGGTGACAGAAGATGCTCAGATGGTTAAAGGCACATGCAGTCCTACCCTCTTGGCACTGTAGTAATCTGGGATCTTACCTCCTCTAGTAATATTTGCCTGTATTTCCGTCTAGCTTGGTCATGCCCTTCTGGGGATTCCTGTGATCTTTATTATTAAAACAATACCTTTTAGCACTTAGTAGACCTTCAGGATGTTGCCTTCTGCATTCTCCTACACCCAACTTTCCCTTTCATGCCCATGTATCCTGCCTCCAGGCAAAAGTGGAAGGTGTTTGATATCATTGAACCACTGGGTAGAGTACGGACCTCTGAAAATTATTTCCTTCATAAAAGCACCAAGAATACTGGCAAGAATGGTCAGAATCAACTTTTTCAGAACTCTAGAAATTAGCCAAAGGCTTATGGGATTCTGGGAGCATTTAATCAAGAAAAACAGCTAAATCTCAGTAAGCACAGCAAGCTCTGTGGGATGTTAACTTATCCTATTTCCAACACCCTTTCTGCAGTATCCAACACTTGCAATCAGTAAAAACCAGCAGCCTGGCAGTCACTGGAGGAGAGAGTTGGAGCTCCTTCAAGGCTCCATTCCCAGAGAATTGTTACTACTTGACCTGTCTGATGGTTCTCTAGAAGATCTCACTGTCAGTGCTGTCTGTATTTTCTGTATTTACCCAAACTCAAAGCTTGCTTAGTGAGAACAGCTTATTCCTGCAAGGGCATTGTTGAAAACAGTCAGAGGCAATTGTTTAACATCATAGCACTGGATAACAGCTGAGGTGAGCAAGAGGTTAACCAAAAAGCTTAAAAGGAAAATCTGAGGAATGAGATGCCCATAAGGGGCTTTGAAAAACTTCAACATATTCCTGGGAATCATGCAAAGGGCTGTGTGAATGCCCAGAGCTGTGCACATGCTCAGGAAAGTGCTGAGATGACCCTAAGCTCTCACCTTTGGCTAACCTTGAGGTTCTGAAAACAGGAAGTGCAGGCTGAGGCAGAGTTGCAAACTGCATGAATGGGAGTGTTGAAGGTGTGCCCCGACAGACATACAGAGCCCCTCAGCAAAGAGAGAGACTTATTGGTTCCAGACATTTAAGGAAATCTGTCTAAACATTAGCTGATCACTAAGCTGAGCAGAAACTGCAATGGCCACACATGAGAAAGAATACATACTTTGCAGAATTAGTTCAGAAAAGTCCCTAACTAAACAGTAACAACAACAACTAAAACAAACCCTGAGGAGGGAGAGAATATGATTTATAGATTTGCCACATTACATTCTTTTAAATGTTCAGTTTTTAACAAAAGATTACTAGAAATGCATAGAAACAAGAAAGTATGGCCCATAAATAGAAAAAGCAGCTAATAGGGAGTATTCTTGAGGAAGTCCAGAAGTTGGACTTACTAGGCAAAGACTTTAAATCAACTATTTTAAATATGATCAGAGAACTAAGGAAACCATGTCTAAAGAACTAAAGGAAGTAAGAGAATGATGCCTCACCAAATATCAATAAAGAGACAGAAATTATTTTAAAGAAAGAACCAAATAAACATTCACATACTATATAGTTGAAAAGTACAATAACCAAAGTAAAAATTCACTAGAGAGACTCAACAGATTTGAGCAGGCAGAAGAATCTTCAAAACACTTGAAAATAGGTCAATTGAGAGTATTCAGTCTGAGGACCAGAAAGATAAACAAAAGAAGAAAAGTGAACAGAGACCTATGGAATACCATTAAGTGTGCAAACATACACATAAAGGGAGTTCAAGGAGGATAGGAAAGAGAGAAAGAGGCATAAAGAACATTGAAGAAAATGGCTGAAAACTTCCCAAATTTGATTAAGAAAAACATTAATCTACACAGACAAGAAACTCAATGAACTCCAAGGAGGATAAATTCAAAGAAATCCACACCCAGACACATCATAACTAAACTGTCAAAAGACAAAGTCAAAGAAAGAACTTTGAAAGCAGCAAAAGAAAAGAGCCCCATCACATTGCTCAGTAAGATTAATAGCTGATTTCTTATCAGAAATCACGAAGGACAGAAGGTGACATATTCAAAAGTGTTGAAGGGAAAATAATGTCAATGAAGAATTCTATATCCAGCAAAACTATCCTTCAAAAATTAAGACAAAATTAAGACATTCTAGGATGAACAAAAACTGAGAGATTTTGTCACCAGCAGATCTGCCCTACAGGAAATACTAAAGGGAATCCCTTCAGGTTAAAATTAAAGGACACTAGACAGTAACTCAAATCCAGAAGGAAAAATAAAGAGCAACTATAAAGCTAACTATGTAGGTAAATATAAAAAGCACTATAAATAATTTTTTTCATTCATAACTCTTTCTTTTCTACTATCTGATTTAAAAGACATAAAACCATTATAAATCTGCGCTGATGAATTGTATAATGTATAAGAATGTGATTTGTATGACAGTAATAGTACAAAGGAAGAGGGAGAGAAAGGAGCTATATAGGAAAAAAGTTTTTGTATGCTATTGTAATTGAAATTGATATTAAACTGAATTTATAATTCCTGGGCCAACCACTAGAAAAATAACTCGAAATGGAATTAGTCATAGACCTGGGTTTATGTAACAGAGCTGTCATTTCATTCTAGATGATGTTGGGCAAGTCATTCCCCGTTTTTCAGTCTTAGTTTCCTCATCTGTGAAATAGCTGTAATTATGCATGATCCACAGGTTTATCCAGATCCCCAGTAAGGTAATGAGTGTGCTGTGCATGTTCAAGAGAAGAGAGTGATCACCGGACTGTGGCAGTCCATACTGGTGACCTGGCTATGAATCGTGCTCCTCAGGCCTCTTAGCTGTGTGGCCTTGGGCAAGTCATACAATTTCTCAGAGCCTCAATTCCTTCTTTTGTACAACAAAAGAAGAGTCACAGCAGTCCCTAACCTAGAGATTAAATGAGGTCATGTGTGTTGTCCTTATACCGCAGAGTGCTTGGTATACAGTAGGGACCCAATAAATGTTAGTGATTATTCTTAACTGTGAGCAACCCAGGAAATAAGGATGCCCTCTGCTATAGACTGATGCCTGTATCCCCTCAGAGTTCATATATTGAAACCGAATTCCCAATGTGACAGTATTAGGAGGTGGGGCCTTTGAGAGGTTATTAGGTCGTAAGGGTGGAACCCTAATGAATGAGATTAAGACTTTTACAAAAGAGATCCCAGAGAGCTCCTTTGCCCCTTCCACCACAAGAGGATGCAGCAAGATGACGGCCATCTATGAACTGGGAAATGGGCCCTCACCAGACCCCGAATCTTCAGGCATCTCATCTTGTACTTGTCATCCTACAGAACTGTAAGAAATAAATATTTGTTGTTTATAAGCCACCCAGTCTATGGTATTCTGTTACAGCAGCCCGAATGGACTAAGACACCCTCTTAATCACAGCTAGGTCCCCAGAGATGGCACAGAGCAACTTCCTAGTAGATGGGGTGTTTGTTCAACTGAATTGAAATTCTCCATCCCCTTTGTCGTCCAGATAGAAGCCTAAGATCCTGTGAAAGTTCACACCACAAGGGAAAGGACTGGGGCTCAGGAGGCCAGGGCTGGGATTAGGAGAGAAAAGTCGCTGGTGGATTCCATCCCTCTCCTTTGCTGGGCTCTGGGAGTCCACGGCTAGGCCCACAGTGCAGTAGACTCCTTAGCAGGAAATGTCATAACCTCAGCACCAAGAGGGAGCAGATCTGCGTTTTTCCCACATTAGGACATCTTATTAAGAACGGGTTCTTGGCCCCGAAAGATATTTGGGATTCAAGGGTGACCAGGCCTGTTTAAAATTTCTTAAAGAGGCCCCCATGTCTCCCCTTGGCCCTGAGCTGGCCCCTCCTTCCCAGCTGACCACCACAGTGTCCACTTCCCATGCTCCCTCCTGCCCTCTCCAGTCTGACTTCCAGCTAGACACTCTCCTGCCGCTGCTCTTGCCAAGGGCTCCAGAGCCTCCTCGTGACTGCATCCAAGTCCAGAGCTTTGGACCTGCCTCCTGACTGGCAGGATCACCTGGACCATCAGGCCTCTGTGGGCCAGGAAAGAGGCGGATTGGGCATCTAGAGAATGCACCTCCCACGGCCCGAGTCCTCCTAAAAATTCTGAGAGTGACGAGCTGAAAATAGTTCCAGAGGGCAATTACTGCTCCAGGCTTGCACGGCAGGGCAAAGTAGGGATGGCACTGCCTGCTATGTCCTTTTCCAGGCTCTTTCCACGGGTTTCCCCATTTAATCCTTACGGTGGCCCTAGGAGGCAGATGCTATCACAGCCCACCGTTCATCCTGTAAGGAAACTGAGGCACAGACAGGTTAAATAATGTGCTCAAGTCCACAGAATGAATGAGGGGGTGGAGCCAGGACTGGCATTCAAGCAATTTTAGGGCAAAGTCCAGCTCTTAACCAGAGCCTGCTGGCCGGGGCAGGCAGTAGAGCCCTGCCTTTGTTTAAGTTAGGGCCAATTCACAAAACACCAGGAGGAAGAGGGGGGTGCAATTTGTTTGCAATCAGACTTTGTCACTCTCTTCCCTTCTCGCCCTGCTCCACTTCCAGGGACACTGGTTTCCCTTGTCAGAAACACCCATGACTGGCTTTGGAGCCAGGCTAACCTTTCTGTAAGTCATTTGTCCAGGGACCTGAAAGTGTCTTAGCAAGAAAGCAAACGTTAGTTGTGTTGCTTGGAAGATGGGGCGGGGAAGGCTGAGGCCTCTGAAGGAATCACTGCCAATATCAGAATGGATGTTCCAAGAGTGGGTGAGCACCCCCTCTCTGGAGGAGGGCCAGCAGAGTCTGCACCCCAAGGAAAGAAGCTGCAGATCATTTCTTAGATTCCTGCTGGCTCTGTAAGGCTCTGATTCTGTCTGCAGCTTGCTAGGTGCTCTTGGGCACATCATTAACTTCTCTGAATCTTTTGTTTCCTGGTCAGCAACACAAGAGTGTTCTCTATGTGGGGGCTATCACATAGGGAATTAGGAAGTCAAGCAAGCCTCTCCAGGGATGTCCTTTCATTCAGTCAACAATTGATGGGTGCCCACTCTGTGCTGAGCCTTCCATGCGCACTGTCTCAAGCAGTCCTCACAAGGCCTCTGGAGGTTACGTGCCCCCCTCTCCATGCTCAGCAGCACAGGCTGAGGCCCTGAGAGGTTCAGTAGCTTGTTTCAGGTCACGCAGTCCAGCTGGTGAGTGGTGAAGCCATGATTCAAACCCACACCCCCAAGTCTTCCTCTAACATTCTTCTCTTTGCTCAGACAGACCCTATAGGACCACCTCCTTGTCCCTTCCTCAAGCAGGACAGGGTCTCAAGCAGGCCCCAGCCTTGGTCTCCAGCATCCTTCAGAGTACTCACATTTGCAACATTTGGCAGACCCACTGGAATTAATTAATTATAGGCCTATCTTCAGGGTGGCCCCGTTGGCTATCGAGGCTGCTGCATACCTGTTGATTGCATAATCCATAAATATATTTGACATCTTTAATTGAAATCAGGCCCCTCCAGGCCCTGCCCACAGTTGAGTTATGTACTCCAAACTCCCTGTTGGCAGCACAGAGCTTCTGCCTGAATTGGGGCCCAGGAGGAAGAATTGACTTGGGGCGTGATGACATTTCTCAGGGATTAGGAAGTAGAGAAAAATTCACTGCTTAAGTGTAAGGATGGAGATCATCCTCAAGCTCTGCAGCCGTGGATCACCTCCCAATCCCATTTCCCCTCCTCAGAAAGCCCTTCTGGACCTTCTGAATCCTGGGCTGCTGGACCCACAAGACGGCAGAGCTATTACCTCGACCCATGTTGGGTTTGACATGTGGCCTTTTAGGCTCTCTTGCTGGAGTCCCACATCCCATTTGCCTTACCCACCTCATCTCCCCGGGCAGGTCAGGCCCCTCCCCAGGCCAACACACACATCAGATGCTGTAGCAATAAGACAAGACTCCCTGCTTCCCTGGATACAAGGTTCTCGTCTGTTCCTAAGCCCCCAGGACAGAGTTTGCATCCTGGAACTGTCACACAACCCACCCGTCTTCATCCACTCATTCATTCGTTGCTGTTGGGTACCCATCACTGCCAGGCTCTCCGGGAGGTGCGGGGTGCAGAGATGGGTGGGGAGCCCTATTGGGTGAGGAGCTCCCTGTCTAGAGGAGCCCACAACCTGGTGGGAAAAGTGTAGACAGAAGAGCCAGGGGGGCAATTAACTCAGCTTGGGGAGGAGGCAGGGGAGGTTCCCAGAGCTAGGGACCATGAGCTGAGCCGGATCTCGGAGGGCCTGCCCAACTTTCTCCTCTGCCTTATTTGATAACAAAGTTGGTTGCTATGAATTTTTTATTTTTTTAAAAAGTGCCTGGCACAATGCAGCTATTTCTTTTAGGTTCCCTTTCCCAGTTTTAACCCATCTAGACTCACAGTATTGGCAACAGTGGCAGAGTACCCTAGGATAATAGACAGAGGTTGCCCTGGTTGGAGGACACTGGTCCAGGGGCTCTGTCCACCCAGACCTCACTCCACCACCCCCAGGGCGCAGAAGGTCACATTTTGGCTCACCTATGGGGAAGCTCTGCCTCAGGGCACGAGACTCCACCTGCCCCCAGGCTCCCTGCCTGGGGCTTCTCCCCAACTTCCTGCCTTGATTTGCATTTCACCTGGTCCCCTGGGACCATGTCCTCCCAGAGAAAGGGGACTAGTCCTACAGACATCTCCCCTTCCTCGTCCTCTGCACTAGCCCTTGCAGAAAGCTTCCAGGTGACATGTTTCGAAGTCCAAACTCCAGGAAAGAAAAAGTATGTTCTACGGCAGGGCAAGTACATAGCCAGAGCTGGATTTAGTGCCCTAGGTGGGCACGTATTAGCTGTGCGACCTTGGGCAAGCAGTTTGCTTCTCTGAACTTCATCTTCCTCTGCTACAATGCTCACTAAATGGTTAGTTGGATGCTTCCTTCATAGGAATGTGTCTAATCCATTCAGAAACTGTTTTAGGTTCCAGGGATAGGGCAGTGAACAAAATTAACTCTAACATGTTGAAATTTCCTTTCGGTGGAAGAGACAGGAATCAACAAACACGTAAATACAAGGTGTGCTGAGCGGTGCTGACCACTGTGGACAGACAGACAGCAGAGTCAGGGAGATCCGGGGGTGCGTGGGGCTATCCCACTCAGTGTGGTCGGGGGAGGCTCCACTGAGAAGCGGACATTGGAGCTGGAATCTGACGGGGCTGAGACAGCAGCCAGAGGGGTATCTGAAGAACATTCTAGACAGAGGGTGTGCCATGATGAAGGGGTATGGCAGACTGAGGCACAGGAGGAGGCCAGTGTGGCCACAGGGCAGGGACAGGCGTGAGGAACAGGTGGCGGAGGGCAGTGAGTGGTTGGTGAGGGGGTGGGGTGGGTGGTTACCTCGCAGGACCCAAGCCCATGTGAGGACATTGGCTTTTCCTCAGAGCAAGGAGGGAGCCACCAGAGGGTTTTAAGCCAGGGCTGACAAGACCCGACTCACATTTTAAAAGCCCCCTGGCCTGCTGTGCCGAGGAGAAAATGCGGGAGGGCCAGGGTGGAAGTGGGGAGCCAGGGGGAGAGGCTAGTGAGGCAGAGGAGGGACCGTAGGGGTTAGGGGGTGCTGGATGCAGCCTGGAGGTGGAGCCAGTGGGACGTGCTGGCAAATTGGACATAGGGTGTGGGGGGAAGACGGGTCCGGGGCAGGTCCTGTTGTCTTGACTGACTGACTGTCAGAACGGAGGGTCCATCTCCTGACACGGAGAAGAAAATGGGAGGAGGGGGGTGGGGGAGCAGGGAAGGACCAAGCTCGGTTTTGGGTGCGCATTTCAAGGCGCCCGCTGAGCTACCAGACGGCGTTGTCGAGAGGGAGACATCTGGGACGGAGACATACATCTGGAACACAACTTTAAAAATGGGTATAGACAGAGAAGAGGTCTGGGGACGGAGACCTCAACGCTGAGAGGTCAGGGACGTGAGGAGGAACTGGGGGGGACACTGTGCAGGGGTGGCCAGTCAGGTGGGCGGTGAAGAGAGGCGGATGCTCCAAAATTCAGACAAGAGCTGTTTCAAGAAGAAAGAGCTGCCGACTCAGCCAAAGGCTGCGGATAATAAGACTCTCTCGCACAAGGCAGAGGAGGTGTGTGCGGAGACTGAAAAGTGGACGGAACCAAGCACAAAGGAATCACCTCTCTCCCAAGATGCCGGCTCTGACTGGGTCGTTTTGGAAACTCAGCGGCCAGCGCTGATGAGCCTCTCTGGATGGGCCCCCAGCCCCAGCCCATAACCTGTGGAAGAAAGCCCTGATAGAGGCCGACTTTAGCCCTAACTCCTGGAATGTCTTTGAACCCCACAAGGAAAAGCTGGAGCTCGGAAGCAGGTAATTGCAGCCAAGTGCACTGTGTTTGCTTAGAGTTTGGGTTCAGCAACCAGTTAATTACTCAAGTAAATCATGTCACCGTCCTCTGCAGCCCCAGTGTAATAACACCATGCTGACCACACTTTTAAAAGTGATATAAGCCTCAGAGTGCGAGCTAAGAGGTTTTATAGGCCACCCTTTGAATGGGCCTCTTTCTCCTGGAGCCCACAGAGTCGTGTGTGTCCACGCCTGCCCAGCGGTGCGGAGGGAGGGTGGCTCTTGGGGGCCACCTTCTTAGACAAGGTCCATATGACTTGGGACCTGTCCAGGGCTGGCTGGCAGCCCAGCTGGGAGGTGCGAGAAGTCCATCTTTTCTGTGTCTTCCGCTCTTGTCATTGTGATGTGTTTGTCCCACTGCACAGACACGGTTCAGCCCTCTGACTCAAATCCACAGGATTTCAACAAACACAGACTGGGCCAGGCTCTGGGTCGAGTGCTTAGCTCTCAGGTGTGGCAAGGTACAGTGCTCTCTCCTTCCAGGCAAATGCAAGAGATGGGCAGACACTCTTGGTAAGGTGGAATGAACTAAGTGCATCCCAAGAGACAAAAGCATAAGGCGGTTTGAGTCTCAGAGGGGATGGTGGATTCAGAACTTCTGTTGGGCCTGCAAGGACAAGATTTCCACAGACAGTGTTTGGGGGTGAAGGAATTGCAGGCAGCGGAAGCAGCACGGGCAAAGGCCCCGGGACTCGGGTGTGTTCTCCAGATGAACATTCACAGCAGTTTAGCCCCCTTGACTTAGACGCTCAGAGTCAAAGACTCCCAGGTTGCTTGAGTCACTGAGCAACCCTATGGGGACCCTGGAATGAAGGAACTGAGCCTCCTTAAGCAAGACAGAGGTGCACCCGGTCACATCTCTCCCCTAGGGAAGGAGATCCCTCCATGTCACCAACAGGTGGCATCTTCAAAGGTGAGTGGAGACATGGGCCAGGATTCCATCCTGCATAGGCATCCCCTCAGTATCTTTGTCCCATCCATCAATCTCCAGATGCAGGCCAGGTGCGTGTTTGTGACCAGCTTTGCCCCACTGTGTTCCAGTGACCCTGCCCTGCCCCTTCCACTCCAAGCAAAGCTCACCTTCCCACCTGGGCTGGCTTTTCTGCCACCTGTCATAGAAAGTGCAGGTCCATTAGCGCGGCAGTGATTGATAGCCAGCTAGGATCTCAGGAGCCTGGTCTCAGGTCTAACCCGACCCTGACATATTTTACCACCCTAACCCATAATTTCCTCTTCTTTACTATTAGGATAATAACAACGACAATAGCAAGCAATTATTTTGCTCTTACTAAGTGTCTGACACTGAGTTAATAGCTTTACAGGCATGATCTCTGCCAATCTCCATAACAATCTAAGATATAGGCATTGTTATTCTCCTCTTATGCATTAGGATACTGAGGCACAGAGAGGTAAAGAAATTTGCTGATGGTCACCCAGCTAGTAAATGGTGGAGCTGGAATATGGACCAAGGAAGTCTGATTCCACAACCTGCTGTTAATGACAATGAGAATAATAATAATAACAATAATAAAAACTATTCCTCTCCAGACATATGTGCAGCAAATTCATTATATGAGTGGATATTTAAAGTTTATCTTTAGGGACTTTGGATATAAGGTATGTGACTATATGGCCAGAGGCAGTGGCTGCTGAGAAATTGTTATTTTTGTGTAAAGAGGAATAAATTTTTATAATCTGAGTAATTACCTCCTAATGTGTTTAGTTCTCACTTAACTGTGGACTTCTTAAGGGAAATAAACATGTTTCACTCAACTTGAAATCCCAGAACAATGGCTGGCACATAGTAGGTGCTTAGTAAATGCTTGCTTAATGAGCTACTGTCCAGACTCACACAGGGTCTTCCTCTCTCCAGGGCTGACCTGCACACGGGGCCAGTCAAGGGGGAGAGGGAACGCCCTGGTCTTTATGCATTTGCAAAGGGGGTCTTGGGTGAGAGGCCAGGAGAGGCCTGAGAATGTCCCATGCCTGGCTCAGTGGGAATACTTTAATAGCTGCTGTGCAAAGATGGCTAAAGCTTCTCAATACAGGAGTTAAAAAAAAAAAAAGAACCAATGTATAGGTAAGATGTGCTTAATACATTCAGCACGCTTTCCCCTCCAGCTAATTAGGAAACTTTATTACAGGAAAGTTAAAGTGACTTTTCTTTCCAAGAGAAACGTACTAAGCTCTGAGAAGCGGGAAAGAGAGATGCCAAAAGCTGCCCTGTCGTCATTTCCATCTGCCCCAACTGCTGGTCGGCTCATCTGTGAAATGGGCTCAGCTTGCTCCTGGCCCGTGGGAAGGAGCTGCCGTGGCGGAAAGGACGTGTGCACGTCTAGGAATCAGCAGGCTGACTTCTGATCCTGTTTCTGCAGTTTGCTGCAAGCCCACAGCCGGGGCCGTGCCTGTTCTGGGATTCATTTCCCCACCTGTTACAGAGATTTACGGCGGCCCCTACGTCCGAGGTCCCGCGGAAGTTGAGTTAGACGGTGAGAGTGGGGTGCGTGAGAAGTGGAGGCTGGGCCTCAGGGAAGCCAATGTGTCTGGTCAATTCAGGGAACAGAGGGAAAAACCCTCTAGGGACTTATTGGGTGCTGCAGGCTAAACATCTGGGGGCTTCACTGGGTTTTCCACGTTTTGAACCGTCTTTAAGCTGGTACGTGGACGACGGGTGACCATCTATAAGCAGCTGCAACGCTCTCCTAGACCAGGAGAGACTCGCATCCTGCAAGACATTCTGGCTGAACATAACGCAGGCCAGGTCAAGTTAGAGTGCTCTCTCTCTCTCTCTCTCTCACACACACACACACACACACACACACAGCCTTACTCAAAAGTGAAGGCTGGGTGCCCTCTGACCCTCTGCTCAACAGCTACCTCCCGGGCAGTGATCCTAGGGAGATAGGAGTGTCCAGATCAAAGGACGGAGAGGGGCAGATTTATGGTGTGCGGGGGCTCCTCCCAGGTGTTCCTGTCCCTCCCGCTACCCACTGTAGCATCCGGCCGGGGGAGAGGGGGAGGCATTGGCCTTGGGAAGGGAGAAAGAATAAGGGCTATTCCCAGAACCTGCTCTTCTTGGGAGTGTTTCCGGGGGAACTTGGAGGTGGTCCTGCACTCTGGGAGGCTGGGCCCACTGCCAAGGCCCCAGCTGGGCTGCAGGGGACACCACCTCAACTGAAATGGGTCCTTTCCTGCCAAGAAAAACGGACAGACTCATCCTTCGTGGCACTTTTCCACACTGTCCCCTTCACAGGCAGGACGCCTCTGTGTCCTCAAAGCATGCACCAAGTTCCATAGGGCTCTTCTCTCTTGGAGGGAGGCCATACTGGATTCATCTCTGTGCCTCCAGTGCCCAGCACACTACCTGGTACGGGAAGTTGCGCATGAAGTAAGTGTGGGGTTGCAATGAGTTGAATAATTTTTAACACTATCATGTAGACTAATGTTAAATAGTGCCCTCCTGCTGGATAGACAGGGAAACTGAGGCTACAGGAGTGAGCAGCAGATGTGAGGCTGAGCTCAGTACTCCCTCACGCCCACTCCAGCGCCTTGCAGCTCTTGCACACAGATCTGCCTTAATCCACTCAACTAGGCTGTGCACAGCCCAGTCAGGAGGAGGAAATGTCCACATTACAAAAATCATAAGAAAGAAATTATGGATGGAAAAATCATTACCTTATAAATCGGCTGAGCTGTTCAGAACTTGTAGGAAACAGGGCATATAAAATTCATATGGCACATTGGGGCTTTGATAGCGCCTCATTACAGCCCTCAGACTCCAGTGAAAAATGTCCTCACACAGAGAGGCTAATTTTCCTTTATTAATGACATGGGGTGGGGCTGACGCCATAAATTCTGGCTACCTAAGCACCCTGGGGTTTAGGACAAACTCTTTGGAGTGACCTACCTCTCCAGGCTGTACTGCCCCACCCGTTTGACTCTGCTGCACCCAGAGAAAGCAAGACTGCAGAAGATGGACGGCTTGCTCTGCCCCAGGACGCCGGCCACCAACCACAAAAACACAGCAAGGAGAGAGGGGGATCAAGGGCTATCTTTGCTGATCAGGGCCAGACCCGAAATGTTAAATAATGTAGCCCCTCAATAGGAGGTAGAGGGCTAAGGAAAAGGGGATCCACGTATCACCCCAAATTTTAGGTGTGATTCCTATAATGAAAGTGGTGTGCATTATACCAACCACATTCCTCATAGTCAGTCTGTGCCCGGGGTCATAGCTCAGGCTGGTACCAGGTCAGGGCTCAGGCTGTACCAGATCAGGGCTCAGGCTGTGACCAGGATTGGGGCTCAGGCTGTACCAGATCAGGGCTCAGGATGTACCAGATCAGGGCTCAGGCTGTGACCAGGATCAGGGCTCAGGCTTTGACCAGGATTGGGGCTCAGGCTGTACCGAGTGGGCAGGACTAGACCCTTGTCACAGCCCCATAGGGGATTCAAGAATATAGAGTCAGAGTCATAATATCAGAAAACTGTCAACCAAGCCTGGCCCCTGAAGGCAAACTTGGCTTCTAGCCCATGGCTTTGGCTTTGTGGCAGCTGCAGTCAGCCCTGAGGATTACACAGTTTAGCAATCCTCTAGTTTAAATTCTCTCCTTGCCCATGATACAAATGAGGAAACTGAGGGCCTGCAAATATTCCCTCAATGCTGAGTGGTGACCTGGAAGGGCAGGGAAAGTACATCCAGCTCACCTGACCCCCAGCCTAGAACGAGTTCCTGGCCACTGTCACTTCCTCCACAGCGAAGGGAGAATGGTAAATCGTCACTGGGCAAAGCCTGGCTCTATGGCTCTAGCTCCTGGTTCTTCTTGACCGTGTGTCCAAAAGTGAAAAAGAAAGCGAGAGTGTGTCTGTCTTCTCGGATAGTCACATGACCCTGATATCTTTCTCATGAACGTGGCTTCCTGAAATGCCACAGGGGCCTTCATCCCTTTGGGCCCCCATCTACATGCGGCCATTATAGGTCTCATGCACATTGTCTAACGTGAGCTCTACAGCAGCCTCTTAGCCCTGGTTACAGGTAAGAAAATAATTGAGCGCCAGAGCAGTTAAGTGGTTGTCACAGGCTGAACTGTGTCCCCCTCCCTCCTAATTCATACATTGAAGCCCTAACTCCAGTACCTCAGAATGTGTCTGTATTTGGAGACAGGGACTTTATGGAGGTGATTAAGTTAAAATGAGGCCATTGGGTGGGCCCTAATAAAATCTGACTGTTGTCCTTATATGAAGAGGCCATCAGGATGCACTGAGAGACACCAGGGGTGTGCACAACTGGACAACCATAAGAGAAGGCACTGAGAAGGCTGCTGTCTGCAAGCCAAGGAGGGAGGCCTCCGAGGAAACCAACCCTGCCAGCACCTTGATCTTGACTCCACCTCTAGCACTATGAGAGAATAAATTCCCGTTGTTAAGCCGCCGGTCTGCAGTATTTTGTTACGGCAGACTGAGCTGATTAGTGTAGTGGTTTACCCGAGATCTCCAAGATGAGACCTGAACCTGAGTCCTCGGACTCCCAGTTCTCAGTTCTGCCCCATTGCTAGTGGGCACCTCTCAAAGGCCCGGACGGACAGAATGTAACTTCTGAGATGACAGAAGTTCTATCTTTGCCTCTATGTCTCTATTTGGCACCACCGGGAACTGTTAGACTTTGCTGTTTCGTTGAACCTCACGTGAGCCTATGGGGTTGGGTGCTGGGTGAGGGGGCTGAACTGTGGCGGGGAGGGAAGCCAGGGCAAGCCTGGCCCCTGAGGGCAAACTTGGAGCCCACCTGGTGCTTTTGCCCTCGTGAGCGCTGTGGTCAGGACCGTGCCTTACACAGCCGCCTAACTGCCTTCTCACGCAGTCTCTGCCCCCTGTAGCCAAAAGCGGAATCCCCTGATGGGACATTTGGCTCAACCAGGGGTTTCACAGGCCTGTTCCTTCCAGAAGAAGCTACAGGCCTGGCCAGCGCTGGCCCACAGATTCACAGGAGGATTGCAAAACTGAGGCATTCACTCCAGATCAAATTCCCCTGCCTTGGGTCTTTCAGCTACTCGTATATACACAAGAAAACCTATTTCCCACCCTCAGCTGGGAGGTGGCTGGACCACAGACAACTGTGTCATCGGGGCCTGCATAGGGGGTGTGGCTTCTGAGGGACCTTCCACCAGTCACCAGGTCTGGAGGATGCTGCCGACTTCTCACAGGAGCTGGACACAGAGTAAGGGACCCCGATGAGGGGTGGGACAGTCCTCGCCGTCTCAGGATGGAGCAGGCTGTCTCTGGCAGTGCTGAGCTTGCCAGCAGGGGTGTCAGCAAGCTCCCTCTGGAAGCTGAGGAAAGAACACCAAACACCAAACACCACAGGGAAGGGGCTGAAATGATCCCAAGGACCACTTCTAGCCTTGACAGAGCAGAGTCATTCATTCAGTGAACATTCACCAAGCATCTGTGAGGCCTCAGCTGTGATGGGTGAGATTGCCCTGCAGGAGCAAGTGGAGAGAGAGGGAAACAAACGACCAGGGTGCAGTGTCACATGTGCAGTGACAGAGGGAAATACACGATGTTTCTACGGCAGACACTGTCCGTGCTACGCCCATCAGCCCCTCCCCCGAACACTCCAGCTGCCAGCACCAGTGTTCTTTGCTTGGGCTTTCTCTAGCCACCAGGTCCTGCTCTGCCTGAGCTGGGCAGTGCCCCGGTTAATGCTCCCCTCTGGACAATGACCGACAGCAACTGGGGTACAAATACCCCACCTCCAGTGCTCTCGCCCAGATCATTCCGAGGCGCGTGTTCTCTGCCGTTTCCAGAGTGTCCCAGCAGATTGAGCTCTTGCGCCCAAGTGATAGCCGGCTTTGCAGCATATCCTTTGTTGTCTCACTTCCCTGCTCCCCTGGATTCATGTCCCTCACCCCCAAAACTATATGTATTCAAATCTTTCACTCAAAGTCTGCTTCTGGGGAGCACAAGCTAAGACAAACAGAGGCTATCTTAATCCCCCTCATCCCAACTAAAGTGGGGTGGGAGGCTGTGGCCAGGGTTGACTCCCCAGGAGCAAGCCTTGGGCTAGCTCATCTAAGAGGAGGAGGGAGTTTTCCATGTGGACAAGGGTGACAGCCCAGCTGGCAGTGTGTGGACTGAAACCCCCTGGCCAGTGCAGAAGGTGGGGGAGGAGACTGTGGCAGGCCCAGCGCGGCCTCCTTACCAGCCAACCATGAGGCGCGCTCACTCAACCAGCCTAGAGAAGGGGGCACGCCACCCCTTGGCCCCACCCTCCCACCTGCCAGCGTCCCCCATCCGTGTCTCTGCCTCCATCCACACACTCCTGACCTACATCTACCCAAATGTCAGCCCAACTGTCCTTCCCCCTCCTGCAGGAAGTCTTCCTTGGCCACCTCCTCATGCCACACTCTCACCTTGCCCCTCTCCTGCTGCATGCTCTCTGCCCTATGTGCACGCTGCGTGGACACCGTGGAGTTGAGCCCTGACCAGAGGCCTCTCGGACTCCAGCCTGTGCACTTGCCTCCAGGCCAAGCCACCTCCCCACCTCGGTGCCCCAGTGCCTGACTTGTGAATCGGCCCAGACCAGGGGGTGAGCGAGTATTTCGTGAGCCAGTAAGCAGGAGCTGCGGCACACTGGGGGCGCTAAACGCATCCTGCAGGGGGCCTGTCCACACGCCGCCTCCTCTGGCTCACTCTGTGTCGTCTATACAGACGGACGCTCTAGCTGAGAAGCACAGAAGGGGTCTGGGCTCGGAGCACTGCCTGGTGGACAGTTCTTGTTGTGTCTGCCCCAGGCTGCCTCGGACTCTCCTGTACATTCACTATTCTCTTTCTCCCATCTCCTGCTGCAGAACTCAAGTATTTGTCAGCCATGAAAATACAACGAATAAAAAAACAGCAAAATGGGAACCTTGCCTTTTAAACATCAGGGCATCTTGGGGTAATAACCACGTCCCCCAGCCTGAGGAGGCTCAGAGGAATGTTCAGGAACCTGCAGAGTGGTGTGTGCGGGTTTGAGGCCATAGGGTGGGGCACGGGTGGCAGAGAGGGACGGAGGGAGGGGCAAAGACAGAGGGAGAAATTGATTTTTGACGTTATACTCAGCAAGAAATTGAGATCTCCCTTTGAGTCATACCTGAGCTAGAGAAATGTCAGAGAATTTTCTAGAGTCAGAGGCTTCTTTTCACGTTCTTCTCTGTCATTTGCTCAGATAAGTGATATCAGTGTAATGGGAGTGACAATCCCAAGTTCCCAGGGTCGCTGTGGGAATCAGATGAGCGTGTGTGTCCAGACCTCACAGAGGCCGACGTGCTAAGTACTAGACATGAGCAAATCACTGCAGGTGCATCGCTCTCCTGGACCTTCCCAGGGGCCCTGAGGCAGGGGCCATTAGCGTATCATTTTATTGACAAGGAAGCCGAGGCTTAGAGACATTGGGGGAATGGCCCAAGATAACTCAGCTAATATGTGCTGGAGGTGGGACATCTGACTCCAGAATCTGTGCTCTTAACCAGTGTGTCTAACATAGCAGGCCCTTGACAAGTGTCTTAGAAACGACCCAAGAGCACGCAGAAGGCAGCGGAAGCAAAGCGGGGAAAGCTGTCAGGAGTCATTCCAGAGCTCTGCGGAAGGGCCAGGCTGGGAAAGCGAAACACAAAGACAGAAACTGTCCAAAGAATAACCCCAAACCCAAACACCCACAAGCCACAGCTGTGGTCCCCAGGGTGCTGGCCTCCCAAGAAACCTCAGAGGGCTCTAAAACGAGAGCTGGGCCCAGACTGTGGCCTGAGACAGCCAAGGCCAGGCGGGGGATGAGGGCAGAGTCTCTGGGTGAGGCCAGAGAGGCTCCCTGTCCCAGGCCACCACAAGCCTAAGGATTCTAGGGCTGCTAGACTAGGAATTCCAGGCCAAAGTAATCTAACCGACCATGAACAGAATTAAGTTTCGGCCTCCCCACCTTCCGACGCACTACAGGATTCATTTTCACGATCCCCTTTCAACGGTGTAAGCTGGTTTCAGAGAACTGGAAACGGGCCCCATGTGGCCACACAGCGCCAAGAATCTGAGCTTTCCCTGCAGCCCACCAGGGCCACCACTGCTGGTCACGTCTGGCCAGAGCTCTCCCAAATGTTAGCTCTCAGGAGGGCCAGCAGACTCTCAAAGCACGCTGGGACTGCCTTGCACTCCTCTTAGCCTCTCCGTTCCCCTGTCTTCCAGGCACTAGCCATATATTCTTTTACTTAATCTCGGGGGAGGAGGTAACACTGTCATCCCCATTCTGCAGATGACGAGATAGGCTGCGGTAGGGGGTGGAAGTTAAGGAATTCGTCCAACCTCATTTTCCCAAGTGTCTTGGACTCAAAAGCTCCTAACAACCATAATAACTGCCCCAAAGCTGAGTATTCCAAAGTGTATTTTTTTGGTCATCTTTAAAACGGGGGTGATGGTGACTACTACGTCCTTGAAGGCCCAGTTGCATTCTCATATTCTCTTTGATGTTGAAGAGTTTCACTTCCGTGGCTTCCCAAAGGCAGCCAGGGCTGGTGGGGCAGGTGGGGTGGGGGTGGGAAAGCCTCCCCCACATTCTGGAAACATGCCTAGCAGAGAAAAGCCTTTTCTAATGAATATTGTTTAAGCAGAGCAGCCACTGTGCAAATACCCTGAATGGGGCTTGGTTGATACGGGGCGGGGGGGGGGGCGAAGGCCACTCTCTGGGGGGTGGTCAAACCGGGGAATGTCAAGCTCCAGGGGGTGAGCAAACACAGATCCCTGGGAGTCCACATTCCTCGGCCTGCAGCCTGGGGCCCAAACCCACGAAGGCGCCCCAGCATTGTCCAGCAATGGCCCGAGTTGGCCAAGGGGCAGGGTCAATATTTGCCAGTACATATTGGGTCCCACCTCCAGCGGCATCTGTGTTTGGACAGCCTGCCTCCCACTGCCCAGAACAGCTCTCCAAGGGCACTCTGGCCCCAGCGGGTCTCCACAGGACGGTGGTCCCTGGACTCGGAGGTTGAGGGTTGGGGATCATTCTGGTGGGATTGCTCATGGTGTCTGACCTCAACCTTTCCACATATTTCAGAACCAGGAAAGCCATGCACAGAAGAGTCTGAAAGGATCTCCATCCCTGCATGGAGACCCTGTTGGTTAATATGGGTTTTCCTGGGAGGAGTAATCTTTGATTCCTCTTCTCTCCGTCCGAACCCCACCATCGATCCATCTACCCACCCAGCCACCCATCCAATATTTATTATATTTTAAATTGCTCTGTAAGTTTGTCTTCTCAGCTGTCACTGGCCCTGCCTAAGCTTAAGCCCCTCTTTCCTGGACAACGATTACAACTTCCTAACTGGGCTTCTTGTTTCCCACCTCACCCTGCAGTTTGTTCTCCAGGCTGTGGCCAGAGTGCACATTCTAAACCACAAGCATGATCGCATCTCTCCCTGCTTAAACCCTGCAATGGCTCCCGCTGCCTGCAGGACCAAGCTTAACTCTTTAGATTTGCAGTTGCCTGTTACCAATCTGGCTGCACAGCAGGAGGTGAGCAGTGGGCGAGCCAGGGAAGCTTCATCTGTATTTACAGCGGCCTCCCATCGTTTGCATCACCGCCAGAGCTCCACCTCCTGTCAGATCAGCGGCCGTGTTAGATTCTCATAGGAGCTCGAACCCTTCTGTAAACTGTGCATGCGCAGGATCTAGGTTGCGTGCTCCTTTTGAGAATCTAATGCCTGATGATCTGAGAAGGAGCTGAGGTGGTGATGCTAGTGCTGGGGAGCAGCTGCAAATACAGATTATCATTAACAGAGAGGTTGCAATATGGTGAGTTGTATAATTATTTCATTATGTATTGCAATGTAATAATAGAAATAAAGTGCACAACAAATGTAATGTGCTTGAATCATCCTATAAACCACCACCCCCATCCATGGACAAACTGTCTGCCATGAAACTGGTTCTTGGTGCCAAAAAGGTTGGGGACTGCTGGCTTAGATGGCTCACAGAGAGACCTCAATGACTTCACTACTGCTTCCTCTCCCCTGGCCTCACTCTGACCTCTCTTCCACAATGGATGTGAAACAACAGTTACGAGCAGAGCTTTGGAGTTAGGACATGGGTTCCAGCTCTGCCACTTACCAGCTATGTCATTTTGGGCAAGTCACTTCACTTTCTGAACTTCTGTAAAGTGGGGATGGTCTCTTGGGATGAAACTGGGAGAATGCATGTCAAATTTTTAGCATGATGACTATGCTTACTGCCTCCAGAGTTGGCAGGGTCTGTCACGCAACAACCCAGAGAACTGGGAAGCGACCACTCAGAGGATGTCTGAATGCCTTACCCTCCCGTGAGGCTTTCGCAGCCCCTGTTCTCTTCCTTCTGCTGAGCTCTCCACTCCAGAAATGCTGGTTCTGTTTTGATCAGGGAAGGAAAGTATTGGGGATGATGCTTCGGACCTGTGAACTAAGACTTCCTTTCTTTGAGGTCTTAGAATCAAGATACAACTGGAGCAGAAATGTTTTATCCAGTTGGTGAAACTGAATCACTAACTGCCTGGAATAAGTCACAGTCCTCTGCAAGTTTATGGCGAGGGTCTCGAATCAGAATGTAGGGTGCCACACGCCACTTTAGCAAGTAACAATGACAAGACAAGGTGCTTCAGGCCCTGCCAGGGAAGTGACATCACAATTTGCATTTTGCAGAAGCGAAGCTGGGGGAGGGAAGGTAATGCTCCAAAGGTCACAGACAGGTGGTCACAGAGGCAGAATTTAAGGTCAGGCTCTGGCCTCTCACACCTGAGCTGGTTTGTGTTTTGTCTGGTGTTTGTTTGTTTTAGTTTATAGGATTTTATAAAGAAAGGCTGCTTGTGTATTTTATTAAGAAACATGAGAGGTAAGGGAGAGAGTGTGGCTTTGGAGTCACATGCACCGGAATTTGAATCTCAGATCTTCACCTTAATAGCTGTGTGACACTCGGCAAGTTGTTTGCCACCTCTGAGCCTGTTTCCTCATTTGTGAAATGAGGGAAATAAGCCTTCCTCTTGGAATCATTGGAAGATTAAATGTAAAAAGGTTCAGTAGAGTACGTTGCCCAGTGCTGGAACTTCAGAGGCCCTAATGCTTGGGGTTCATGTGGGTTTTCGAGTCAGACTGTCTGGGTTTTGTTTAAACATCTTTAAAATGAAGTATTTCAAAGAAACAAAAAAGTACAGAGAAATCTAACAAATATTGGCATATTTACCACCGAGGTTTAATACACACTCATTTTCTACCATATTTGTTTCATGTATGTTTTAAAGGAAATAAAATGTACAGAATCAGAAGCCCCCTTGCCCCTCCTTGATCTCATCTACCTCTCCCCCCTCCAGAGGTAATCACCTCTGAGGTTGTGGTGCATCCTTTTTGTCTGCATTTTGATTCTTTTATTACATGCATGTGTGTGCATAAACAATATGGAATGTTGCTCTGGTTTTAAATTTGCATAAGTAGAAGACTGCGCATATTGTTTTATGATCTGTTTTTTTTACCCCAGTATTATCTAAGTGAGGCTTACTCATGTTGACACACATGGGTCGTTCGTTCTAACCACTGCCTAGTGTTCCACTGCATAAATGTAGTATGATTCATTTATCCATTTATCTACTGCTATGGACTGAATGTCTGTGTCCTCCCGAAATTCCTATGTTGAAACCCTCATCCCCAATGTGATGATAATTGGAGATGGGCCCTTTGGGAGGTAATTAGGTCATAAGGGTGGAGGCTTCATGATAGGATTAGTGCCCTTATAGGAAAAGAGGCTACAGAGCTTACATCTCTCTCTCTCTCTCCACCATGTGGGGACACAGCAAGAAGACGGCCATCTACAAAGCAGGAAGAGTGTCCTCACCCAGCCTGACTGTGCCGGCACCTGCCATGGGGCTTCCCGGCCTCCAGAACTGTGAGGAATCAATGCCTGTTACTCTGTTAGAGCAGCTAGAACAGACAGAGACGCTTGCTGATGGACAACGTCCCAGGCCTGCTCCTGCCCTTTTTACTCTGCTCTCACGGAGGAGAGAAGACAGAAGCCACTTTCCCTGGGAGGATGGATAAGCCACTTTCTGAATGTGGAACGGACTCAAAGAAAGGGGGACCCCGAAATGCTGTCAGCCTGGATGGGTGAGACAGCCCCAATTCTCCCACCCTGTAAGCAGGGGCTGTGGCATTCTCCATTGGGGGTGGGAGAACACCTGGCAGGACCCCTGCTCACTTCCAGGCACCCCCCCCACACACACCGTGGAGTGCTTCCTGCCCCTTCTCTGGGTCTGCATCTCCCTTGCCATGGACACTGCTCCGCCCGCTGCTGCCCTGCTGCTGGCACGGTGCTTGGCACACTCAGGTGCTCAGTGAGCATCAGCTGAACGCATAGATGGCAAAGTGAAAATGAACAATGAACATGTGAACAACGAGAGGACTGGGTGAACAAATGCAGTTAGTTCCTGGATTTAGACTACATCTTGGCTTAGAAAACCATCCCTACAACCTTGGGAAGGCAGTTTGGGGTGGACTGAGAGTCCCAGTCCTTGGTTCTAGGCACAGCTCTGGGGCTGCAGGGCACAGCATGTGGCTCAGAGAGTCTTTCTAGCCTTGATGTCCTGAGAGTCTGAGTGGACCACCTCACCCCTCCTGCACACCCCACCCCCCATGCCCTGGTTACACACTGTCCACACACAGCCCCTCATTTTTCAAGAGCACAGTCTGGCACGAATTCCTTGCTCACCACCTCTGGTAAAGGAGATTTATTACTCCCACAAACCCTCTTTATGCTCCTCCTCCTTCCCGGAGACTTTGATGGATTTTATCTTGATAAACGATGCAGTCCCGGCCCCTCGGGCAGAGAGGTGGGTGGCAAGATGTGAGCCTGGAAAGGACAAGGAAAAGTAAAAGAGAGTAGAGGCTCTTGGCCACTGATGGGACTGAGGAGCTGTCGCTGAGAGCACCACGGCTGGGGGACCTGAACAGGAGATTTTTTGATAGCTTCAGCAATGTTCCAACAACTTGCCTGGTGACCACAGCAGCACTGCCTTCCTCAGCCACTGGTTGGCCTTGAGCCTGTTGGGAGGTAGCCTTTGCAGCTCAGCTTTATGTTTTGGACTTGACCGTTATAAAGGAAACTTCTGCACCTAAGTGGGCAGCCCTGATGCATGGCAAGGGTTTTCCTGAAATGGTTTCCCCTCCTCTCAGCCCCTGGACACTTAAGGAACCCTAGTACGCTGGAGCCACTCCCCGAGTGAGCATGAGCTCTTGTCTCCTTAGCCTGCAGGCTTAGCAGGTGCCCCGCTCAGGCACAATGAGCCCAGTCTCTGCTTTGGCCCCGCCCTACGTTACGCTCACCTCCTACTCATCCTTCCAGGTGCAGAGCCACAGACCCCTCCTCAGGGAAGCCATCCATGATCCCATGGACAACAGGGTTAAGGGCACCGTCTCAGTACCTACCTCTGGGTGTCCCTCCAAATTCCTCCTGACTGCTCTGCCTGAGGCCTGACTGCATCAGTCTGTCCCTTCAGGTGGCCTCCCGGGGCATCAGTCTGATCCACGTCAGCGTCCCAGGGCCCAGCACAGATTGGGCACAAAGAAGGCCTCTAAGATGGATGAAGGAGTGAGGGAGTGAAGGAATTGTCCCTGGGTCCTGCACCTCCCTCTAGGTGGTCAGCTCCCTGGACATGGTGACTGGCCCTTACTTTTCTTAGCATTATTTTGATGCACAGTAAATGCTCAGTAAGTGGTAACTACAGCTAGTAATGTCTATGTGCCAGGCACTGTGCCAAGCACCTTGCATCTCATTTAATACAGAAGCTCCACCTTAATACAGAACCGCCTTATCCGTGGTTTCTCTTTCAACAGTTTCAGTCACCCACAGGCAAGTGCAATGGGTGAGTACAGCACAGTAACATATTTTGAGAAAGAAAGAGAGAAACCACATTCACATAACTTTTATTACAGTCTACTGTTATAACTGTTCTAGTTTATTATTAGTTATTGTTGTTAATCTCTTACTGTGCCTAATTCATAAATGAAATGTTATCACAAGTATGTATGTATGGGAAAAAACATATATAGACAGGGTTTGGTACTATCTGTGGTTTCAGGTATCCACTGGGGGTCTTAGACTGTATGCCTCGTGGATCAAGGGAAACTACTGGATTCTTAATAGTCCTACGAAGTGAAATTTGTTACCCCAGTGTCAGATAACAAGGGTACGCCTCAGCAAAGGCCAGCGGCTTCCAAGGTTCGCAGAGCCATTAAGCGCAGAGCAGGATGGATTCAAACACGACCGCCTTGACCCTGAAGCCATCATGCCTTCGCTCTGTCCCACCCCAACAGCGGTGGACAGCTGGGGCTGCAGCCTCTTCCAGACACCGGCAGGCAGGAAGAGGCCTTTGTCCTCCTAGAGTGGCTGAGCCTGCAGACACCCCTAGAGAAAGCCCTCAGGTTGGGGGCCTGGCAAGGGACTGGTGGGGTGTCTGGGTACAAGCAGAGGGTGCCTGTCTTGGTATGGGGACTGTGGCTTGGTCAGGATGGCAAACTTGTCTGCTCCCTAAACCAAAGCCAGCCACAATTACCACCCTCCTCCACACATATACACTTGCTCACACCCCTCTCTAACCCATCCGGCCTGCCCAGCCCACCTCTGCCCTCCCACTGCCAATGCTGTGGTCCTGGTGGTCACCCAGCACCAGCCACGCACTGGCTGGGAAACAGATGGGCTAAACAGGGCCTGCCCAGCCCTGCTGGCCCATCTGAGCTCCAGTCAGACCCCAGCCCTGCACCCAGAATCAGCCCCACAGCCCTGACCACCCCACCCTCCATGTATACCCCTTCCCAACAACTGTGTCTGAGAATAGCTTCGTGCAGCCCTGGGCATGACCTGCCTTAGTTTTGACTTGCAGAGCTCTGGCCACAGAATTCAGCAGTCTTGCTGCAGCGGCCCCTTTATGGCCTGGCCCTGGGGTCGGGAGAGGCTTCTGCGTGCACCAGCAGGCCTGCAGGCAGAGCCCGGGCGCAGGCCTGCCTCAGCTGCTGCTCACTGCGGGGAGCAGCCTTCATCACGCCCCCGTTCCTCCACCTCCACTTGCCCGAATCAGACCAATCCCACGAGGCTCTGCCCAGCTGCCCCGTGAGCGTGAAGTCCTCAGCCGTGCAGCCTTGGCAGTCCTCTCGCAGGGCTTAGCTCATTCTCCGTGGTAAGATAATGATCATTCCTCACGTTGGGCAACTCTTCATGGTTAACCAAAGCTTCAGACCCATGAGCTCACTTAGCCCTCACCACAACCCTGTTCGTCCTGTCGATAGATGTGAGAGGAGGCTCAGGGAGGTGAAGTATCATGCCCGAGGTCACCCAACAGGAGACATAATGTCACCAAGACACGAATCTGCCTGGCCAGCCTGCATTACTGTGAGCACCTGCCTGGTGCCAGACACAGTGCAGGGCTGTGACAGTGGACAGAGCAGGCACTGGTCCTTCATGTCCTGGGGCTTCTATTCTCCTGGAGAGCCAAACCCTGGTCGATCTGAACACACATGGCTACCTCCACTCCTTCACTCTTCCGGCTCCCTCTCTTAAACCTCTCCTTCAAATTCCCAAAGAGTCAGCTGAAGTCTGCTTTCTCCAGGAAGTCTCTTCCATCCAGTGAATAGTACACACTTGCCTTCCTCTAGTTACCACCGCGGCAGGAGCCCTCCCTGCATGTGCAGCCAGCACAGTGGCCTGCGTGGGTTGGAGCTACTTGAACATCCCGTCTCCTCCTTCCCCTTGTCTCCTAACGAGTGCCTCTTGGTGCAGGGCTGGGCACCCAGAAAATATGCCTTACAGACTAGCCAGGAGCTTGAGTCTGTTTGGAAAATGGCCCCAGCTTCCAAATCCCTGTTACAAATGACATGGGGACCTGAGGGAGTCCTGGATTCCTGAATGACAGCAGGCACCTCACTTTTCTCCTCCGGGCCCCAGTGTCTTAGTAAAATGAGGGTCTACTATGGTTGGATGTGGTTTGTTTTCACAAAACTAATATTGGAGTTTAATTGCCAGTGCAGCAGTGTTGTGATGTGGGGTTTAGTCAGAGGTGTGTGGATCATGGGGGCAGATCCCTCATAAACACGCTGGTGTCATTCTTGAGGTAGTGAGCTCTTGCTCTCACGGGAATGGATTAGTTCCCATGGGAAAGGGTTGCTATAAAGTGAGGTTCTTCCTCCTATTTGGTTCCTTTTTGCACATACCTACTTTCCCTTTGACCTTCCACCATGTTATGACGCAGCACAGAAGCCCTTGTCAGAAGCTAGCGCCATGCTGTTGAACTTCTCAGCCTACAGAACTGTGAACCAAATGAACCTCTTTCTTTATAAATTACCCAGTCTCAGATATTCTGTTATATAAACACAAAATTAACTAAGGCAGGGTCTCATAGACCAATGGGATTTTTTTCTTCCATGCTACAGGGGAGGACATAAAGCCCAGAGATATTTGCTGGTTCCCAGGTAAAGCAGGACTACACCTGCTCTGGCTTAGGTGACCTCAATGATCTATTCCAGGTTTTAAATTATTTGATTTACAACAGTGGTTCTCAATCTGGGGTGATTTTGCCACTCCTCACCCCTTAGGAGACGTTCAGCAATGACTGGGAAGCATTTTGGTTGTCATAAATCGGGGAGAATGGTTGTTACTGGTATCTAGTGGGTAGAGGCCAGGAATGATGTAAAACATCCTACAGTGCATAAGACAGCCCCCCCCAAACAATGAATTATCCATCCTAAAATATCAATAGTAAGAGGACACAGATTATTAATATCAGAAATGAAGGAGGGGGCATCACTACAGATGCCATGGACACTAAAAGATATAATGGGATATAATGAACACTCTATGCCCACAAGTTTGATAACTCAGATGAAATGGATCAATTCCTCAAAAGACACAATCTGAAATGGACCAATTCCTCAAAAGACACAATCTGCCAAAACTCACACAAGAAAAAATAGACAATCTGAATAGGCCTATAACTACTAAAGAAATTGGATCAATAATGAACAACCTTCCAAAACAAAAACCACCAGGCCCTGATGGTGTGAATTCAACCAAACATTTAGAGAAGAGATTATACCAATTCTCTAAATCTCTTTCAGAAAATAGAAGCAGAGGGAATACTTCCTAACTCATTCTATGAGGCTAGCCTCACCCTAATACTCCAACCTGACAAAGGCATTACAAGAAAAAAAAACTACAGACCAATATTGCTCATGAACATAGATGCAAAAATCCTCAACAAAATATTAGCAAATTGAGTTCAACAATGTCTAAAAAGAATTATATGCTATGACCAAGTGGAATTTATCTCAGGTATGCAAAGTTGGGTCAATACTCAAAAGTCAATTAATGCATCACTTCAACAGGCTAAAGAAGAAAAAAAAATCACATGGTCATGTCACTAGATGTAGAAAAAGTATCTGACAAAATATCCATTCATGATAAAAGTTCTCAGTAAACTAGGAATAGAGGGGAACTTCCTCAAGCTGATAAAGAATATCTACAAAAACCTACAGCTAACATCACATTTAATAGTAAGAAACTAGAAGCTTTGCTGCTAAGGTGAAAAACAAGACAAGGATGTCCCCTCTCACCATATCTTTTCAACATAGTACTAGAAGTCCTAGCTAATACAATTAAGACAAAAAAATAAAATAAAAAGTGTACTCATTGGGAAGTAAGAAATAAAACTGTTTTTCTTTGCAAATGACATGATTATCTAAGTAGATCATCTGAAAGAATTGACCAAAAAAACTATTGGAACTAATAAATGATTATAGCAAGTTTGCAGGATGCATGATTAACATACAAAAGTCAGTCCCTTTCCTATATACCAACAATGAGAAAGTGGAATTCAAAATTAAAAGCACAGTACCATTTATATTAACAACAAAAATTTAAATACTTAAGCATAAATCTAACAAAATATACACAAGATATATATGAGAAAATATAAAACTCTTATGAAGAAATCAAAGAAGTAAATAAATGGAGAGATAGTCCATGTTCATGGATAAGAAGGCTTAATATCATCAAGATGTCAGGTCTTCTCAACTTGATCTATAGATTCAATACAATCTCAGTCAAAATCCCAACAAGTTATTTTGTGAATATTGACAAAGTGATTCTAAAGTTTATGTGGAGAGACAAAAGACAGAATAGTGAACACAATATTGAAGGAGAAGAACAAAGTTGGAGTAATGACACTAGCCAACTTCAAGACTTACTATAAAACTACAGTAATCAAGACACTGTGGTATTGGTAAAAGAACAAATAGATGAAATGGAACAGAATAGAAAGCCTAGAAATAAATTCAGATAAATATAGTCAACTGATCTTTGACAACAAAGTCAAGGCAATACAAAGGACCAAAGACAGTCTTTTCAACAAATGGTCAAATGGTACTATAACAAATGATCATTCACATGCAAAAAAAA
>VBSM01000529.1:32733464-32815803 GCA_008086735.1 Cheirogaleus medius
AAGAAAAACAGAATCTAAGCATAGACCTTAGACCCTTCACAAATATTAATCGAAAATGGATCACAGACCTAAATGCAAAACACAAAACTATGAAACTCCTAGAAGATAACATAGGCGAAAATCTAGATGGCATTCGGTTTAATGATGACTGTTTAAGGTAGCACACCAAAGGCATGATCCATGAAAGAAAGAATTGATAATCTTGTCTTCATTAAAATTAAAAATTTCTATTCTGTGAGGGACACTGTTAAGAGAATGAAAAGATAAGCCATAGACTGGGAGAAAATATTTGCAAAAGATATATCTGATAAAGAACAGTTATCTAAAATATATAAAAAACCTTTAAAACTCAACAATAAGAAAACAACCTGATTAAAAAATGGGTCAAAGACTATAATAGACAACTCACCAAAGAACATACAGATGGCAATTAAGTATATAAAAAGATGCTACACATCATATGTCATCAGCGAAATGCAAATTTTAATGATAATGAGGTATCACTATGTACTCATCAGAAGGGCCAAAATCCAGAACGCTGACAACACCAAATGCTGATGAGGAACTCTCAGAAGGAACTCTCTCATTCATTGCTTGTGGGAATGCAATATTGTACAGCCAATTTGGAAGACAGTTTGGTGGTTTCTTACAAAAGTAAACATACTCTTACCATATGGTCTACCAATCACATTCCTTGGTATTCACTCAAAGGGGTTGAAAACTTAAGTCCACACAAAAACTTGTACATGGATATTTATAGCAGCTTTATTCATAATTGCCCAAACTTGGAAGCAACCACAGATGTTCTTCAGTAGGTGAAGAGATAAATAAACAGTGGTACCTCCAGACAAAGGAGTATTACTTTGCACTAAAAAGAAATGGGCTATCAAGCCAATCCAAGGAGGTTACATACTGTATGACTCCAACTATGACATTCTGGAAAAGGCAAAACTATGGAGACAGTAACAAGATCAGTAGTTGCCAGGGGTTGAGGGGAGGGATGGACAGGTGGAGATGACGATTTTCAGGGCAGTGAAACTACTTTGTGTGATACTGTAACGGCGAACACATGTCCACCATGTGTCCAAACCCAGGGAATGCACAACACCAAGAGTGACTCTAATGCAAACTAAGGACTCTGGGTGATATCGACATGTCAGCGTAGGTTCATCAATTGTAGCAAATGTACCACACTGGTGGGGAATGTTGATAATGGGGATGCATGTGCGGGGGCAGGGAGTATATGGGAAATCTCTGTACCTTCCTCTCAATTTTGCTGTGGATCTAAAACTGCTTTGAAATAATAAAGTTTGAAAAAAAAAAGTCAATAGTGTCGGGGTTCAGAAACCCTGGTCTGCACTAAGGAAAATTACATGATTTTTCTCAAAAAGCTCCTCCTGTGGTCTCTGTGGCCTTTTCCCAGAGTGGTGTGAAGCAGCCTCAGTTTGCTAGTAGGAACAAATAGTGCCTGGCTGGGTTTTCCTCTTGGGTTGACCTCTCCCTCCCCTGCATCAGGCCTCCTGGGAGCCTGTCTGAAATCCACATGGCTCTGAGGAGGGCCTGCCCACCGACATGCTGAGGTGGCCTAGGCAAGGACACTGCTCTGGCCGTGGGTGGTAGTGGAGAGGGGACCCTACTGCCTCGAAACCAGCCATCTGCCTGGAATCCCTGCCCTTCCCCTCTGCTCCATGGGTTGGGTGGATGATTGAGACTCAGTGACCCCAACAGCCCTCTGCCCTAGGCACATCACCTCAGGCTGGACCCCTGGCCTTAGCCTGTGCTGCTCTCAGAACATGGGGGTTGGGGTGGAGCAGGGCGATCTTCTAGGGAGGCAGGTGGGGGTTTGCAAGAAGACCTGACTGCTGGTGGGAGGGGAGTTGCAAGGGGGTCCTTCCCCAGAGCTGGACACTGGGCCTAGCCGTCTGCTCACTTTTCCTGAGCAACACTTCTCTGGAGGTCACGGCCCATTTCTGCCCTCAGCATCACAGTTGGGCCCAGGCCTCCTCTCTGAGTGGTAACCCCCTTGGCCTGCAGCTGGGATCAGGAAGCCAGGAGCAGAAAACAATGAGGCCAGGTTTCCTCCTTGCTGGAGGTCTTCCCACCCCTGCCAGTGCTTCCTCTGCTCGATACCTCTTTTCCTACAAGCTGACCTAGAGGCCTCTCTCCTCGTCATCAGGATTTATAGGGGCTGAACTTCTACCCAAACTCTGGGAAAAGGGACCTGCTGGTAGATTCTTTAATTTACTTGGTCAACTAATGCTTGTGACAAAGATTCACTGAAGGTTTAACTGGTGAAATTTTGTTAGACATTTGATGGTTTGCCTTTCTGGAAAAAAATAAAACTTCATTCATAGCATGAGCAGTTGTCCCAGAGACTCCAGGAAATATGGCTGTGGAAATTCAGAAGAAAAGTCAAGACACTGGATTCTCTGCCCAGCTCTGGTTCCCATCCTCTCTCCGAGCCTCATTTTCTCATTTGTAAAATGAAGAGTTTAGACCTGCTTGTTTCTAATGGCCATCCAGCCTTGCATCCTGGGCACCTGTCACTTCCTTCAGATGCTGGTGATAATTCAGACCAGACCACTGCTCTGAGGCAAACATGCAGACTAGTGAGGGTGGCAGACACTTCTAGGGGCAGAGGGATGTCACTGTGCACACAGTGGATTTGGAATGAGTCGAGCCTGGGTTTGCATTTCAACTTTCCACTTATTAGCTGTTACCCAGGTAGGTTTCTCCAATTCCTCTGCGCTTCGGCCTCCTCTTCTGCACGGGGAGATACCAAAGAGTGCTTTAAGGAAGAACAGTTGAATGAGGTCAGAACATAAAGGGCCTAGTGGAGTACCGAGGTCATTATTTTATGATGACTATTGTCAATCTTCATCACGGGTCAAGGAGCTCATTTGCACTGACCCTGTGCTCTGCCCTGTGCACAGACAGGAAGGCGAGCCCCGTCCATGTGCTGGGCAGTTCCCAGGCTGGCAGATTAGCCTTGACAGAGAGAACATCAGAAACAAGTAGGACTATGTGCAGACCCAAGTTCAGTTCTAACATCATTGTCTAAGGTGCTCTGTCCCTTGGAAGTCAGGGTCCAGGGGAGGCAGACACAGGCAGAGCGTCTCAGTTCAGGGCTGCCTAAGATTGTCCAGAGCAAAGAGAACAAATTTCTGTTTAAGTCCCAAAGGGGAGCCTTTAATTCTTAGGAGATCAGAGAAGGCTTAAGAGATGTAATTTGACTTGGGGCATCTTGAACATTTCTCTACTTCCAACCTTCCTTCAAGGGAGCACTGTGAGGCCAAAAGGAAGTCCATCCTGCCTGCTTCCCCAGGGTGAAAGACACTGGCTCAGTTTCCTTGATGCTCTGAACCCATGAGTGGCCCAGCCAGGATGGCGCTCCCTGTTTGTCAACCGCACTATCACCAGCACAGACCTCCCAAACCCTTCCTAGTCTAGGAGAATCCTGGAAAATTCCCAAGGCACGTGCTGGAATGAGGGTGAAGGCTAAGCCAGCGAGGCCCCTTGGCTGTGTTCCCCCCATGTTGTAGAACTTGGCTGCGCCTATGATGCAATTCAGTGGTTGCACTCCCCCTTGGACCCCTCTCCTTCCCACCCGCCTCGTCCAAACCTGTTATTCCCTGACTTTCTAACAAGCATCCAAATGAAGGCAGGCTAAAAGGCCCCGGGGGCCTCGACGTCCAGGAATGGGCTATTAGTGGATTTCAAAGGCCCAGATCTGACTGCAAAGCTGCAGCCAGCTAGAACCTCGTTCTCAGCCCGTCACAGCCAATCTGCCCCTCCTCAGCTGGCAAGAGGAGATTGCCCTACACTCAGCCATGCAGTCAGACTTCAGAGCCACCTGCCTGTCTCCTGCGAGGAAGCAAAATGTGTAATGACAAGTGTGTTTACAGTGCTGCCCTGGAGTGTGGACCCAGATGCTCTGAAATCATTCTTGGCTGTAAGATCTGCAGTGGCACATCTGCTTAGAAATGAAAAAACAGGGTTGTTAGCCGAGAGGGAAGGCGAAATTTTTGGTCCTTTTCCGCCTTTTACACCAACCTCCGGGCTTCCATAGCTACATCTTTTTCTACAAAGTAAGGAAAACATGGTGTGGCATGAGGATGTGAAACTAGGAGTCGCTGGTGGGAGGAAGGGGGCGAAGGGATAGAGATGCAACAAGGTGAAGGCTGCATCTGCTGCTTCCTGGCCGGGCGACCGGGTCAAGTTAGCTTCTCGGAGCTTCAGAAGGGGCTGTTATGAGGATTAAATAAGATAATGTTTGCAAGTACTTAGCATTACATGCGTTGGCTTCCTTCCATTTTTTCTGGAAGGAAGGAGAGAAGGACAGAGGGAGTGAAGAAAGAAAATGGTGATCCCTTCCAAGGACAGGCAAACGTGCCCGATGGACATCAGAAGTGTAAAATTGTGTTTTTGCAGACTCCAGAATAACTTTCTTGTGACATTTTGGGTTTTAATGGATTCCAGAAACCTTAAAGTTTCTCTGCAGTCAGAACAGGATGTTTAACTTTCATCCTTTATGAGAGAGAGAGAAAAAAAAGACGTGCTCACTAATCTCTTCATTCACTGGAAATATGTGGGAAACAATGAGAAATGGGCTTTAAAAAAAAAAGCAAATGTGAAATGTGCCGTTTTTAAATACTAGCAACCAACAGAGAGATGCAAAACGTGGCTTGAATCAATAACAAAACTTTTGGAGATGAACCATTGAAACTGATGCTTTATCAGGGGTAAAATGCTTGGGAAGCTCCAATTTTGAGGCCTGAAATGGAGTTTGGATTTCTTTTAGTACCCCAAGGGCAGGAAGAGGAGATGCTTTTGTCAGAAAGGGGAAGGAGGCGAACCAGATTACTAAGAAAACACCATCTCCTTGTTTCTTTATCTTGAATTCCTTCCTAATGTGAAATGGGGGAAAGGAAACTATTTTACAGAAAACATCAATGTGGAGCAACTCAGCGCCCCCGAGTGCCACTGGCATTTGGTATCTAGAGGAATAGCATCATTCTTCAATTTAAAATAATGTGAATTCCTGAACTGGACGCTTGATGAAGCCAAAGCCTGTGCTGATGTTGGATATCACCATTCCCAGAGCCCAACACAGCGCCTGACAGCTGGTGCTCAGGAAACACTTTTCAATGAAGGAAGAAAAGACAGAGGGATGAAAAACTAAGGTCAGGAGACTCTGTAAACTGTAAAGCATGGTCCAGATTGGGGGACATCACTCTGCTCAAGTGCAATCAGCTCAGAAGCAGATGGGGACTTTAAACCATGAGACCTTGCCTGCCCCAGCTTGGCAGATGTCCTCAGTCATTTTTGCAAAAATTGAGATGTCTGTCTCCATTTGTTGGTAAACTGGAGACTCTTAATCCCAACTGTCCTTTATTCTTGGGGCCTCACTCTTGCTCCTGTCCCTGAGCATCATACAGCAGTCAGGGAAGGGTTTGTGCCTCTGGGAAGGTGCCCTGATTGGTCCCTTCTTCTCTCCTCCCTCCCTCCTTCCCCCAAATGAATTAGGTTCATCCTCCATCTGTGCTTTCCCCACAGGAATCCACATCATGGACTTGTCTTTTAAAGTGTCCATTTCTCCCACCTCAAGGACAGGAACTGTCTTACACATATTCATATACATTCCTACTGAGTTGGTTCTCAATAAAATTTTACTAAATGAATGGACAGATATTGCTATGATTAGCAGGAGAAAGTAAAGAAAAAGTCTCAAGAGTTTTTTTTTTTTTTTGAGACAGAGTCTTGCTCTGTCACCCCAGCTAGAGTACAGTGGTATCATTGTAGCTCACTGCAACCTCAAATTCCTAGGCTCCAGTGATCCTCCTGCCTCAGTCTCCCGAGTAGCTGGGACTACAGGTGCACACCACCATGCCTGGCTAATTTTTCTATTTTTGTGGAGATGGGGTCTTGCCCTTGCTCAGGCTGATCTCGAACCCCTGGCCTCAAGCAATCCTGCCCTGGCCTCCCAGAGTGCTGGGATCACAGGCATGAGCCACCATACCCGGCCAAGATTTGTTGAACATAAAACAAATCAAAATATTTTTTGATTTCTAGCAATACATCTGTCATGTGCTGCAAAGTAAACTCATCATGGCCACCAAAATCAGTCAGCCAAGACTAGGTGCAGTCATCTGTTTGAGCAAGTGTGTGCCCCTGGGGTCCCCAAGAGAAGATGCTCCTGTAGCAGTTTGTACCTTCCCCGAAGAGCGCCCTGGTCTCCATCCTGGATGTCTGCAGCCTTCTAGGCTCAGAGATCCACCAAGAGGAGGCAAGGGCTGCTTTGCCAAGTCTTGGGGCTGTGGAGTTGACCAATTCTTGGCCACAGCTGCTTCCTCTTCATCAAGAGAGAGGGCAGAGAAAGAAGGCTTGGAGAACATTATTTCTGAAGCTCAAAAGTCATCAGATATTGCTCAAAATCACTTTGCCTTTGAGCACAGGAGAGTTCAATCAGAAACACATGGCACACATTCTCTCTCAATCATACATGGTTTGGGAAATCAAGGCAAATCACAACCAAAGAACACTTGGAGGCCATGGGGGCAGCCAGAGCTGGGTTCCAGCAGCTGCACTAGGGAAGAGGGGTGCAGGGGCTATGGAGGGGGAGGCTCTCTGCAGGCCTAACCCACCAGACCAACAAGAAAGTGGGAGCCCCAGGGTATCAGCCAGTGTCCAATCAGGAAATCACACAGTAATCTGAGCAGGTGGTAACTGGCACACCCAGTGTCCAGACTAAAGATCCCCATTTCTCACCTTGAATGATGATTGCCTTTGCCTAACTTTCCTTTGCCAGGAAACCTGCAGCTAAACATTTAACATTTCACTAACCAATATGTGAGCTGGTGTCTAGTATTATCATCCCACCTGGAAGCACAAGGGAGAAGCAGGCCTTCATGTCAGCGTGGAGTAGAGAAGGGTGCTAGGGAAAGGCCTCGAGGGTCACTGGATGGAGCACTCCCCACTAGAGATGCAGAGCTGAACCCAGCTTTGATGACAACAAACAACACAGCATGATGATGTCCTTGCATTACACAGAGAAAACCAGTGGGAATTCTGTACTGGTGGTATTTGCAGAACAATTTACACCTGTAAAGCATTTTCATAGCCAGCCAAAAGCTTACACACTCATATCATCTTCCTCAATACCCGACTCCCCTCTCCCTGAACTCAATCAGAATGAACCCCTCTCCTGGGTACCCACCTATGTCTGCCCATCTCTCTACTATGGGGTCACCACCACACATCAGAATTACTCATGCTCGTGTGCCTCCTGTCTTCCAGCACACATTTCAGGAGGGAAACGTGCAGTGCTGACATCCCCTGCCCCGGGTCCTGTGCTTATGTTAGACTACAAAGATGAAAAAGTTATGGTCCCTGCCCTCAAATGGCTCAGGGTCTAGCATAGGAGACAGAATCACGAGACAGTGTGACTATGTCAAATGGGAACAAAGTGCAGCAGGAAGCACAACTGGGACACGACTGACTCTCCCGCTTTGTGTGTCAGGGAGGACAGGTCAGCCTGAGCTCAACCTTGAAGGACACGCAGAGATTCTCTAGGCAGATCAGACAAAGAAGGCATTTAGGCAGAGAGAGCAGCCTATGAACAACGCAGAGGCATGGAATTTTATACAGCGTCAGGACCGCAGGGATGTTCTTTAGGGTTAGAGCACACAGCATAAGAATAACCATAATCGTAATAGTAATGATAGCTACACTTACATATTTTATATCTTGTTTTCTTTGTGCCAGGCTGTATTCTAAGTGCTTTGCATGTGTTAACTCTTCCACACAAACGAGATGGTATTATTCCCATTTTACAGTTCAGGAAGCTGAGGTACAGTAGCTTGCCCAAGGACACATAAGTGTTATAGTAAGAGGCTGAGAGTTACTAGGGACGAACCTTGAGAGGTGGCAGGAGCAGGGGAGTGGGGCGGGTGAAATGCACAGGACCCAGGAAGCTCCGGCAACCTGCCCATCGGAGTGGCCCCTCCCTCTATCCCTGCACTAACCGGGACCAGACTTGGATGTGGGTTTGAAATCTGATAAGAGGCAAGTGGGCTCGGAGCCAGCAAGGAAATTCATTCACTTCCAAGAAAATTACATTGTTGTTTAAAGAAAACACCCCCCACCCTCAGAACACAGTGGATGGCCGCTGAATAGAATGACTTGGAGCCCCGAATGCATGCGTGGACGCTCAGGGAACCGGGCCCTCTCGTCCTGGGCGGGCTGGTTCCTGCAGGGCTCACACTTGCTGCACAGACACCTGGAGCTAGAGATGGTTGGGACAGGTGGGAAGATGTGTCAGAGGGAGCTGGTCCTGCCCACTTCGCAGACAGGAACAATAAGGCTGGGAGAAGGCAGTGGCTCCCCTTCGTCTCAAGCTGGTTAGAGGCAAAGCCTGCTCAGGATCTTGGTCCTCTGACCTTCGTTCCAATGCTCCTCCTTTGTAACATTCATCCATTCCTCCTGGCCCCCTGAAAGTCACTAGCTCTCTGCACCAGTGCTGGGTCCTGGAACAAAGGCCAAATGGCCTCTACAGTGATCAGGGGCTTCTCTGAGGAGAGGAAGGAACAAGAGGGCCAAGAAGTGCCTGTGCCTCTGCACTGCTGTGCTCCAAGTCATCCCACCTCTGCCCCTGGGGGAACACGTGTCTACTCATGAACTATTGGACTGCGGGCTCCTGGAAGGCAGGGCAGCTCCGTGGTCAGGATGGGCCATGTGTGCTATGTCAGCCTGATATACCCATCTGGAGGAGAGCAGCCTGCAGCCTGCAACGGGTCACCGCAGTGCTATTCTCAGCCTCTCTGGGGACCCTATCTCCGGTGGCTCATGTCTATTTTGCCATCTACTGTCTAACCAGCTCCAGCCCCACTGGACCTGCGTCTGGCCCTTTCTGGGGCATGGCTCAGGTTCTTGGTCAGGCTGTTGTGGTTTCAGATGACCTTGACCAGGCTGCTATGTCCCTTGGCCTAATAGACCTCACAGGCTGCCACCCTCCCTGCCACCCCAGGGAGACTGGAAAGGATCAGTAGATGGAGGAATGGATAGATGGATGAAGAGATGAATGCCAGGCCCCATGAGGAGCAGGGGCAGCAACAGGGCCAGCACCCAAGGGCCCCAACCCCAGCCCAGGTCCTGCACTTACTCACCTCTTTAGTTTCAATTCCCACTGGGCCTGGGGAGGCAGTGAGCAGAAGGGGAAGGGCAGTCTTTTAAGACGGGCTGAGAATGGAAGATGGGGTGAGGGAGGGCTGGGGCCCAGGCCAAGCCCAGGGAGTCAGAGAGGGACTGCACTGTCGCTAAGCATGTTCTTGTAAAGCTATATGGACCAGCTGTTAGTATCGTGCCCAGCCAGACCACCAAATTCACTCACTAGCCAGTGACCAGCAGGTTCCTTGACCTCTCTGCACCTCTGTTTTCTTCATCTAAATAAATTGGGTATGATATTGCTGCCTACCTTACGGGGTCTTATGAGGTTAAAGGTGTTAATATACTTTGAAGAGCTTAAGACAGAGCCTGGCACACAGTGCCTTATGAGCATCAGCTCTCATTATTAATTATAGAAAGCTGAGCATTAAATGCTGCGCCTCTGAGAGTCACCTCTCGGCCACAGCTGTCATTCCCATTTGCTGAGCAGGTCCTACCCGCCACCCAGCCTTGCCTTTCCCAGGAGCCCTCCCTATGGCTGCTCCCAGGGGGGACCCACTTGCCTGTGAGCCATCCCTAGCAGGCATTCCAGGGAGCCCTAAAAGTGTCTGCACTCCCCTGGCTGTGGGGGTGCCAGGCTGCCCACAACCTCCTACCTCCAGCATTCACTCTGTAATATCCCAGGCATTTAATGCTCGGTGGTAAATAATGTTCCTTTATCTTAAAGGAACAGGTGAGGATTGGGGAGAATCTGGTTCTCTCGGGGCTTGGAGAGTCCCCTGGGAAGACTGAAGACTGGTGGGAGGAAGGTGGTGGGAGAGCTCCGGGAGTTTGAGGTCTGACCTGGGGGTGGCTGATGCCTTTGGGGCCCTAGGGGCTCCTGTCCCTGCCAGACAAGGATGCCTCCTATCTTAGTCCCTTTGGGCTCCCATAACAAAATACCCTAGACTGGGTAATTTACAAACAATATAAATTTATTTCTCACAGTTCTAGAGGCTGAGAAGTCTAAGACCAAGGTATTGTCAGGGCTAGTGTTTGGTGAGGGCCTGTTTCCTGGTTCATAAATGGCATTTTCTGGCTGTGTCCCCTATGATGGAAGGAGCTAGCTCACTCTTTGGGGTCTCTTTTATAAGGACACTAATCCCGTCATGAGGACAGAGCCCTTGCGACCTAACCACTTCCCAAAGGCCCCACTCTCCCCACACTATCACCTTGGGGGTTAGGATTTCCACATACGAATTCAGACCATAGCACATCCCATGCTTGGAGCCCAGGGCCCGGGACAGGGGTGAGGCTGGTGTGCAGCCCACCCAAGCACCACCAAGGGAGCTTTCCCACCGTGTCCACAATGTTGATGCCGGATACACAGTCTTTATTTGCCACTCTATACGAGATTTATGGGGTGGATACATCCATTTCTGGCTCACTGTCTAAAGAGTGCCAAACACACACTCTTTACAACCAAAAGGCAGCAGGGCAGCAGACAGCACGTGGCAGGGTAGAGGCGCTCTGCTACACAGAGCAAGCTCCCAGGGCCAGAGCGAGGGAAGCAGGGCGTGGGCTGCTTCACACAGCATTAGCTTCCAAATGTGTCTACACCACCAGATTTTCCTGTCTAGACCATGCAACTGATTTTCCACTCCCGGTGGAGAAGGTCTGAGCGTGTGTCAGGACATGAACAGCCTCAGTGGCCCTGTAGAGCCCAAGAGAAGACCACACATCTACTGTGGGCCAGGCCCTCTGGACTAGAACAGTGCCCAGCACACTATTTTACTAGTTCAGAACCTGCATGAATTAACACAAAGGGCTAAACATCAAGAGCCATTCTGGGAGCCATTCTGACACTAAATAAAATAGGTGTTCACATTTTTCTTTTTTCAAGATAAAACACTGGATTTCTACTGCAAGAACATGGAAATGAGAAGACACAGCTTCTGGAGGAAAAATGTGATCAGAGAACTTGCTGTCACATACCTCTGAGCAAACCATGGTCAGGCTGTGACCTTGTCTTAGAGAAAGACTTGCCTGCCTAGCAGAGATCAAGACAGAGTGCACAACTTGTAAAACTGGAAACTTGCAAAGACAGTCCTTGTCTAGTGCCAGGCAGCGGGTTAGGGGGTGAATTCCCAAAGGGCAAAATGTGCCGATGAGCGGGCAACTTGGCAACTCATTCGGCCAAAGGTTGGAGGAAGCTGACTTTTGAACCGCACTTGAAAAGGCAACAGGAGTTTCCCAGAAGGCATGAGGGGGAAGGGGGGGTCCTAGACCAAGGGAATGGCAGAACCAAAGTGGGGGAGGGGTAAGCGTGCTGACCTTTGGAGGAAAGAGGCATCACAAGGATGGCTGGTGTGCCCAGTGCAAAGAGAAGGGAGGCTAGAAGCAGACCAGGGGCCTGGTCTGATTTTCCTTCTGTGGGAATGCAGCCCTTGTGGAAGCCAGGACCTCAGGCCAGTTTGCAAATCAGCGTGCACCTCAACGAAAACCCTCCCGGGCCTAATGCTTGGCTGGTCTGAGACTAAGACACAGATTATCTGGGCGGGCACCTGCCTTCTGGGTGCTTCACATTGGTGCCGAGGGAGCCCGTGGAGTCCAGAGGGCAGCGTGGCCAGCAGCCTAGCACCACACCCAGCTGCCGTGCAAGGAGCCGCAAGGTATAGTGGGACACCAACCTGGTTTTGCAACCAGAGAGTGGGAATACAAGTTCTTTCCTTTACCCCTATCACTCCTACACGGTAAACATAGCTCATAGGGCCTTTTACAGAAAAAAGAAGAGAGCAGAGAGGAACATCAAAGAAAACAGGAGACAAGGACAACACCTAAACACCCCTGGCTATTCAGAGTCCAGTGAGACAAGGAGTGGAGATCAGAGCTGGAAGGGACCTTAGAGATAAAGTTACTCAATCCTTCTCCTTGCCCTCCCATTTTAGAGAAGAAAAGACTAAGGCCGGGAAATGAGAAGTAGGTTATTCTTATCTCCTTACTGCTTCTGAGCCTGTGAGCTCCTCAACTCAGTTTTGGTGACAGATTCAGAGCTTTCGCCCAGGGCTCTATACACTGAGACAAAATCAGTGCTGTAGGGCTCAGACTGAGAGACTTGGAATATGTCTCCAGGGCAGGCTGAGCCTTAGGTGTTAAAAGGAGATCGGCCCCTCCCAGATAGGAAACAGTCTGTTCCAAGTTGTTAAAAGCCTGTTAGCACTCCATGGAGACTTCTTCCCGAGTACAGTGGAAGCCTGAAAATTTCCTACTACAATGGGGGCTGGGTGAGCGCTTCAATATTTTCCTTCTCTCTCTCTCTCTCCACCCTCCCTTTCTTTCTTTCTCTCCCAACTCCCAACCCCCCCCCCCACACACACACACAGCGCTCTGGATAAACTGCCCACAAAGCTTTAAGGTTCTAGGTGCCAGTAAGTTTTCTCTTCAGCTGAGAAGGACAAAGTGACTCATTCTGTCCATGAGAGGTCACTATACTTCCTCAACGTCCCAGGTCCCCTGAGAGTTCTGCTCCTGTCTCCCACCTGAGCTCTGAACCCAGTCCCAGAGCACGGCGACTCCGGCCACAGCCTCTCTGTTCACTCATGTCTACTCATATCTGTGTTTCCCGCTGACCCTTCCACAGTGCTCTGTGCTGCATCGACACTCAATACATATTTATGAAATGAACATGTGAAAGAATAATGTCACACAGAAATCCAAGACAGACGGATATGCTTTCAACAGCCAAGAACCAGGACTTAGGGAAAACCAAAAGGAAATGGTGTTCCTTCCCACTCAATAGGGATCCTAGCCCCCCAGAAGGTCCCTCTCACCAGTCCTGCAGTATCGGTAATGAAAAGGAGTGTCTGGACTCCACAAGCCTGACTTGCCCCTGAGCTGTGTAGCCTTGAACAAGTGAGTCACACTCTCTGAGCCTCAGTTCTGCCGTTTCAAGTGAGAAGAACAGGTCCGAGATCATGGGGTGCTGGGAAGAGTGAGACAGAACACCCCACGGGAAAGAGTCATACAGTCCTAACCCAGGACGATGTGACATCACTGTGGCTATGCCTGTAAGAGAACAAAGTACGGACCCAGTGTGGGGATGCCTGACCCCTGGCCCAGGGCACAGCCTCTGGCTTAGCCAGCCAACCCCACCTCTGGAGCACTCGTCATTAAGTCAAAGGGTCAGGCGGCCTCCCTCTGGGAGACAGGCTCAGCACATGGAAGTGGGGTGTGTGGTGGGGCGAGGGGCTGGAAAAGCCCTGGGCCCCCAGGATTCAGAGCTCTCTGGAGGAGCACAGGTTCATGTGGAAGGAGGCCACAGCCCTGCTCCCCAGAAGCCCCCCTGCATGGCGCCCAGCAGGGCTGGAGGGGCCCAAGGGTGAGTGAGTGCTGCCCCCACCCAGAGAGTGCTGACAGCAGCACTCATTCCTTTCTCTGCTTGCTCATTACACGTGCACATACTAAGCACCAACTGTGTGCCAGGCCCTGGGCTGCCTGCTAGGTCATTCACTCTTCATTCATTCCTTCAACAACAAGTGTTTGTTGAGTTCTTCCTGTGTGCCAGACACTGTCCTAGGCCCTGCAGATCTAATAGGGAATAATTCACTGTGGCCCTGTTCACATAAAGCTTACAATCCGTTGGAGAAGAGAGACTAAGAAATATATGTTGCAAATTGTGATCAGTAACATGAAGGGATCAGACTGTGGATAGGAAATCGTGCTGGGGACAGGCAAGGGGCACTGAATTAGAGACGGACATGTGAAAAGGACTCTTTGAGTTGGTGAAATATAAGCACCAGCCCCAAGGACTAGAAGAACTCAGCTACGTGTACATTGTGACGGTGGAGGGTGGGGGATGGTCTGGACAGTGTTTCAGGCAGAAGAAACAGCCTGCTAAGGCCACTTGGAAGACAGACCTTGGCGTGTTTAAAGACTCACAGGGGGCCAGTGTGGCTGGAACAGAAGGAAGGGAGAGGGTGGCCAAGCAGGGACAGGTGGTCCACTCTGAGAGCATGTCCAGCTTTGAACAACAAAAGCTTTGGGTCCTTTGAAAGAGACAGACATATGTGTCTGCCCTTCCTTCCCTTCTCGCTCCCTTTAATAAAGGAGAGCAGCCTGTATTGGCAGGTGTTGTGAATTAGTGGAAACTGAGGGTATTTTGTCATCTCTATCAAAAGTGTTCGCACTTTTTGAACAGCAGTTCCACAGCTCAGAACTCACTCGAAGAAAAACTCACTTTGGAGGCACGCAAAAATTACCCGAAGGGATATTTGTGGTAGCACCATTTATAAAGTTATAAGGAATCTAAAAGTCAATCACAGGGAAGAGATTTTAAAAACATAAAGTCTTCCTTAAATAAAGTATTATGCAGCTATTAAGAACACATCTGTAAAATGTTTTTGGAGAGTAGGTTATCATGAAACAACGCCATGTGCATAGACGAGGGATCACGCTGTGGGGGATTCGCCCAACACAGCGTCACACAGCAGCCGCGACAAACTGCTGAGACAGGCAGCGGTAGGGAAGATTTTTAGTGACGTGATAGTGAGTGAAAAAGCAGCAAGTCCTAGAAGTCTATACACGACATCATTCTTTTCTTAATGAAGCAAAAAAAGCAGGCACAAACAACATATAGCATTTATATGACACAGCTCTACATTGTCTTAAAAAAACTAAAGAAATAAGAAATACAAAATTTAGGACTGAGTTATCTCTGCAGAAGCAGGGCCCAGAGCACACGGACAGATGTGAATTACTGGTAAGATTTTAATTCTCGGGGTGAGTGGTAGGTTCATAGTCACTTATTAGGTTATTTACAAATAAAACAAATAAGCAAACAAAAAATCAAATAAGGTTATGCATAGACCAGTGATGATAGCATGTAGGGAACATTATGATAATAAATATTCAATTGTATGTGGCCTGGTCTCAATTTTATTTTAAAAAATACACATACACATAAATATACAATCATGTACCAAAAAAGTGACATTTCCATCAATGATGGGCCACATATACAACAGTAGTTCTATAAGATCATAATGCTGTATTTTCACTGTACCTTTTCTACGTTTAGATACACAAGTCCTTACCTGTGTGTTACAACTGCCTGCAGTGCTCAGCACAGTAACAAGCTGCACAGGTGGGTGGCCTGTGAGCCACGGGCTATGCCACACAGCCCAAGTGTGCCGGGGCCATACCCCCTAGGTCACTGTGATGTCCGCACAGCAACAAAAGCACCTAATGACGCATTTCTCAGAGCGTATCCCTGCTGTTAAGCGACACAGGACTATATACCTATTGAAAGCAGACAAGAAAGCAATACACTGAAATGGCAATAATCATTTCAGAATGATTTTTATATTACTTGCACTTTTCTATTTCTACAACAAATGTGTTTTACAATTAGAACAAAGAGTTGTTTCAAAAGAGAAGGCTAATTCAAATGGCACCTATAACTTGTTCTAGAGGCCAAGAAGCCAAGAGGGACCAGAAGGGGGAGTGGGAGACCCCATAGGCCGGGAGGTTGGTGCAGGGGTGGGGCTGTTACTGATGCGACCATGGGGAGGCCACTGGCTACCCCGTTCCAGGCTGACTCTTCTCTTGTGCTTTCTACCTCCCGTTTCAGCCATCCGTGTGGATTCCTTGTCCAGAGTAACAACTGCTTCCCCCTTTTCCCACCCTCTGCATCTAGGAGAAAGAAGGCTCCTTAAAGACGTAAATAGTGAAATGAATGGATCAATAAAACCAATTGACCATTCAGTAAATTCCTTTTGGCCGAAGGTTTTTATTTTTACTTTTTGAATCAGGAAACAATTACACAGAGACTGTGAGATAATCAATTTTGTTTGTGGTCATATTGTTACACAGCACAGGATACTGATACAAGGTTAGAATAGGGGCTGTGGGAGAACAGAGGAGGGAGAAGCTAGTTTTGGGACATCAAGAGGGGCTTCCAGGGGGAGGTGCCATGGGAAGCGCTGTGGAAGCACGGTGCGTGCACAGGCTCTCCTCTGCCCCTCCATGCCGCAGGCCTGCCCCCTCCAGCACCATCTGGGACCTGGGACCTGGTTGTGTCTGCCCAGTTCTGGGATCCAGTTGGCAGGCTTCTTTGCCTCTCACAATAAGCCAGGAGAGCCAACCTGAACCTTCTTAGTAATAAACATTCTATTCGGGCCCCCACTTGCTATTATTTCTTTTTATTTCTCGATTGTTGAGAACTGGAGGGTACTGTTTACTGGGGGTTCCCTTAGAGCAGTGTGGGAGCAATACAGTGGGGGAGAAGTGGGGAGGGAGACAGAGGGCACAGTGTGGAAGTCCACGAGTTCAGGCTCGAGAAGTTAGACACAGGCCATGGAGAGCCACAAAGAGTCTGTGTGTCTTTGTGGGTAGAAATCACGCCACAGGGCATGTGCCTCCTTGGCCAAAAATGCCTTTGGTTTTCCTTAACTCTGCACAGTTTGGTTGTATGCCTGTGATCAACTTGGGTTGCGGTGGTCTTGGGCCAGGGAGCATGTATGCAAGCACGGGATTATGCGGGTGCAGGTCTATGCAGGCTTGCTGCAAGCCCGTGTCTACAGATCTGTTGTCTCCCCATGTTCCAACATGTCATCTGGTGGTACATATGTTTCTTTGTGCGTCTGAATATATTTGAATGTCCTATGTTTTCATGTAAGCCATAACTTGTGAGGGTGTTAAGAGAGGATAATATCAGTTAACGTTTATAGAGTGCTTAGTATGCACCAGGAGCTCTGCTAAAATCTTTATGTTCATTTTCTCATTTTTATCCTCATGATGACACCTTGAAATTCACTTACCCCACTTTTAGTTATCCCACTTTACAGCTGAGGAAACTGCGGCTCAAAGAGGTTAAGAAGCAAACCCAAGGTCATACTTTTAGCAAAAGGTGGTCAGGAGCAGACTGAGGCTTTCTGATTCCCACCCTGTCCACGTTTGTCCTTGTGAGTCGGTGAGTATGTGACCATGTGCCTGGGTCTTCTCATGGGTCCTGAATGCCTGTGCACCAGGTTTATCTGAACCCACGTGACCAGGCCATCCTTGTTTCTCTATGTGCTTATAGGCACCGTGTGTCTGCATGGCTCGTGGCATCTATCTGTGTCCGTATGTCCATGCATAACTGTGTGCATCCTGGTGGCCCGTGCACATTTGTATGAATCAATGTGTCTGTGTGTCTCTGGCTGCCTCTATGTGTCCGTGCATCTGCACACACCCGTGGGGAGTTGGGCGGGACTCAGAGCCACATCTGGCTCTGACAGGCTGCCTATTGGGAGAGGACGACTGCAACATTAATCCCCGCCGTGCGAGCTGTGTGTGCCTCCTGCCCTCAGAAGCTGGGAGAAATCCAACAGACACCCTGCTCCGCGGCAGGCAGGCAGGCAGGCAGGCGGCACTGCTGGGGGCCTGGCTGGGTTTATTTTCAGCAACCGAGAAGGCCCTGCGGCATTTAATTAATTCCACTCCCTATGTAAACACCAGCAACACAGGGCTGCAAAGGCAGAAGCATGTCCCGCCTTGTGCCCCCCACGCTGCCAGGCACGGGGACTTCACTGTGGTGACCGCATGTGTGTGCCTGACCGCCCGCCACAATGAGCTTCTCCGTTCTGCCACTGCGTCTCCCCCAGAATCTCTTCCCCTCCTCTCCACCCTGTGGCATCTCCCCTGGCTCAGGCCTTGCCAGCTGCAGCCTGGACCCCTTCAAAAGTCTCAGAGAGGGAGTCCCTGCACCCAGCTCCGTCCAGTGGTACACCCTCCTGTAGGGGCGAAGGAGAAGCTTCGAAAATGCAGGTCCGTCCAATGTTTGGTTCTGACAGGCTGCTGACTGCCACGCCACTGGGGGTGTCTGTGTGTGCAACAGTCACCTTGTGTCTCACACAGAGAGCACCTGTCACGGCTCCCGAGGCCTGGGTTGCAGTCTGGCTTCACCGCGAGAGAGCTCTATGAAGGCTGAAATGCCACGCGGCTACCCGGGGGAGCAGGGGTCCCACAGACCTCCAAACCAGGTCAATCTGGGAACAGCCATAACCTGGTAGATTGTGGGGAATAGTTGGTAGTTTGTGGATTTTTATTTTGAGGAAGAGGAAGGTAAGAGTGAGCAAGAGGCACCTGGAGGGAGTCAGCGGCCTCAGGGATTGAGAGGAACCCTGGAGAAGCTGCTCATTTCCAGAACACTTGGCAGGTCCCCACACCATGTGCTAACAATGTGACCTTGGGCAAGTCACTTAATAACACAGCGATCTTTCTCCAAGTGTGCGCTTTCCTTTAAAAACTTACAAACGATAATTGCCACTCTGGTAGCTCTCACTTTTTAAGACACAGTGCTGAGTGCCTGATGTCTTCACCCACTGGCGCCTCACAACACCCTGTCAGCTCTCTGCCTCCATGCCCCCAGGTTGTAGGGAGGAAATGGGGGTTCAGAGGTGTTAAGTATCTTGTCCAAGGCCACACCCGGGCTAAGCAGCAGAGTCGGGATTTAATCCCAAGTCAGGCTTCTCCCAGAGCCCCGCTCTTGACTTTGGCTCAGGTCTCTAGCTCGAAATACTGGTATTCTGGCCTTGATGTTCAAGTTCATTTTCAGTCCTTGAGAGTTTTAATTCGCTGAAACTCATCCCTCCTGGCAACAAGACAGAGACATAACTAGGGTAGGAAGTAGAAAAGGGAGGAGGAGACAAAGCAGAGCTGGAGGAGACTCCGGGATGGAGGTGAGCATGGCCTGGATTTGGGAGCCCAACACAGGGCTGGGGCTGCTTCTCTGAGATCCTGGAGGGACCAGGAGCCTGAAGCCCTCAGCTGTGTCACACAAACAGGACATCTGGACGGCTAGCCGCCCAGAATAAATGAACGCCTCGGGGCATATGTAGCGTTCTGCACCAAAGCAAAACACATTTACAAACTTCTTGTTCCAACTACAGGGAGGCAGATGGTCAGAGGATGGCAAATGCAAACACACTGTTCAGTCTCCATGATGTCTCACTTAGATGTGTAAATGCCACTGGCTTTCTCTTTAGTTAGCGAGTTGCTTTTATTGCTCATTTTAGTGAAAGTAAAAATTATGCACAAACCATTTGGGAGGTCCATGCCTACTTGACTTTCCCAGAAGCTCTGAAGTTCCCGAGCCATGAATTCTCTTTCCATGGGGATTTTAGGAAGCCAAGCCTGGTGGCTTGAAAGGGATGACTGTGCCCAGCTCCCAGGGCTGGTGGGAGGATGAAATGTGGCCAGGTGCATGGAAATACATTCTCAAAGCACTGGATCAACACTGTGATGGTTATATAATGGGAAAGCCTCGCAGCGCTAGTCGTTAGGGTAGTCCGTAAATAGTCTGGTTCTCCAATCTTCCCAGAGCCCTGTAGGGTGGCTCTTTCCTACCCTCTTGGAAAGCAGCAGTGGCCATGGGATTTGCTTCAATCAATGAAATGTGAATGGAAATGGTGCCTGACACTTCTGGGCAGCAGCTTTAAGAACCAGTGTGAAATCTGCTTGACCTCTTTCCCTCTCTGTATCTGCACAGTGGCTGCTCTGAGGCCCCCAGCTGATTTGTGATGGTCACGTAGTACAGATGAGACATAAATCTTTCTTGTTTGAAGCTACTAAGAGTTTTAGGGTTGCTCGTTCCAGCAGCACAGTCTAGCTAGTCTGACGATAACCTCCCACAACCCGCTGGTGGTCCCCAGAGGCACAGGGCGAAAGGCATCTGGTTCTCCCAACTCTTCCAGTGCTGTCAGACTCCAGCCCTATGGTCCCTTCTCCACACAGCAGCCAAAGTCCTCTTTGTAAGACACAAAGTTGATCACGGCACCCACCCCACCCCACATGGAGCACCCAGCAACTCAAAGCCTGATCATAGCACACCCCTCCCTGGCCACTCAAAACCACGAAGTATAAGGTCCGAGGACTTCATAGACCTGGCCCAGCCCATCCTTCCAGCCTCTGCTCTCGCCACCTCTTGCTTCGTACTCTCAGCCCCCTTCAGACCAAAATGATTTCACTCAAAGGGGCCATGTTTTCTCTCACCTCCAGAACTTTACATATGATGTTCCCTATACCTAAAACACTCTTCCCTGTCCTCCTCACTTAACCAACTCCTACACATCTTTTGTGCCTCAGCTTAGCTTCCATCTCCTCCAGGAAGCCCTCCCTGACTCGCAGGCTAGTCTACGTGTGTCCACTCTTACAGTCTGTATCACTGTCTACTTTCTGTTTACTTGCAGCCCCTCCTTGTACACTGTGGACTCAAGAGCAAGGGCTGGGTGTGCTTTGCTCCCTGTGCTGTCTCCGGTGCCCATGGCAGCATTCGCCCTGTGGGAACTGTCAGGCAGGACGCGTGAATGGGTGGGGAGCCCCTCCATGCACAGGTTCTCTGATGCTGGGCGGGGCAGTGGCTTAACGAAGCAGGGGCAGCTTCTATATGTGCCCTCCTCCCAAATCTCTGGCCTGAAGTGGGCAGGCAGGGAATTCATGGTGATAAATGGAGGCCTTTCAAGTGGCTCAGTGGCCAGGACACTTGGAGGGCAGCAGCCTGGGGCCTCCTGGGGGCTAATGGTTTTCAGGAGCAGTTTGGAAAGGAGTCCTGCAAACAGCCGAAGGAAAACATAACCTCTCCAGGCTCCCTCTGTCCTGAGTGCTCAGCCGAGATAGAGCTCAAAGGAGCTTAATGAATTATTATATCCACATTTCTTGCTGATAAATGAGTCTCATGCTCCATTACCAAATGCTGGTTGTAATATTTAATCAAAGTCTAGTTTTATGCATCAGTTGGTTTTGGAAATAATATTTATGGGTCTGGAATGCCTTCAACCTTCAGGCATATGGCTGAAGAGAATCTCTGTTATGCAGCTATGGGACAAGAACATAGGAAGTGAGATAAAGACACTTTGAAGTTCACTTTTGCTTGCTCAAGGCCAAGTCCTCTACCAGATATCAGAGATGCCAGGATATATATAAACTAGTTCTTTCACACCCAGGACCCATCCTCAGGTCCACACCTTTGCCCTAAGATACTTCCATCCTCACCCAAACCCATCAGTTCAAACCTGATTCATCATCTAAATCACCTCCTCCAGGGAGCCCTCTGGGACCACCCAGCCCCCAGGGATCTCCTCTCCTTTAAGCTGTACCTGCTGTCTGCCTCCACGGGGAGCACATGTGCTGTTCTGCACCAGTAACGAGCTTCACCCCTGCAAGTCCTGGCCATTCCACTGGACTGTGGGCTCCCCTGGGGCAGGCAGAGTCTGCTTCTTATTTCTCTCTACCTCTCCTCATTGCTAGACACCTAGCTGGTGTTAGGGAAAGTCCATTTGATGGACAGAATTGACTTCATAACCTTGGGACCTTGTGCACAAAGGAAGTTCAAAAGTTATCTGATTCTATTATAAATCACTCCCTGAATTTTGCTCTTGTCCCTGTGCTCTCTGTCTCAGTGAATATGACAAGCCACAGACCTGGAAGACATCCATGAGTCCTCCCTCTGCCTCTTTCAACTGTTCCTTCCTTCATTCATTCTTCTATTCCTTCAACAATGATAACAATAAAAAATGTACTATCTGCTTACTCGCTGCCAGGCCCCGTGCTCAGGTCTGGGGCCAGAAATGGTGGATTAGCCAGAATTTGTCTAGTGGGGATTTTACCTTCTACATGTTATTCGTATTGTTTTTCTCTTGTTCATCCCCAAGGCCCTGCCTCCAGCAGTCCCCAACTCCACACCATCATTATCACACCCGGTCAACGGTTTTGAGACTGTGGAAGTGGGAGGGAGGGAAGGTAGAGAAAGCATGGAGGCCAGAAAGGCTAGGGTCTAGCTCCCTATGAGGACTTGGATAAGCCTCTCCCTCTCTAAACCGCAGTTTCTTCAAATGTAAAGTAGGCTGATAATCCACACCTTGAGTGCACATCTACCTTGGAGGCAGATTGGAAAGTAACGATGGGAACCATTTCTGAACAGACCAAGCACATTACAGGTATCAACACAATCAGGGGCAGGCAGCAGTTCCTATTCTCATTTTGCAACATGGAGACTGAGGCTCAGAGAGGCTAAGTGGCTTGCCCAAGGTCACACAGCTCTAAGTGTAGAAATGGAACTCCATACGCAGGGTTGTATACGCTGATTGACCGACCCCAGAGCCCCTGATCTTAACCTTAACATTCTACTAGCTGTGTCAGCCTGTGGGGGGTGTACTTATTATGACTAATGGCTTTACCTGTGGCTTTCAGTGGAGTGGGGCTAGGGAGTGATGACTCAGTTTCCCCTAAGTAGGGAACAAGAGATACCCTGTCTTTCAAGGTAATTGCACTTAAATCTCCAACATGTCAAATATTTTCAGGGTCTTCACCACAAGTGAAGGGTGTGAAAGCCCGTGTGAAAGTCCTGGGGGCTTGACTATGTGAGAAAGCCAGTGAACAGCCTTAACCTGAGCAAAGCCAAGGGTGCCGAGCGCAAACAGTATCACTGCAGACAGGGGCACCTGGGGAAGTCGGCCTGCTTCCCATCAGCGCTGGAGAGCAGCGGAGGAAGGGAGTAAATCAGGCGAGGACGGGGCCAGGTTCCTGTCTCCCAGAACCGCCTTTAGGCCTCTTCCCCCAGCTCCCTCCGAACCAGTCCTAGGTGCTCCCCGCCACCCCCGACAGCTTCCTCTCTCATTAGGATTTCTCTGACAACCCTGAGGATTTACAACGTGAAATGTTTCCATTTCCCTGACATGATGTCTCTGCTTCAAAGCACCCGCGCCTGCCCTCCGGAGCCCGGGATGAAGGTGACTTCACGAGGGAGACAAATGAATCAAGCGCTGACACCCATCCCTTTCTTTCTCCCTGTAATACATCTGTTTATTATTGAACGGGGGCTTGCATGGTTTCATGATGAATTGTCTTCTTCTCTGTAGCTGTGTCCCCAGACGGCTGGGAAGGCTAAAGTGTCTTCCAGGAGCATCTGCTTTTGATCTCTGGTCCTTTTAAATCTTGGGTTAAAATCTTTAGCCTGATGGGCCCGAAAGGAGGCTTCCAGCAGCAAAGGAGCAGCAAAGGAGCGTTAAAACCCTCAGAGAGGATCATCTGGGTTCTCTCCAGAGACAGCCTTGCAGGATTCCCTCGCACAGGCTGCAAATAGATTGTTTGGACGGGGGCCCTGCTTTGGGTCTGACGGCAGGTTCTCATGTGCAAAGTGCAGTGCCCTTGGGGCCCTAGGAGGGGAGCGGAGGCTCAGGCTGTTTGCCCATGCAGGGCTGGGTGCTGCCTGGAGAGAAGCTGAGCCTGTGGTCCCCTGGTCAAAAGAGCGCCAGTCACCTGCCATTCCTTCCTCCTGTGCCCTCGGAAGGTCTCCTCTGAAATGTTGCTTCTTCAGGAAAAGTGCTCTTGACCACCTCCAACCTGGGAGTGACTGTGACTGCCACCTGCTCACCAGACCTACATCTGTTTCTTCCTGGGCACACGGCATGACTGCCTTTCCCAGCCTCCCCTGCAGGTAGACGCAGCCACATGACTCATTCTGGCCAATGGAATGTGAGGCCACTTCCAGGCCTGGCCCCTTAGACCCTCCCCAGTGCGATTCTCGTCCCTTCCCACAGATGCTGATTGAGTGTCTCTGCCCAGCACAGAGCCTCTGTCCACTTGGGGCCCTGAGTTTTCCCTCGTCCACTGGGAATACTCACAGTGGGACTGAGAAGCCACTGAAATAGGGGGCTTGTTCTCACAACAGTTAGTGTGACCCTAGATTTGGTCTAGGGTGTAGGTCTAGGGTGACCACAGTATAGACCCTCTGGTCTACACTGCCCCAGCCCTGCACTTCTCGATTGTACTCAGCACCCTTGATATTGTTTCACTCTCTGGAGTAATTTGTATGACACCTGTCTCTCCCACGAGACAGTGTCCTCCCCGAGGGTAGAGATGGTTTCTCTCTTTCACCACTGAAGGTGTGAACCTAACACAGCACCTGGCACACAGAAAGAGTCCAAAGAACAACTATCAGATGACTGGCTGAATCCCCCCGAGACCCAGGACACCCCTTAGCCCTGTGGCAGCTGCCCAGAAAGTGGGGTCAGAAGTCTGGTTTAGAGCCCAGCTCTGCCCAGCCTCACAGGAGCTGAGTACCCTCAGTCATTTTGTGTCTCTTCTCTAAGCCTCAGTTCTCCCTATTTGCCCACTGAAACAGAATGTTCTCACTTCTCTGGGTTTTGGAGGAAATAAAGGACAAAGAGCACATGGAACTGCCAAGTTCAGTGTGTGGCTTGGGGTGCCTATGTAACGTTGATGGCAGGAACCTGAATCTTAGAACAGATAGTTTGGTGAGACCCCAGAAATGACCTGGGCCAATGCTGACTCTGTGTATAGCCAACTGTGAGGACGGTAAGGCAGATGTCACCAGGAGTTGGTCTGAATAAGACCCAGAGAGGGTTAGCTACTGGGTCAAAGAAGCACAGCTGCTGAGAATCCTGGTGACTATGCATTTGGTGGCAGGATTACTCCCCAGGTCTCCGGAACCCTGGACTAGGGTATTTCCACCTCCACACCCCTCCCCTGACGCTGCAGGCATGGGCTCTGCAGCCAGGTGGTATCTCGCTGCTGACCAGCTGGGCACTGTGGGCTTGGCCTTTACCCTCTCTGGGCCTCAGCTTCCCCATTTTATAGACGAGGAAGACGATATTCACACCTTAAAGCTGCGGTGTAGATTAAGGGTCAGAATTTGTGCATGTGCCTAGCACAGCCTCTGATCTGGAGGTGGCCCCCACAAAGCAAATTATTAGCTCCTTTTGTTCTCTGAGATTCTTATGACCTGCATGGCATTAAGTCTCTGACTATCGCTGGCTGAGTCTCCTTTTTCTCATCTGTACAGGAGGCCCTGGCTGCCTCACCAACCTGCTGTGACCACTGAAGCAAGCATAGATGTCTCTCTGCTTTGCGGACTACAGAGTGTGCTACATGTGTGAGTTGTCACTAACAACAATTAGTAGATGAGTGGTTGTAATAATGACATCAGTAGCAGTGGTCACAGGATCAGAGTCGGCTGGCAGTAGCGGTGGCTGTGATAGATGCAAAAGCAGTGAGGGTGACCGTGCCTACCCATGTCCCAGAAGTGGCAGTGGCAATGGCTGGCATGGTCACGGAGGTGGCAGTTACATAGAAGTGGCAGCTGCGATAGGCTGGTGTCAGCAGAGGTGGTAGAGGCTGTCACTGTGCTCAAGCCACACCAGCCTCCTCTCTGGTGCCAGGCCCCGTGGAGCCTGCTCTCCTGGGAGGTGCTGCCATCCACGTGGAGGCTCTGTCACAGGGGGATGTAGGAGTCAGAGAGTTCATACGAAGGGAGAGCTCGGGCTGCAGACAGAATGTAGACCTCCTTGGCGTAGAGCAATAATGGAGATGTGCAAAAGAAGAGAAGAGGGCTGAGGATGGGGCTTTGGGACCCTCCAAAGTTTAGAGGTCAAGGAGGTGAGAAGGAACCCATGAGGGGACTGAGGAGTGGCCCAAGATGCAGGAGGAGAGCTGAGGGAGGTGCCTCAGGTGTTTCAGGAAGGAGGGTGTGCTGATCCACGGAAGATTAGGTCTGGGAGATGACCGCTGGATCCATCCACGTGCGTGCCGGCGGGCGGTGATGACAACTGCAGGGTGGACGGTGGAATGGGGAGGAAATGGAAGCCACCATCAGGATGCAGACCACGGAGCAGCAGGTACAAACCTAGTCTCCAGTTTTAGGGCCTTAGGAAGTGCAGTTTGACACGCAAAGCTTTTAAAATTTTATGAGAGCATCCAGAGGAGGAGGAAGGGGGAAAACGGTACGCGAGTGGGACTGATTTATACACACCACAGAACTGCACAAATGGTGCCGAGGGCCCCGGGCACCCTGCAGAAGCCGCCTGAAGTCAGTGTCCAGATGCAATGTCATCTGGCCAGATGGCTCCTCCGACGGTGGACAGGTCTCGTTTCCCCTGGGTTACCAAGAGGAGTGGATGAAGTTATTATCTTCTTTATTGTTTTCTGTTTCAGCTGATCCTACATAAAGTTTGCAAATATCTAAAACGTCTAATTTGCTTTCTAGGAATTGCTGTCCTCCCCACCCTGACTGCCGTGCAACACGACAGAGTGCTCCCCCGGGACGTCCCCGGGTGCAGGCGGAGGGAGCGCGTGGGAAGAACACCGGCCAACATTGGGCTTGCGGAGAAGCCTCACTCCACACTGTCAAGCCAGGGCACGGTGGACAAATAACTTGATTTTCCTGGGCATCCGCTTTTCAGGAAAGCCCCACTCACGTGCACCCTCACTCCAGGCTGGCGCAGGTTCCCCTGTTCAGCCATGCTCTCAGCACACTTGTCCTGCATTTCCACGCCCGTGAGCTGTGGACAGTCTGCTGGAAGCTCCTTGAGGGAGCACCTGTGTTTGACGATGTGTCACTAATGCAGTTGCTGAATATATGCATAGTGGCCACCTTCCTGGGGTTGTTCCAGGGACTAAAGAGGAGGTACGAGAAAGTTCCCCATCTACAGCTTGCTAGAGGAGGGGCTCGGCCGTGTCTGTGAACTGCCTGGATTCATCAGAGGGGCGGACTCTTGGATTCTATGAGGGCCCAACTTGTCTGGCTGCTCCAGGATCCTGGTTTGGGTGATGGGGTCTCCAAAAAGTGATTTTTTTGAGACAATAGCTTTCTAGGCTTGGCATCATCGCCATAGTTGAGGACAGGTCTCTCATACCCCAACCCTCCCAGATAGCTGCTGGGGATCCACCCTCTGAGAAGTAACTGTACTCCTCCGTGAGCGTGGTTACATTCTCAGCCTAGATTCACTCACGCGTATTCTTTCTTTTCTTCAATGATCTGAAGCATATCATTACACGCTCAGCACATGCGGGCACTGTTCTGTAGGCTGGGGGTACAGTGACAAGGAGTGTGGGGCGGGGTGCTGTGGACACAGAGCAAGAATCCTCGGGACCCTGGACCTGAGAGCCAAACTGCCTTGGTTCACATCCTGGCCCTGACATAGCATGACCTTGGGCAAGTGACCGAACTTCTCTGTGCCCCAATTTCTAGATAAAATGGTATGTAGTCACTGGGTTTGGGAGGATTAAACAAGTTAATCACATAAAATGCTTTAAACAGTGCTGGCACATGGTCAGTAAGTTCTTGCTATTCTTGTAGCAGTGAACACGGCAAAGACCCTTTCCTCGAAGGGGAGGTGGAGGAAAAAGATAAGGCAGTCAGGAGGGCTTCTCTGAGGAAGTGATAATTGAGCAGAGTGGTGAACAGATTTCCGACCACACAGGACTGAGCTGTGTGGCTGCCAGGGGAACAAGTGGTCCAGGCAGAGGAACAGCAAGTGTGGGTACCAGGCCTGGTGAGCCCGTCCCCAGTGGGAGGCAGGCCTCCCTCTTATTTCCCCTACGATCCTTTTCTCAAACTCTGCAGAGCACTGGCGCGAATGGGTGGGATTTGGGACAGGTCTGTATTCCCAGCCCACTTTGTCCTCCCCATGTTCCTATTCTCTGGCTCCTACCTCACCTGAGCCTTCATCCTTCTCTAACCTGAGGTCTCGTCTTGCACAGGGCAGGGCAGGGCAGAGCAGGGCAGGGCAGGGCAGGGCAGGGGGGTGGAGGGCCAAGAGTCCGGGCCCTGGGGCTTCTGCTCAGCCTTGGTTTTCCCATCTGTGAAATAAGGGGCTTGCGTCCTGGCAGCATGGGGACTCTGTGGCTCTGTGATCTCCACGGTGGTCTTGGAAGCAGGCACAGAGTGATCTCAAGAACAATTAGGGGATTCCAGGCATGCTGCCTGCGGTTCTCCTTCTGCACAGCCCCTGGGACAGGAAGAAAGAATGGGAAGGGACCTTCCAGGCTCCCTGTCACTGCCCACCCAACCTGGAAGACTCACATCGATGGAGAAGGCTCTGGGCACAAGCTGGACCACAGACAGCCTCACAGTCAAGGGCTCAGGGGCTGGGCTGGCTGGTTGCTGTAGTTTTGTTACAAGTGCTTTCTGAGCAGCTGATATGTGTCTACGAAGAGTTCCAGGGGCCTCAGAGGAGCAGGAGAAGAGGGGTCTCTGCCATGTCTCCAGAGGGAATGGCCAGGCTCCAGGGTCTTGAGTCTGAATCCCAGTTCCACCACTTAGTGTGAGCTACCAGGAGTGACATTTCTCCTGTTTGGGCCTCAGTATTCCCATCTGAAATGTAGGTGCAATGATAATCCCTGCTCATCCTGCCGTGAGGAGTGGAGGGCTGACTAATAATACTAGGAGTGACAATGTTGCTCAGATCTGCTGCAAGGCCATCCTGACCAGATCCATATTAATATTATTGCACAAAACGACTCTGGGCTCAGACACCGCAGATCCAGACCTGGCCCTACCATCAGCTAGATGTGTGTCCTTGGGCAGGTCACATCTTATCTCTGAGCCTGAATTATAGCATCTGTAATACGAGTTCTTGTTATGTGCTATAAAGATTTAGACATGGCAAAATTCACCTTCTTAGTGTACAGTTTTATGATTTTTGACAAACATATAGAAAGAGTCATATATCCACCATCATAATCAGAAAACCAACATCACTCCCCAAAATTCCCCTCATGCCCCTTGCTAGTGATCCCTCCCCCAACCTCAGCAACCACAAACCAGTGATCTGACCCTATAGTCTTCCAGAAAGTCATATACACAAAATTGTATGGTATGTGGCCTTCTGAGTCTGACTTCTTCCACTTAGCATAATGCATTTGAAATTCACCCATTTTTTTTTTTATGTTTATTGCTGAGTAGTGTTTCATGGTGTTCACTGGTTGGAAGGCATTTGAGTTATTTCCAGTTTGGGAAGATTATGAAGCTGCTATAGACATTTGTGACCAGGTTAAAAAAAAAAAAAGATTAACTGAGAGACGCATGGGAAAGTGCTTCTTTGTGAGCTACAAAAAGCCACACACGAGTGGCTATTATTATTGTAGTAGTGCATCATTTAACGATAACTGGCAACACCAGGGTGAAAGAGGCTGCTCCCCTTTTCATGGGATTCTGGGACGCTGAGGTTCTGTTAACACAGCACAATGCCTATGGTACGCAGGAAATTCCCTTAGGAGTCAGGCTGCAGGGAGGGGCTCACGACTGGGAGTATAGGAAGTTCTGTACCGTGCTGGCTTCACTCGAGTCACGTGACGCACTTGGGCCCTGCCGACAAGCAGCGCCTGCGCGCAGAAGGGGCACTGAGGCAGGCAAGTGGCCTCTCCCACAGTGACTCTGCAGGGAGAGAAGGCGGGATGTGGAGAGTTGGAAAAGGAGGCACGTTCTTCTAGTAAGTTAACAAATCGTCCTTGGTACCTGCTGAGAGGAGACAACATGAGCAATGTAGACAGGAGTCTAGTCTGCCTTGCTTTGGTTTCCCCCAAACAGACTCTGCAATAAGGACTCAAGGTCAAAGAGCTAATGTGGGAGACACTCCCCAGAGCACCAGTGAAGAGCTGAGGTGGGGAAAGGAAACAGACAATAAAGAATCTGTGACGCAGCAAGTTGCCAGGTGGGGAGCAGCGAGGTCTCACTGAGAACTTGGGGAGCCCACAGAGCACAGGAGCCTGGGAGTTATCTTTCTCTCGGGGGCCAGAGAGCTGGGGTACTGGCTCACCAAGTCCCCTTGGTCGTTGCTTGGGGGCTGCTCCCTGGGGCCATCACTCCCCTGGCACTTGCAGCCTGCAGCAGCATTCAGCAGAGCAGACTCCCACACACAGAAAAAGCTCTCGAGCGAAGAGGTGCAGGCTGAGCACTGCACTGCAGGCAAGAACAGGTGAGGGGCACGGGTGGGAGAGTGTGGTCAGTGCACCCGGATCAGCTGCCCCACTGCCCTGAAGGAGAGTGCTGTTTATACAAGTCACACAAAGCCGTGACATAAGCCGCGATGGAAGGCTGCTGTGCACTGACCATTGAAATCAACCAGCCTAATGTCAGGGCAAGGGCAAACTCAAGTTCCATGTATTTTACAATTTGTGGTTTCTCTTTTAAATCTGTCATTTTTATAAACATTTCATAAATGGGTAACGTTTATGAGAAATCATAAGTTACAGCTGGATGAAAACATTAAACCAGTGACCAGATCAAGAAACAGAACTTTTCAGTCCCCAGAAGCAAGCCCCTCTTCCCTCAGGCAATCACTATCCTGACTTCTAAAAGCTATTGATTAGTTTTCCTGTTTTTAAACTCATATGGGCTGGGCATGGTGGCTCACACCTGTAATCCCAGCACTTTGGGAGATCGAGGTGGGAGGATTGCTTGAGGTCAAACTTTGGGAAAACAAAGTTTGAGACCAGCTTGGACAACATAGTGAGACCCAGCATCTACAAAAAGTAATATTAAAAAGAAATAGCTACATGTGGTGGCACACTCCTGTAGTCCCAGCTACTCTAGAGGCTGAGGTGGGAGGATCCCTTGAGCCCAGAAGTTCAGGCTGCAGTGAGCTATGACTACACACCACTACACTCAAGCCTGGGCAACAGAGAGAGGCTCTGTCTCTAAAAATAAAATAAAATAAACTTCATAGGAATGGAATCATACAATGTGTATTCTTTTATATTTGGCTTCTTTTTTTAAAAAAACAAACTCAATGTTATGTTAGTGATTCTTTCATAGTTTGCACGTAACTGTAGCTCATTTGTTCTTGTTACTGTATCATATTCCACTGTGAGAACATACAGAATTTATTTATCCATTCTACAGTACTACTGATGTGCATTTGGGTAGTTTCCATTCTCAGCTATTAGGAATAATGATGTTAAGAACATTCTGGCATGTTTTTTTTGGTTGAATATATGTCAGGTTTTTTCCACCAGAAGTGGAACTCTCAGGTCATAGGGTATCTGTAGGCTCAGTTTTAGCAGAGCCTGCCAGTTTTCCGAAGCAGTTGTGTCCCTCTGCACCTCACCAGCAGCATGTGAGAGTTCCAGTTGTGATGCAGGACATTTCCAGCAGGGGAATGGACAAACCAGGAGCAAAGCATGTGGATGTAGAAGTGCAGAAGTAGGTACGGTGTGTTACTCGTTCCGCAAAGAACTTGGGGCAACTTAGTGCATGCACCATGACATGTGCTAGGGACACAGACATGGTTCACATGATGCTTCTGCCCTCGGGGGAATGGCCAGACAGGACCACAGACAACCAGAATGCCAGGTAGGAGGAGCTCAGGAAAAGGAGCTCAGGCAACGAGAGGATAGGAGGGAGGCTCCTAGCCTCCTGCCTTCCTATCCACCACTGCTGTTCTTGCTCAGCTTCCGGCAGGATGCAGTATGTAACAGTGCATCTCCAAGGGTGGGAGATACTCAAAACACCCTCAGGACAAAGTCATGTCCTGTAGTCCCTGCCTCACTCCAAGGTTGTAGATTTGCCACTCACCAAGGGGATTCCCCAGGAGAGGGCTGCAGGGGAGGAAGACCTGAGTTTCACAGCCTAAGCCCCACCCTGGACACAGAGGGTGAGCCCGGGGAATGCACATGGCCTCTGGCGCCCCACTCGCCCCACCCCCAGCTGGGAAGCCCAGTCGCTTCTCCCCAGAGTCACCATAAAGCACAGCCTGTATCTGGTCCCTCCGAGTGAGCGCTGAGCGAGCAGTGGGCTGCCGCGCCGAGCAGACGGAGGCACACATGTTTCCAAGTTCAACAACCTTGATGCCTGGCAGTGGGTGCCCTGGGACTGCCCAGCCCTGGACCCCACCGCCCCCGCCCACCACAGTTAGAGAAAGGCTCCTTGTTGAGGAGAGGAGCTGGTAAGGCTGCCTCCATGTCTGGCTTACCCAGAGGCCAGGTGTTTTGCTCGGCAGCAAATCAGAGCTGTCCTGGAACCAACCCTGTTCAGACTTTGTCACCCCGTCCATCACCCTGGCTTGGCTGCAGGGCCCAAGGTGGCCCCAAACAGAGTTCACTCCTCATTTATTTTCAACATCCCCACTGGGCAGGCTGTATTAAAAGTCTCTTGGAATGATGGTGCCAGAAAGCCCTTAGGTGATCCTCTGGCTGATGGGGTGGGGGCCCATAGGGCAGAGATTTCCTGAGGTCCCATGCCAGGGAGGAGGGGCAAGGATGGAGATGGCACAGGTCCTGTGCACCCCACAGAGCTTCCAGGCCCACCTTCTTGTGCCAGTGTTTGCCTTCCTCCCAGGCCTGCTCATAGCTCCTACTGGGGATTGCCCCACCAATGAAGGGGGGACAACGTCTTGTGTGCCTTGGCCCCAGATGGCAGGACTCATTCCAGCAATGGCTGTCAGGGGCACAGTGCCCAGCACTGGGCCGCACAGGCGCATGTTGTGATCCCCAGCCTCTAAACCACAGGCTGTCCCTGCATCTATCAAGTGTGATCTCTCCTGGCCCTGCCAGCCCCTCCAAACAAGCTATCTTTATGAAATGCAATGACTGCCCTTCATATATTAAAATAACACCTCCCCAAGAAGGACCTCACGTCAGGGCTGCTGCACAAAGGGACATTCACAGGCTGGCAGAGGGAAGCTGGTGGAGGCTTGGCCCAGGGCCCAGAGGGAAGAGATGATGGGGAGCTCAGGGCTCTGGGGTTACAGACAGGAGGGTGGGTTAAGGGAGGCAGGGATGGGGGCTGTGAAGGCTCAAGGCTAACAAAGAAACTCTGGGTTCAACTGAGCCATGCAGCCCCCTCCACCCTGACAGATCAGGCCAGGGCTCCCTCTGAGTGTGACCCTGGGCATGGCTGTTTCCAGCCTGGCCCTAATGCCTGGTCTACGCTGTCCAAACCTCCCTCTGGAATGCAAGCAGGCACCCTGGTGGGGAGGTGGGGATGGAAGAGGTCTCAGATGGTAGGATCTGCTTCCCAAAAATGCTGTAGTGAGAGTGGGCTTAGAGGCCTAGCCTGTGAGTCCACTGAAACCGGGTGGGCTTGGGGAGCCTGGGCTTGCCAGCCTGTCTGTGTCCTGCCCACTGGCTAGTTCACCTTCTCTGAGGTGCCTCCACCTCTCAGCCCGGGGAACGCAGTTGACATTCAGATAGGTCTGGCTTCTGATCCTGGTACTGTCACTTCTTGGGTGAGAAACTCCATCTCCCTTGGCATTAGTTTCCTCATCTGAAAAGTGTGGATCATGGCAACACATTTAAAGTACTTGTCATGAGGATTAAACAAGCTAGTGCCCGTAAAAGTAGCTGCACATAGTAGGTACTCGGTGCTAGTTTTCTTACACTCTCCTGTGTATCAAGACTCTATATAAACTGAGATATTTAACTCAGCTTCCAGAGTTCCTAGTCTAATTAGCAAGGTTGAAAAGCAAGTTTAAATACACACACACACACATACATACACTACTGCAAACACAGAAGAGGAAGGTACTAAGTAAAGTTTTTGAGGCATCAGAATAATATATATACGGAGCCCCTACTATGTGCTGGGCCCTGCTCTTGGTACTTGGGATGTTCGGCATACAGCAGACCCAAGCCCTGCTCTCCTGGGTCTTATGGTGTGTTGTATGTGAAGGGGTAAGACAGACAATGAGCAGAAGACATAGCAAGTAACTTATATAACATGTTAGACAGTGGGAAGTGTTATGGGAAAAGGAGAAAGTGGAGCAGGAACAGGGGACCGGGGACCAGAGCACTGGGGCTGCAGTTTTAAATCGAGTGGTCAGATGACACTGGAATGAGGACATGCAGGAGATGAGGGAGTTGGCCATGCCGATTCCTGAGAAAAGGGTGTTCAAGGCTTGAGAAACAGCCAGAGCAAAGGTCCTAATACAAGATCATGCCTGGCCTGCCCTAGAGACTACAAGGAAGCCAGTGTGGCCAGCGCAGAGGTACTAGATGATCAGAAAGGGAGGGAGCTGGGGCAGTACATCATTCTGGGCCAAGCATCCACTGTGCAGCTGTTCCTTAGGTGGCCATAGAAGGGGTGACCTGAGGATGGCCCTTGATGGATGAGGAATTCACTGAGCCAAGCAGCAGGCAGGCTCATAGGCATGTCTAAAAAATAGGTTCTTCCACAGGTAGAGTCCCGTGGAGGGAGGCTGGCAGGATGGAAGGAGGATTTCTGATGTAAGTGTTGATAATCGGCAAATTGGGTTTGAGGAAGAAATTGCTCTTATTTTAGGCAAGGTGGGCCCACCCCATCTCAGACCCCGCCTTCACTGCTTTTCTTTGCAGGTACAAACCTGTACTCATCCCAGCTCAATCAACGGGGTCCTGCGTGCCCCGTTCACCTGCACAACACACATGCACACACACATGCGTGCACACACACACGTCTGGCCTGCTTCTCTGCCCAGCAACAGCAGGAAGCTGATGCACCAACTACTGCAGCCAACTTTCTCTCTCTCTCTGAGCCTGTCTGCATTCTTAAGATGGGACTGACTATGTCTTCTTCACGGGCTGATTGTTGGTAAGGGTTAAACTAACACGTGCAGAAATGCCTTGCAAACCATGGCATCCTATACAAACAGGAGTGTTAGACATTGGCTTGATACAAGAGAAATGTAATTGAAGTTTACTTTAATTCTATGGGAGCTTTCCTTCCGTATCTACACTATTCCAATTCACTGGATAATCACTCCAACAACACACAGTAGGGCTGGCACAAAGGACATGCTCGGAATGTTTCTGCCGAATGAACGGATGAATTAGCAATTGCAGCAAAGAAAGAATCTGCCTATAAAAGCGGGCAGCCTCCTACATCAGACAGGTCATCCTGGTGAGGAATGCGGAGGAGGCAACTTGCCAGTCAGGGGGCTGTGACCGCGCGGGGGCCCTGACCCCTAATGATGACCAGAAAAACAGAAGCAACCTTCCCTATTCCCCAGGTGGCTGCCCCCGATCTTTGAGCCAGGTTGCTCTGGCTGTCCTCTGATAAAAATCACTACCCTCTCACTTAGGTGCCATTAGGACTAATGATGTGTGATTAGACCTGCTCTGAGTCTCCCATTTGACTGACCCCAGGATGGCAGAGGTTCAGGCTGGAGGCAGCGAAAGAAAAACACACGGAGGAAGGAGACACCGGGGAGCTGAGGCCCCGCTTAGGGTCTGCAGGGAAGCCGGGGAGGCACCAGGCAGCACAGTCAGGAGCGAGCTGGGTATTCGTACCTCCAAGGGGCCTTGTTTGAAGCCAGAAAGAACCTTGCTGGTAACAGGCTCTCACTCCCTCACCTACAATTCTGAAATACAGGAAGCTCTCAAGAACAACAGGTCTTTGGTAACTTGACCTGAACCTGCAAGAGGCCATATATGATCTTGATCTATCCCACTTTTTGTGAATATTCATGTTTTGCTGCACAAACGTTAATGTCTTTGATTACAGGTGCTGCTCCAGGCTCCAACTAGGCATTAAATGATACACGGATACATATCATATTTCACCCTCTAATAGCCAAAAAATTCTGGATTCTGAAACACATGTGGCTTCAAGAGTTTGGGATAAGGGGTTGGGGATGTACTTTCTTCAGCTGCAGATTTCTTTAAATTGCATGTTCCTTCATTGACCCACTCATTCATTCATTCATTCAGCAAGTCTTCACACCCACATTTATCCCTCTGCCATTGGAGAAGGCCCTGGTCATCCACTCATTCATCGGCAAGTGCTCACTGAGCCTTGCTGGATTGTGAGACCCTGAACTGGGCCCAGAAGGGCTCATCTTACACATCCTCTGTCTCTGCACTTGTCCACTGGGCTATGGTCCTCCGTTTCCATCTGACTTCTGCTCCAGGCCAGGGTTCCTATGTGCGCAGGATAGAACCTTCTTCTGCTTGCCCTACAGAGCCTGGCATGCACGTGGGTCTTAGCAAACCAAGCACCCTCAAGGACCTCCTACAGACATGGAGAAGGCCCCCTGTTCTCTAAGGTGTCTGTGCACACCGGGAGCAGCAGGCCACCCAGAGTGGGACCTGGGGAATCATAGACCTGTAGGGCAAGAAGGACCTGCCAGCACTTCTGGTTCAGATGCTTCCAAACAACCCTTTCCCCTCAACCAACACCCTGCCAAGGCCACCTCGAACAGCTGAGACCCACTCCATTACAAACAATGCCTCTCAGGAAATCTGCTATCTGATAAGAGGTTATCCAACTTCCTGGAAATCTACCCATGAATGTTGGGAGCAGTGAGAGACGCAATTTGTTCTAATGGGGGAAAACCAGGGAAGGCTTTCTGGAGGAGGTAATAGTAGAACCTTTTGAAGAAAGCAAAGGATTTTGATAAGCCTCGTGTGTTTGTGTGGTGGTGGTGGTGGTAGGGGTGAGTGGACAGATACGGCATTCCAGGGAAGTGCTTGGGAACAATGATGAGTCCTGGTGGTGGTGGACAGGGTGATGCAGCCCCCAGATCCTGTGTCAGGGAAAGACTTGTTGCCCCAGCTCCCGGCAGTGCTGTCGGAATGCAGCCTTCAACTGTCGGTCCCTTCAGGGTTCGCCTCAGCTGCAGGGCTGCCCTGCTTAAGGTCCAACCCTTCCATGGGTGACCCACATCCAGTGAGACCCGTATCCAGTGGGACCCGTATCCAGTGGGACCCGTATCCAGTGGGACCCATATCCAGTGATGGATCAAGGCAGGTGTATAAAGGCCCAGCTGGCTATTTCAGATCCAAGTCTCCCCATGGGAAAGCACTAGAACCTGCAGCTCAGCTTGACCTCTCCCTCTGCCCATCTGCTTCCTCTCTCCACCCCCTAATAAACATGCACGCGAAACTGCCATGAGTCTGCTCCAGAGAACTCACTGGTGACACTGGGGAGGCTCAGAAGAGGTGCTTGAGGGGACTGTTGGAGACAGGGCTGGGGAGGCAGACAAAGGCCCCCATGCCCTTCAAGTGATAGGACCTGGCCGCCCACAGTGACCCTCTCCCCTCTCAGGCTTATGGTACCCAACACAGGGCCAGCCTACTCACACAGGGGCCCAGGGGATGGTGCCAGAGCCACCAGCTGGCACAAGCCAAGCACGTGATGCTTGCAGACACTCTCCTAGGCACTTTGTACCTGTTACTTAGTTGGACCATCACAACGATGCCACCTGTAGGTCTTACAATTCCTTATTCTTAACAGATGAAGAAACTGAACACTGGGGAGGTCCAGTAATTGCCCAGGTCCTGCAGGTAGGAGGTGGCAGTACCTGGCATTGGATGCAAGTCTGACACCAAGTGCACAAGCCTGTGCAAGTCCCCCAAGGCAGCCCCAAGCTGCCACAGAACAAAAGCACTGTGATCTCTGAGGGCCAAACCTGTTTAAAAACTCTATGTTCTCTAAAGGGAGGAAGTAAAAACCTAGTTTTCTTTTCTTGGTGTTAGCTAAGAGCTAAGATGATGGCCAGGGGTCAGGGCTTCACGTCTGACCTGAGGCTGAGGCCCAGGGATGTGTGGGATTTGGGGTTCAGTCTATGACCATGGGATAGAATTTTTGTCTCGGTAAAATTAACTCACCATGACACTCCTGGAGCCATCCTGCTCTCTCAGTCCAAACACCATCTTTTAAGAGAGAAAGAAGGCAGAAAGGGGTAGGAGGGGGCGCCAAGGAGTAAGGAGAGGGATTTGAAGGGGTCCTATTCAACCTTTTATCCATCATCAAAACCCTCTGTCATTAGGATAGCTGTGCCCGTCTGTCCCATAACATTTACAGACAATCATAAAAGGGAAGGTAATGACTGCAATTACAACTGAAGGGCTGGTTTAATGAATATTAAACAGCTTTGAACATCAAAGTATTGGCTAAAGTGGAAACCTAATATCTCTCCTCTCAGCCCCTTCCGCCCGCGAAAGGGCAAGACAGATGGCCTGCCCTTCTGCAGGGCTGTCAGGAACAATTTGCAAGAGTCACCAAGTGGCACTTTGAGCAAGTCCTTCTGCCTGGAAGCCGGCCCAAGAAATAAAGGGATCTGCCATCATCTTCTCTGCAGCAATCTGCAGGGGGAGAAGAGCCCGCCTCACAGAGGAAACACGGGGCCCATGAGAGGCAGACAGCGGCTACCCTCCTCGGGAGGCCGCTCAGGTAGGACCGAGGGGACAGGATCTTGCTCTACCAGCACGGCTCAGCAGCAGCCCTTCCCAGCCCCTTCCTGATTCTGTCTGCTCACAAGTGCTCTGCCTCTGGTCTGGCTGCTGTACAACGGCCGCCACCTTCCTCACTTCACTCATTTGCCAGATATGTAGAGAGCTGAGCAATCACAGCCCCTGCACTCGGGGAGCTCACAGTCTAATGGGAGAGGCAGACATCCCGGCAGGCTATGCCAGCACAGAGGGACCACAGCCGTGGGGCAGCCTCTAGGGGAAGAGCGGTTCAGGCCAGTGGAGCAGTACATTAACAGGAAGGTGTGTGCCCTCAAAGAACCCAGGGTCTGGTTGGGGACACAGACATGGTGGCAGTCTGCCGGACAAGTGCCATGTGAAAATCCAGGATGAGAGTCAGTTGGGGCTCTCTGACCAATCATGGAAGGCTTCACAGAGGAGATGACCCTGGAACTGAGTATGGAGGAGGGAGACGCTGATCCGTGGGGCAAGGAGGCACAGGGTGCCCTAGGAACAGGCAGCCCCTCTCCCACTAAGCCTCCTCCTCCTGGTCTTTCCACCCACTCCCCCAGCATCACCTTCACCCGGCCGGTTCCCCACGGCTGACCTGGCGCCTGTTGTTCTTGAACCGCTGAACACCTTCCTCCAGGCCCCCCGCAAGCTGCGTCTTCCCTTGCTGGCCCTGACTGGTCTTCGCCAAGAGTTTACTTGGGGACAGGTGCTGTGCTTGCTGCGTTCTCACAGGATCCTTGGTAACTCTCAGCCTCAGGATTACTGAAGAGGCTTCCGATCCCCAGAAACCCAGTCCTCACGTGTGTGCCTGTCTGTAAACCAGGGCCACGGGGTACAGAATGAGGTCCATAAAATGTTATGAACAGGGAGCCTTTTGCTCCCAATGACTGCCAAGCAGGTGGGCAAACGAGGTCCAGAGAAGAACTGAGGCCCCTCCCGCGGAAGGATCCCAGTCCTCAGCAGGCCTTCAGCACCCTCCGCCACTCTATACTCAAGGCCAGCGCTGGACAGTTCCACTTCCTGTGATGACGGAAGTTCTACAGCACATCTGTTACATGTGGCTGCTGAGCACCTGAAATGTGGCTACTGAGACTGAAGAACAGAGTTTTAATTTTGTTTAGCTTTAATTAAATTTGAATAGCTACATGTGGCTAGTGGCTACCATAATGGATTGCACAGGTCTAGCCACAAGCTCATCCTGGTCTCTCAAACATGCCAGATGTTTCCATGCCTCTGGGCTTTGGTATATACCTAAGATTCACCTCCTTGAAGGCGCCTTCCCCAGGCTGCGGGCAACGCCTCCTCCTGCCCACCCCCCCCCAGTGCGTGTGCTTCCCCTGGTCGCAGCACCCGCTGTGTGTAGTGTTGCCTATTTATGTGTCCCTTTCGGCTTCTAGACAGCGACATCTATGGGAGGACACCCTCTGAGGGTGTGCATCCAAATGCCTGGGGGGGCTCCTGCACACCCCTATGTCTGGGGGATCCTACACATCTCTACGCCTGGGGACTCCTGAAAACCCCTATGCCTGGGGACTCCTGCACACCCATGCCTGTGGCTTCTGCACACCCCTATGCCTGGGGGTTTCTGCACACCCCCCATTCCTGCCTTCCACAGAGACCCAGCTGTGCCTCTCCTCCTCCCCAGCTGAGCCTCAGGGTCTTGGTGACCCAGCTGCTGAAGTAGTAAGAAAAACAGCTGAAATCATTTCTCAGGGCAGGGGCTCCTGGTGGGGGGGAGGAGCTTTGTCTGCATGATATCTGTGTCCCCAGTGCCCAGCACAGAGCCAGGCACAGAGATGGGGTACAGATTCTGGGAGGAGAGAGGGATGGAAGCACTGGGAACTGCTGGGGCCAGAGTCAGAAGCTGAGACTCCAGCAAGCAGAAGGCAGCCAGGGGCAGTGAGAGTCTGCCATGGGGGTGGGGTCTGCAGGCAGGTGGAGGGAACTCCCTCTCCAAATCTCCCAGGGTCCCAATGCCGCTCATCACCATAAATGAGAATGGCTGCTAAATCCTGCATTAGGCTGAAAACTTAACACCCAGTAAATATTTATTGATCACATGTAACCCTGATTAACCCTTGGAGTGCCAGAGGCTGGGCCAGGCTGGGCTCCAGGATCCGCCTGCCTTCTTTGGTCAGGCTGGGTCAGGTCACTCTCCTGCTTCTGCCTCCTGCTCCAGAGCACTCTCCCTCAGCCCACACCCATGAGTACACCTCTGGGCTAGACCCTGCGTGACAAATCCATGACTGGGGCTCCCTTAAGGAGCTCATTCTAGGGAAGAAGAGAGATGGGCACATTTCCCTAAAACCTAACTTGAGCATAAAATCGCATGAGCCTGAAGAAGAAGCCGACAGGATATTTACAGAGGGGAAGCGAGGGAGGGCTTCTTCCAGGAGGAGGGATCTGAATATAACCCTGAAGATGGGTGGGAAGAATGTGGTCATGGGTCAGGGCCTGGGAGGCCATTAAGGGATGAGAACAGGGTGACGACAATCAGGATGGGGGAAGCACAGGGTGTGGGGGAGCATGGAGATTAGGAAGTGGACAGGGGAGACGAGGAGTTTAGGTCTTGTTCTGTAGGTGGACACCTGTATCATTAGTTTCCTCCCATTCTGGGACAACTCTCACTGGAGCAGATCCCCAGCCCCCGCCGGAAACCACGTTACTGCACGCCAGCAGTGGAGAGAAACGTGAAGCTGTGCACAAAGTCCACTAACCAAGTGCCCAGATTCTCTCTCTTCACTGAGAGTCTCATCTTCAGAAGAGGACCTGCATTCCCAAGGAGAGACTGGGCTGTCCTCTTTCTCTCCTCCAGCCCAGCACAGGCCTGGAAAGCCGTGTTGACCCATAGACCAGTTGAGAACTCACTTCCAACACCCATCCCTGCCCTTCCCTCTGCCAGGGTGCCCCCAAATCCCTCCCCATCATCCCTGCCTCCGTGCCAGAAATCCCACCATCAGAGCATTGCCCTCCGTATATTATATACTCATTCTGCTTCCGAAATACAGTTTCCTCCACCTTCTCTCCCGACATAGCTGACTCCTAAAGCTGCAAATCACTTAAACTATATTCAGTAAGCCTCGCTGTAAATTAATCAGATTCGATTTAACATACTCCAATTCAACAGAAACCAGTCAACATGTTGAGCCCAGAGCCTGGGCTTCGTGTGGACGACGCAAAGGTAGACAAAAGGCTGAGCCTGCCCTCGCGGAGCTCACAGTCAGAGGGGAGGAGGGGAGACTGCACAAACACCTGAGATCGTGACTGCCAAAGCAGTGACTCAGGGGCAAGGTGTGCTTGAGAAAAAGTACTGAATGAGGCAATAGTGTGTGAGTGCCCGGCTCATGCCTGGAGGGCAGCGCGTTCTCAATAAACAGTGGCCAAGTGTAAACTCCATTCCTTTCCTTCTTTTCTCAAAGGATCCAAGACTTGGGGAACACTACGGTGTGAGGAGCAACGAGAACCAGCTTCTCCGAGGAGCTGGCCAGGCTGGGGCACTGGCGGCCGGGATGGCGAGGGGAGTGGCAGCCAGATGTCTAAACAGGCAGGTACCAAGGTTCCCCCAGCTCAGTCTCTGTCTTTGGGCCTGTTTCTGGTTGGGGCTCTCAGGGAGTAAGTGTCACCACCTACCCCATGTCAGGCAGGCACCCCCGGCCCCTAGCCTCCTGCAGCTGTGCCTCCACTTCGGATGGGAAGCCCACGTTTCACATCTTCATGCCTGACACCACGTGCCTCCCACTCTGTTGCTCTATAGAACCCCTCGTCTTTCTCTTTCTCTCTCTGCATGTCCATCTCTCTGCCTCCCTCTCTCCCTCTCCTCTTTCTCTTTTCCCTCTCTTCCTCTCTTTCTCCCTCCCCCTTGTCCTCAGCCCTTGGTCTCTCTGGCATGCACATGAGAGAATGCAGACATACACGTTTGGGAGGGATCACTGCACAGGCCCCCAACACTGAACCAGTTGCAAAGCGAGCACGACGGAGTGCAAGGCAAGGCTTTAATCCTGGGGAAGGGCTACCTGCTGGTGGTCACATCCCTCCTGGAATCTTGCCAGCCCTGCCCCCTGCACCTGCCACTCTTAGCCCCCGGCATTCTGAGTTACTCCCGGGCTTAGAGGTCTTCACAGTGTTCCTCCTGCCATCTCTCAACTTTGTGTGCCCAGGAACAAGTAAACAACAGCTCAGAGAGTGGCACAGGCTTGCCCGAGGTCACACCACAGGCTTGTGGCAGAGCTGGGATGAGAAGCCAGGCTTCCTGACGCCCGGCTCTGAGTGCTCGGTGCTGCAGTGCCCCCCCACCTCCTGTAACGCTGACGAAGGCCCGGGAAGAAAAACAGCAACGCTGCATCGTGCGGCACACACCGTGCACTGGCCACAGGGCTCAGAGCTTTGCGTGACTCAACATAGAACTCATTTAACTCATTTAATCCTGATAATCCTATGAGGTGGATACTATTATTTTCCCCATTTCACAGACGAGGAAGCTTAGGCTCAGAGAGGTTAAGGAACTTGCCAAAAGTCAACAGCGAGTACACGTTAAAGCTGGATTCAACCGAGGCCATCGTGTCCCCAGCTCCGAGCTCTTAGCCGTGGCGAGATCACGTCTTTCTGAGAGCCAGGGATTCTGATCCCGGTCTGGGGCTGGACCTCCTTCCCCTCCGCTCAGCACTGCTCTCCCCTGGCAGGGTGTAAGCATGGCAGGGCTCCACCAAACCTCCCACGGGGCGGGACCCATTCCCCAAGCCTAGACCAGCTCTGCCGCTTGCTCTGCTCTGCTCGGTAGCAGCCTGGTTGGGGGCTGTCAGCTGGCTGTCAACCACACCACAGGAAACGCGGGATTTCTCTACAGCTGCCCCTACAGTTCAAAGGAACGGGGGCCCAGAATCTTGGCTAGGATGGCCTGTATTATGACAGGTCCAGGAACCTTAAAAGCAAAAGACAGCTTAATAATGCAGCAAAGAAAACACAAGCCCCTGGCCTGGCTCTTGAGGGCAGCCGGGAGCTTAGCGTGGGGACCTGCCAGCACCAATCCCCTGTGCTGTTGGTCTCTCTCTGGTAACAGGCATGGTGTGCCCCAGGGAAACACAGGGCTTGCCCAGTTTCAGCCCCTTCCCCGGGCAATGATGGCCTGCCCCCTGGAATAGGCTCGGAAGTCTCCTGCCTGCACGACAGGCAGCCCATGCGAGCACCAGCCGGGTGTTGGCGTGGGGAGGGGGAGGCGGGGCGAGTCTGGCTCCAATAATGCACATGTTCCAGGCACAAAAGTGCAGCTATTCAGGCGGGGATGCTATAACCTCCAGCAGCTGGGGCTGCGGGGCCCAGGCTGCCTTGGCAAATACACTTTCATGCTTATTAGAAACACTTTCTTTCATGACCGGGGATTTGGTTATTAGTTGGGCTGAGCTACTAACATGGCTTTTTACAAGGGAGTCTTATGGTCACTGGATTTGCTTTTCTAGCTCTCCTCAAACCACTGAATAAAGAAGATATTAAACCAAGAACAGGTGGGCCTACCTCTCTTAAATAAAACTTCTGAGAACAGGAATTAATATAATATCAAAAATTATTTGTTGAGTACCTATTCTGTGCCCTGCACCCACCAGGCACCTTTCACATTCCCTGTACTCCTTCCACTTAACAGATGAGGAAACTGAGGCTCAGGCAGGACTCAGGGCTTGGGGACCCCTTGTAAATACAGAAGGGAGAGGGGATTTGAACCTGGTTTGTGTGACTTTTGGGCCTGGTGCTTTTTCCATGACACCAGGTCAGGAGGGAGAAGCTGGTGTCCCAGCGCATGGTTTGCTCTCACTCTTCACCCACCTAAAGGAGAGGATACCAGGACCCTGGAGACACGAGGGAAGCAGAAGAAGGCGTCCTTATTCCAGAAACCCAGTTGACAGGGAAACCTTCATGATGTTTCATTTGACCTGCTTCCTTTCTGTGTACTGAGCTTCAAGGGTCCTTCCAGCAATAAAGCTAAGCAAGTGCAGGATGCTGGAGGCATAATGCCTTAGAACCTGCCTGGTAAGGAAAGTCTGGGCACCTCAGTGTGGGTAGGATGAGGAAAAAGGAACTAATTAAAGGTTTTGCCTCTTCTGCCCCTCCAAATTTTGTGGATTTTTTTTTCTTTTCTCATTAAAAAGTAACCTGAGAAGTGTTCTTGCCCATGAAACTGTGGAAACTTGGGAATGATCTAAATGCACTCTGTGGCCATTAGAAATGACACCATGGATATGTATTTACTGGAGGGGCAAGATGTGCACGATATATGGCGAATTGAATAAAGGAGGTTTCTGCAGACTATGTATAGTAACGATCCCATTTTTATAAATATGTACTCATTTATATGCATATGTAAAGAGAGACACAGGTTTGCAAGGGGGGGGAGATGTCTAGAAGGATAGACATCAAATGGTAACAGTGGTTATCCCACCAGAGGGTGGAATTTTATATTTTTTGTTTGTGCCTTTTACAGTGATTATGTGCTACATAATAATACATACTAGTATAGTTTGTTTTTTATAAGAGGAGAAAAATAGAAAAAACTTTGCAATCACATCATTGATGGGGTGAACTTAGGGCAATCACAAAGTCCTCTGAGCTGCAGCTTCCTCCTCCCCCTACTCCAGAGTCAGTGCACGGGTTACATAAATCACACGAAAGGACTTGCAGCGCGGACCGTTCCGTCTGCACGGGCTCCTATTCTCTGCCTCCTGTGCCGCTCCCTTCTCTCGTTTCCCGTCTCTCGCTACCTCTGTATCCTCTTTTCCTCCTGTATCCTGTCTGCAGCTCTTTCCCCTCCAAGCCTCTCTGGTCTTTTCTTCAGCCCAGGCACACAAGTCCCATCGATGCCCCAGCTGGGCAGCAGCAGAGCCTGCGGGGCCCTGGATTCTCACATCGCGTGTGCTGACCGTCTGGGGACGGGGCAGTTCCAGCATTCTGGAACACCTGCCCCTCGCGGCCCTTTTCCAGGCCCAGCTACGCAAGGAGGCGTGTCTCAGACAGCTCTGTCTGAAATGCAGCTTCCAGAGACGAGCAGACTTACTTCACTGAGCTGCAGTGTGTGAATCTAGGCTGGCAGAGAGAGGTGGATGTAAGGAAGGTCCTTCTGACCTCTTTTGCCTCATCTCCTGCTGCCCCCGACTTTCCCGTCCAGCCTCCGAGGGGCGCGTGCTCTTGCCGTTCCTTCTGCTTGGTGTGCTCTTAACAGTGATTGACATCTATTAAATATCTGTTCCAATTCTCACTTTAACTGTGTGAGGTAGGCACTCTTAGTACCGTCACAGGTGAGGAAACTGAGGTTTAGAGACGTTAAGTAACCTGTCCAAGGTCAAACGCTAGAGATAGACAGCAACTCCAACCCGTCCTCTAGGAGGGACCTCCCTAAAGCACGGTCTCTTCAGAAGGCCTTTACTGCCTCCCCGGACTGGATCCGGGATCCCTCCTCCCAGCTTCACAGCTCTGCCAGTCCAGGACGGTCTTGTCCTTGTTTGCTGGACTGGAACAGCAGTCAGTAACCAGCAAGGTTCTGGGATGGCCACGGGGAGCAGTAAGCATCTGTCACTCAGAGAGTCCGAGAATGAGGGACCCTCAGCCGCAGAGCCTGCAGTGGACTTGCGCTGGGGGGACGTACCCTCCCCTCCAGGAGCACCCTTGAAGCCAAAACCCTGGGCAGTAAAGCAGTGTGGTAGTTAGAAGGAGCAGAGACCCACATGCTGTGTGACCCAGGCCAAGTCCTTTCTCTCTCTGAGCCCATGTCCTCATCCATAAAACAGAGATAAAAATACCGACCTCATATGGCATAGACTGCGCTTTTACCTTCAGATCCATCCCCTCCTTTTTCCATAGTAATAAAACCCCTCATTTTCAGCTGGTACTTGGCCACCCAGAAGAGACCCAACCTCCAGTCTCCCTCGCAGCTAAGTGTGGCCAAGAGACCAGCTGCGGCCAGTGGGACGTGAGCAGAACTGACGGGGCCAATTCCAGGCTCTGCCCTTCTCCTTGCCCAGGCCTGGAACGCCCCGGAAGGAGTGTTGCGCCGCCGTGGAGCAAAGGCAGCGCCTGACAATGGTGGAGAAGGTGTGAAAGCAGCCTGAGCCCTCATAGCTCCCGGGGCAGAGCGCCAGCCACAGCCAGGATTTCTACATGAGGGCAAATACCGATGTCTGATATAAAGCCACTCACTCTTCCCTTAGATTGAACCCATATTCCTTCTAACAGCCTTTTGGGTCACTGTGATGATTAAATGAGATAATGCATGGAAAGGGACACCTTAGTGGGGCGCCATACTTCGGGGGCATTCTGTTGGTTAAATTCAACATCTCCCCTGGGGTGACCCTTGCAGACCACCCTGCACAGGCCTGGGGGAGACGCCACGCCCACCGAGACTCCTTCCTCAGAAACTGCTGGTACTGGTGACAATTTCCCCCAGGCCTTTCTGTGAGAAAGCGAGACACGACAGAAATGATAGAAAGACACAGATATTCGGTGCAAGTGTCTTTCCTTAGAAAAAGTACAGGCCAAAGAATCCCCGAGTCACTGAAGCTGCTGGACTCACTCAGGACAATGCACCACCAGTTCTATGGGCAAACACCGCTCACACGTGGACGAGGCCCTGGACATGGGTCCCACGTGGTCCCTGCCCCGGGAAGAGCTCATGGGCTCTCATCAATGCCCTCTGTCCCCTACAAAGCCACAGCTTCAGAGGGCAGCCCCTTCTCCTCCAGCCTTGTTCTGTCTCTGTCCACCCAGACCAGCTACATCATTTGCAGGGCCCGGTGCAAAATGAAAATGACGAGCCCCTTTGGTCATAAATTACTTAGAATTTCAACACGGTGACAGAAGAGCATTAAAATACCACGGAGCCCTGGTGACAGGCAGATCTCTCTCCCGTGACGCCAGCTCTGCCCCGCTCAGGGCCCGGTGCTCCGTGTTGTGAGTCCTGGTCGGCCACGGAGCAAATGTTTGCAGGAGTGAGTGGGATCCGTGTGGGTCGCACCACACCCAAGCGCTGGCTTCAGCATCAAAGCAGCTGGGCTGGATGCCGTTTTGTTTTTCTTTTTCCCAGGCCCAATCCTTTACATCTCTTGGAGGAGGGGGCTGAGGAAGGTGCTGGGGGTCAGAGGCCAGAGGTCACACAGAAAACAAACTTCCCCGAATGAATGAGTGAGTGGGCAGGGGTGAGTAACAGGCATTTCTGAGCCGGTCTCCTTGTTTCTTGCCAGAAGATATAAACTAATCTATTTAGTTAGAAAAACATGGTTTATTGCAATCTAAGTAATTTGTATTTCTTTTTCTACCACAAGATGTAAACTAATCTAGTTAGCTAGAGCAAGTTGGTTTAACTGAATTCAGAGTAATTACCTCCAAAGCAAAGCGATGTGTGTGTTTTTTTGGTTTGCCCAGCTTTCCGCCCCCCTTTCCCTCATTCAAAGGTCGGGACGCATACGTACTTGCGATTAAATAAAAGCCAGCCGTCTTTTGGTTTTGGTTTGCCGGGGCCTCGGCCTTTCTGGAGGGTCTTTAGCCTCCATCACCACCACCTGGGATTTCCCGAAAATGTGCTGGAGGTGGCATGGAAAATCCAGTATGTGCTCTGGTGGAAAAACAATTTGTAACAACATTTCCTGGAGCAGTGGAGTTTTAGCTCATTGGGAGGGTATTTACCCTATGCTGGGAGGGCTTAGAGAGGGCAGCCCACGGGCCGGGGAGGCGCCGGGCCGAGTCTTGGTCACCTCGGGTGGCGGGGCCCTCCGAGGCGGCCTCTCCATGCACCAGGACCATTCTTACAGGACAGGGATGACAGAGGCTCAGAGAGAAGAAACACCTTGTCCGTGGCCGCAGAGCTAGGCAGCAGCACCCCAGGGCCGCCCCACGGCGTTGCCGGCCCCTCTAACGCACGCCTTCCCAGCAGAGGCAGCCGCCGCCCTGCTCACACCGTAGGTCACTGACTGGCTGCCAGTGTCTGGGCGGCTCTGACAGCGCTTCCTCCCTTCACCTGTTTCCCCACCAGGCCCAGCTCCGCCCTCTGCTCCAGGACAGCCCTGCAGACATCTGGAGAAAGTGACTTTGTCCTCCCCACGCTTCTCTCCATGCCCAGCCCGGTTCTCACAGGTGCTCGCAGCTCCCGGCTTCACGCTCATCCTCCTCCTCTGGGTTGGATTCAGGCTCCCCTGAGCATGCAGAGTGCTGGAGAGGGTGTGGCTCTTTATCCAAATGGCCCTGGGGCTGGGAATTCGGCTGGAGTAAGCCAATACGGGTTCCAGTGATAATTCCACTGGGAGACGGGCACTTGGGAGAGGCGCAAGTGTGCTCTGCACCCAGCAGGAATGAGACACGGTCTTATGGCAGAGGGGCACCTAGTTGGTTCTGGCAGATCCAGCTGGTTGCTTAGCCAGTGTCTATTTTGCCCTCTGTCCTTAGTCAGGTGTCTACCCCTCCCCACGTGACCTTCAGAGATGCAACTCTGAGTGGCTGCTTTTTCATCCCTCGAGGCCCCAGCACAGACCCAGGACAGGAATGCACACAGCGGTTAGCACCCCGCGCACAGGAGCCCCGGCGCAGCAGTATGCGGCGGTGCAGAGTTCCCACTTCCCTTCTCCCTCTCTCTCCTCCCTGATCATGCTGCCATCACCTGGCTCCAAGGGACGAGCCACCATGTTCTCTCTGATAGAAATCATTAGGAAAAGAGCAACAAACAAGAAAATAAAGAAGCTTAAAGAGCTTAAGAGGGTTAAGATTCTTCTCTGTGCCTTCACAGACAAATACTTCTTTTCATCCTCATATCAACTCTAACAAGGGGGATTACTGCTGCTTTTTTATAGATGAGGAAACCGAGGCACGGTTGATTAATCTGCCTGAGTTCAGCACGGCCTGACGCCACCTCATGTGTCATTTGCGCAGCCCGCGTGGTCGCCTGCTTGGGTAAAGGCTGGAACTGGGGACTCTTTCACAGTTTCGTGCTCCCACGCACTGCGTGGCAGGGCCTGGATGATTGAAATGGGAGCAAATCATCTACCTTTGAAACAAATTCCGGCCCCCCGCAGGTGAAGCTGTGCACTCTGACCCCTGCCTGGGTCCCAGAAGGCCAGAGATCACGGACGCCTTCCTGTGCCGTCTCCTTGGTAAGACGACCCGTGGCCCAGCGCTCCGAAGGCCAGAAGCAGCCCCAAGATGCAGCGTGAGGCCGACACCCCAGCAGCAGGAAGGGGGGTCTGACCCGAAACCTCGCACAAACACAAATGTTTTTCTAAGGCAGTTTCCTCCCCCTCAGCCTTTTCTCTCAGGCTCTCGCTCCCACCCTGGTGACCTGGACAGATTCCGTGGTGTGCGCGGCGGGAGGAGCACGGGCCTCCTCGGGGACGGTGCGGGAGCTGTGTGGTGTGAGGGACTGCTGCAGTGAATGAAGGAAGGGCCCGGAGCCAGCTCGTTTGCCCGTGGGCAGTTTTAGCAACAGTGTGCAATTGGATAATTGAAATCAGGGGTGAGTGCTGGTACACAAGGAGCCGGCTTCCAACACAAACAGAGACTACTCCGGCACCTGCCGGCCCTCTCTCCCGCTGTTGCCAAGCCTTCCAGGGTGCCTGGACCCGGCCCCTGCATGGAGAGAAAGAGCGCATCCGCTGGCACCGTTAGGAAGGCCGGAGTCAGCAGAATCTGAACCGAGCCTTGGCGGGAGCAGGGAGATGGGGTTTCCCTTCCTGCGAGGGCCGGGGGAGCAGAGCTTGCCTGGGCCCCTCATTCAGACACTGGCTGGACCGGACCACACCAGGCTCTGGGCTGAATGCTGGGGGGCCGCGGTGAACCAGCACGGCCCTCTGTGCCCAGCGCATTGGTTAGAAAAGGTCCCTGCGCTCTGGGAGCCAAGTTATGGGGAGGACAGACAGGAAAGCAGCCCACTCCAGTACTGGGAGATAAACGCCACAAGGCAGATTCGTGTAGCAGGGAATGGGGCAGCTGGGGCATGAGGAGGGGCAGGCAGGGCTTGCTCCCTGGTATACTGCAAGTGCATGGACCAGTGCCTGGCACACAGTAGGTGCACAGCTAGCCTGCCTTGTTACTGCAAGGAGTGAGGCAACTGGGGAGAGGTATTTCAGGCAGACAGGACATTATGCCCAAAAGTGGGGAGGTGCAGAACAGGGGTGACCTGTGCAGAAGACCAGAAGCAGCTCCCTAGAACATGGCCTCAGGAGGCCAGGGAAGGGGAGTGGAGGCTACCTTCTCGCAGGCCCCTGGCGTTGGAAATACCTTGCTCAAGTTCACGCAGTCTGTCAGTGATGGATTCTGGAGCCAGAGACACAGGGGCTTACATCAGCTTTATACCCGGGCCCTGCACTGGCTCGCACACACTAGTGCACAACAGGTTGAGAGAGTCTTTCCTGACCCATTTTACAGATGAGTAAAGTAAGATTGCAACAGAAAAGATAGATACTCGTAAGGAGCTAGGCCTGGATTCACAGCCAGGTGACACAGGACATCCATGCTCTTTCACTCCCAGGAACAGAACTTAAGTCTGAGACGGTGGGGTGGGAACAAAGGGCCAGGTCTTTGTATCTAGCTGTTCAGACAGAACCTGAACCCCCTGGCTCCTCTGGAGTGGGGACAGGTGGGGGTGTCCTGTCAGTCACAGTCTCCAGTGACGGGACACAGGGGGCCGCGGTGCCCCGTGCCAGACCCTGGGAGCTGAACGGGCGGGGTGAGCCCTGCCCCCCAGGCAGTGACCCCAAGCTGCTGTAGCCATGGCTGACAGGTCTCTGGGAGACACCTGTTTTTCATTGCAGGCCCCTGTGGCTCTCTGGCAGCGGCTGTGTTTGTTTTGGAGGGAGGGTGCAGAGTGGGAAGGGACAGGGTTTCTGTAGGTCTGCAAGGACCTGGGGTTGCTAAAGAGGCTGCAGACAGCCCTCAAGGAGAGCAGAGGGGAAGGTGTCCCTGGTGCTGCATGGACGTGGCTGGCTCGCTGCTCCTCACCCCTCAGGAGCGGGGACTGCAGACTTGAGGGGGAAATGCAGTCGGCAGCAGAGGGAGACGAAGGCCCTGCGGCCAGGCCGCTACCTCCCTCCGCCGCCATTTATCCATTCATTCAGCACCCAGCACCCGCTGAGCTTTCTAAGGAGCCCACCACTGCTGGGAGCCCTGGAAGCACAAAGGTGGATCAGACACACCCTAACATCAAGGGGCTCCCAGTCTGGTGGGGGACAGCGACGAAAGAGGCCAGCCGCATGCTCAGCACTGTGGTGGAGGGCAGCAGCATGCAGGCGGAGGGGGGGCATGCAGGGCAGGGGGCATGCAAGGGCAGGGGGCATGCAGGGCAGGGGGGCATGCAGGGCAGGGGGCATGCAGGGCAGGGGGCATGCAGGGCAGGGGCAGCTAACTACAGGACCAGTCAGTCAATGATGCCTTCGGGAGGAGGGGGCACAGGTGGAAGAGGAGGAAGTGACATCTGGTGCAGGGCGAGGGAATGGAAGCAGGAGAAAACCCCGCACGCTGGCTAAAGGGCCTGCTAGGGCAGGGTCAGGCAGGGGCTTGTACCCCTCTCAGTGTCTTCCCTTCTGGCCATTTCTCTCCCCTTTGCAAATCCACTTTCCTGTCGTCCTCCTTGTCCTGTTCCTATCCCAGCAGTGATCATAAGAGGCACAGTCTAGAAAGCTCCTACCATATCTTGGGCACCAGCTAAAGCGCTTACCAGTTTAACATTTGCACTCAAGACCGTTCTATGAAGCAAGCACAATTTCCCCATTTTGCAGCTGAGGAAACAGGCCCTGCGTGGCGAAGTGATTTGTCCAAGAGCAACCACAGCTCCCGCAGAGCAGAGTCAGGGATGCATCCGGAACTCACAGATGGCGCTCGGTGCCAGTGACTGAGTCCAGCACACGGAGGACCAATCCAAGGACTCTCCTGGAAGACAGTGGGCCAGAGAGGCGGGAAGAGAGAGTTCCACAGGCCCTGGGCAGGAATTCCGGAAGCCACTAGATGGTGAGCCCGAGATGCTACAAGCTTAAGTCCAGGATGTCCCTCCCAGATCCTAGCCCATCCTTCCCGCCACAGTGAAAACCCATTTCCTCATGCCTGGGTGCAGGCGAGAAAAGCTGCTGTTGCTGCCACTCGGGGAACACGCACTGCTCTGCCTCCTTCTCGCCACAGTTATTCCCACGTTGCAGCTGGAAGAGCTGAGGGTCAGATTAAAGTAATTTTGCAGCCAGAGGCACTACTTGGATTTAGAAAAAAAGCCTATTTATTCAGCTTTCAAGGCCCACTCCGAACGTCACCTTCTCTCTAGAGCCTTCTGTGGCTCCCCAGGGTGCCCTGAGTGCACCTGAGACCCAGGCTGTCCCACACCGCATGGGAAGTCAGGCTCACCTGCCTGTTCTCGTGGCTGGGCCCAGGCCGTTTCAGGCAGCCCTGTACTCCGCAGGAGCAGGACAGCTACGTAGCAAGCAGGTGGATAATAAGACATCAGCCACCATATCTGGGGAACCTACTGTCTGTTAACAATGGGGACATAAAAGAACCTGATCAACCTTAAAAGTTAGATGCTATTGGCCACAGTTTACAGAGAAGAGAACAGGTTCAGAGGGACCTATCTATGGACTCACAGCTAGTAAGTGGCAGAGCAGAATCTGAATCCAGGTCTATGTGATTCCAAACACAGTGGCCTTAATTGCTATCCTACCCAACAAAGAAATTCTTGTTGACTTTATGACTCGTCCCTCCTTCTTCCTGTCTTTGCTTCTGAGGCAGGCACGCAGGGGTGGAGGAGGCCTCGTGGAAGTACACACCCAGACACTAATTGGGAAAGCGGCTGTAAGCCAAGACGGGGCCGGAGAGAACGACCAAGCTCTTCACACCCCGACAGACTCACCCCGTTCTGCACTCCCACGTAGACCGGGGAGAAGCAGTGACCAAGGTCCAGAATCGGGGCTAGGGGTAAACAAACCCCAAAACTCAATCTGAGCCACACTTTGATTCCTTCTGCCCAGGCTGACCAGGGTCAGGGGATTTGGGAAGCTCAGGTCTAAGCAGCCCCAGAAAACCCCATCAGGAGCTAATAGACATTCCTTCCTCCCTCTCAGCTGGAGAACTGCTGCTTGTCCTTGGAGGACCTTCTTGAGTGCCGCTGCTTGGGGGCCTCCTTGGAGCCTGGTTGTGCCCTCTGCAGGGTTCCCGCAGCCCCCCAGGCTACCTGCTATCCAGCACCGTGTGTTGTGGTCACTGTGTGTTGTGGTCACTGTTGCGGTCCCCGTGTATAGTAGTGTGTTGTGGTCACTGTGCACTGCAGTCACTGAGTGCTGTGGTCACTGTGTGTTGTAGCGTGTTGTGTGTTATGGTCACTGTGTCTTGTGGTCACCAAGTGTTGTGGTCACCAAGTGTTGTGGTCACTGTGTATTATGCTTACAGTGTGTTGTGGTCACTTTGCTGGGTTCACAGTGTGTTGTGCTGACAGTGTGTTGTGGTCACCATGTGTTGTGTTCACTGTGTGCTGTAGTCAGCGGGTGCTGTGGTCACTGTGTGTTGTGGTCGCTGGGTGTCATGGTCACCGTGTGCCATGGTCACTATATGCTATGCTCACCGTGTGCCATGGTCACCATATGCTATGCTCACCGTGTGCCATGGTCACCATATGCTATGCTCACCGTGTGCCATGGTCACCATATGCTGTGCTCACTGTGTGCCATGGTCACCGTGTGCCATGGTCACCATATGCTGTGCTCACCGTGTGCCATGGTCACCATATGCTGTGCTCACCGTGTGCCATGGTCACCATATGCCGTGGTCACCAAGTGCTGTGGTCACCGTGTGCTATGGTCACTAGGTGCTGTGGTCACTGTGTGTTGTGGTCACCATGTGCTCTGGTCACCGTGTGGGTTCTGGTAACCAGGTGCCATGGTCACCATGTGCCATGGTCCATGGTCACCCGGTGCTGTGGTCACCATGTGCTGTGATCACCATGTGTTGTGGTTACGGCATGCTGTGGTCACCCTGTGTTGTGGTCACCCTGTGTTGTGATCACCATGTGCTGTGGTCACCCTGTGTTGTGGTCACCGTGTGCTGTGGTCACCAGGTGCTGTGGTCACCGTGTGCTGTGGTCACCCTGTGTTGTACTCATCGTGTGCTGTGGTCACTGTGTGTTGTGGTCACCGTGTGCTATGGTCAGCGGATGCTGTGGTCACCGGGTGCTGTGGTCACCAGCTGCTGTGGTCACCGTGTGTTGTGGTCACGCTGTGTTGTGGTCACCGTGTGCTGTGGTCAGCGGGTGCTGTGGTCACCATGTGTTGTGGTCACTTTGTGCTGCAGTCATCTGCTTTACTACGGATTTCCCCAATTAGCACAGGCAGAGTGCTCTGTGTTTGCTTGTTAAAGGGATAGGTCAATAAACAAGTGAGTCAGTGAACAAGTGAATGAATAAACAATTAGATGAACAAATGAAAAAGGAAGTAAATAAATAAATGTCTGAATGGGAAGATGAAAGAGACCGTGAATGGAATAAGCGGCTGGCTGGCTGGGCCAGGGAATGCCCTGTGGGCCTCAGCCCTCCCCAAGGCAAGCTACCCAAGGAGACTGCACAATCTCTTAGCCACAGGCAGCTCCAGACATCAATCTAAGGTGAGCCAAAGGGCAAAGTCTGTCCTGAGGGCTGCCTAAGGCTGCAGTCCTATCCTAGCAGGAGGTGGCAGGAGCAGAGAGGAGCTTCCCACCCTGAAATCCCTCCCAGGGGAGCTGGAAAAAACAGCTTGGCTGCTGGGCTCCACCATCACCTGCTGGGTTACCTTGAGGAAATTAGCCCCTCCCTGTGGGCCTCAGTCTCCCCATCTGTGAAACGAGAGGACTGGGCTGCACCAGTTTGTAAGGACCTTTCAGCGGGACAGTGCACAGGGCAAGAGTTCTAGGGAGGACATCACCAAGGGACAAGAATTGCAATCTATCTCCCTGTCAGTTCCTGGGCCCGAGCTGGGCCCCTCCTCCAAGCAGCTCCTGTCCCCAGTCCCCCAGCATGACACACAGAACGCACAGTTCAGCACCCCAAGTAGAGAGGGGGGTGCAAGGCGCTGGGCCAAGGAGGACGAGAGGAGGTAAACCAGGAGAGGGGCAGAGAGGGCTTCAGGGTGTGTCACAGAGAGCAGCAGAGCCTGAAGGCAGAACACTCCCTTAGGTAGGTAAGGGAGATGAAGGGATGGGCAGGGATCTAGCAACAGGCGGGCTTCCGCTTCCAGAACAGCCTTTTCATAGAAAGGTCAAATTCCTTTATAGATACTTATCTGCTACTTTCTACTTGTGTGTGTGACTTTGGTCTTTGTACAGTGACATGGCACTGCCCGTGGTACTTGTGTCACAGGGTTTTTCTGAGGATTCGGTGATGTGATGCAGGCCCAGTGCCTGGCACACGGTAGGAGCTCAGTGTCTCTGAGTCAGAGGCAGATGTTATTATTCGTCTTGCACAGCGAAGGCAATGAGATTCAGGACGCGGAAGCGATGTTCCCAGGGTCCCACAGCAAGCCAACCCTAGATTTCTGGACTTCCTGTCCCCTGGCCGAATCCCCAGTAAATCAGAGGTCAAGGGTGCTACAGGTTTAAGGCACTAGCCCCGCCTGTCCTCAAAATGATGCATGACCTAGACTGTGTGACTGAGTCTCATCCAAGAGTGCCTCCCCATTCAAGGCGGTCCCTGGGGAAGCTGGGTGTTTGCCCCTGGGGCTGCCCCACTGCTCTGCTCTGAGGGCTGCCTCTTTGGAAGCCCCTCTGGAAACTGAAAACATTCCTCAGGATGGCTACGAAGTAGGGAAAACTTGGTCTTCTGAGTTGTTTCTGGAAGCAGCCAAGACTCATGTAGTCAAAGCTCAGAGAGAAATAGAATTTAGCCACTGTACAGAGGTCCCTGGCAGTGGCTGACCTCTGTCCTGAGCTGCAGGACAGGGATTCTCTCTTCCTTATCAGTGTTTCTGCAGTGCTGGGCACAGGGCTGCACATAATACCGTAGGTGTGCAGGAAGGAAGGCAGGAAGGAAGGCAGGAAGGCAGGAAGGAAGGAAGGAAGGAAGGACACTGTGGGAGATCTGGAGGACTTAGACATCATTTGGTCGACCTCTTGTATTTTATGGATGACCCAGAAAGGGAAATGGGGCTTTCCCGAGGTCACACAGTCAGTGATGCATCCAGAAATGCAATTCCCCTCTCAGACTCCACATACAGTGCTCCTTCTGCTGCGCGACCTCCTCGACTATGGAAACTACCCATTTTATTAAAGGAATTTAGAAACCTCTGAGGTTTGCATTCTTAGCTCGCTGCACCACATTTGGCCCAGAAACACACTCCCCGAGTGTTTGTTGAACTGGACCACGGAATTTCATCTGTGCTTGGAGCTCCCTGAAACCCTTCTCTGCCATGTCTGCACCCTTGGTGGTTTCTCTCCCCACCTTCAGACTCCCTAGGTATAGCAGGTCAGGGTAGACCGACTGCTGTGTCACTATGATCTGGGAATTTCCAGAAGCGGAGACATTTCCAGGCTGGAGATGGCGATCTCCAAAGACACAACTAAAAATCTCTGCAAGTTCCCTCTGCCACCAGGGCCAGCAGTCTAGAAAGACAGGTCGCAAGGTGGGGCCGGCGGGCTGAGCAGAAGCTTCCAAAGCCCTTCCTGGATCCTTCCCAACACTCCTGAGACTTCTGAAGGGACTCTGGACTGTGACACACACAGCATTCATGACAAGAAGAAAACACAAAGTCACTGTCTTCCTCTAGGCATCCCAGACATCTCTCTCTTCCCACTCACCTACGCGGTGGTATCTCTGCTCCGTTTTAGAACTGGATTCTTCTACGTTTGGATTTTTGTAGTATGTTACAAAGATGCTTCTTAGAACCTGATGGTGTGAGGCTCAGCAAAGCTACCTGTCTCCGAACTCTCTTTGGCTCCACGACCTTTTATTGGCAAAGCACCTACAGTAAGCGATGGAATGTGCTAGAAATTCTGATGCGATGCCAGGAGACTCTGGCTGTCATCCTTGTGTCCCCAGCATCTAGTAAAGGACCCCACATCTATATACACAGTCGTTGCTCAATAAATGACTATAAAGAAAATTAGGGGACCTGATATGTATTGAGTACTAATACGTACTAGAGTCGGTACAAGCTCACTAATCCATACCTCAACTAGAAAAGTAGGTCCTGTGATCCCCAGTCGACAGGTAAGAAAACATGTTCAGAGAGGGAAACTAAGCTGCCCACGGCCACACAGCTAATGAGGAGCAGGGCTGGGGTGCAGACTCAGGGCCACCCTTCTGCGGAGCCCACACCTTTTCTGCCACCTGCACTGCTGCAGGCCTCCAGGTCTCTGTTTATCCAGTGGGATGATTAACATCTACACTCTCGAGCCTGGCCCCCTGGATAAGCAGCAGTGTGAGCTGGCGGGGCGCTGGGGCTCGGCTGCGTCTGACGTGTGCCTGCCTAGTGCCACACTAGGACAGGGTGGCTGCCCGCTATCTCCATGGAGAATGACAGAATCAACAGGAAAGGTCAGAGCCCACCAGAGGCCAAGAGCAGGACTGAGTGGGTGACCAGGATCAGGGCCTGGTCTGGGGCCAGGTGGGAATCACTCAGTCCTTAGCCAGGGCTTAATCCCAGGGTCAAGACTGAACTTGTGGTCAAGGACTCAGAATGAACAAAGTGAGTCACAATGCAGGGCCTGAACCTTGGCTTTATCAGCACCAGACAGAAAGAAGCAGAATTAAAGAAAACCAGCCAGAAAGGTATCCATGGGGGAATCCCATGGGCCTGGGCCGCAGCCGGCTTCCCAGGTCACAGGCTGGCTAAGCCTGGGCACATCTCTGGAGCTCTCTGAGCCTCAGCTCCCCATCTGTAAAGTGGGATAATTGCCCACACCTTTGATCCCTCCCTTTCCGCACCTCCCAGATCCAATCAAACACAAGGCTCTGCCGATTCCACCTCCTTGATGTGCTCAAATCTGTCCCCTTCTGTCCATGGCACTTCCTGGGCATCTAGAATCATTTCCTAAGATCCCACTTCTACTCTGACCTCCCTCCCATCAGTTCTCTGCAGTCCAAAGACTCTGACTTTTCCAAAAGGACAAACTGCTCAATGGGACTCCCTTGTTTAAAACCCTTCAGGGGCTCCCTGGAGCCCTTAGGCTAACGTGAAAGATCCTGAATGGGCTTATAAGGCTTGGGGTCTGGCCCCTGCTTCCTCTCAGCCTCGACCAGGACCGCCCGCCCTCCGTACAGTGGCAGTGCACAACTGTGAGTGCAGCCGCTGCCCGCCGAGTCTCAAGTGTACCAAACCTGGGCCCACCTCAGGTGGTCATGCTCATGGTTCCTCAGCCCAGAGCCCTCCTCTCCAGCACCTGCCTGGCCCAACCTGCTCAGCCTTAGGTGTCAGCCCGAGCACGACCTCCTCAGAGGGCCCCGGCCCTGGGTCCCGGCCAGGCCCTGCACCAGTCACCCCCACACGTGCCGTCCTACTGCTCCTCTGCAGGACTCGTCACCCGGGGATTAAACAGTGACACATGCAGGCCATTACTCGCCCAAGGTCAGACACCACTGTATTCTCAAGAGGGAAAACAATGGGGCCAACTTGTTGCACAAGGTTCTTTAGTACCTAACAGTGCCCTGCACCAAGTCTGGGTTCAGTGCAACGAATCTGCAGTGAGTCAGATGAATCCTGGCTGTCCCAACTATTCCACAGGCTGTTACAGGATCTGGGGAAAGGACAGCTCAGAGCGGTTTAGTCCTCATACCCAGCTCCTCACATGCGGAGTGCTGCGATGGTTAACTTTATGCGTCAACATGGCTGGGCCATGGTGCCCAGATAGTTGGTCAAACATTATTCTTTCTGTGAAGGTATCTTTTTACATGAAGAAAACATTTAAATCAGTAGACTTTGAGTAAAGCAGATTACTCTCTATAATGTGGGTGGGCCATGTCCAATCAGTTGAAGGCCTTAACAGAAAAAGACCGACCTCCCTGGAGGGAGAGGGAATTCTGTCAGCAGACCCACCACCTTGGACTCTTCCTCACATCTCCAATCTGCCAGCCTACCCTGTAGGTTTTGGATTTGCACCTCTACAATCCTTCCCCACCATATATAAAACACACACACACACACACACACACACACACCCCCTATTAGTTCTGTTTCTCTGGAGAACCCGGCCTTATACAAGTGTTGCCTGGGATTTATGTTCTAGAATGTTCCTGGCCCTTACTCAGTCTTTAGTTCCCAGAGGGGCAGTGGGAGAGCCTGGGGTCTGAGGTCTCAAGGTGAAGTTATGACCCTGCCACTTAATATGTGGTGGCCTCTGCATACCAGAGCCCCCATCTTGGTTCCCCCAGGGAGAAGGGGGTCCCAGTAAAATCTGCCTGCTCAAGGGTCTTGGCTGCTTCCAGGAACTAAACTCAGAAGACCAAGGTTTAGCCCTGTCAGAATCGCGTTGCGGAATGGCACAGGACCAAAAGCAGATGGAAGGAGGAGATGACACAGCGCTGTGTTGTGAGCTGCAAAGCACAACTTATGGGCTGGAAAGCTCTTCACCGCAGCCGACACCCGGTGCTCAGATGTGGACCCCAGCCCGGGCACCGTCCACTAAGGAACTCAAGCCCAGCCTGAGTCTGCTTGCCCTGCAGACAGGAGGAGTGGCGAGCAGTCAAAGCCAAGATAAAAGATGGTCCCGCCAGCCGGGACAGATGTGTCCAGCCCTTGCCACCTCTGTCTAGTCCCCACCTTCTCAGACTTGCCCGCTAGCCGGGTGGGTGCTGTCCGATCCCGAGGTGGACAGCCAGACGAATGGTGCGGCAATTTCAAAGCAGTGATTTTGTCCACTTTTAGCCTGAAAGAGGAACAGAAGTACCCAAGCAGAGGACGCATAATTTCAAAACCTCCTCCCACTGTTCCGCTTGAATAGTTGCTTCTCCCAGTGAAAGAAGCTTCTTCTGGGGCCCTGGCAGAGGACGGGTGCTCCAGCTGGCCTGCCTGGTGGAGGGAAGGGTGCGGGCAGCTGTCCCCACCCTTTCTTAGTCACCGTCCTTTAGTGACTAAGAACCAACTGCTGCAAGAAGGGCAAGGCTCTGCCTGCTGCCAGGGCAGGGCTCTGCTCCGTGAGGGCCAGGGTCAAGTGTGACATTGTGACACAGATGGCTTTGATCCCTGAGAAGTCACCTCGCCTAGAAAACAACTGAATCTTCCCCCTAATATTTCCAGAAAACTGATCAAGCCTTTTGAAACCCAGTCAGGATCTCAGCTTCCCTCCTTCCCAAGACAGGACGGGAACCTCTCACGATTCCAGCTTGGATCTGTCTTGTTCCTTTCCCTCAAAACATCCCATCCCAGCCTCGGGGCTCCTTATGCAGTTTCATGAGGACAGTACTGAAAATAGACTTGAAAGACATTAGCACTGCTCAGAGCCTTTTATCCTTCATAAACCAAGAAGACTTGAGAAAGTATTAAAAGTTAAATCGAAAAAAAGAAGGGAAAGAATACGGATCTGAAAGAAGAATTTTTAATTCTATATTGAGAATAATTCTGGTTCATATTCTTGAATCATGAGATTCAAAAACTGACCTTCAAGTGAACAGGGAAATCTCTGTACTGTGACGGCAGTGGCCAGCAAATAACATTTGCTAAGAACGGATAACTCCCCCTGTTCTGTTTCGTATACATCCTCTCATTTCATCCTCACTGAACAGCCCCACGAGGCAGTTGCCATTCAGATCTCCATTCTAAACAGTGCTGGGGAGGCTGCAGCCTCAGGCCCTGGTTGGGTTTGGACTAGACCTCAGGGGACACAGCGAGTAAAGTCTTTTCTGGGAGTTTAAGAGATGGAGCTCACCCTTCTTTGAGCACTTACTACATGTCAAGCACAGGCTAAGCAGTTTACAAGCATTATTTTGTCTACTTCTTAGATCAACATTTAAGACAAGTGTTATCCTTTCTTACAGACAGAAGAAACAAATGCCCCCAGAGTTGGAGCCTGCCTTGGTACAGGAGGAGAGGGGTCAAAGAAGAGGCTGACATAGATCGTCATTTACTTATCTTTACTTTCTTTCGATACATCTATAGTTTTAGGATAGAAGAATTACATATCTTTGTTTAACTTTTCCCTATGTAGTTCATATAAGTGCGATGTTGTAAATGTTATAATTATTTAAATTTCATACTCCATTTCTGATACATAGAAATATAATTGACTTTTATATGTGGATATAATATCAAGTGCCTTGGCTGAATTCACTTGTTTATTCTTATAGTTTGTACATTGTTTTGGATATTCTAAGTAAATCATATGTTATCTGTGAGTAACAGATAACAGATAAATAAAAATGGAATCATTCCATCTCAAAAAAAAAAGGAGGAGGACGCTGGGTCCCTGCCTTCTCAGCTTCTTATCATGTCACAGAGGAAAAGGCACCGAGCCTAGGAATAAGACTGGGTAAGTAAAATCTCACCCCACACAGCACGGCTCCAAGTGCACGTGTCCTCCCTTTCTGCATCTGCCCTGGCCAAGTCGTGGCTCCTGGGCGCTGCTGGGGCCAGGGGGAGGTGCTCCCGGCACCCGGAGAGGAGCAGAGGCTGCACCTGGAGGCTCTGGCTCCGGGGAAGGAGTGCTTGTGCCTCAACCTGCTTGATATGCCAGGGCTCTCTTACGTGGCAGGACTGGGTCTCAGCAGCCTCAGGCCAGGCCTGTCCTTCTATGACCCCTCCCCTGGCATCCACCCAGACACCTCCAAATCCTGCCATGAGGCTGCTGGCTGCGGGTGAGATCTGGTGGCAGGTCCCTTTCCTGTAGGGATGGACAGCACTGCTACCCCATGTCAGGGTAGAGAGGGGTTGGGGAGGGTATGGGGCACAGCTCCCAAACATCTTCATAGAGGGAGGAGGGCCAGGACGACTTCCCTGGGGCATGTAGCACTGTAGGCTGGGGCCGACCTCCCAGGCCCATTCCCTCCCTCTCCGGCACCTCCTGACCCTCCCCCCTTCAGAGAGCTCCTCCTACAGCCTTTGCTAAGTGCTGACTGTGTACTCGGCTGAGGGATGCAGATACAGTATAAATCCTAGGTCCTAGGTTCAAGAAGTAGATGGAAAACAAGACCCACCCACAAACAAGTCCATGCAGCACACATCTACACAGCCACAATGGCAGGCAAGTGGTGGATGGTGTGACACAGGCCGAGTTCAGAAGGGACTGACAGGTGGGTGGGAAAGCTCCCTTGAAGGCCCTTGGAGGGTCTGGAAGGACTAAGATTGAGAATGGCAGAAAGACGGGAGGGCATTTTGGGGAGGGGCACTGGCACGGGCACAGGTGAGGACAGAGGCTAAGCTGGCCTTGGTGAAGGCCTGGCACATGCGAACGGTGGCCCCGAGGACTGGGTGGGCTGGGACCACCAAAGGTGCCAGGTGCAGCCTTCCTACTCTGGCTGACTCAGTCCCACAGTCCCGTTTCCCTGACAATACAGTAAATACAAGGCCTGTAAATCCATTTGCAAACATCCATTCTTCCGGTGCCTTCTCCCTCCAAGTCAACAAGCCCAAAGCCATCCTGTGGAGCGTGAACATGGCAGTGCCAAGAACCATGCAGCCGGCTGCAGGCGTGAGTACAGGCTCCACAGGCAGAAGCTGGCTCCTTCTCCAGAGCACCTCCCTCCAGAGAGCCCAGGCCCTTCTCAGTCTGAACAGGTTGCAAGTGAGGAGTGTACAGATGCCCCTGTGGCCTACTGCAGCAAAAAAATGCCAAGGCCACAAAGGGTGCTTCATCCCCATTAGGAGAATTGTGGGGGCAATCCATGATGGGGGTGCTTATTGAAGATGGTGACCCCCAGGGTGCCAGGAAGAGGCTGCTGAAGGGACACCCAGCAAGGGACGGGCAGTAGGAAGTACAGGGAAGGATGCTGGACCAGGCATCTGCAAAGCAGGAGACATTCTCCCTGCCTGACCTTGCACAGGAGTTGAGTGGAGTGGAAAGGAATTGCAAGATTAAGCTTGGTCTGCTCTGCTCTCCTCCCCAACAAGAGTCAGTCTTCTTGGACAGGTGCCCTTGGAGAGGGTTCAGCTCTTGGGATTCAAAGTGTGGTCTACACACCAGAAGCATCAGCATCCCCTGGGACGTTCTCAGAAATTCTAACTCTTGGGCCCCACCCCAGACCTTCTGAACTGGAACCTGCATTTTGAACAAGATTCTCAGGTGGTTCGTGGGCACAGTAAAGTTTGAGAAGTATTGTTCTAGTTCACGGAATCCAACTCCTTCCTGTTACCAGCGAAGAAATTGAGGCCCAGTGAGAATAAGTTACTTACAGGAGTCCCCACAGTTAGTAAGTGGTGGACACAGGCCCAGGTAGCAGGGTGATACAAAAGAAGAATCGCAGGCCCTGAATTCAGAGCAACCCAGGCTCCATCCTGCCTCTGCAGTAACATGCTCTGTGACCTAGGGAGAAAGCTCGCTCCTTTCTCTGAATTTTAGTTTTGCCATTTGCCAAATGGGTATGGTAATAGCTACCTTCTAGGATTATGGTGAGGATTAAGGTGAAATGACGAAACAGATGCCTTGCACATGCCTCGTGCTTCATGTTCACAAGTTTTGCCTTCTGCTATACCCCACGACCTCTAAATCTCATACCTAAGACTACTGGACCCAAGAATCTGAAGAGACTGCTTTTCTGCTTCCAACACTGCAGACACAATTGCTGAGAAAAAGGAAAAGGGTAGGCAGGGGACAGCAAGGCTCTTAAAGTCTAGACTACCTTATCCTTTAAATTCTGAAACTCTCTAGCAAAAAGTCAGTCTGCAAACATGACTAGTTAGTACCATGCTTTAGTACAGTTCACAGCCCGTGCTCAGTGAGGTTGGTGAAGGCAGGAATGAAAGGCCCCTCCGGTCCCCACTCTGGCTTGGGCAAACTCGCGTCCCTCACTTTCATGTGCCCCGGTCTGGCACCCGTCCAGGCCCAACCCAAATATCATCTCCTGCAGAAAGTCCAAGACTACTGGAACTGATCTCCCAGATAAAACCCTGACTGTTTTAGCATAACCCTCAAGCCTCTCAGCCTCACATTGTGATCCTCTTTGTCTAGACCTGGCAACCTGCACATCCCTGGGCACAGGTGCCTCTTGCCTCAAGGCCTTTGCATATGCTGTTCCCTTTGTCTGCAATGCTCTTCCCACAAAGCCCCCTCTTCGTTGCATTCCTACCCAGCCTTTATGTCTTAGCCTGAATGTTCACTTAGACATAAATTTCTCCTGCAGAACCAGGACTAGCATGAGGCAAGCGAGTCACCTACAGCACAACATTTAAGGAAGCACTGGCTCTCAGGTGCTGACCCCACATTGGTATGGCTCAGGGAGAGAGGGTCTCCTAAAATTTTGAGTCCTAGGTGCCACACCCTGGTCCCCTGGCCGTTTCCCTGAATCCTCGGCTATTTTAGAGTCCCTGCTCTGTGCCATCCCTCATCATATCCCCTGCCGAAGAGGACCGTGACTGCCTAGGGACCTACCAGCCCCCCCGGACTGTAAGCTCCAGAGCCAGGGCCACTTCTGCCTCGCTGTCCACCCCACTCCCTGAGCCAGGCTCAGAGCAGACTTGATTCAGTGTTTGCTGGATGAGCATGAAGGGAGTCTGATCTCCCTGCTCTGTGCTCGCAAATCTCACTAAGGCCCAGTGTCCTAGCACCTGTCACCCTCTGCCTCTACTCCACAAAGCGACCCCCGTCTCCAGGGGCCAGCCTTCACCTTTGTTTGCCCAGTGCCCAGCACAGGGCCTGGCACAGAGGGGGCGCTCGTGCGTGTTTGCTGGGCGGGGTTAGCACTGGAGGACGCTCTAAAGGTGGGGCTGCAGGCACCGCATGCTGCTAGGACTGGACCCGGTCTGGACGACTCCAGCAACTTCCTCATCTCCCTCCTCCTCTGCCTGTCCGGCTCCTCGCCAGCCAGACGGGCCTGTCAGAAACACCTGACTGCCTCTAGCTCCCTACTGCTTGACATTTTGCAACAGACTTCAGTGGTGTGAGTCCACACTCCTCAAGCAAGGAATTCAGGGTTCTCTGGGAGGCCCACCTCTCCACACCCCCTCTGCCACTTCTTGCCAAGCTGCCTTCACCATCGCTGGCCAACCCTAAACAGCTGGCCCTTTCTGCGCCCTGACCCACCTTTCTCTCTCTCTCTCACACACACACATACACACCTGTAGCATTTCACACACTTGTACCCTTGCCCGCGTTAATCCCTCTGGCTGGAACACCCTCTCCCCAGGCCTCACTTTGAGACTCCAAGTGGGTACCTTCCTGGGCACTCCTTTTTCACCTTTGGGCTTTCGATATGCTGTTCCCTCTACTTTAATGCTCTTTCTGCTGTTCTTCACCTGTCTAATTACTTCCCATCCCTTGGCTGCCCTGAGCCGAATGCCCTTTCACGGGATCCCCTGCCCTGCTCCTGCTCCAGTATGGAAGTGGCTGGTTGTCCTGTGGACCTGGCTCCCCAGCACGCTCACCTGAGCCCCCCTCATGCACACTGCCACTATTGAACTGCCAAGCGCCGCGAGACCAACCCTCCCTCGTCCTCGAAGCCCTGGCACCCGGGCGAGGCAGGGGGTCAGGTACAGAGCTGGGCTGAATCGCACGCCCTGAGTTTCCTGGAATTCACACCATGACCTTTCCCTCCTCCCTCCCAGAAGGTGGATCCTGAGCCATGGTCAGCCACGGTTTAGGGGCCAATTTCCTGAATGCCTTTTGGTGTCTAACGGAAGATGCCAAAGAAGAGAAAGACCAGGAGGCCGGGTGATTTATGAGGGAGGTCTTCGCTCTGACAAGGTTTTAGCCCCAGAGATTAGGGCAGGCGGGAGCAGAGTTCGCAGTTCCTTCCTGAGGGGTGGTGGGATTTCTCTGGGCATCTGCATCTTGATCCCTCTGGATCAGCACTCACCTCCTGCTGACTGCGGCTACTCCCCAGCTCCGCATCCTGGGACAGAACTGGCAGCTTGGGAGGTGGAGAGAGAAGGGAGCCACATCTCCGTGTCTGTCCAGCAGGCCACTGCGCCCACTCTCCTCCTCCCCGCTCCCCGCAGAGGCCTTGGAGGACAGCAGGAGCCGTGGACCTGATGTGTGGCAGGAACACACGCCACCTTGGCTTATAGTTGGCAACATACAGATGGAGACTAATGTCCCCATGGTTCCTTAGCCCTTCTCCGAGCACCCCTCATCCTGAGAAAGGCTATTTCAAGGCTGCACGTGGCATGAGCCCTCTCTCCCTCCTAGTGGCCTGCATCTCCAGGGCCCCAGGGGTTAGAGTATGATCATGTCCCTCGCTTTACAGACAGGGAAACTGAGGCCCAGAGAGGGAAAGGGACACACCCAGGGTCCCCCCAGCAGCCTATGAGCAAAGCGGGGACCAGGCCCCACAGCCGCTGACTCTCCCTGGGGAGCTCCTGAAGACCACACCCCACAGGTCTTCTCAGCACACCTGTCTCGGTGGAGAAACAAGGTGGGGTGTGGCTGCTGGTGGGGAAAAGAAAAAGGTATGGCCACACCTTGCTGGGGCTGGCTTAGAGGCCCTCTAAAGTTCTCCCTGCCCTAGAACACTCTAGGACTCACAGAAAGAAGACAAAGTGAGAATAATCACCTCTATTTCTAACAGTAAGGAATCTAAAACCTGCACAATAGAAGTGGCTTGCTCTACCCATAATATTCATTCATTCATTCATCAATTTGTCCTGGACTGTCCTATGTTCAAGGCACGTTTTAGATGCAGGGGATAAAGCAGTGAGGAAGCAGGAAGGCCTCGGCCCTCACGGATCCCAGGGGATATGTAAAAGGAAGCAGACAACGACATGCTGGAACGTCAGTGTCTGGCATTCTTCCACCGAGAGGTGGGTCTGCTCCCCCACTCTTCCAGTGATGGTGGGTTCTGTACCTGCTCTGAATGAGACATGAGTGGGGGGTGATGCTGTGCCACTTGTCTGGCCCAGGACCCAAGAACACTGGCTGTTCCCACTTCCTGCCTCTTATTATCCTCACTCTTGGCTTCCTGAGCCCCCACATGGGAAGTGCAGCTGTGCTTCTGGAGACACCATGTGGAGAGCCCCTGAGACTACATGGACAGGGCGAGCCTTCCGGCTGCACCTGCCTTCCAGAGGGAAGCCTCTAGAACTCTGCACACAGGCCAGCTGCCAGGTGAACACCCACGTGATCTCACAGGATGCTACATGGAGCAGCATGGCCCAGCTGCTCCCTGGCCGAATCGCAATCCACCAATCAGGAGCATAATGAAAGGACCGTGAAGCCACTAAGTCTGGGATAGTTCGTCATGCGGCAGTAGATAACCCCGATGGTCGAGTGGAAATAAAGCAGAATGAAGGGCCGGGGGTGCCGGGGTCTCCTCTCTGAGAACATGACATTTGATTAGAGGCCTTGACGGAGGGTGGGCCCCATCGCATGACCCTGAGGAGAGCGTGCCAGCCGGGAGAGCAGTGAGTGCAAGGGACCTGGGCTGGGAAGGAGACTGGCTCCTTTGGGGATGGCAAAGCAGCCAGAGAGGCCAGAGTCAGGTGGAGGGAGGTCAGGAATGTGCTGAGAGACACAGCACAGGCTCCAGACTTCAGTCCACGTGTGAAGGGAAGAAGCCACGGGAGCACTGTGGTCTGGAGTAATATGGCTCTCTCTGGCTCCTGCAGGGGAAGCAGAGGTGGAGAAACATGCACCGTCCCAAGGACATGCCTTGGGAGGCTACTGCAACCAACACGGGGGCCTGGGTGAGGGTGGTGGTGGCGAGAGGGTGGCAGGAGGCAGGTTCAGAACACAGAGTGAAGCAGAGGACCAGGACCTGCCGATGGTTTGGGTGTGTGGGTGGAGAGGAACCCAAGATGGCTCCTGCGGTTTCAGCTGAGCCGTTCACTGAGATGAAGGCTTGGGGAGGAGCAGGTCAGGAGGTGCAAGACAGCACTTGAAATCAAGAATTCTTTGATTAACATGTTAAATTTAAGATGCCTGGTGGACATCCAAGAAGATCTGCGAAGCAAACAGTTGGAGACACGAGTCTAGAGCTCAGGGCCAGAGATCTAAATTTAGGAGTAACTGGCAAGTTGCCAGCGAGCTCAGATTTAGGGAGTCCTTTCACATCCTGGCCCAAATTCTAAGACCTCTATGTGTGCTCATGATATAAATGACGGCGTAAGTGGAGTTGCCAATGTGGGATCCAAGGCCACGGAGTTAGACAGGATTCCCTGGAGTGTAGACAGAGAAGATCCACCAAGGAGAGAACTAAATGACCAGCCACTGGCTGTAACAAAAGTGGTGCCAGAGCAGCAGTGAGGATGAAAGGGTGACGGGTCTGGGTTGAGAAGAAGATGGGAGACAGAGTGGACAGACAGTCACTAGTGGGCTGAGCTGTACGGGAAGCTGAGAAATAAGGCAGGAGCTGGGGAGGGATGCAGGGTCAAGGGAGCTGTTTCCAGATGACAGATCCTACAGCGTGTGTGCTGAGTGACCCGCAGGGAGTGGGAAGTCCACGCAGGGAGAGAAGGGATGAGCACAGGAGCAAAAATCCGCACAGCAGCAGAAGGACCTCGTGAACAAGGAAGCCAGCGGCCAGGCAGGTGCAGTTTACCCACGGGAACGGCCACACATGGCACAGCCTCGGATGCTCAGGGAGGAGAGACCACCCGTGACAGTTCCGGCCCCGCTACTTAATGGCTGGCTGACTCTGGGTAAGTCCCTGTTTCCTCATGTTAACATGGGGATTAATGATCCCTACCCCCCAGGGCTGCTGGGAGGATTTCACTTGCTAGCATGACTAGCTCAAAGGACCAGTAGCCGCAGCAGCAGTTCATACCGGGGTCCATGATCCCGGAACCCAGGTCATGTGATCTGCCTTGTCACTCACCAAACCTCTCTCGGTCTGCGCCTTGTGGTTCAGCACCAGCGTGGGGTGGGGGACATGGGTGGCATTAGCAGACCAGGAGTGGAATCCAGTCTGCCGCCTCCCTGGCATTCGGCACCGTCCTTGAGGCAGCCCTGGTTCCTGCCATTCCGCACTGCGCACGCTGGCAGCACTGAGCTTCTGCCAGTCTCTCACATGCACGAACACACGCTGCTGCTACCCAGCTTATATCCCTGGAAATGCTGTCCTCTGCTGCTCCACTTGGAATGTCATTCTCCACCTCATAGCCTTACGTAGCAGCAAGGTGCTCCCCTCCAGAGAACCTTTCCTGGCTCCTTCTAGTCCCATCAGGTGTCCTTCCTCTGGGCCTAGCATGCGGCACACACCACTCTGTTGGTGCCCTGTGTGCCCCTGGAGGGACAGAGCAGAGCTCTGACTGTCTTTGTAATCCCAGGGCCCGGCCCAGTGAATGTCTGCTGGACCAAACTTTTCCAGGTAGCAGATGGATTGGGGGGCTGGGCAGCACTGTCCAATAGAACTTTCCAAATGTTCTGTGCCTGTGCTGTCCAGTACAGCGACCACTCCACACATGTGTGTGGTTATGGGGCCCTTGAAATGTGCTGGTGCAACTGAGAAACTTTTAATTTAATTTAGTTTACGTTTAAACAGTCACAGATGGCTAATGAGAGGGTAGAAAGAAGGGGTTGGGAAGAATTGTTGTTATTAAACACTTAGTATGTGCCAGGCTTTTGACAGTTTAACATGTTAATCTTTACAATGATCCTGTGAGATGGGAAACACTGTTTTTCCCATTTTACAGACAAGGAAATTGAGTCTCGGAGAGAGGCAGTGACTTGCCGTGGTCCCTCAGCTTACAGACAGCACAGCAGGTCTCTGATTCCCAAATCTCTGGTTCTTCCCACCACATTAGGCTGATCCCACACCTCTCCAGGGCCTGGCTCTGGAAGTGCATTTGTGGGGGACCCCTTTGGACTCCCATGCCCCCCCCACCCCCCCGTCGCAGTCCCAGACCCACAGCGCCACGGCGCATTCATCAGGAGGCACTGCGGCAGCCACTCGCAGACGTCTGGGGCACAGCCTGAGTGTGGTGGGGCAGGAGGCCCCTGGTTGCCAGCAGAGGGGCAGGCGGGGCCCAGAGCCTGCTAGCAGTCTGCTCCTTGGGTTCCCCTCGCGTGAGCAGCTTTGGGGAGTTCTCTCGGTGCTGTTGTAATTTATTGTTTCTGCTCTAATGATTGCTCCATGTCTGATTATAAATGCCTTCTGGCTGGGGGCCCAGACTCAGAAAATTCCCATGATCTGCTTCCAAAGCTGATGGAGCCACAAATAGGACTCATGTCTCTGTCTCGTCATCGGCCACATTTCCAAGAGAGGAGGATCCAAAGCCAGATGCAGGGCTCAGAGTGGGGATGTAAGAGGAGGAATCTGGTGGCCTGGAATTCCAGTCAGAGTCCCAACAAGGGACTCCTGAATCCCGAAGAACCTTCAAGGTGACACTCAAATGAGCCTGCTCCCCTCCTCTCAAAATACAAGGCAGAGTCTGAGTCAGAATCAACAAACGACACAGTCACCGTGAAAGGGGCCTCCAAAGAGCACAGACCAGCCCTGCCAACGCCTTCTCTTTATCCACCTGGCAAATCCCCTCTCACTCTTAAGGAGGCAGTTTTGGTGTCAACCTGCAAGAAGCCTGCTCTGACACTCCCATCCCTCCCTGCAGTAGGCAGGTTGTCTCTGCTCCTGTCTCTTCTAGCCCTGCCCACAATAGCAATAATTACACCCACTATTGATCTTTATTGAGGGCCTCCTCTTTGCCTTATCTAATCTTTGCCCATCCCTGGGAGGAAGGCACTGTCATTGTCTACATGTGACAGAGGAGGGAACAACAAATGCTCAGAGAGGTTAAGTAACTTGCCTCCAGTCAAACAGCTGTCAATTAATGGACTTGGACTTGAATTCAGAAGATTCCAACTCAAAACATAAGCTTCACACCTTGTTTGCACACCTGTCATCACCGTACTGCAAAAGGTCATTTTATCTCTTGCTTCATTGGAGTAGAGCTTTTGGGGGCAGTAGGCAGGTCTGACCCCAACAAGGTGGGTGCTCAGGAAATGACTGCTGAGTGAACTTACATGTAAAGAAAGTCTTACTGCAAAAGTAGGTAATAAAATTAGGACAGTCACTTATTACTGGCAGGATATTTAAGTGGACTCAAAAAAGCAGTGGGCAGGTGCTTGAATGAGCAAGTGAGATAGAATTGCAGGAACAAATGCTACATCTCAACAGGGACTGAGAGACCTGAGTTTTCTGGGTTAGTTCTAATTTTAAATACCATATCTCATTAGTCTCTTATGTCACTGGAATGGCCTAGAAATCCCAATATTTAGATATTTAAACTGTATCTCTTAAATGATATCTCATGCCCAAAAGGGGCATCCCAAAGGTCCCACTATGTTTTGTAATTTGGGATTCAGAAAATAAAGCTACAGAGAAAAAACCATCAACATTAGAGGCAGGCAGACCCATGCTTAAATTCCATTTTTGTTGCTCATTAGCTGTGCAATTTGGACAAACTATTTTCCTGCTCTGAGCCTCAAATGTAAAAATGGGGCTAAGAGCTGCTGCCCTGAAGGGCTGCTAAGAGCAGTAAACAGGAGAACACATGGGAAAGCACCCAGAATGGCACCTGACACAGGAGGGGCTCAGGAACTATGAGGTTTCTCCCTTGCTCTCAGCCTAGGCCAGAGAAGGGGGCCGTTCTTAGCAACAGACTCAGCTGAATGCAGAGAGTGCAATGCGCTCTCGGGTAGACCAATGATCAAAGAGAAATGACTGGCTTACTTGGGAGTGAGATTGTGGATTGGATGCTTTACCATTTATAGACTCGCCATGAGTGTGGATCAAACACTAAGAGCAGCCCTATCCTAGGGCAGAGTGAGAGAGATAGGGAAAATCTTGCAGCCTCTCAGCTAGGAGCTCACAGGGTGCTGGAGAAGTAAAACAACAGGAGAGGAGAGGACTCAGCAGGTTGAGGGAAAAGGACAGTCAGACCACAAGAAGCTCTACCAGGCGTGGAGGCATCAGGCAGGCATGTGGAGGAACTGAGTTTTAAGGAATGGGCAGAACTTGCATGGAAGAGTATCTCCAGTTACAGAGGGGCCCCACATGGACGAAGGAGAAAGCATGAAAAAAGACAAGAAATTTTAAAAATTAGATTGCCATCATATCTTATTTTTTTAAGAGACAAGGTCTCGCTCTGTCACCCAGACTGGAGTACAGTGGCACATTACAGCTCACTGCAGCCTCAAATTCCTGGCCTCAAGCTATCCTCCTGTCTCAGCCTCCCAGGTGGTTGGGACTACAGGGTGTCCCATCATGCCCAGCTAATCTTTCTTATTTTTTTTTCAGAGGTGGGGTCTCACTATGTTGCCTAGGCTACTCTCAAACTTCTGGCCTCAAGCAATCCTCTCGCCTCAGCCTCCTAAGTTGCTGGGATTACAGGTGTGAGCCACCTCACCTGGCACCATTATATTTTAAGCTTGGGAGGGAACTTAAAAAACCTACTGCACTCTCCTTGTTGTCAAAGGTGTCCTGATCATGAGCTATGTGGTCTTGGCCAAGTTAATCACGCAATGCTTCGGTTTTCTCCTCTGCAGAATGAGGATGGTAACCTTCCACACTGGAACACTGTAAAGAATAAGTATGTGGAAACCATTTACAACATATTGAACAATAAATAAGGATCCTCATCACCATCACCAGCATTATCATCACCACTGTCATCATCATCACCATCATTATCATCATCACCATCACCATCATCACCACCATCACCACTACTATCACCAACATGATCATCACCATCTTGATCCTGATCATCACCACCATCATCACCATCATCATCCTCACCATCATTGCCATCACCATCATCATCATTTTCACAGATGAGAAAACTGAGGCCCAGAAGAGAGAAGAGATTTGTCCAGGGTGACTCAGAAAGTTAGAGATAAGTCCCACCACTTTTACATTTCTAACACACACAGTATTTTTAAAAACAAAAACAAGCTTACTGTATGTTGTGAGAGCCCAGGGATCCCTGAGAAGGGGTCAGGGGTCATGAGACTGGGCCTCCAGTGTTTACACAAAGGTATCTTCTCTTGAGGTCCATCTTTCTGCCTCCTGCCCTGCTGGTGCCAACTGTCCTTCAGCTAGGCTGTCACCATCTGCAGTCGATGACAGAGAGTAGCATTCCAAACCCAGATACCCAGGGAGAGGAATCAAATGCTCCCAATGTGGTGAAGGGTTGGGGGTGGGGTGCACATCTGTCATGACTTCCTTGTTCCAAGAGGAAATGGGAAAAAATCCTGGCTCCCCACCCCAATCCCACAGTGGTCTCCAGCAATATTATCATTCTCTAGTTCTACTGCTCAGGATACATTTTGCCAGCCACAAATGGGGCCTAGATTACATACTGTAGCCACCAAACCTCGGGCACAGACCCACAGAACAAGGCTCGAGGGAAATTAGGTGAGGCCAAATGGAACACAGGCCTGGAAGAGACTAGAAAACAAACAGAAAGGGATGTGTGGTCCATTCTCAGGATCTTTCTCTCTTGGAATTATTCTACATGTGAGTGGGGTTTAAGGCTGCAGGAGAGGAGAGGACACAGCAGGTGGAGAAAAGAGCAGAGGGACCAAGCAAGAGAGAGCAGACTCAGGATTACAGAGTCAAAACCCCTCTGGTCATTTTAGTCCCAGCTCTGTGTCTGGAATATGGGTGCAGTGGGCAGTGGCAGAAGGCACCTGCTCCAACCTGTCTTCTTTTTGAAACCACTGGGCACTGGGAAAAGACACATTTCTCTCCTGCTTTGAGAAACAGTGTGAATTCTATGACTTTAGCTTACTAACAGCTGTGGGATCCCAGAGGAACTGTGCTTTCTGGGATTGAGGTTGGGGAAGGGAGCTGAGGGATCTCCCACTTTCCTTTCCCTGGAATTCTGTGTCCCTATCTCTAAAATGGTGCAGCTGGACTGGATTCAGTGCAGCTCAAGCAGGAAGCACACAGATTTGAGACCTGTGGGTGAAGATAATGTGCACATCTGGAGAGAAGGTCCTGGCGGAGTGCCAAGGGGATGCGTTCCTTCTAGAAGGAGGGATCTGAGATGGCTTGTTGGAAGAAGTAGGATAAGAGGTTGACTTTAATGGGTTCCAAACCCCACAGACAGAAAAGTAAGAGTGTGTGCATGAGACAGAGAAACAGAGAGATGGACACAGAAACAGAGACAGGCAGACAGACACAGGGTGTTAGTTAGGAGGAAGAAACAGTTTAGAGAAAGATCTGGAGGCAAGAAAGAGCTTTCCAGCCTTAGGTGTACGGGGTAAAAATATTCAGAAAGAGAACAAGATGGCTGAGATCACACTGTGAGGAGACCAGGATTCTCTAATTATTGGTGATTAATCAATTCCACTTCGGATAGGGGTTGGAGGCAGAAAGAGCAGGCAGAGAGTTTTCTGGAGTCGAAATCCAGTCAAAGCCAACATGACAATGAAGAGGAGACACCCTATGAGCAGACTAGCACATGCAGACAAGGACATGGGTGGATGTTGGGATTTTATTTAGAGAAGCTCTATTTAAAAATGTTGTTATTATTAAATGGTAAGAAAAGATTTTAAATGACAGTAGTAGTAGTAATAAAATAAGAGAGCAATCAGTAATGATGCGGAGGCTTACAGTTATGTAGGGTTGCTACGTGCCAGGCACTGTGTTCTATGCTCTGCCTGGACTCTCCTTTCATCCTCTCAACAGCCCTATGAAACAGGGACAACTGTGATCCCCTTTACAGATCAATATCACAGTGGCTCTCCGGGGTGAAGTCACTCACCCGAAGTCACCCAGCTGGTAAGAAGCTGGGCTGGGAGTCTCACTCTGGAATTAACCATGAGACTATTTCAGTGTCATTGTTACAGATGGGAAAACCAAAGCCCCGAGAGGACAAGGGGCTTACTAAGGTCACACGGTGAGTATGTCTCTTTTCCAAGTCTTTCCTTCAAACATCTACTCCAAGCTTCCTCGATAGCAAACCCTGCCCTAGCTCAGACCTTCGGCACCTGCCTTCTGGACTATTCCACAGCCACCACACTGGCCTCCCTGCCTTCAGCCTCCCATCCTTCACCCAGAGTGGTCCTTCTGAGATCCAAGCAAAGGTAAAAACCTTGTGGGACTTCCAATGCCCTAGGAAAAACTCTGTCATTGAGAGTCCGTCACTGTCTGGCCCCGATCTAATTTTCCTGCCTTTTGTCCCACACCAGCCCTGATGTACCCTTCAATCCAGAACATCGGGCTTCTTCCTGCCCCAAATCATGTGGTTTTCCACAAGGACCCTGTTCACACCATCTGCTCCTTTTACACCTTTAGACCTCTTTCTGTCCTGTAAATTCTGAGTCTTTAGGACACGGCCTTGCCAAACCTCCCCTGGTCCCCAGGTAGTTTGAATGATGCTCACGGGCACCCAGACCCGTAGGACTCCAGCGCAGCAGCATCACCTCCTTGTCTCACAGGTAGCCTGGCAGCTACCTACCTCCACTATCGGACTGTGAGCATCACAAAAACAAGCAACTGTGACAACAGCAATGATAAAAAGGGTGACGGAATGTGTTGGGGGTATACTATGGACAGGTACTATATTAATATTATCTTATTTCATGCTTGAGAAAACTGAAGTGCAGAGGTAGAAGGACCTGCCCAGGTCCAAGCACCTTGGGGAGGACCGAGCTGGGGCTGGTGCAGAGGCCATGTGCCTAACTGCCCTGTCACCTCTGCCTCCCAGAGTGCTTCGGACAAGGCAGAATGTCACTACATGTTCCTCCTTGTGAACTGAAGAGTAGCCACCACAGTGCCAGGACCTGGCAGTCTTCCTGGGCCCTGCTGCTGCCATCTGTCCCCATCTGCCAGGTGGGCTTCCTGGGCAGGACCCTGCTGCTCAGCTGCGAACCGAGTCATCTCCCAAAGTCCAACACAGACAGCAAGACCAAGGGGACAGAGGCGGGAAGAAAAACAGGCTTCAGTCAGAGAGAAATAAAGCAAGCAGTGTGGGGGGAGTCAGGGGCATGGCAGTCCAGGAATGTGGAGAGGAAAGTGGCTATGATGGCATATTTTCCAGCGTGAAAAACATTAAGACCCAGTTTGAAAATGTAGTTCTCACCACAGCTATTCCTGGACTCCGGCCCAGAAGAGCAGTCGGGTGTATGAATGGCACTCTCCGCCCACATTTACCCACTCCTGGCTGTCTGTCTGTCTCTGTCCCAAGACACGTTGTGCTCAGTAAGCCTCCTCCATGCAGCCTTCCCAGACTCAACCCTCCTCCTTGATCACTGTGGCCCCTCGGTGGCAGAGAACATCAGAGAAGGGCAGAACTCCTGAACTCTCACCCTGCCCAGGCTTGACCTAATTCAGAGAGACTGAGGAGAGAGGAGAGGGGACCTATTCAAGGTCCCAGAACCTCGGTGGCAGAGCCAGAATGAATGCCAAGGTCTTTAGGTAGAAGTCCCCAAGCTTCTACCAGCCACGCCATGTCTCATTACCTTCCCCAACCTACCTGACCCCATCCTTATAAATGCACACACGTGTGCACACATGAATATGCACATGGACACATGTGCACACAGAGACACGTGTGCATGTCAACACAAACATGCATGTACACACATGGAGATGCCTGCACACATACACATTCTCATGTGCACACACACAAACACACAGGTGTGCATACACTTACACACACGAATGCAGCCTGATGCGGGAAAAACTGAACTTTAGTAAGAGCCAGGAAACTCAAGTTCCAATTTAGCTGGGCACTGACTAGCTGTGTGAACCTGGCCAAGTCATTTTACAGCTCCAATTCTTCCACTTACAAACCAGGCTAGTCCTCCTTGCCTGCTGCTCCAGGCTGTTGTAAAGTCAGAAAGAGAGAAGGCATGAGAAGGTGCTAACAAACTGCTGTGCTGACCTGCCTCCAACTCCTAAGAGCTGATGGCTTGGCAGCTCTGCAGCCCAGCTACTTAGATCTGAGTCCCTTCTCTGCCACACACCATCTGTGTGACCTGGGCAGGTAATTTCAGCCCTCTGTGCTTCAGTTTCCTCATCTGCAAAATAGGGATAATCATAGAACTTGCCCACTTGGTTTTAGTGTGAGGATTAAATGAGATTAACAGTTGTGAAGTTCTTAGAACAATGCCTGGACAATTATAAGTGTCCAATAAATGATACTCAATAGAATACCATTGTCAAATTCATACTTATTATCTTTGCTTTGCCTGGTGCAACACAGGAACTCAGTAAATGCTTGTCTAATGAATGAACAAACGCTATCTGGGGAGGAGGAGGATGCAGTCAGATTTACTACTCCCTGGCATTGGAGACCTTGTCTGAAATGCCTTCTTTTCCTCTCTGTTCTCGGACTCCCTTATTCACCAGGGACGCCCAGAGCCCCTGCTATTCCATTCAGGTTGTCATAGTCTCCACCTATGGTGAGCAAAAGCCTCCTGCTCTCTTTGGAGAATAACAGGGTAGTTCCTTGGCCCATTGGCCCAGAGCACTCAAGCACTTAATAACATAGTAGGGCCAGGGCTTGGGGGGTGGCCCTGGAGTTGGGTGAAGGGCCCAAGTGGGGGAGGCAGTGGCTCCATCGCTGTGGTATTTACACATTTGTAGTGTCCTGCTCCAGCAATCTGCAAGTACTACCCTGTGTTGTTCCTCTGCATGAATCAAAGGAGCTGGGGCTGCAGTGATGATGACACTCCCCAGAAGGACACTCCTTGCCACTCACCTAGTGCGCTCCAGCTCATGATATCTCCAGGATCCCAGGCTTGGATCAATATGATGACAATGAGGACAATAACGCTAATGATAATAATTGCTAACACTTACATTGCATATTTACTAGGTGCCAGATAGGCACTGTATTAAGCTTTTTATGCATACTAACTTATTTGATTCTTATAACAACCTAGTAGGCAGATACTGTTATTACACTTATTTTGCAGATGAATTAATGGAAGCAGAGGAGGTTGGGGAAGTTGCTCAAGACTAGTAGGGAGCAAAGCTGGGATCTGAATGAGGCTGACAACTTGAGAGCTCATGCTTCTTACTTTCCATACCCATGCATTCACTGACTTGTGATTTCTAAATGTTCTAGAGTTGTTATTGGATTTTGATTTTCTTTTTTGAAAGTCTGAGTCAAAAGGAACTTGACCCAAAAGAAGAGCACAAGCTTTGGAGCCAGGGAACAGTAGGTTCAAAATCCAATCATTTATTTGGTTGTTCTGAGCCTTTAGCAAAGTTTCTCCCTCTCTCTGAGCCTTGGTTTTCCAATCCAAAAAAAAAAAAAAAAAAAAAAAAAAAATGGAGATCACATTGGTTACCCTAGAATGAGCTTCTGAAGATTCAATGAGGATAGGCACACACAGTCCCTCAGACTGAAGGACATGGCACATGTCTACTGTTTAATAAATGTTAATTTTCTTCTCTCACTTTTGGAAAGAAATTTCACATGTGGGTGAAAGATATCTATGTTGTTCCAGAGATAAACTGTAAAATGAAATTACTATCAAGCTATAAAGTATTTTTAAGTTTCTAATTTCTGTTATTACAAGTCAATATTATGGACTCTTAGCCTTCATGGAGAAAGGAGGTAAAAAAAAAAAAAAGAACAAATAATTTCAAGCAAAAAGCAAATGCAAATTCATTTCTATTGTTTCTAGACCATATTGCAGGATCTTCTGTAAGGATCCTGGAAATCAGAGCCCAACTCTTTAGTACAGATAGGGCAACTGAGACCCAAAGGAGAGAGTCACATATTAAGATATTGGCAGAGACTCCCTAGGCTGGAACTTAGGTCTCTTGACTCCAGCCTGGTATGTTGCCACCCATGAGTCACACATATCTGCATCCTCTGTCTCAAGACAGAAATTACACAATGTAGGAGGTTTCACTGTCTCTCCACTATCTTTCCAACTATACATGAGATGCATCAAGGAAAAACAGACACACACACACAGAGAACATGATGGAAAGAAACATTAACTCCAATTTATAAGATAGGCCATCAAAAGGGAATTTACTGGAAGCCAACCATGAGCATTTACCACACACCTACTGCCTGCCAGGCCTCAAGCTTGTTGCTTTCCACACATTATCTCTTCTAATCAATCCTGATAGTGGTCATGTGAGATTCAGTCAGACACTCAACTAGCAACTTCTGCAAGCTGACACGCGCTATGCACTGCCGTGTGCTATAGCCGGGGCCAGGTGCCATCAAGGCTGGCTTCCCACACCTGACACTTGTCAAAGCCTTAAAGTAGGAAGCTACCTGGGGAATAAGGACTGGCACTGCAGGACACAGGAGTGCGTGAGCCCAGGAATGGGGGGGGGGGGCACAGGACATGGGATTGCTAAGGGTGTGTGGGGAGTGGCTTGGGGAGTGGCAGGTAAATCAGACGCAGCTGGGCTTCCTGGGATGCGAGCAATCTTGGCACTGAACTGTGACTGGTGGGCACTCTGGATGGTGGGTCTCAAGAAGTATTTGTTGAATGAATGAATACATGCATGAATTAAGAGCCAGTGGAGGAAGAAGTAAAGACCTACTGGAGAAAAAGAAATAACCAATAGGAAGCCCTTCAGGAAACAGAAGCCAAGACAGAGTCCAAGGTGCAAGCGATTGACGGGGGTGGGGGGGGGGGTGACGTGACGCTTGACGCTTGCGAAGGGTAAGGGAGAGAAGAAGCACAAAGACAAACCTTCAGGCCAGGTGTGGTGAAGGGAGAGGGTGGAGGAAGGAAGGAGGGCCAGGCAGTGAGAGCTGCACACTGAAGCCCTCTGAGAGAGTCTCCGCAGGCCCAAGGAGAAGCACCAGCACAAAGATCGCCCACACAGGAGTTTGTGCAGAAATGGCCAGGCTGGGCTGACGGCTGGGAGGCCGCCAATTCTCTGCACTCCTGGCAGCAGCTCTGAAGGCACACGTGAGCAGTGCTCGGCCACGGGTGCCACCATGGGAGATGTGACCTGCAGGCTGTTTCGGGAACTCCAAGGAGGAAATAGCCAACGTCTCAGGGGAACCCTGGACGTTGGGAAGGAACTCATCAGCTAGAAAGAACGGGGCTGGAATTCTCGGAGTAGGGAACAGCTCCCCAAAGGCACCGATGTAGGAACGCGTCTGATTCGGGCAGCAATGCAAAGTAGTTCGGTGTTTCTGGAGCTTAGGAAGGGCTGGGGAAGCTGGGGGCGGGTGGGTGGGAAACACGTCGCAGAGGGCAGTGTGGGCTATGGGATGGTGTCAGACTTCATAGTGCAAGCACTGGGGAACCTCTGAAAGGAGGGGCTGTGTGTGCGTTTCTGTCTGAGATCTCTGTAGCAGCACTTGGAGTGGACTGAAGGGCGAGAGACAGGGAAGTGACAAGGAGGCTACTGCCATGTTCCAGAGAGATGAATACACCTCCTGGGTACACCTTAGAGGGGACGGGGATGTAGCAGTAGCTCTAAAACTGGCCTGAGAGAAAGACTTCAGGAAGAATTTTACCAGGCCCAGCAAACATGTGCACGCCCTTTGCCTATGCTACAGACCTTAAAGCTTTACTAACCTGCTCTCACAACTTTTATGTTTTTCATTATAATAACATAATTTAGATACAATAATTGCACCCTTTTTAGCGTATAGTTCTGCAAGTTCTGACAAACACATAGTCATGTAACCACCCAAAGTGATGTATAGAACAGTTCCAACACCCCAAAGAATTCCCGTGTCCCTCTGTAGTAAACTCTCTTTCCCTCCCCAGCCCCTGACAACTACTAACACACTAATGTTTTCTGTCTCTATAATTTTTCCTTTTCCTGAATGTCATATAAATGAATCATACAGTATGTAGCTTTCTGAGTCTGACTTCTTTTCACTTATCATCATGCATTTGAGACTCATCAATGTCCCTGTTTCAGGAGTTCTTTCCTTTTTATTGCTGAGCAATATTCCGTTATTTGGATATGCCACAGTGTGTTTATCAATTCCCCAGTTTAGGAACATTTGGGTTGGTTCCAATTTGGGGTGATTAGAAATAAAGCCACTATAAATATTTGTGTACAGGTTTCTGTGTGAACACAAGCTTTGATTTCACCTGGGTAAATATCTAGAGGTGGGATTTCTGGGTATGCTAAGTATATGTTTAACTAAATAAAAACTGCAAAACTGTTTTACAGAGTGGTTGTACCATTTTGCCCCTAGCAGCAATGTAAGCAATTTGTAGTTGCTCATAATCTCTTCAACACTTGGTATTATCAGTTTTAATTGTTGCCATTGGAATAGTATGGAGTAGTATCCCACTGATTTTAATTTGCATTTTCATTTAAGCACCTTTTATTGTGCTTATTTGCCATCTGATATCTTCTTTTGAGAAATGTTCAAATCCTTTGCTTATTTACTTATGGTGTTTGTTTCCTTATTAGTTTTGAGCATTCTTCCTTTATATATTCTCCGATCCAAGTTCTTTATCAGACATGTGACTTGCCTTGTTCCTTACCTTAACGGGAAGTATTCAATTTTCACTATTGTGTATGATGTTAGCTGCATGTTTTTTGTAAATGTTCTTTATCAGATAAACAAAGTTCTCCTCTAGTCCTGGTTTATGGAGAGTTTTTACCATGAACAATATTGAATTTTGTCAAAAGATTTTTCTGCATCGAATGAGATGGTCATAGGGGTTTTTCTTCTTTAGTCTGTTGATTTAGTGAATTACATTGATTGATTTTTTTTTTTTAATATTAAACCAGCCTTGTATTCCCAGGATAATTCCTGGGTCATAATATATTATCCTTTTCATATTTTGCTGGATTTGAATGTCTAACAATTTTATTTGAGACTTTTTGTATCCATGTTCATGCCACAAGGGGTATTGGTCTATAGTTTTCTTTTCTCGTAATGTCTTGGTTTGGTTTTGCTATCAGGGTAATGCTGGCCTCATAAAGTTGGGAAGTAAATTTGGAAATGCTTCCTCCTCTACCCTCTCAAAACTTTGTATTTCCTCTTTTCACTACTCTTTGTGGTCTCTTTCATCTGAGTTATCGGTTTTGCTAATTCAATTCACTTCAGAGACTCAGTTGTGTTATATACAACAGCCCGGAGGGTATGGAAAAAGAGAAGACTAGATTTTTTTCCATGAGAAAGTAAAGATAAATAATAATAATAGGTACCACTTATTGAATGCCTGGTCTCTTCCATGCATTTTACTAATATTATCCCAAACCCCCGCTGTAACCCTGTTATGCCAGTTTTAAGGATTTTAAGGATGAGGCCAGGCGCGGTGGCTCACGCCTGTAATCCTAGCACTCTGGGAGGCC
>VBSM01000529.1:32815903-32844452 GCA_008086735.1 Cheirogaleus medius
ACTGAATATTCATCAAAAAAAGCTAATGGTGTCTGTTTGGTGGTCCAGCGCTGGCATTGAGAAACAACGCTGCTCAAACTACAGAAGCTGGAAACTGTCTGTCATCCACCGTATTCACCAGACCTTGCACCAACTGACTCCCACTTCTTGCAGGCTTTGGACCACTTCTGGCAAGGAAAAATACTCAATTCTCAACAAGCTGTGAAAAACGCCTTTCCTGATTTCATCGCCACTCGCCCTCCAGGTTTCTTCGCTGCTGGCATAAACAAGCTACCGTTAAGATGGCAAAACTGTGTGGATAGTTTAGGCAAACATTTTGATTAATTGTACTGCTTCTTGTTTGAGATATAATAAACTACATTTTTTATTTGAAATCAGATATTTCATATTTGATGACCTAATAATAGTGAGGTAATTAAGATTCAGAAAGGCCAAGGGCCTAGTCCCAGGTTAGCCAATGCTGTTAGACCCAAACATCCAGGAGTGACAGGGGCAGGAGGTAATCAGCATAACGACATCAGTAACATATACGTATATAACTATATACAGAGCAGCTCTGCAAGTGCGTGACGGAGGTACAACAGAGGGGCCGAAAGCAGGGGAGGGATTAATCATGCACTCCCTGTGCATTTGGGCACTCCTGGAAAATGCACAGAGAAGAAGGTGAGCAGCAGGACTGGAAGACAGGGCTGGAGGAGCTGGGGTGTCAACTGAGTTAAAAGTCAGCAAAGGATGGACACGGCCCACAGAGCAAAGGAAAGCCAAAACAGGCAGGTCATGCAGCTGGCTTGTCCAGTGTCATGAGGCTGGGACACTGAGCAGGGCCCACGTGCCTAACACAGCAATAGTTCACATCTGCCAGGCACTTTCCTGCCAACACAGCATCTCCTGGCCCCTCATGGGGTGGCCATTTGTTATCCACATGTCACAGGTGAGGAAACTGAGGCTTAGCCAGATGAACTGCTTGCTGGTAACTATACTCAACCTACCAGGAACATCAGGCCCGACCTGACTCCTAGTCCAGTACTCCTTAGACAGAAAGGCAAGCCACAGAGCAGACCAGTGTCATAGACGTGAAGGCAGATACTCACTCCAAAAGGCTCTGGGACTTTGGTGGCACGGGCTGTTAAAACCATGGTAACAAAAATTCTGGGATTTAGGAGCCATGGGCTTTGGAATCTTGAAGTCAGAAGCTGTGAAATACTAATGACACAGGCTCTAACACATTGGGGTCAAAGACTATGAGACAGTGATGATGGGTGTTGGGGCAGCAGGGACAAAGAGACTCGGACACGCATGCTGGGCAAAGGTGCTATTATCCCAAGGGCACTTCCTGGGTGGTGGCTTGCCAGGGACATCCTTTAGGGGGAGCAGACAGACCACTAAAGGCCAATCAGCAAAATGGCTTTGCAAAAGGTAAAAGGGGTCTAGTCAAACATTAAACTGCCCAATCAGGCCAGAACTGTCACCTCAGACAACCTGCCCTGCCTGGAGCACCAGGTGGTAAATACGCCTCTCTCAGGCCATTAACTTTCTACCTCCTGATGCTCTGGCCAAAGGGCCAGAGATGGAGTGGAGGGTAGAGTACGGCCTTCAGATCTAAACTCAAACGTCTAGACCTCCCTGCTTCTCTCCACAGTTTAAAAAATGAGACCATATTTTCACTTTCAGGAGAGTGAGACAGAGGAAGTCCCCCACCAAGACCTCACCCCAAATTCTTTTCTTTGTATTTCATTTCTTGGGAAGAAGAATGCAACCATCTTACCCTTCCATAAGCTCCCAAGACCCTCCCAAGTGACAGAATAAGATGACCTTTTTCTCTCTTTAATCTCTGTATTCCTGTCTCAAAATTCCAAGATGTTTCCCTTCCTCTTGGTTTCTTACACTCCCATTTCTCTGCCCTGAATCACCTCCTGTCGGTGGACCCCACTCCTCCAGCCAAGCCTCCTCATCACCCTTGTCACCCCAGTCCTGTTCCTTCTGTCCCTACGTCACCAGCTCCCATGACTTTGCTAAGCACTTGATGTGCAGTTTTTCTTTTTTGTTTCTTTCTTTCTTTCTTTTTTCTTTTTGAGACAGTCTCATTCTGTCACCCAGGGTAGAGCGCAGTGGTGTCATCATGACTCACTGCAACCTCAAACTCCTAGGCTCAAGCAATCCTCCCGCCTCAGCCTCCCTAGTAGCCAGAATTACAGGTGTATGCCACCATGCTTGGCTAATTTTTTCTATTTTTGGTAGAGACGGGTCTCGCTCTTGCTCAGGCTGGTCTCAAACCCCTGACCTCAAGCAATCCTCCCACCTCGGGCTCCCGGAATGCTACGATTACTGGCGTGAGCCACCGCGCCTGGCCAGGATGTGTAGTTTTTCATTTCATCCCCATGACAAATCCCACAAGGCTAACATACTGCCATTAACCGTATTTTATAAGTGAGAAAGCTGAGAGGTTCAGGGAGGTTACGTGACTAACATAAGGACACGTGGGTTGTAAATGTCAGAGCTGAGTTCAAATAATACTTTCAGTACTAGTACTACTAATAACAGTAAAAACTGCCAATAGATAATGTTAAGAGCCATTGTAATCAATGTTACTAGAATACTTACTATGGGCCAGTCATTATTTAAGTGCCTTTTACCTCTAACTTCATTTACTCAGAGCAATCTTTGAAAGCAGTATGGTTATTATTATTCTCACTTTATAAACAAGGAAACTGAGGCTCAGAGGGCTAAGTAAACTGTTTAGGGTCCCAAAAGTCGGTTTGGCTCTGAAGGCTGGTCACCTCCCCTCCCTGCCCAACTCTGCTGGCCTCTCCCCATCGGTCCACTCTGATTGTACTTCCCAGGCCATGGTTCTTCAGATCTGTGTCCCCAAGGTCCCAGAAACTTTCTAGAGGAAACAATAAAATATTATGAGAAAAAGTCTTCCAAAATCAAGACACAACATTTCAGATCTCATTCATTCATTCATTTATAAAATGCATGTTGGCTGGGTGCGGTGGCTCATGCCTATAATCCCTGCACTTTGAGAGGCCTTGATCGCTTGAAGTCAGAAGTTCAAGACCAGCCTGGGCAGCATAGTGAGACCCCATCTCTACAAAAAATGATAAAATTAGCCAGGCATGATAGTGTCTGCCTGTAGTCCCAGCTACTTGGGAGGCTGAGGCAGGAGGATCACTTGAGCCCATGAGCTTGAGGCTGCAGTGAGCTATGATGACATCGCTGCACTATAGCCCAGGCAACAGAGCAAGACCCTGCCTTAAAAAAAAAAAAATGCCTGTTTACCAAGCTCCTAGAACATGCCAAGCATGGGGCTATATTTTAGTAGGGGAGATAGAAACATAAAAGTAGGCAAATAAGTTCTATAATTTCAGGAAGTGACGAATGATACAAAGCAAACAAAAAAGAGAAAGGTAAGGAGTTATGAGTATGGGCAGCAGAGATCCTTTACGTCAGATGGGCCCCTTCTCTGTCAAGGACCAGACACACCAGGGCGGAGAACAGAGCTCCAGGCAGGTGAGCTCAAGTGCGAAGGCCTGAGGCAGAGGTGAGTGCAGCTGAGAGACTGCAGAGATGGAATGAGCCCAGAGGAGGGAACTCGAGGGGAGACTGAAGGGGCCGGGCTGTGGCTCTGGGTTCCACTCTGTGTGTGATGAGCACCTTCAGCCAGCTTACAAGGGGAGTGAGAAGAGATGGCAGCAGACGAGCAGGCAGGGAACGTTGAGGTCGCCTACAGAGGCTGGCCCGGTCGTCCTCAGCCTCTGCTGCCACCCATCCTTGCCGCTACCAGAGTGGGAGAAAGACGTGCCCCCAAAATATCAGCCACCAACGCCCTGCTGTGTGAACTTGCAAGTCATTTGCCCTCTTAGAGTCTGCATTGTTCCATCTGGAAAAGGCAACGGCAGTCAGCGGGCAGTGGCGGGAGTCAGCGGGCAGTGGCGGCAGTCAGCGGGCAGTGGCGGGAGGAGCACTGGGGCTCACCTGGGCCTGAACCCTGGCCCTGGCTCCAGGAGGGAGGGAGCTTCACTTCTGGGGGCACGGTGCTGGCACACAGTAGGCCTTCAGTGCGTTTTTATGGACCAGCAGGCTCCAAACTGAGAGATCTGGAGGTCACGGGGGCGTGGCAGCCCCAGAAGGCCCGCGGGGCCTGGTAGGCCAGGTTGGACGGATGGGCCAAGGCCTCTCCCCTCCTTCCAGCAGCCAAGCCAGGCGGGCAGCAGCAGGCCCACTGGACCAGGGGCAGACAGGCGGGCGGGCAGGCAGGGGCGAGCCGTCGGGCACAGGGAGAAAGGAGGGCATTGTCTGCCGAAACCCAACCGAGGGGCCAGGGCCACAGTGCGGGGGATTCTTTTGGGAGAAACAGACATGCCTTTCTTTCCACCAACTGCTGCTAAAACAGCCCATTGGATTTGATTCTCTCCCATTTCACCCCAAACAAATGATAAATAAATAAACCTCGCTTAGCTCAGAGCGCCGGAGCCAGGACGCTGGCCCAGAGCAGACGGGACGCCATCCTCCGGGGCCAGGGAGCTGCTGTGCCAGGCGGCCCCGCCTGTGCTCCTGCCGCCAGGCATGCGGGCGAGTCTGCACGGGGCCAGGCTCCAGGCTGGGCTACCGTGGCCTGAGGAAGTTACTGCAGATGTGGACGTAGCTGGCCAGGCTGCGCCGAGCTCAACCCAGGCAACGCGGTGGAGAGGTGGGGCAGTGCGTCAGATGAGGAGATAGGGCCTGGCCGCAGGGCAGCGGGCTGGGCAGTCCCTGGTGGCCCAGTGTCCCCTGGCCTTCACCTTTGCCCAGAGGCTTGCTCTGGGGAGACCATCTGCACAGTGCCCCCAGATGCTCAGCGAGGTGAAGAGCAGTGGTGCAGCCTTCTCCCACTTCATAACCTAGGCAGTGAGTCTCAAAGTGCCGTCCATGCCTTGCTCAGGGTCACAAAGTGAGGTAATCACAGAATGCCCAGAGATCTCCTCCAATGTCCTTGTTTTCTAGGTAGTCAAACAGAGGCACAGAGCGGTCAAGCACATTGCCCGATGCCATAGGGGCTGGGTCTTCTGACCGCTGATTTACTCAGCATCCTCAGTGCCCTGAGTAGAGAGCGCCCACTCCTATTGCAGGAGCCTTCTCCTGACCTGAGGCTCCCTCCCCAGTCTTCACTGAAGTTCGGAGAAGTGAGCTGCAGCCTCACTGGAAGGCGCCAGACATTGTGCCATGTGCCACTGTCAGGCACTCTGCAGTCTCAGGCCCCTGCCATGTCGTGTTCCCATTCTGCCCCTGGTTCTTTGCTCCTGTTGGGCTCCTACCCTGCTTTCCTTCCTACTCGTCCAAACCCACTCTTTCATTGAGGGTCTAGGCACAACTCCTCCTCCAGGAAGCCACCCCTACTCCCTCTTGCCTCTGCTAATCTAGCCCTCCTTATGACCTCTGCTGCCCATCCTGACAGCTGGGCTCCCCCGAGACCCCAGAAAAGACATCTAGCAGCCTTTAGCTAGGGTGCAGAGGGCAGCCCAGCCGGCACTGGCCCCAAACCAGAGCATGCCAGGCAGCTTCGGGCCTCTGGTCCCATCCACTGGCTGCTGCCTCGTGTATCTAAGATAATTTCTCCTCTTCTTAAGTCAGCTCCTCCTCCTTTAGGGCCCCTTCCTGACACCCAGGGGCTCAAACATGCCCCTCTATCCTAGCACCCATCACCTGCTCCTGGACGCACATCTGCAAGCCTGTCTCTCCCCCTAGGCTATGCAGAGTGCACAGTGCAGAGACCAGAGCCACCACAGGGCTCCCGGGCCCCGGGCCCTCCTCCACTCATTCGGTACCTGCTGAGCACCAAATGAGTAAGCCACATGACACCCACGTTCACAGAACTGCTCTCCCACATGGCCTTTCTCCTGGAGGACACCGTGCCCTCCCCAAGGGCCCATCCAGTCTCTTTCTCTTCCGGGTCTTCTCAACTATTAGCATCCACGAAGGCGGCCTCGGTCTCCTCTCACTCTGTCTCCTATGACAGCATCATTCTGCTGTGACAGAAGAGGAATTCTGCCTGGCTGACACCTCTGGCCCCAGGTTCCAGCTCAGTCCATGGACAACTCAGCAATCCCCCGCCTCAGTCAGGGTTGGGGGAACATTTGCTTTGTTTTAATCTTCTTAGCTCCTGACAATGCATAATTGAAAAATGCCACAGAGGACTGCCTAACCAGCCCAGGAAAATGGGGCAAGGTGAGCCAGGCGCGCAGGACTTGTCCCCACACAGATAGAGCACACGGAGGGGCCTGGACCAACTCCGTGCAAGAACCAGCAGCTTTTTGAGAGAAATCAGGACAGCCAAAATTGAACACATACATACGTGCAAAAGCCTAATTCCTTCCTTGGAGCTTTGGAGAGATACTTTCATAGCTTTTCATGACATCATGTCAAATATTTCCAGGCATCCAAGACAGAGAGTTTGGCCCTAAATACTGTGTAGTCAAGTTACACAGTCGTTTGCTCTTAAAATCACAGGGCTCCACTGGACACAGGAAGCTCCCCCAACCCTACCCCTTCCTGAAGGCTCCCTCCTGCCCCTTCTCAAACAAAAGAAAACCTCTCCTACTCACAGAGGCCTCTAGGCAGTGGAATGGCCAGGCATAGATGATCAATGCGGCTCTGGACTTCTGAGAGAATCAGTCTTAGTGACATGCAACAGACACACAATCAGGGAACCTGTAACTGACCAGCTCTGGGACCTAATTGAGTCACTTCACCTGTCTGAGTCTCCCTGTGCTCTTAAATAAAATGAAGATAATGAATCAGTTCATGGGTCAGTATCCCAAGGTTGCTATGTGGAATACCGAAATTACATGAGTACTGACCTTCATGTGTGGCTCCAGAAGATACTCAGAATATGTTTCTTCTTCCTTTACTCAGCCAGGGAGTGAGTGACTGATTGGGGCTGATGCCTCCAGCGCTCCAGCGCTCTTCTCAGCAAACGGCTCAGCCTCCCTCCTCGGTGGGCAAAGGACTTCAGAGAATCAGACTATAAGGGCTCCACTCTCTCTCTGGGTAGCAGGCAGTTTCTCCTCCAACCGCTCTCATTTTATAAATGGATACAATTTAATTCAAACAAGCATTTTCTGAGGGCCTAGTAAGTGCTCAGTTACAGGAGAAGTTCAAGTCACAGCTTCAAATGATTGCAGAGAGAAATGCCAAGTAACAAGGCAAGGCCAGTGAGGGTCACCCAGATTCAATCCGTGGTGCAGGTGGTCAGTAAGTGACTGGCAACTTGGAGACGAGAGATTGATTCCTGGCAGCTAGAACCGTGGGGGGTATTATTTCGATCAGACTTCCTCCCCCACCACCTTGTGTGCATGTGTGCATGTGTGTGCACGTGTGCATGTCTGTGTGTATGTGTGCATGTCTCTGTGTCTGTGTATGTGTGTGTATGCACTTGCGAGTCTTGGTGTGTCTGTATGTGTGCATGTCTGTGTGTACGTGTGTGCATGTGTGTGCGTGCATGTATGTGTTGGGGGCATGGATTCCAGCAGAGGGGCCAGCCTGGGCAAGGTCTCAGAAGCTCTCAGAGACTGGGCACAGCAGGAAGATGCGCTCTCCTTTTGCCTCTCACGTCTCTGGCCACTGGGACTCCTGCCTTTTGAGGCCGCTACATCTCCTCTCCCCCTTGGCCCTGACGAGGTCTGTGGTCCCAACTTCTGTCACTGGTCTCCTCTTTCTCTCTGTGCCCATCCCTCCATGCCCACAGCTTCAGCTCTGCCCAGAGGCCCCGAGTCCCCACCCCCAGGCCAGCTCCCTCTCCCTAGGCCCCAACTGCCTAACAGCCCGTCCACTTGGGCCTTCGCCTTCACCTCGAGTCCTGCGGGATGCAAATGGAATTCTTTTCTACCCGCAGCTGGCCGCCTCCACCCCCATCCACATATGTCTTCTGTAGCTCATCAGCCACCAAGCCCTAGGGCTTTTTCCTTCCCGATATTTCTCCCATCTCTCCTTTCCTCACCGTTCCCACTGCCTCTGCCTAGGCCTTTTCACTTTCCAGGCTACAATTACAGCTATTAAGTTACGAGCCTGCTCCAAATGCTTCTAGTCATCTCCTCCCCAAGCCCTCTCCCCCCTCACCACCTCTCCGGAATCCCGCCTCTCCGTTATGATTCAATTGTCTATAGTACAGACACGGAGAGTAGTGTAGGCTCCACGCCACATCTGGTTCATTATCCTAATGCTCAACTCGGGCTGCAACTGCCTGCTCAAATGGCCAGTGTCTCCTGAGTGTGACCCCAGGTTTGTCCCCTATAAGCACGGGGCGTCACTTTGTTCTAAGCACACAACCTAACTCCTATTTCTGGATCTCATCCTGCCCAAGTCCACCTGAATCTTCATTGGATGCCCTCCCTCCACCTGGAATGCCTCAGCTCATCCAGATCATCCAGGTCCTAACCCTCTCCTAAGGCCCTCATGAAGCCCCTCCCACCCCAACTCAGTGGCCTCAGATGTGTCTAGGCCCCCAGCCTCCCTCCTGTGCAGGCTGCGAGTCCCTGCTGACTCTGTTCACGTGCTCAGGCCTAGCCTACCAGGCCAAGAGCAGCCCCAGGGGAGGGGCCTGGTGGTTTGGCTGCCACACACCTGGTCTCAGGCCTACAAGAAGCTCTGGGCAGCTTGTATGTACTGAGCTTCTGCCTCAGTTTCCCCAGTAGCACTTAGATGAACCCTTTACTGTGGCCTGCCTAGTTGGTTCTTGATGCTAGGAACCAACTCCCCGCTATTCAGTAAGAATAGGGGAGTGGGGCAATCAGGGGTGTTTGTTGCTCAGAACTACAACCAGGAGAAGCTGCTGGCCATCCAATTTTCCCTATGACCTCCTGCCTCTACCACCATCTTACCTGCCCACCCACCAGGTAAGACCTGAGGACTATAAGGAGCTACAGCTTCAGAAACCCAACTCACACTGACGACAGCCCACCAAACAAGGTATTTCCAACTACAGGTCTTCCTTCTCCCACCCCTTCACCCCAAACCTTGGCCAATCTGCAATTTCAGGAATGGAAGAATACAAAACATCACCTACAGACAGCTCAGAAACTGAGCTGTGCGACAGATCGCTTTGTCCCTCAGATCCTGACACCTGCCCCATTCCCCCCTTAATTATAAGAAACAGCATGAAAAAGAGCTAACACTTAATTAATTCAACCCACTATATTTCAGGCATTGCCGTAAACACTTTACACATATATTGATTGATGCATTTAGGCTTTACAGCAACCCTTTGAAGTAGGTACTATTACTCCCCCATTTAATAGATGGGGAAACTGAGAAACTGGTACAAAGTGGTAAAACTAGCACATGAACCGAAAAAATTCAGCTTTAGAGTGTGTGCTCTTTACCTGTCTGTTTCTTCCCAAATCCCGTCCACTCAGTGGGGCCACCATGCACACTGCTGCAGTCTGACCCCCACCCCAGGGCTCCTGAAGACAAGCCATGCATCCAGCACAGGGCTGCGTCCACTCAGAGAAAAGGGTGTCCACTTCCATGTCACACAAAGGTGCTGTGCAGGTAGGCTGCTGCCCAGCTGTGAAACAATGTAAGCCTGGCCAATTTATCTCTGTGTTGGAATTGACTCTCTGTAATTCTGGTATACATTCATTCATTCACTAAAAAGTAATTGTACGCCTGCCATTGCTAGGTACTAACTGTGTCGATGTCAGGGCAGTGAGCATGAACTGACTCAAACACACATGCATTTATCTGATGGATTTTCTCCCAAACTGAGATGAACAGGTTCCTGGGAGCAGGGGCCAACTCACAAACAGGTGTCTTGCAATATGCATTGCCTGTGTGCTCAAGACATGCTTGTTGAAGACAGTGACAGATGGCAGGTGACATCTGGACGAGGCTTGGGCATTCTCTATTAGCTCCATCCCCAGTTGCAGGTGGTGCATACAGAGACCAGCAGGGCTGGGCACCAGAACCCATCCCTCCTGACTCACAGGCCAGAGCATTTTCCCACCTCCTGGAGCTGCCTCTTAGGGACCAAAGCACTTCCGAGAGAAAGACAGGGCCATTCCTTTAAACCAGGGCACGCAGAAATGTGAGAGCAAATTCAGTTAATCCTGAATGTGGGAAGAATTCTCAAGGTCAGAGGAATGGAAAAGGTAAGTCAAGAAAAAAGTTGGCATTCAGCAGTGGAGATAAACTGAGCTGATAAACGGCCTTTGAACACTTGGGTTATTTATTTATTTGCTTCCAGTTCTTGTGTGGTTGTTAATTCCAGCTAAAATTCCCCAGTGCCTCGCTCACATGTGTGGTACATTATGTACCCATCTGGCAGCAAGACTGACACCCTCCCCTGGCAACTGCCCTGTGAAGTTTCAAACACACTTACATGTTTGTGTCCCAACAACAACAACACAGAAAGGAAACAGAAAAAGAACACCCCAGAGTTTACTGCGCTGACCCTCTGGCAGAGTTAACAATGTCTTGTCTGCAATAGCTCGGCAGACATGTGAGGAAGGGAACGTGGGCCAGGCCCAAAGGCTGGACTGAGACACTTCATGGAGCAAAAGAAATATCTGGGCCGTGGTAATGGTGAGGCTACGATCTGAGGTTCCCTTTGCAGAAATAAAGATAATTTGTTCTAGAGAGTCTTTTATTTCTTTTTTTCACATTCCCTCTGCTTAACAAACCCTAGTGAAAAGAACTTCTGCTCTGATTGTCCATGGAAAGGTTCCCTGGAATGTTGGACCAAGTCTCTGGAATGTATAGATTTAACAAGCAATTTAGAAATTAACGGAGACGAAAAGGGAGCATTATGGTCACATTATACACAGAAATCACGACCTGAGTCTAGCTCAGGAGGCCAAGGAGGTCCCTTCCCGTGAGCAGGCTTAGCACGTTCCAGACCCAAAACCTTGGCCAATCTGCAACTTTAGGAATGGAAGAGTCTGCAAAGGTCACCCATAGAATTTTTGAGGGAAGGATGCATCTTCACAGAGAATTCTGAAACACTAAAAACATGGTTTCCAAACTTTTTACTGAGAAAAGATCTCCCCACCCTTAGTCTATTGAGTGTATCGTATTTTGAAACATTTTCCCTGTTCACCAAACCACTTCCCTGTCCCAAATGGATTTTGTCAAAATGACAGTCCAGGCTTCTGATCAGGAAAAAGATAACAGAGTCTGAGCTACGGATATTGATATATTTGGGGGATAAAAACTTGAAACTTTGTTATCTTTGCAGTTTTGTTCCAATAGTTTTGGGTTTGTTTGTTTGTTTGCTTTTAATATTGAACAGCCTTGGGATTTCAACTGTAGTGTTCCAGTACTACAGTACTGCAGTATTTCTCCACGAGAGGAGAGCTCAGGGTCCAGGCTGGGCTCAGTCCCTCCACCCAGCCTCTGTCGTGTTGCAGTGGAAGCCAGAGGGGAAGCGACGCCCCCACCCGGGGCTACACAGGTCAGGGCCCTTGGAAGGCCTGCCCTGGGAGGGTGCTGCCCCCTCACTCCAGGCAGACACCACTTTCCCTCACCCCAGCATTTTACCTAACTTTTTAGAGCCTTCTTCCCTCCACTCGTGGCACTGAGCCATCTGACTCGATCTTCAAAGAATAAGTCTTTTTTGTTTAGAAACGTATTCAGGGACTTTAAACACTGCACATGATTCTTCCTCAATAGCCTTTGATTTTTCTTCCAGGACTTGATCAAGAAGGTTCAACTCAAGCATCAAGACCAGGTTGCGGTTTTGACCCAAACTCCCTGGGGAAGAGGGAATAGCCCATCAGATGGGAGGGGTGGAAAAAGTTCCAAAAGTCTGACTTTTCTGGGAACTTGGGGCTACATCTCTGCATTACAGAGTGATGGGGTGTCTGGCAAGGTCCAGGACCAAGTTATAGATCTGGACTTGCAATAGAGCATCCCCTCTCCACACACAAATATATATATATATATATCTCCCTTTTGGGGCCAGAGAGTCTGGTGAACCCCTGTGGAAGAAGTCGAGGCAGAGGGAGGGCAAGCCCTCCTCCCCTCCTCCTGAGGACAGCTGCCCAGCTGACTCTAGCCTCACTCCCCCAACCCCAGCAGACTGTTCCCATCAGGTCTCTAACAAGGTGTCCTATATCTAACGGTGACAGCACACACCTCCTTCCCACTCCAATACAGGGGGAAATGGGGCTGCACCTGCCTCCCAGGCACCATGTGATCTGAGGTTGTCTCAAGTCAATGTGGAGTCCCTCCCACTTGGAAGTGCTCAGGATCTGAGGTCATGAAGAGCCAGGGTACTCAAAGAAGGGCTTTGGAAACTTGAGGCTGCCCCTGAGCCACGATGAATAGAGCAGGGAAGGAAGAAATCGCTCCTCTCCCTTCTCAATCTGTCGAGAAGGATACTTTGCATCAGACACTCCTCACTGATTGTAAAGCAGGGAAAGAACCCAAACAAACAAGAAGCCCCAGCCACACTCTGCAGCACTGCCACACAAAGCCACACTTTGTGTGAAGGACTGTTTGGTGCTGTTTACAAAGACGCCAATGAAGTCCTTTTGAATGTCAGCACAGGGTCCGAGGGCTTGAGTCCTATAGTAACTCAGGCACAGGCGGTGGGGAAGTGGCAGGGCTGCATGTTAGGACAGCTGGAAGCACCAGGGCAGCCAGGGCAGCAGGGCTCTGGCCTGGCTGTGGAAACCCCGGCAGCTGCTCCCCAATGCTGCCCCGCAGCCCAAAGCCTCCGACGTCCTTCTGGGAGGTGGCGGGGAGGCACTTGTCAGTATTTATGGCCTTACAGCTGGACTCTTGACTTGCCTGGCTGTCAGCTGACACCAAAGGAAATGTCATGCATCTCCAGCTGTACAAGATGAAGAGCTCACCATAGGAGACAAGGAGGGACATGTCTCCACTCAGCTTTCCATGGGAATGACTGAAGGAGAGGCCTGCGGACTGCTTGGTGAATACCTACAGAATTACCTTGGTAATTCCAGCCCACCTGGGAAGAGGGTGCTACCCTGGGCTGCACATACACAGTAAGTATGCAGATTTACATTTGGACAACATAGCTTTGCCTAATCTCAAGAAGAGATTATAAAAATCACTCAGGTCAACCCTTCAAATATATAGTTTAGTGTACTTTGATTATACTTCAGTAAAGTTAAAAAATCTTAAAAAGTTAAAAACCAGGCCAATCACTTGACAGGTGTTTAAATCCCCTCAACTGTGTGCTTGGGTGACTAGTGACCTAGCCTCCTCTGGCACAGCTCCTGTGACAAGAACTCACAGCCCCCAGGGCAGCTGTTCTAAGACTGGACTTCTCTGATTATTAGCAAATTCTTCCTTTACTGAGCTGCAACTGGCCTCCCAGAAGCTTTTATTCACTAAGCAGGGCCATAGAGTACACATCGGACCCCTGTGCCTAGAGAGAGCCCTCAAAAACAGAATCAACTGAATTACCAAACCTCTCCATGCATCGTGAGGGTATGTGAATAAGCACACGGCACATACACACACGCGCACACACACAACACGGTGATACTTCCCTTATCCAGAAGTCTCCTATCTAGCAACTTCCTATATCACATGTTCCAGAACACATGTTCAAACAACAAAATGGACACCACACCACACTCATGCACTTGACTCCCAGAAGACTGCCTCGGTATCTCCATTTGAAATTAGTTAGTTTAGCTTCAGACTCTCTTTTAATAAGTCTGGTTGTCTGGCTTCTTTTAATCTTCACAAAAGATTAAGAGTAACCAATATGTTGCAAAGGATGCTGGCTCCAGTAAGAAGTCAAAACGTTCTGCCTAACTCTGATAAGGGAGAGAGGTAAATGGTCAGAAACACCCCCAGGAACGAGGGACTAATAGCAGCCTAGCATTGTCCAGAGAAAGGCAATACTATCATATGCTTCCTCATGTGATGTCCAGGACAATTATAGATGACCCTGAGTCTCTAAGAGAAAGGTGAACTGATTGAAGAGTTGGCTGCTGTATATGACAAACACTTTTATAAGCTTTCCAGCCAACGTGGCTATGTCAGCTAACATCGTGATACCTCAGGGTTATGATTTTATTATCTAGATAATTTATTTTTGGTGGAAGAGCTCACTCTACCCTGATGTTCCCTAAATGAGGTGTCCCTGTGTGTTATCTCACAGTGCACAGCATGGTTTTCAAGGACAAATGAGACTAATGATTGTAACGCACGGTGCTGCAGTGATGGGCATGTGGTGGGCACCACCCTGGTTGACTGGTTCCCATGGTAACTGGAACACGGCGAGAAACTATCACCTACTAGAGACACTTACATTACCTGCTTTCATAGAGATAAGAACTTTAAATTAGCATATTAATATTTGATTCAAAATAAATAACATCCCTGCTTGTGATAACTACGTGTTCATAACCCAGGTGCACACTTCTTCATGTATATGTATTTTCCAATCTAATTTGCTCAGCAAATCCTTTTACTAGAGAGCCCAAGAAGGCAAACTACAGGCTGCTCCTATGACAGGTAGTTGTGGTTTTACTCCCTCCACAACCCAGGTCCCCAAACCAGCTGACAGAAGGCCAGGACCTTAGGCATGAGCTGCCACAAAGGGACAATAACTCTTAGTTGTCTGGGCAGCTGGTAAAAGTACAGCTCATGTCAAACAGTGGTTAATCCAAAGTCATTCATCTTGGGTTCAGGAACACGGGGTCACACCCAGGTGTGCACATGGACACATACACACACTACAAGCAACACAGTCCTTTGAGTCACCACACCCACTCACCACATATGAGCCCCCTGGGATGGAAGCTCCAGCAACAGTTAGGCTGTGAGGGGTCATACCCTGCCCTGACTACATCAGACAAGATTAGCTCTGGGGGCACGGGGACTTCAGAGCCCCTTCACCTCGTTTTACTTCTGTTTACATTACTTTCCAACCTACTGTTTTATTTATTTGTTATGTTTATTATTTGCTACCTGTCTGTCCCCACTGGAATGTAAGCCACACAAGGCCGTGAACATGGTTTTGTTTTAGAGTTGCAATCTCAGTGCCCAGGACACTCCCTGCCACAGAGCAGGTGCTCAGTAATTTGTCAAATGAATGATAAATGTCTGGGTGGCTGATCCTGTAGCCTGAGTAAAGATATCAGTCCTGGCAAGCACATGCCACCTGAGTGTCTCCTGTGCCCATCATTATAGCCCGTGTCCCAGTAAGTCCAGGGTCACTCTCAACCCAAGATTTCATGGGGCCACTACCATTAGCCCCTCATTAACATAGGAAATGGGCTCTGCTTAGGGTTCCTGGCCCAGGCTATTATCAAGAAGCCTGGAGAGTTTGTTTGTTTTTCTTTCCCAAGTGAATCCACAGGCAGGGATTTAACTGTCTCCTGACCTGAGGCCAGTGCAAATAAATGGTCACTGGGTGTGTCTGCTCACATAGGCAGGGACTCAGGGATGCATCCATCCCATACCAGGTAGGACCTGGACTTGGGGCTAGATCTCCATCTCTCCCAGCCCTGACTACTCTTCAACTTTCTCTAAGAGTCCACATTCAGCCTCTCTCCCACACGCCATCTCCCCGGACCTTCACAACTTGCAGCGGGGGATGAAACCACCTTTCACAGGGGCTCAGCCAAGCAGTGGCTTGCTCGGGGTCACAAGCCGGCAAGGGGCGGAGTAGGGATTTGAACCTAGGCCTTTCAGCGGCCATTTCACAGGTGAGGAAGCAGGCTGGGAGAGGTCCGTGATATGCTGAAGGGACGCCATGCACTGCTCTAGGAGTCATCCCTGTTTCCCCACACCCGGCCCAGGGACTGGCCCACAGCAGAGGAATGAATGAAGGCATGGACACAAGCCTAAGACTTGGCCAAAAAGGAAAGTCAAATGATCAGAATGCACAAACCTAGTGGCCCTTGCAGAATCAGACTTGGGGTTCAGTGGGAGGACAAGTAACACTGTCCTGGTCCCAGGTGAAGCCAGCAAAGATGATGGTCTCCCTGCCACACCTTCATGACCAAGAGAAAAGAGTGCCCCCCCCGCTTGGGGCCACCCCTTCCCAGCTCCCAACTTCCACCTCCCCAACCATTCCTCACTCTCACATTCCAGCCTGACCTCCTTGTCCATGGCCCCTTTTCCAAAATGAAAGCAGAAGGATCCTATGGGTCTCTCTTTAAACTCTGTCTAGGCTCAATCCCAGATTCAAGTGCTTACTCATTTTAAGAGCTGAGCACTGGTGAATGAATGAATGAGTAAATAGGTGAATTATCAGAGACTTCTATGGCCTAAGTCCTCATTGTCAAGCATTCAGACAATGTTGTTATACATTTATTCATTCAACAAATATTTATGAAGTGTCTATTATAGAACGCAGGGTGCTAGGCTCTGGAATATGGCAGAAAGCAAAAAATAGCGGCTTTCCAATAGGTCTTTTGATCTTTAGTCCCCTCTCCATTTCAACCATTTTGCACTTATTTTCAAATTTACCCTTCTATGGCTGGGTTTGGATCTCATCCCTCCTGTACTCAACAACTTTCAATGCCTCCCACTCCCATGTCTATTGGAAAATGGCTAAATTCCTTACACTGACATTTAAGACCTCCTAAGATGTAGCTGAAATCTATACTCCCAGCCTCATCTCCTGTCCCTCACTCCCTCTTTCCCTCCATTACATATTTCATGGTTCAGCCCCTGCCTGAAACACCCTTCTCATCTGTACCAGTCAGTATTATAAACCACCCCAAGCCTCTGTGACTTAAAGCAATGATCACTTATTCTCACTTGCGTGTCTGTGGGTCAGCTGGGGTTGGCTGATCTGGGTTGGGCTTGGCTGGGCTCAAGCTGCATGTCCATGTGGGCTTGGCTCTTCATGGTGGGTTGGGCCCAGGTCTGCTGTGTTCACTCTGGGACCCAGGCTGAAGGGGCAGCAACTACATGAGGGACTCTCTTCCTGTGGCGATGGCAGAGGGACAAGAAGGTGAGCCCAACTAAGCAAGCACATCTGAGGCTCTACTGGCTCATGTCTGCTAATGTCTCAGCAACCAAAGCAAGTCACATGACAGAGCCCAAAGTCAAGGAGCAAGAAGTACACTTTGCCCGCCATGAAGCCACGGCAGGTCAACATGGTCAAACCCCACAACACTGGAGGCTGGGGGAAAGAAGAGGTAGGGAGTGAATGTTTTTGAACAATAATCGAATCTAATGAAATTCAGTAGTATGGTAAGAGAAGTCAGGCTTAGAAATGGAAGGGCTGGGTTTGTCATGGCTAAACATCCTACTTTCCAAGAGGCCCAGATACAGTATACTCCCCAAATACTTCATTCATTCAATACACATGCATTAAAAACCTACTATGCGTAGGAACACCATGCCAGACCCTGAGCCAGACTGGTGAACAAAACAGACATGACCTTGCTCTTCTGGTGGTGTGAATGAAGCTCTTAGCCCTCTGAGCGTCAGCTCTCTCAGTACATGGGAAACCTTACAATACGAGAGAAAACCCACAGGAAGCTGGCCTTGGGTACAGTTATAAGTGGAGAAAGGCTTATTTCCTTGGAAATAATCTCTTACCACTCTGAATCCTTAAAACAATTACCAGGCAGTTAAAGACTCATCCAATCAATGGGAATGTAGCCAGGGCCACCTTGTGCCAGGTAGGCCTGCCCAGCCCAAACTCCCTGCCCTCACAGGCATTCCAGTCCAGCGGGAAGACAGGAGGGTTCTTCCTGCCTTCTCCAAAACAGCACCCAGCCCAGCGCCATGCCCACCATAGGTGCTCCATACACACTGCTGACCCAGACTCCAGAACCTTCCCCGTCACTTTCTCACTCTTTCCTGGAAACAGACTCAAACACTGAGGTTTCCACCAAAGCCTTCCCATTCACCCAGAAAGAAAAATGCAGTTAATCAAAGCAATCTGGTCTTTTCTTTCCATTCCCACCACCCTTCCCACCCCAACCCCAGAGTGAAACCTCTCTAAGTGATTAAATGTTATAATAAGGATTTGGCACATTTACCTTGTCAGAGATTGTGCTGTTGTGGTATCTCATGGGGCACACACAGATGAAAGAGCCGACAGTGAGACAGACTATCAGAGAAACCAATGAAGAAAGGAAGCAGCAAAACCTCACGATAAGTCCATAACCTCTAATCACACAAAGATGGGGCCAAGCATGTAACTAACTGAGCTTTCTGGCAAAAATAATTCAAATTGAGTAGCTACAAAACTTATCATGATTATTAGCAGTATCATTATTATTATAATAAATTAAATACTGGCTAAAAATTCAACTCTTTCTTCAGGATCTGGTTTCTTCCAGTTTTCTTGTGCGTGGGCTGTATCGGGCGGTGGTTCCCCACTGCCCACGGCAGCCACCGAACTCCTCGTTCTGGCACTCGTGGTCCCCCAGGCAGAGGTATCTACCTATGTTTTTTTTGTTTTTTTTTTTTGAGACAGAGTCTTGCTCTGTCGCCCTGGGTAGAGTGCTGTGGCATCAGCCTAGCTCACAGCAACCTCAAACTCCTGGGCTCAAGCGATCCTCCTGTCTCAGCCTCTTGAGTAGCTTAGATTACAGGCGAGCACCACCACACCTGGTTAAGTTTTTCTATTTTTAGTAGAGACGGGGTCTCACTCTTGCTCAGGCTGGTCTCGAACTCCTGAGCTCAAGGGATCCTCCCGCCTCAGCCTCCCAGAGTGCTAGGATTACAGGCGTGAGCCACACACCTGGCCCTACTTTTCAGTGACTCACTCATTCAACAACTTGTTTTTCATCGCTGTTATGACCTGAAGTTTTGTGCCCCCCCACCCAAATTCATATGTTGAAGTCCTAACCCCCAGGTGATGGTATTAGGAGGTGGGGCCTTTGGGAGTCAATTAGGCCACGAGGGAGCAGCCCTTGTGAATGGAGTTCGTGCCCTTATAAAAGAGACTCCAGAGAGCTAACTAGCCCTCTTTCCTCCATGTGGGGACATAACCAGAAGACAGTAGTCTGCAACCTGGAAGAAGGCCCTCACCAAAACCTGACCGTGCTGGCACCTGTTCTTACACTTGCAGCCTCTAGAACTGTGGGGAAAAAAATGTTGTTGTTTATAAGCCACCCAGGCTATGGTATTTTGTTACAGCAATCCACACTAAGACAAGCACCTATTTTTGACCCCATGCTGGTCAATGATCCACAATTTTACCTATTCAACCCTTTTTCTCTCTTATCCCCTAACAGATACCCTGGCCACCTGGCCCAGTCCCCTCAATGCCCTTCGGATTCACAGTTCTGTTTCCTTCTCCTCCAGGAACCACATGGAAGCCCTCCCTGGTGCCTGCAGGCATCTCTGAGGACGTGTGTGCTCTCTCTCCTGTGGGCAACTGCATATGCATGGCCTCTAATCACACAAAGACAGGACATGCTCCACACATACGTCACTTGCCTCGCGCATGCCTTATCTGCCCACCTGAGCAGGGTCCTGGCCCATGCCTGCAAAGCATTGCTCAGCAGCCGTTGTTCCATAAATACCGTTGGCAGACTTAAATCAATACAAACCAGTGTATGCGTACTTAGTGGCAGTTAGGATAGTAGAAAATAAATTCCTGTGGGCTGGACACTAGGAGAGGTGTCCTGCTCAGTGCCTGGCATGCAGGTCTGAGCCCAGCAGGGGCAGTTCCCGTAGCCAGGCCCCTGGGCGACTGGTGTATCTTTGCACGCAGGACCCCTGCCATGGACATCTGATGCGTGCATCTCCTATGTCAACAGTGTGGACTACTGAGGGAAAAGGGGGCATCTGAATCAATGAAAAGGACATTATTCTAATCTTTGCAGGTATGCGATGCAACTAAAAGATGCTGCTGACAAGGTTGCCAACAAACAGGATTCTGGCAGAATTTCTACAATGAGCCATGTGGTATTGGTACTTTTACCTTCTGAACTTGCTCCTCCTCCAGCCTCCCCTAATTTCAGTAAATGGCACCACCAAGGACCAAAGTGTGCAAGTGCCACAAGCACCCATCAGATGCGTTGTCAGCTTCACCTCCAAAAGGGAGCCAAACCCACCTCACTGCTCCCCCCAGGACAACCCGCCATCATCCCCCCTGGACGAGTCCAACAGTGTCCACACAGGCCTCCTAGCTTTTTCCACGCTGGCCCCCAGGACAGCCCATCCTGTATACCACAGCCAAAGCGATCTTTTATATAAAAAAGCAAATTAAATCTCCCCCTGCTTCAAACCAATGGCTTCCACTGTTGGAATAAAATCCAAGCCCCTTGTTGTGATCTGTTCTGCTCCATCTCCTGACTCTGTCTGGTGTATGCCTGGCTCTGTTATATCCTTTCTGTCCCTCAAACAGACCTCAGGGCCTTGGCAAGTGCTGTTCCTTCTGCCCAGAACACACTTTCTCCGGGTGTCCTTGGCCGGTTCCTCCTTACCTGTCTGGATTCAGTTCTAAAAGCCCCTTCTCCCAAAAGCCCAAGGAAACCAAGCAGCACCCCCTGTACCCCGGTCCCTCTCTAGCCCATGGCTTTTTGTTTTCCATGATACATCTATCACACCCTAAAATGACTTGTTTATTCATTGTTATATCTTCACTAGAATGAAAGTTCCCTGCAGGGAAAGAATCTTTTCTGTTTTGTTCACCACTACATTTTTGGCATCTGTAACAGTGCCCAGCACAGACTGAGCATTCAAAATACAAGGGACCACAACTCCCCACCCCTTAGGAATGAGCTGCTCATAGCAACTTCTTTCCAAAGTGTATGGAATGAAAAGATGGAGGGAAAAAAGTGTAACTTCATAGTGAAGCAACCTGACAAAAACTACTTCATCCAGGTGACCAAGGTTAATAACGAACAGTGATAGGTCATGTGGACAGTATTTACCCTCAATATCATGGGATGAGAAGAGCACTTTACCTCTGTGGTCTTCCCCCAAAACACACATAGTTCCAGTCTAATTGTAAGAAAAACATCCGACAAATCCCTTCTGAGGGACAAATACCTGACCAGTGCTATTCAAAACCATCAAGGTCATCAAAAACAAGGACAATCTGTGAAACTATCACAGCCAAGAGGAGTCTAAGGAGGAATGACAATTATATATGATACAGTATCCTGGATAAGATCATTGATTATGAAGAATGTACCATATTAACATAAGATGCTAATAGTAGGGGGAACTAAACGTGGGGAGTTCTTTCTATGATCTTCTCAATAATTATGTAAATCAAAAACGGTTCTAAAAGCTAAAGTTTATTTAAAAAACACATTTGTTATGTGAATGAATGGGCAGCAATAAACACTGCACAGATCTCTTCATGTCTTTTTGTAAGAATTTACTTAGCACAGACTCCAACATGGTACTGGAAAAAAGACTAATTCCTGATGTCTCTTAAGCACTGCCTGGGTCCTACTATTTGCATCGTTACTCTGCACACTTGAGACACTGTAAAGGCATACGTCAGCCACCCCAAATGAACCACCAGTGGTTCGAAATGAGGACAGTTTAGGTCGATGACAAAAATAACAAATCCTGTCTGCTTGGAGGATGCATCAAGTTTTCTCACTGCTCTCAAGTGCATCCAGACACATGCACGGATGAGAGCCTACTGTGCACCCAAGCCCGAGCCCAACCTAAGCGGGCAAACACAAAGCTGGTCAAACACAAGACTGTTACAAGGGGTGCAATGGCGCAGTACAAGCTGCAAACGGCACAGATGTTCAGAGAAGATGCATCATGGGAGCTGGGGCAGTCAAGGAAGCCTTCCTGTAGGAAGGGTCAGGCTGGACCTGGAATGGAAAATAGGATGGCCCCAGAGTCCAGAATCCACCACAGGGAGTAGTGTGATTAGAGCTGTGGAGTCTCCTAGAGGGGTAATGGAAGAGGAAGTTGGGAAGTTGAGCTGGGGCCAGACCAGAAAAGGCCTTCTAGACCTTTAAGCTCCCTGCTTCGTCCTTCCTTTTCAAATGTTATCTGCATCCTTGTCCCATCTCCCCTAGCCAGCTGTAAGCTTCCTGCCTCACCTCAGCCTGTTCTATAAGGTCCTGAACATAGTAACAGCTCAAGGCAACATCTGGTGAATGAATGAAAGGAAGAGAGAATTAATGAGTGGATTATAATCTAAGAAGCCAGGATTTTAGCCCTTACACAACTTTGCTTCCCTTCAGCATTTACCCCCCTCTGACTTCTTTCTAATCATTTGTGTACATGCTCCATGTCTGCCACCTCTCAGTCATTCAGCAAACATTAGCTGGTTACCTACTGTGTGCCAGGCCTGTTCTAGGTGCTAAGGACATAGATGACACAGACAAAAACCTCTGCTCTCATGGAGCTGACACTGTAGTGACCGGCAAAGAGCAATAAATAAGCAAAATCTAAAGAATGAAACAGGCAGCAGGTGCCGTGGAAGAAAAATGCAGGTAAGAAGGACAGTAAATTCAAGAGAGAGATTTGCAGTTGTAAATAGGGTGGTCTGGGGAAACCACCTTTGAGACCCTGAAGGCAGTAAGGGCAGGAATTTTTTTTCTTTTGTGTTCACAGCTTACATAACTATAGTACACTATCAAAACCAGGAAACTGATGTTGATGACAGTCCACTGACATGATTCAGGTTTCACCAGTTTTACACGCACTCATTGACCTACCGTGTTTCCCCGAAAATAAGACCTACCCATAAAATAAGCCCTAGCAGGATTTCTAAGCATTTGTACAATATAAGTCCTACCCAGAAAATAAGACCTAGTGATGGGCGTGGCTACGCAGCATATCTGCACAGCCCATGCATTTCGTCGAGGAGCAGTAAAGACGACGAGCAGCCCTTCTCATCTGCCCCATGAGAGCTCTATTGCTCCACATGAGAGATTGGGGCCAATAGTTCTAAAGGAAATAGAGTTGCAAGAAATTCAGGATGGAATTCGGGGTTTGGAGAGTTATAATGATGTTCCAGAAGAAGACAACTATATTTGAATAAATGTAGATTGTTGTACCGTACTTAAAAAAAATAACACATCCCCTGAAAATAAGCCCTAGGGGGCCTTCTTGAGGAAAAATAAATATAAGACCCTGTCTTATTTTCGGGGAAACACGGTATGTGTGTGTATGGTATACTCAGTTCTACGCAATTTTAAGGGTTAATTTATTTTTAATGGGAAAGTTAGGAGGCCACTTGAAGGGTCTAGGGCTGAAGGAAAGTGGGGTGAAGCAAACCACCAGACACTGAGCAGGCTGGGCATTTTCACGTGCTTGAGCTCCATCTGCCCTCCCCACCATCCTAAGCAAACAGGTATTCTTATCCCCACTTTACATACATGAAAACCGAGCTGCTCAAAGAAGGAACTTACTGGAAGTCATACAGCTGGCCGGCAGAGAAACCAGAACCCCAAACCTAGGACTGCCTAGCTCCTTCCCTGGGGCTCTTTCCTGAACACAAGAATGGTCTGGATAAAGAAACACAGGAAGCAGAAACCAAGAAGGAGGACAGGCTCCAGAAGGTGCTGAAGGGGAGAGGAAATGAGGGGCAGTTGCTAAGGATGCTCTGGGATTCTGAGGTAGGGAGAACAGAACGATCATTCACAGGAAGAGGAAATGAGAGCTAGAGGGTTCTAAAGTAGAAGAGAAGGGAGATGTCCTGGTTTGGTCTGACTGACTGCATGTGTGATCTTGGGCAATTCAATTTATATCTCTGGGCTTCATGTTCCTCATTGTACAAAGGTGGGCATGGACATCTCATTCCATTCACCACTGCTATGGTCTGAACATCTACAATTTGTGGACATTCACAAAACTGCCTACCAAATTTGTGTCCCCCTCTTAAATCCATATGTTGAAACTTAATCCCCAATGTGATGGTAATAGGAGGTGGGGCTTTAGGGAGGCGATTAGGTCATGAGGGTGGAGCCCTCACGAATGGGATTAGTCTTCTTATAAGGCACTGAAAAGACCAGAGCTCTCTCCTTCCGCCACACGAATACACAGTGAAAAGGCACCATCTGTGGACCAGAAAGCAGGCCCTTACCAGACACTGAACCTGCTGGTACCTTGATCTTGGACTTCCCAGCCTCCAGAACTGAGAGAAATAAATTTCTGTTATTTATAAGCTACCCAGTTTACGGTATTTTGTTATAGCAGCATGAATGAACTAAGACGACCACCTAGAATTGCTCTAAGACCAAGGAGAGATGAGGAGGCAGCCCTTTGCAAAGCAAAAGTGCTAGACTAGCTGCCAAAACCAGAAACAAGGCAACCCAACAAAGGCTCAGACTGCCTGCGGTATCCCGACTCGAATGACTGGCTGGCTTTCCCAAAGATGAAAACGCAAAATTTAGGTCAGCACACACAGAGAATCTCGCTTTGTTTACATGAGACAGAGAGTGTGTGTTCCTATTAAATGCCTTTGAATCCCAGCGATGATGAGAGACCCAAGGCTGTTTATGGCTTTGAATATTTACTTTTCTCATATACAAATCAGCTCGGGTGCCGTCAGAGCTGATGCCACCTCACATTGCAGCCCTCTGACGTCCCGGCTCCTCCCCAGTGCCCCACACATGGTTTGAATTTATTGGTTTTAGCAGCTTTCATTTATATTGTGTGAGGATCATGGAATGACCAGCAAACAGAAGCTCTGATCTGTGCCCTGGAAAAAACACAGGAGCATAAGGAAGAAGGTTGTGGGGAAAAGCTGGGAAGATTCATCCGATCCAAAGAGAAGCAGCTCCTACCCACCGGCTGGCCCAGCCAAAGCCCTTAGGACCCCTTTAGGAATGAAGGATCAGCGCGATACCATGGCCCTCAAGGAGGTGGTCAGAGCACAAGGGTGAGAAGGATCTCGGTGGTCACAGCCCCCCAAAGCCAGAATACCTGGGGGCTGCAGTGGGAAATGCAGGTGGCCACCTAGATGCTTGGCCTCCTGGAATCAAACACCTAGAAATCTGGGAACAATGGGGGCGGGGTTTGAGGACTCTCTGTGTTCCACCCAGCTACTCAGGCGATGATGCCAAGGTATGGCTGGTAATTTTACAGCCCCACACAGAATCCCTGAATGTGTACTTGGAGTCAGGCCCCAGGGAAACCCAGATTCATTAGATGAGGTTGCTGCCCTCAAAGAACTTTAATCTAATGGAGGATACAGATGTGTAAACATATAAAAGACAATAAAATTTAAAATGCCACTTTCCGGTGAGGTCAGAGCCAGCTTAGAAAGTGGCTTTGCAGCAGCAGGGCTGCGGTTTATGGTTTACCGACCAATCTCACACCCACGAAGGGCGCAGCGATGGGAGGGGTCTGCCCTGGCTCATGCTGCTGGACTCCCAAACCAGTGCTCTCACTAATTACAGACCAAAAATCCTCCCATCCCCCACTGCTGCTCGGGGAGCATTCAGGAACCACCTGTCTCACTCTGCCCCCACTTTGAACAGCTGGAATCCCCTGCCATCAAATATGTCGCACGAAATGCAGTTGTGCCAGAAATGGTGGTCAGGGTCTTAGGCTCCTGCACAAAATGCTTCATAATATATAAATACTCTGATCTCATTTGGCTGCCAGACCACTTTTCCAACTAGTTTCTAAGAGAAAATGCCCCCTGAGTTCCTGTTCTGGAAGCTGGGCCCCTGCTCCTCTGGCTCAGCAGTGGGAGCATTCTGGACCCGATGAGGGAAGGACTCTCATAGGGCAGCTCTGGTCCCAAGCCAAGAAACTGGAGATACAGGCAAGCCTGGGCGAGATGTTCCAGTTTGACCAACGAAGGAATGAATGAGCGAGCCAAGTATTAACCAGAAGAAATCTGAATTGCAGAACACATGTGTGGGGGACAATGGCCCCCCAGTGCACCCAGGATCAAGCCCAAACTTCTTACCATGACTTGTGAGGCCCTACGGGCAACTGCCCAGTCTCCCCGCACCTCCCGCCAGCGCTCTCCCCGCGGGAGCAGTGTGAATAATGACGTCTTCTCAGTCTGCATCGATGGCACCATCAGCACCCCCACATGTGGTGCCTCTGTGAACCTGAAGAACACCCATGTGTTCGTCAATGCCGGGCTCAGATGGTGTTACACTAAAGCCAAGCCAGGTACTCGTGAGGAGGGAGGCCTGTCTACTGTGTACCGTTGAGATCTGCAACAGCAAAGAGAACTCCTGGACAGCAAGGACGCAGGCTCATCCATCTGGCAGCATCCACAGGACCTCCAGATGACCCGAGGCCCTGCAAAGCCCCAGCTGCCGCGGGGATGGGGGGGCTCAGAAGTCAGTGCTCAACAGCGCCACAGTGGACTGGATGATAGGAACTGACAATCCATCCTGCTACTATGGCAAATTGAGCAGGGATTCCTCAGGTCTGGGGACTTGGTGGTGGCCCTCCATCACGGTTCCCCACTGCCGCTCCCACACTAGAGAGCTCTGCAGAGAAGCATCCCAGCCGTCCAGACTGGTGCTCTTAACACATCTGCCACCTGTATGTCTGTTGGGCCCCTAGCTGGCCCAGCCATCCCTTCACCTGCCAAGGTCAGCTTCTGCTCTCAACTCCCAGCAGCCTCTCTCCTTACACCCCCTCCTCACCCTGCAAACCGACTACCTCACTCTCTGCTTCCTCAGAGGGAAACCCTGGAGTTCTCTCAACTCCCTGTCCCTGTCCCTGCCCAACTCGTTACCTTTCACACCTCCAGTCTCAGAAGAGGAGCTGTCCCACTAGCTTCTCCATCTCCTCTGGGTCACATCTCCTCTTTTCATGAGATGCAGAGAGGTTGAGAGCACAGGCTCTGCAGCCAGACCTTCTTGCTTTAAACTCCAGATCCTCTACCCATTGGCTGTGTGACCCCAGGCAAGTGAATTACCCCTCTGTGCTTCAGTTTCTTCACCTGATAAATAGGGCTGAATGTACCTGAGAGAATGTTGTGAGGATGAAGTGGGGCAGTGCCCACAAAGGACGCAGAATCATTCTTGGCACTGCAGTGAGGCATCTCTCTTGGGTCTCTTCAACCCCTCCCTTCCCCAGCAGCTTCCCCCCAGAACCTGGAACTGAGCCTGGCACAATGGAGTTCTCAGCAGTGCTTGGCAAACAAATGAATGAATAAACGAATAGATGAACAGTTTAATAATAACTAATTCAATTCACTAAGTATTTACAGGGCATTTCTCTTTGGGAGAGGAAATCCACATGCACACCTCAGAGCACAGAGCACTCAATGACTAATAAAGTCCTTCCTAGGCTTTATCTCACTTCATTCTCCCAGTAAATTTGGGTTTCTGCTACTAACATCCAACCTGTCTGAGTAGTGGAGGAAAAGGACGCTTCCAGAAGAATGAGCTCCGGGTCACGGATCTCACCCAAGGCAGAGCTGGGCCTCAATCCGGGGTCTCCAGCCTAAACTTTTCAATCCCTCCTTTTGGTGTGTCCCCACTCCAGGGAACAGTGGGAGACCACAGGGAAGCTGAGCCAATTATGTATATGGTTAGACATTACATTCTGCAGACGGTCAGAAAAATATGACCATGCTCTGGGTGGTCAGACCACACAGTTCCAATCAAGCCAACTAGCAACCCACCCTGGCTGTGGATGGTGCTCAGTGTGTGGGAAACTAAGGGATCAAGAACCATCTTTTGTACGGGATGGGCTTCACCTCAAGACACAGGCATTGTAGAAATGGGCCAACAATAATAATTAAAATGACCACTACTTAGGCCACCACAGCTAACATTTCTTACCTCTTACCAGTGTGCCAGGCACTCAGCTATGTGGCTTGTGTACGTTACCTCATCTACACCTCACAACAACCCAAGGGCTAAATACTACTGTGAGCCCCATTTTTTCAGATGTGGAAACAGATGCTCAGTCATCCAGCCACCCAGCCCAAGTGGAGGAGCTGGATTTCCAACCCCAGTCCAGTTTCTTTCTTATGGTATCAAAAGATCTAAGTAGAAATCCTGGCTCCATCATTTTGCACGAAGTGCTTAGCCTCAATTTCCTCAAAATAGGGAAAATAATGCTTACCTTTCAGGATTGTTTTAGGAATTTACTGTGATAAACCCAAGGCACAGCACATAATAGGCACTGAATAACAACGGCTCTCTTGGGGGCTGGAAAGCAGAGGGAAAGAATAAGGCACAAGGAGGGAGGGGTAGAAAGGCTTTTTTTTCCATGCCCTCCCGTTTTCCCATCCTGGCACTCCTGGTAACAGTCCTTTCCAGGAGCTGCCCTTTCCGCTCCCATCCCCAGGGGCCCAAATCCTATTCAACCCGTTAGGTCCCTTTCAAAGCTATCTCCATCAAAAAGCCCGCATTCCTTTCTCACCATGCTCCCCACAAAACTAAGGGGATAGAAGCAAAACAAAATAAAGCTACCTGCAAGACCACCAGCAGGCCTCAGCACTGGGGTTCTCTAGTGCAGGGTCAAGTAAATGTCACAGTCAAGGTCATGCACAATGACCAAGCATTGTTAACCATGGATGTCCCAAAGTGCCTCCGTTTACCCATCCACAGTATCTCAGCCCCAGTACAGGGCCCGGTGCTCTGTATAATCCAATAGATGCTACAGCCACCCAGCTGGAGATGGATCAGGGCCAATGGGAGTCTGAACACCTGGCAGTCTGAGTGACTAGAAGCAAATCCAGTCCCCTTCAGAGCTCAGTAACTAT
>VBSM01000529.1:32844552-32857503 GCA_008086735.1 Cheirogaleus medius
AAAGGAAAGAGAAAAAAAAAAGGCCTGGCCTTTTATCTTTGCACCGTGGCTCCGCGGGCAGAGCTGGCCGGGTGGCGCAGACGCGTCTCCTCGGGAGGTGCCTGCCCGCCTGGACCCGCTGGAGTCGCCGTGGCCGCCAAGCCAAGGATCGGGCGGAGACGCGCGCTCTGTGGCCCTTACGCCGCGGCCGCCCGGCCGCAGCAATGTTAGGAAACGTGCCCTTGTGCTCGTGGAAGCCGGTCCGGAGAGACGGACCCTCGGCCCCGCGGCCAAGCGCACCGCGCACGGAGCGAGACGCGACGCGAGCACCACGAGCACGGCTGCACGCCCCGAGGAGCGTCGCGCTGAGCCGGAGGTGGGCAGACACGAGCAGACGGCCTCCCTCAACCTGGACTCTGTCCAGCCACAGTCCACGCAGAGAGGGGCCAAGCCGAACCGCAGACAACCCCGAGCGGCACCACCTACCGTCTGGCCTCCGGGCTGGGCCCTCCAGTCTCCTGAGCCTATAACTCCGCAGCCTTTCTAGCTTTTTACCCCTACCGATCTCGGCTTCACCTGGGCTTCCTCCAGGAAGCCTTCCTGGATCTCCCCGAGGCTGAGGAAACTGAACTCCCACGGCACACCACAGGCCTGCCACAGGCCCCCTCACCCCCGCAGCATAGTACGAAGTATGCCCGTCCCCCTCCCTACCCAGAAAGGAAGCACCTGAGCAACAGCATCGTCATTCTTGCTCACTTTGCCATCTCCATCACATATCCTATGTCTGGCACACAGCAGGACCTAAAAAACATTTCTTGAAAAATTATATAATACTATTTTAAAAATGAAATAACTCTGCACTAGTATTTACTGGGCACTCATGTGTCTGGCAATGTACTATAGTGCATTACATCAATCAATTAATCCTCACAGCAATCCTATTAAGTTGACATGAGGAAACTGAGGCACCGGCAGGTTTGCAGCTGTCTCGAGGTTACTTACACTCCTGATAAGTGCATTGAATCTGGGCACTGAAGGAACCACCGCAGGCCAATGCCTGGAGGCTTTCCAGTGGAACAGATTCCTCAACTGAGTGTGCACTCACTGGATGATGTGTCAGTGTATTTAAAGACTGACTTTTGGCTCCGAAGGTAGAATCAGATCAGGATGTTCCTCTGAATAAGGGAGGCGGGAGGGAGCTTTACGCAGAGAACATAGGCTCACAAGGTAAGAGCAAATAGAAAGTAAATTTTAATACTTCCTGCTGCCCTTCCTGACTCAATTCAAAGAAAAGGGAGAATCCCAGGAATGAAAGGTGACAAGGTCTCAGCAACTGTGGCAGGGAATACTTGCGCTGCCCGCAGGGGAGGGGATGGTGGTCAGGTGCTGATCTAAAAGCCCTAGGTTCCCCCAAGGAAACCACCGTGCCTACGTCAGGCAGGGGAACGAATCCAGGAGCAGGTGCAAATGCAGAGACTGCACATGTCCTAAGGCCTTCAGCTGTCCCTCAGAGATGGCTCCAAGGCCCAGACCTTTATGGGCCTAGTCTGATGACCTCCTGGCTCTTTTCCAGGGTAGCCAGGCATTCACTGTGGCCCAAGTACAGTTCACACACCAGTTCCTTCAAAACACAGTGCTAAAAGCCAATCAGATTGTTGCATCTGAACTCAAACCACTGAGTTATGATCAAGTGGCATCAACCCACAGGGGACAGTCCAATCTGATGACCATGGACAAAAGTCTTGTTACAAAGTGGCATTTGTTTGAAAAGCCCAAGCTTTTAACATGGACAGTCCTCAGAGACCCATACCAATCCAGAGGAGTAAGAATTAGCTAGACAGGGAGAGAGAACAGCATAAATGCATAGAAGCATGACCAAAGATTGTATGTGACAGAGAGGGAGGGAGAAATTATACAGCCCAGCATCACTGGAGCCCCAAAACAAGATAGCAAGTGAAGGATAAAACTAAGCATTTTAAAATGAAAATAGTGGGGGTTGATGGAGTATGCCTAGAGAGGATCACATGTGTTCTGTGTAGTAAAGAAGAGAAAAAAAGAGACCTTTGTTTGCAAGTAACAGATGAAAAAGAGAAAACAATGAAATACGCGAGGATGGAGAGTAATAAATGCAACAGGGACCTGTGAATGTTATAAAGTCCTGACCAAATGGGCCAGCAACAGTACTGAACAGAACTGAACGTGCCTCAGGTGGAAAGTCTAAGAGGTTTCTTTGAATACAGAGGCCGAGACATAGTCCCTTTTTAGCATCCAGAGCTGCCAACACCCCAACCACAGAATACACCACAAAGCCCTAACTTCAGAACTGGAGCACATTCAGCCTAATTTTGTAATCAATTGTGAGCACATTTTGAGCTAGGTTTGAATCAGGAAAGAAAAGACTGCCTAAGTAATAATGATAAAGTAAAATAATATGAGTGCTGAAAGAATATCATAAAATGCCATAAAGAATTCCACGGAGGGAAAAAAATATAAGTGGCTGGGTCCTTTATGAACGCTTTGGACCAAGTCTTCCTGAGCAGATTGGACCTGGGAGCATTCTAGGAAGACTTCCTGGAGGAGGTACAGCTTTGAGCTGAGCCTTGAAAAATCTCAGGACTCAGAAATAGAATAGAAAAGAAGGAAATTCCTGGAGAGGGAGGGGGCCTAGCACAAGCAACAGTGTTTCCAAGCTTGGGGCAACAGTTTTGTGTTCCAGCGGATATACTGCACAGATTTAACAGCCTGCGGATCCTAGGCGAGACGGCTTGGCAGCCACTGAGCAGAGCTGAAGGCTGGGCCACCGGCTGCTTGTGGATTAAGTGGGCGGACAGAGAGCCAGTGATGGGAGATAAAAGGGAGTGAAGTGGATAATATTTAGAAGCAAACTCGAGGGGAAATGAACGTCAGCAGCTCGGCTGGCAGGCTGCGGCGCTTGCCGGCATCCTTCAGTTTCCTCCCTAGGAAAGCTGCATTACCAGGCGACCTCTTCCTGGCTTCAAGAGATGTCCAAATGGGAACTATTAACAAAGGCACGCTCCCATTTTTATCTCCGTCAGAAAGTGCTTTGCCGGTCAGGCTTTCTTCCTTTGGCCTGGGACTGGAGGGCGGGTTGGGGAAAGGAGATCAGACACCATGTTTGCAGATGGGGCTTCTTAGGAGTTCTTGAGAATCGGCCCCTTCCAACTCTAAGATGTTAGAAGTCTGAGTCTATGAGCTGAAAATTCTTCAAAGCAAAGAGGCTAAGGTTTCATGACATGAAGATTCTTCGAGTCCAAAAATGCCTCTGAGCCTGATGTTCTAAGATTTTGCCATTCTTAGAGTCCTTGAGCCTCAGAGTTTGGGCTTATGGTTGAAGATTCTCTGAGCCTGGAATTTTTCTTGCTGTGAACTTCTGATTCTGAGACTAGAATATTTCATGACATCTTGGTCACCTCTGGCTTTAGGGCCTCACTCTCCTTTGACGAAGATGCCTAAGCCATCCTGTGCTCCTGGCTTCTGAGATTTCCCCCTCCATCCAAATAATATAGTCAATGTTAGGGTCTGAAGGAGCCAGGTCATAGGGAGGGGACGGACAGGGCTTGCCATGCCTGCAGGGGCTCTTCACAAACAGCCACCTGGGCATAGAAAGAATCTGAGTATACACTTGCCTAGGGATCACTGCTAGGGGGTTACCTGAGGATGTCCATACCATGTGACAGATGTTTGCTGAGCAACTCCCAACTAGAGGGCTCTGTGTGGGAGACACAGTGGAGGTGGCAGGTGGCAGAAACAGAGGGGGAAGGTGAGGCCTGTTTCTCAGTCCAGCTTCTGGAGTTACATGGCATGGACAAGGCCAGCCCATGTTTCATCAAACACTGACTGAAGAGCTCTCACTCTGTGAGTGACCCCTGGGAGAAGAGGTTTCCACATGGTCTGAGGTCCTGCAGGGGCGTCCAGCTGCCTGGGGAGTGCTTGCTCCCTCCACTCTAAGGAGGACAGATAGATCTGACAAAGCCACAGGGCAGGGTCTAATGCTGTGGGCTCCAGGGCTGTCACAGAGGCTCAGACAGTGCTGGAGGACTCAAGAATGGCCATTCTTGGAGGACAGGAAATTAGAGAATGGTTTTGAAAGGTGGGAGAGGACGAGAGAAAGAGAAAGAAAGAACAAGGTCTCTGTATGAAGTGTGGAGAACCAGGACACAGGAGAGACTAATATTCAGGTGCTCTGTGCCTCAGTTTCCACAGCTGCAAGATAGGACTAATAATATCCACCTCTCAAAGCAATGCACACTCGCAGGTAATGAACTCTCCACAGGCAAAAACTAGGCCATTGCCAGGTCTCTGGTCCCGATCTTGCACTGGCATGACACAATGAGACACTCTAGTTGAATGTGTGAGGAGGGGAGAGGACCCAGAGCTGGGCTGGGGCTCTCTGCTCTGCACACTGGCAGCAGGATTACCCACCAGAACCACAGACTTCCGCACAAACGGGTGTCGGCAGTAGCTGCCAAAGACAAGCTTGCCAGCACCTCCCAAATGCAGATAACCCAGGCTCAAAATCTCAGCATGGGCTGGCCCAGGCCCACCAAGATATGGGAGCTAAAGATAAGCATCACAGAAGTCAGAACTTGGCCGACACTGGAAATCACCATACCCAATGTTCTTGTGGGACAGAGGGGACAATTTAGGCCAGGAGAGGACTAGCCCAAAGTCACAGGCAAGGTAGTAACAGGGTCAGGATTAAAGCCTGCTTTCGATGTGAACTACCCATGCTGTAGTCTGAATGTATGTGTCCCTCCAAACTTCCTATGTTGAACCTAACTGCCAACGTGACAGTAAGAAGAGGTGGGGCCCCTGGGAGGCGATTAAGTCATAAGGGCTCTGCCTGCATGAATGCGATTAAGGCCCCTATAAATGAGGCCTGGGAGAGCTTGTTCGCCCCTTCTGCCAAGTGAAGACACACAGAAGGCACCATATATGAAGAACAGGCCCTCACCAGACACCAAATCTGCAGGCACCTTGATCTTGGACGTCCCAGCCTCCAGAACAGTGAGCTATAAAGTTTTGCTGTTTATCAATTACCCAGTATAAGGTATTAGATTGTAGCAGCTTGAATGGACGATTTTGACATTTGATTACATGATGTTTGTGACACTTTTGTGACCTTGTAGGAAAGCATGGAGCTATTAAAGTTCAAGAAAGGGGCTCTTCACCGTGGCTTGTGGCTTATGTAATCTTTCTTCACACATTCATTCCTTCAATAGTATTGGCTGGTGGAAGGGAATTAGGGATGGTCATATCATGGTTGCTGACCATTTGCTCAGTAATGCATTCATTCTCCAAATATTTACTGAGCACTTGCTAATACCTGCTGGCCCCCCAGGGTGAAGATATAGGAGCTCTGACTATAAAACAAGGAGACCTTTCTTTATTCAACTGTGCAGGCTTACCCTGTATTGGGGGTAGGGAGATGTCTTCACAGTGGTCCCTCAGAAAGCTGGGGACACATTCCAAGGAGACAGCTGGCATCCAGAATGTCTTTGGGGACCCCTATTTTAGAATCATCTTCAGATTCAATTTAAAAGCCAGGGAGAAAATCTGTTTCAGCACTTTTCAATATATTCTCTTTCTCTCTTATTTTTTCAGTAAGCAATGATGATCTACTCCCACTCCAACATACACACACACACACACGCTTCACCAGAAATGTCACCTGACTATTACAATCAATTCACCTTTCAGATGCTTGAAAAGCACAGGCTTTGGCAATGGACACACCTGAGTTTCAATCCTGAGTCCACTTGACCTGTCTGTGTAATCACAGCCAAATGACTTAACCTTTTCCAATCTCAATTTATTATCTTTAAAATAGATACAATAATAAACCTTCTAGCATCTCCATGAGGATTAGAGGTAATGCACTTAGGAGGTCTAATGCAGCACCCTGTGCAGAGACAAAGCTCAGTAAATGGTTTTTGTGGTTTCTAACTCCCTAGCGAGGGGCTCGTAGAATTTGGCAGGCATGCCCCAGTGTTCAGGAGCTACACACGCTGGATGGGTAATGCCAGCGTGTTTACTTTGCTAAAACACAGCAAAGTACAGAATGGCAGGGTCCTGGTCCACAGAACTTCAAGGTCTTCTCAAAGGCACTTCCACCATACAGGGGCTGGGTGGGGGACGACTTAGGCCCCCTAGAGGAAGAAGTAGCACCAGCCGGTACCAGTCCCTGGAGGCAGCAGGGAGAGCTGAAGGAAATCTGCAGGTCCCAAGCTTGTCATAAGATCTGGACTCAAAGCTCAGGCATCCCCAGGCCCCCAAGAGCAGGGGCTCACCACCACCTCCTAACACTCCAGCTTTACTGTGTTTAACAAAGGATAGACAGTGGATACAGCTGCTGGGAGGGCTGTTTCCCATGTAGCCTTCCTCTTCCTTTGCCCTGGAGCTGGCCAAGCACAGAGCCAACAATACAGGTACAATTTCACCCTCTCAACAACCTCCCTCAGGTAATATCTTCTCACGGCCTCACAAAACCAGCTCAACTTTGAAAGGCTGGTAACTACTGCCCCATTGGATAGATGGGGCACCAGGTCTTGCCTAAGATTACATACAGGTTGTCAGTTTTAGTCTCAGTGCTGGGACTCGAATCTGGAAGCAAGTCTCCTACATCCAGCCCACTATGCTGAGCGACTCACAACACATCGGGAAAACCTTTGGAGGAAGCGCCTTCTCCACACCCACTTCGGCCTAATAGCCAAAGGAAATAATTTCTCTACAAGTATAAATTTTCCAAGAAATATATTTTTAAGCCCTCAAGTCCTAGAGGAGAGACAGAACCAAAAGAAAGAACTCAGAGAAGAATTACAGGAGGAGAACAAATACCTTGACAGGAGGAAGTCCAGGGACACAGTGTGGGGCGGCAGAGAGAGTGCGTCCTGCCCATACAGTCAGGCAGGCTGGCTCTGTTCCTTCTCAGCCATGTGACCTCGGGCAAGTCATTTAACCTTTCCTGGTACTGACCTTAGAACACCATGGGGTTGCTATGAGAATTCAACGAAGTGGGAAAGCATGTGGAGCCACCTGTAGGGTGCCTGGCATGTGGGACTGATTAGAACTGTCCTATGGAGTGTCAGGGCTGGAAGGGCCTTGACAAATGACCTAATCCCAGGGTCTCATTTCACAGACAGATTAAACAGGGCCCAGGGAGAGATGAATTGACTTGCCCAGGGTCACACGGCAAAGTCAGGCTGATGTTGGGTCTAGCACCCACAGTTTATGCTGAAATCAAAGACCAAAACCTAACAATAGAGCTGATCTAAGCTGTGCAAGGGGGAGAGAAGCTTTTTCAGGGGTTCCTCCAGCCCATGGAGTCCCAAAACTTAGGCTTTCTTTCTACACTTAACAAGCAAAAATGTGATATTTCTGCCCAGGAAAAAAATATATAAAAATTTTTAAAACACCAACTTTAAAACTAAAATCCCAGGCCTTAACAAAACACTATTTTAAGCCTTATTTTTCCCGCCTTCTTTTCTCACTGCCCCCCCCCAAATATTTTGCAATAACAGTAATGCTGTGAGGAAAGAAAAAATAAAAATCTGATGCACTTAACAGATATTTCGGTACAATAATGCATCACAGATGTTCATATCAAACTGTGCGCGCGTGCATGCAATTTTACTGAGAAGGCTATTGCATTTCTGACTTTGGGTTTTTGGATCCCTAACAACCCCATCTGCCCAGTCTCCAGAATCCTACCTTTCACAGTTAGTCCAAGGCTGCCCAGGGGGATGGAGGAGAGATTTCATCACCTCCCTCCAAAATGATAACAGGACAAATTGGCGTGTTCGGACACTCTGGCAGGTGGTGAAGGGTGTGTAGATTAGGGAACTGAGAGGAGTCCTGTTTCCTTTTGTTCGGGACTTGCTGTCTGCAGCCCTTCTGAGGAGCTGGACCCAGAAACAATTTTAAGAGCGGGCCCAGGCTGGTGACGGGGTGGGTGCATTTTTGCAACACAGATTGGAGTCTGTTTGATCTTCAAACATGGGCTTTGGGGACTGTCAGCAGCCTCCTGGCCGGCCGATGAATGGCTCTCAGGAACTTTTCCTAAAACATAACCTCACACACTTTCCAGCAAATGTTTTCAACCTACTGAAGCCGTCATTTGGTTGAACAGCAGTGTTTCCAGACCCCCGAAGAAAGATAGTTTTGTTGTTTTAAGGGAGACAGATTAAAGCCAGGGGCTGTTTAACCAGAGAGTTTGTGTGCTCCCTTCAGCCCTCGTCGGATTCCTCTGTGGTTGGTACAAAGAGGGTGTTGAGAGTAATAGTGGATTCCCTACCTCCCCAACCTAAAAAAGATATCGAGGCCAGACACAGGCCTCTGAGCAGAGAGGCCTCCCACAAACCTGCCTCCAAAATGAGATGGGCGTTGAGCACGGGGCCGCCCAACACAGATAATATCAACTCCCGAGGCTGGCAAGGGAAAAGTCACTTCAGAGGGAGAAAGCCGCTATGTTCAGAGGAATCAACACTGGGCCAGAGAATACACAGGATTTTCCCCCATGGAGAAGGAGTCAGGCGTAGTCAGAACCCTGCGGGGCGTGACTAACTGCCCCAATATTCCTGCCACCGGGGCCCTCTGGGTAAGGACTCCACAATTATGGGAGAGCCAGCAGGAGAACCAACAAACCCGCCTTTCATTTGGCCGGCAAATCAATCTGGCTTCTTACCTCCCTGGGGACGATATTGCATTTCCCCTGGAAAAACAAAGGCCAGAGATCTCGGAAGGGGGATCGGTTTCTGCTGCTGTTTCCCTGGTGAGGAGCTTGCAACATCTCAGGAACAGCAAGCAGGTCTGATTCCAGTGCTAGATTTTCTGGCCCAGCCATTTTATGGGGCTATCTCCCTAACAGGGAGCACATCTCTGGGCCATGCCTCACTTGGGGTATCAGCCCAAGTCCCATCTTGGGGTGTCCTTGCAAGAGCCCCCACCCCAGGACTGACAGCCCTGTTCTCAAGGCACAGATGTGAACACATTGTTCCCATGGCCTCAGAGTTAGGTTTGGGGCCAGTGAGTAGCGAGTGACCTCTGCCCATGGAGACGGGGCTTTTAATGACATTTTGCTGGATCAGATCTCTGACAGCCAGAGACTTTAAACCTCTTAAGCCCCTCCCTTCTCCCTGCCCTGACTCCAGAGGTTCAGAAATCAGAACTGTCAACCTTTAAGCAAACACACCTCTCTGAAATTATTAACCCCAAAACTCTCCTGGATGACTTTCTCCCAGCCTCCGGGAGGCAGTCCGAGGGTCGCCTTGAGCTTTGCACGGACCCAGGGAATCCGGTAGTGCTTAACCTCAAACTGGTGCTCCATGGATGCCAGGCCCCGGCACTCCCTGTCAGCCCAGCCCCGGGAGCCAGGCCTGCCTTTGCTTCCTCCACACACACACCGCTGTGGCACTGTGCACACACCAGCTTCGCGACAGCCTCCGGGGCCTCAGGAAGGCCAGATGCAAACCAGCGCCTCCCTCTTTTTGTTTTTGATCACTCTGATGCTCTGAGGGAAATTCTTTCTGCTCAGGCAAGCACAGCAGGTGGGGAGTGTATATCCCCAACACATAACGCCGCTGAAATGAAAGCAAACACCCAAACTCTTACCCCAAATGCTAGCATGCACTGGTTTTCCCACCAAAGCAGCCAGAGTGCTGCCCTGCAGCCGAACAAACCTCTCCCGGGGGAAAGGACTTGGCTCTGGCTTCCCACTAGAGGAGGAAACAGAGAAGAGGACCGAGGTGCGGGCACTCCGCGCTGGGGCGCCACGTGCCTACCTGGGAGAAGTTGAGCCCGTTAAGTGGGTGACACTGCTCCTCCACGCGCTCCACAGCCCCGGTGCTCTTCTTCATCTTCTCAGCCTGCTGGGCCAGGTAGAGGTCCAGCACCGGCACGCCCCGGGAGCGCACGTCCGTCTCTGTGAGCGAGTTCACCATGAGCATCACCCACACCGGCCTCTTGCGCTCCCAGTTGCCCGCGATGGCGTTGAATAGGTAATCTGCATACAGCCCCTTGCCCCGCTGAGCAGGCGTCATCCACGAGGGCATCATCAGCTTCACGTAGTCCAGGTGGCGCTTCAGGCGCCAGTAGAGCTCGCGGGGCAGCACGTCCTGCAGGTTTTCTCCGTGCGGCAGCAGCTGGCAGCTGGCCAGCGCTGAGATGGTGTAGGGGTCTGTCAGGTCCAGCTCGAAGTAGACGCGGGTGCTGGCCTGGAAGGCCGCCTTGGAGTTGTCTGGGATGAAGTCCCAGACACGGGTGTAGGGGACGTGGATGGTGCCAAATAGGTAGGCCGGGGGATCACGCCGAATAGTCCACAGGAAGGAGTTCAGGTCCCTCTGCTGCAGGGGGAGAGGAGAGGCAATGCGGTGAGGCTGGAGGCAACAGGGTAGAGCCAGGGTTGGCACAGAGGAGTCACAGGGGGGACGTAAACACGGGAGGCAGAGCCCTACACGGCCGTGGAAGCTCACAGACCCACATTGAAATCCTGGCTTTGCCCTGTCTTAAATGTATGATCTTGAGCAAATGACTTCACTCCTTACAGACTCAGTTTCTTCATCTGTAAAATGAGGGTGAAAGCAGCTATCTCAGGGGTTGTTGGGAGGATTAAAAGACAATATATGTATGTCAAGGCCGGGCGCGGTGGCTCACGCCTATAATCCTAGCACTCTGGGAGGCCGAGGCGGGTGGATAGCTCAAGGTCAGGAGTTCGAAACCAGCCTGACCAAGAGCGAGACCCCGTCTCTAAAAAAAAAAAAAAAAAAAAAAAAAAAAGACAATATATGTATGTCAAGCCCTCAGAGCAGTGCCAGGCACAGAGGAAGTCTGCAATGAAGGGAAGCTCATTATGATTAGCTTTCGCTTCGAGTGCCAAGGACTGCCACACCACCTGAGAATATTCATGCTTGGCCAAGCCAAACCTTCACCGGTGCTGTTTCATGTGGAGGGTAGGGAGAGGGGGACCGAGAGTCCTGCTCTGGCAAGAAGGGAGGAAGTCATATAACTTTTAAATCCAACCATTAGAAGATACATGCCAAGAGCACTTTGAAAGCAGAACACCTATTAAAAATAGCATACCTATTTAAACAGCTACTTCCCATTCATCAGGGTGGATACAGTTTTCTTTTTGGAGGGCAGGTCTGAGGTGTCAGCGACTTTGCTCAGCCAGCTGAGACCATAGATGAGAAAGTGCTTTAAAGCCTTGCAAGGCCAAGTCCAGTCTCAGTGTCTGGTTTGGGAGGAGAGGATTCCATTATAACTAGCCCCAAGAAATGTACATATTCTAGGTGTTTTCCAGGCTCCTCCCCTAAAGTGTATACCTGGTTTCCAACCCCAGTCCTCTGTCATTTTCTATGACCTAAGCTCTGACTACGTGTGTGTGTGTGTGTGTGTGTGTGTGTGTGGATGAAGGAGGGGCATACAGACAGGGCTGTTTCTCCAGATCCGGCTAAGGCCAGGGGTAAGGGGCATGAGAAGGGAACTATCATTTCTCTTAGGCAAAGCCATTTTCTATCCAGAAAATCCCCTGCAGTGCCCCCTCACCACTTGCAAGCTTTAGATTAACTCATAACATTTTTCTGCCTGCTTCTGGCACAAATGAAGTGAATGTGTTGGTGTGGGTGGGTATGGGGGAACAGTACCTTACTTTACAAACAACCAAAAACTGTAAATCCCAGCATATTGGAGATAGACTGAGCGCCCAGCCAGCCAACGAGCTCCCTGTTTCTGCACAAGGCAGGCCGCCTGAGGTGCACCTTGCCCAAGGTCAACTAATTCCCTGCTAACAGGGCAACACACCTCCAACAGCAGGACCCTATGACACTGTTTCCTGGCCTCCTGGCCTCCAATTCAGGGTTACCGTTAATGCATTGATTTTCACATAGAGGGAAGGATACGGAGGGAAATCAAGGGATTCTTAGTTCTGGAAGGAAAATTGTAACAACCCGAAATTAATTACTCGACCCCCAAGGAAATATTAGGCCAACACAACCATTGCCTTTTTCTCTGCTCTGAAATCCTCCCCATTCTCACGAAATAGGAGCACTGTGGAGAGGAGGTGCTGGGGCCTGGGCTGCAGAGGGAGAGAGAAGCCCGAACCGGCACCAAGGAGAAAGTTCGCCCCAGGTCAGAGGGGAAGAGCAGGGAGAGAGAGGGGAGCCTGGGAGTGGGCAGAGGTGTGAACGGGAGAGAGCAAGAGGGCGGGATGGAAGTCCGAGAAGAGAAGGGCAAGGAATGGTAGGAGTGGGCAGAGCGACCAGAAGAGTAAAGATGGGATGAAAGCGAGAAAGAAGAAAGTCAAGAAGGGGCACAGAGCGAGGAAGCGTCCAAGCAGCACCAAAAGTCAAGAGGAGAGCCCCAGAGCGGCAGCGAGTGGAGAAGGGACAGGAGAGAGGGAGTGCCCATCTCGGGGCAGGCTCCGGGCTGGAGCCGGGCAGGCAGAAACCAGGGAAGGGCGCCCGAGGCTGAGCCCAGTGGGCGTAGCGGAGCGGGCGGGCTGCGGTGGGTGCGGAAGGCAGGACCCAGCCATCGTCCCCACGGGGCTGGAGTGCCCCGGCGGGCGGGAGAGTGGCGGGGCAGGCGCTCGCTCACCGATCCGGGCGGCCGGCACTGTCCTCCGTCCGGGGGCTGCGGGCGGGCGCGGGCGGTGGCGAGGAGGGCGGCGAGCAGCGGCCCCGCCAGGGCGGCGTGCATCCTGCCGGGGCCCGCGGGGCGCGGGGGACCCTCCTGGGCGGCGCCCCCTCAGCGGGGCGGGGAGCCCCCAGCTGGGCACGGAGTTTCCACTGGAGCGCAGGGCTCCAGCCGCTGGATGCTGGAAGCCCTCTGGGGCGTGGCTGAATGTCCCTGCCGAACCTGGGGGTTTCTCTGGGGCGGGGCTCCGTCTGTCGGAAGAGGGGGACCCTCTGGGGCGGGGCGCCTCACCAGGGCGCTCAGCCCCGTTGGCCAAGCCCCGGG
>VBSM01000529.1:32857603-32967561 GCA_008086735.1 Cheirogaleus medius
AAAAAGGAAATGAAATAAAACAAACTAAAAAACCAAACTAATCATCCTCAAAATTCCATGGAATCTTCCATGTAAGCAATCCTCTCCCATCTATTTCCTTGGACCCATGTAGAATCCTGTGCCCAGCTCTGGAAGGGTGAGGATTCATATCCCAGTTTCTTAGACCATAGGATTGAAAGATCCCTTAAACATACCTCTTTCTGTTTATAAGAGGCAAATGAAGCTTAGAGAAGGTCAAGGGGCAACGCCTAAGCTTTGGAACCATTTCCAGTAAATAAGGAAACTGAGTCACAGGCACCTTGGTGCTGTTCTGTTCTCCTTCCTTGGTTCTGTTAAACAAGAGTTGCTGACTCTTCCTATCCTGGAAACAGAGAGGAAGGATGAGTTAGGTGATATTGTCAGGCACCCACAGTCTAGAGATGGAGACAGGAACAGATATGCAACAAGGCAGTCAAAATACAGATGGTGGAATGGAGGATACTAGGGGCTGGGAAGGGTGAGGGAAGGGAGGAATAGGGAGAGATGTGTTAAAGGATAAAAATTACAGCTAGGTGGGAGGAATACGTTCTAGTGCTCTATACCACTGTAGGATGACTATAGTTAACAATAATGTAGTGTAGAGTTTCAAAGCTAGGAGGACATTGAATGTTCCCAAGACAAAGAAATGATAAATGTTTGAGATGATGGATATGCTAATTATCCTGATCTGATCACTGTATATTACATGTATCAAAACATCACTGTATACCCCATGAATATGTACAATTATTATTTTTCAATTAAAAATAAAATTAAAATAAATAACAAATAAAATACAAGTGATGAATGCCAGGAGGGACAGAAGCACAAGGAAATGGGAGCAGGGAGGGGGAGTTCCTAACACAACCCAAAGGCCCAGGGACGAATCCTGGAAGGGAGTCTTAAGAGGCAAGTCAGAGGTAGCTGGGTGAAGGAGATGCACGAGTCTGCCAGTGGAGGAAGAGCAAGTGTGAGCACAGGTGCCTGCAGGGACTGCAAGAAGTTAGGCATGGCTGAAGCAAAAAGCAAGCGGCAGAAGCTGAAGTGTGTCTTCTGGCCAGGCTTCCATGTACTAGGTCATTGCAGGATTTGAAGTTGAGGGTGGCTGGAGCTGATCTGTGCTCACAGGGGGCATGGATTGGTGTGGGCAAGTTAGAGGCAGGAAGACCGGTGAGGAAACAGGCAGCGAGCAGGGAAAAGGCCCAAGCATAGGCTTCCTGACTCCCAAACCAGTGCTCTCCCTCTTTCCAGAAGGTTGAGTGAGGAAGACTAGCTGGGCTAGAGGGGCAGAACAGCTTCCCAGAGCACAGGATCTGGGCGCCATTGTTAGGAATACAACAAGGAAAGAAGATCAGGGAATAGCAGGTTGAACCTCATGAGCCACATGAAATTGCCACTTTTATAGGTCAAAAATTAACGAATGTTGGCAATTTCAACATGCTCCAACCTATTAGGTGTCCCAAGCAATCTCAGCCCCTCAGCTTCACACATACACCTGGTGACAGATGCTGAGCAGGCCAGAGTGCCCAGGCGGTATGAGAGCTCAGAGCAACTCCATGCTGCCCACACATGGAGCTCTGAGAGCTGCAGTAGTGACAAGAGATGTCCTTTAAAGAGCCTCCACTCTCTGAAGTTCCAAAACTCCCTACAAAGTCACCACTCTCCTTGGTAAGGGTAAAGGGAAGTGAGGATTTAATTCTGCTGGAGGGAGGGTCATGGTCCCCACTGGAGAATTAGAAGACACCAAGCAGATAGTAGCTAAGAAAGAGCCTGATCAAGTTAAAAGGGATGGTGCACGTGAGTATGTGTGTGTGGTTTTTAAATCTTCCTCTCCTGTGTTGCAAGCAAAAGTTCCTTGATATCTTTTTTTCCTAAAATTATAAAATTGATGTTGGCTAATCATCATGAGTGCCATCTATGACTTCCTCCTTCGTAGCTGCACCTGAGGGCTGTGACCAGGGCGGAACAATTAGCTTCTCTGTGCCTGTGTCTCTGCAGTCAGCTTCCTGTCCTCCTTACCATTTTTCTGTGAGTCAACGTGTGAAATAATGCTTAAAGATCTTCATCAGTATTGTCACTGATACTCTTAATGAGATGCAGGAACAAATAGTATATTCCCTAGAGAATTAAACACACATCCACACAAAAACTTCTACATAAAGGTTGATAGCAGCATTATTCATAATAGCCAAAGGTGGAAACAACCCAAATGCCCATCAACTTATCAATGAATTAACAAAATGTGGTTTACAGAGACATTATGTTGTGTGCCTTAAAGATATATAATTTTTAAAATGTGGTATATTCATATGATTGAATATTATTTGGCCATAAAAAGGAATAAGGTACTGATAAATGCTATAACATGGATCAATCCTGAAAATCTTATGCCGAATCAAAGAAGCCAGTCCTGAGAGGACATATATCATGTGATTCCATTTATATGAAATGCCCAGAGTAGGCAAATATGTAGAGGCAGTAAGTACATTATTGTTGCTTAGGGCTAGGAGGAATGGGGAGACTAAGGCTGAAGGGCACTGGGTTTCTTTTTGGAGTAATGAAAATATTCTAAAATGGTGATGACGTATAACTCTGTGACTATTAACTAAAAACCATTGAATTATACACTTTAAATGGGTGAATCATATGGTATGTGAATTATGTCTCTATAAAGCTGCTACAAAACAAAAAAAGAACAAACAAGTTTGAGGCACCAGGAGAGACTGCTCCTCCAGAACAAGGGTCTCAGTTTTTTTCAAACAATTTTTTTCTCCCACCTGGTGTAGCCAGAGAGAAGCCCTGGCGGATGCTAGGTCCTAAGTCCTAGAGACTTGTCCTGCTTCTGCTAATGCCTCACTGCGTAGCTGTCGGTGGCTCAGTTATCCTCTCCGGACCTGAGTGTGAACTACAGTTCCACGTTATCAACATGAACAAGCTTATGGAGCGGGCAACCTTCAGGAGCCTCTGTACCCAACACTAGAGCTGCCAGTTCCCTGGCCACAGCCTGCCCCTGGCCTTTAGGCAGGATGGGAAAGGGCACAGGGCTCCAGAGGGAAGCGGCGGACTCAGTCACCTGCCTCCTCTCTCCTGGGGCACATCCGGCCCACTTTCCTTTTATTGCATTTTAATTAAGTTGTTCAATCAGATCGGTACCAGGAATCTGCAGGCTGTAACAGCCAGGGCAGGAGCAGAAGCCTTGTAGCGGAACTAAACCAACACAGCCTGCCCCCTGGGCAGATCCAGGAGCCAGTGCTGCCCAGGGTCTCTGTCTTAGGAAGGGAGATGACTGCAGGGAGGCGCTTTGCTCTGGTCTCAGCGCTGTGCTCCTGGTGGCCCATTGCCCTGGCTCTGGGCCACACGGGCAATTTCAGATGGTCCCGGCCTAGTCTGACCTCCAGCTCTGACTCCTACCCCTGTCATGCCTCATCTTACCCACCCTCAGCCTCTGTCTTCTTCGCCCCCCAGCCTGGGTTGAAGTTAATCCTTGGTGATGGAAGGACATGGTTGCTTTGGGCTGGGGGAAAAGGGAAGCAGTCTCCAGGACCACACAGAGGTTGGCAGTGCCTAAAACAGTCTAGAGGGATGGAAAGAGCCAGAAAAAATGTGGACACTGGGCTGATTCAGAAAAGGGTATTTCTCGCAGCAGCGGGGAAGTAGGCACATAGTCACAGAGGCACAGCAAAGGACTAGAATTGCTAGGTAAGATGGCATTCAAAAAAAATCAAAAACCCCACTGCGGTCCAGCCCTGTTGGGGAATGGGGGTGCCCAGGAATCAGCCCAGGGTTTTGTCCATAGGGAGGTTGCCACTGGGGACAGAGATGCAAGCAACAGGGGGTTTGGGAAACAAATAGAGGGGACAAAAGGGGCAACTAAGTCAGCCTTAGAAGAGAGGAGATCAGCAAAGATCTCTGCCAAGAAGGTGATGTCCGAGTTCACCTTTAAGGATGAGCAGGAGTTGGACAGGGAGGATGAGGAAAGGAATGTGAGGCATGGGAAAAGCATGTGCCAAGGCATGGGAGTGTAAGCATTTGGCACATTTGGGGACTGTAAACAGTGAAGGGGAGAGGTAGGATGCAGGAGAACTACTTTATGCAGTCCGAAATAAGACTGTGTCTGGAAGGACTATGCACTATGGCTATGAAGGGCTCTTGGAAAGCCCTTCATCCTGCCACTCTGAGGAGACAGTCTTCTCAGCTTGCTCTGCATAAATTGTGGGTCATGGTTGAGAGTTGAAGGTTGAACCTGACATGCCAGGTTCACACGGGCTATGTGCTGCCCTCAGGGATGTAACAGCAATGATAGGCATTATCTTGCTAACTAACAAATACTTATTGGGTCCCTATATGTACCACAATGTCTTAGGCAGGAAAGAATATAGTCCTGCTCTCTGGATACTTGCCATTTCTGAACAAGACAGAAAATAAGCAGGTGGCACGTTCAACTGCATTTAAGTGAATAACGCTGCAATCAACACAGTCGGAGGCTGGGTACAGATACCTCTTCCACATACTGATTTTATTTCCTTTAGATATATACCCACAAGTGGGATTGCTGGATCATATGGCAGTTGTTTTTTTAATTTTTGAGGAAACTTCATACTGTTTTTCATAATGGCTTTGCCAATCTACAGTCCCAGCAACAGTGTACAAGGATTGGTCAAAAGTGCTAACTTTCAGTTATAAGATGAACAAGTTCTGGGGATCTAATGTTACAGCAGGGGCAGTGATGGGTGTGTTAATTAATTTGATTATAATAACCATTAAATATATTATGTTAAATCATACCTTGAACATATGCAATCTTTTATTGTCAATTAAATATTTTAAAAGAGATAAGATTTAGAAATCCTCTCCCCCTTCCATGTAAGGGCCAGGTGAACGATGCAGTGTTGTAAATGTCCAGGCAAAGTCTGGGAGAGCATCTTCCTGCAGGAGGCAAGATTTGAACAAGGCTGTAAAGGAGAAGTAGGATTTAAATAGATGGAAAGAGACTTGCTTGCATCCCAGGCAAGGGGAATGATGAACGTGAAGGGGCTGAGGTGGGCCAGGGAAAAGAACATTCTGGCTAGAGAAGAAGGAGTGATTTTGAGAGAGTGGCCCCGAGTGGGGGCTGGGCTGGGTGGTGGTGGGGGGCGGGGTAGATTGGCCAGGGAAGGAGGAGAAGGAGCTGCAGGTTATTGCAGACTGATTCTGTGCCAGACCCTTTATCTAAAGGGTCTCAAGGATGTTGTGAGACAGATATTTTTAGCCCCATTTTATAGATGAGGAAAGTGAGTCCCAGAGAGAAGACATGACATATCCAAGCCACACAGCTGATACTTAGAAGGACTGGGCTGTCTAGTTCTTTCCACTAAAGCACTTGCTTCCTTCAAGACAGGAGTGGGAAGGTAGCGCAGGCAGCACAGGCCAGACGGGGGTGGCTTGTGAACACACATGCGCACTCACAGTCACTGGGGGACACACAGCATCACTGGGGGGCACGCTCATACCACACATGGCGATGCCTCGGCTGCATCTCCCAGGCTAATTAGTGGGATGATTGTCATTTAGGAGGCTTTTGGCTTTCACTTTAGCCCAAGCTATGCGAGGCTCCATGTCTGTATTCAGGATTCTATAGAAGTATGGAAAGAGAAAAAAGAAATGTGATGCTTGAAACGAAATACCCCATCAAGCTGACCACTAAATAGCACTTAGACCCCAAGTATACACACAGCTGCTTTATGTAATGAAAGCTGTGGACCATGTTCCTGGATATAAAATAACAAACCACATATAAAGTTTTACGTTGCTGTGTAATTAGCACGGATCTGTGAGTGTGCGGCCGGCCAGGAGGAGGGAGGGGGGCTTGGGCCTCAGGCACAGAGAGCACGAACAAACCGTGGGGCCCAGAAGACGGGAGTTTGAGTCCCTGCTCCACCGCTTTGTAGCCCTTTGACCTTGGGCAAGTGACGTAAACACTGTAAACTTCTAATTTCATACCTGTCAAAGGGGTACCAGTACCTGTCATAGCAATGGTTTCCCCTCCTCCCTCACCCTAGGGAGAGTGTCCCAGGGAGACTTGACAATGTCTGAAGACATTTTTGGTTGTCAAAACTGGGGAGGTGCTCCTGGCATCTAGCGGGTGGAGGCCAGGGTGCTGCTCCATGTCTTATAGTGCACAGGACAGTCCCCATACAGGATTGCTGTGTGGTGACATAATCATTACGAACTTTTATTGAGCATTCGCTGCAGGGCAGGCACTGTCCCGTCACTTGATTTAAGTGTGTCAACTCTTACCTGCTCACACCTATGAGGGAGGCCCGACCATCACCCTCATTCCCCAGACAAGGAAATTGAAGCTGGGAGAGAAAACCTGCCCGAAGTCCCACACCTGGTAGGTAATGGGGCCAGGGTTTGACCCACGGCGTTGCGGCGCCAGAGCCTGCCACCCGCTAGTGGGAACTCGTGCTCAGCAAGTGCCTGCCCCAGTGCCTACACGTGGCAGTGATGGTGGCTTCCGTGAGGAGCGTGAGACTCATTCACACAGTAGGGCAGCAGGGACGCATGGAGAGCCGCGCAGTGCTTGGTGCTGCAGAAGCGGTGGGCACGCTAGCGAGGTCCTTGTTCAGTTTTAGGTCACGTTTAGCATGAGCTGCCTGCTAGGACCCAAGTGACAGTGTTAGGGAAGCAGTTTATAAATGAGCCTGGGGCTCAAGGGAGCCGGCAGGGCTGGAAGGATAAATTCAGTATCCACTTAGTATCCATCGCACAGAGATGATATTTAAAGCCAAGGACCTATGAGATAGAGAGAGAGAGAGAGAGAGAGAGAGAGAATGAATGAATTGAAGAAGACCTAGGTCAAGTGAGAAGTCAGGGGGCTCGCTCACTTCAAGTTTGGAAGAGAAGCATCCATCAAAAGAGACAGAAGTAGGAGAAGAACCAGGGAGAGAGGTGTCAAGACATCCAATAAAATACAAAAAAACAGGGAAGTGACCATTGGGTTTGACCACAAGAGGCTGACATGAGGTATTTCAATGGACTGTTAGGGACAGAAGCTCAAGTGAAATGCGTTGAAGATAAAGAGGGAGGTGAGGAAGTGGGACAGCCTCTACAGGCAACTTTCTCTAGGAGTTTTGTGATAAAACGTAAAGAAATGGAGAGGAGTAAGAACATGGGATGAAGGGAGAGACTTTTGCAAACATGAGTCGTATAGTGCATTTGTGGGCTGACATGAAGGAGCTAAGAGAGGGAGGAACTTCCATCCCAGAGAGAGAGAGGGGTTTGCTGGAGAAGCCCTTGACAAGCATTGTGAATGGAAGAGGCTTGAGGCCCGGAGGCCGTGGAGGGGCTCCTCCTCATCAGGACATCGGAGCTGTGATTGCAGGAGGAAGGCAGCAAGCATGTGGGTGGTGCAGGCAGTCAGGTGGGTAGATGAAACTGTTGGAAATAATTATTTCCCCTTTCTCAGACAGGAAGGCTGGAGCCCTGAGCTGGGCCACTGGTGAGCCCCTAGCCCTGAACACTGATATGGACTAAGCCTTAATCCTGGTCCCAGACTAGCTCTGCCCCACAGGCCGAATGTCTAATCCTTTGTTGAGAAGGGGGATCCTGGCAAAGGGTGTGGATGACTCAGTGTCACCATCTCTACAGCTGAAAAGGAAACTTGAAGCAAAGTGAGGCCCAGCAGCGCCTGGACGGGCCCACAGGTGAGGGCTGCTCTCAAGGCAGCGTCAAGAAGGGGACTGCCCAGGACTTGTCAGAGGAGGGGTTGGGTAGGGTAGACCCTCGCAGGGGCAGTGCATGACAGCAGAGAGGCAAGACCAGGAGGCTATCGACATGGACCAAAAGTCAGGCTTCCTTAGAAGGAAAGGCCCAGGCCGAGGTGGGAATGGAGAAATGACTGCCCCTGGCACTGAAGGCACGAAGCAGAGCTGAATGAAGTGTATGTGGCTTGGGCGGGGTTATTGGTGGTTCCCCTAAATCTAGGAATGCTGAGTCTCTTCAGCTTTTTCCTTTTTAATGGACTCTTGTGGGGCCAATGTGGCCTGTGGGAATACTGTTATACATTTATATGGTGATCAAGACTTTATAACTGCAAAATATATGCTGGATAAGAAAAGGCTTCACAACTTCCCAGCTTAATCCCTCCAGACCTCAATTTTCTCATCTATAGAGTGAGAACAATAGCAATATGTAGCCCACGGGTTTGTTGTAGGGATCGAGTTAGATGATGGACCTGAAAGCAGTTTGTGTTCTGTAAAGGGCCACGAGTATTGCTTTGGGGATCATTATTATTAATGCTAATAAGAAGAGGCCTCAAAAGCATCTTGTGTAGTAGGGTAAATACTTTCATGCTTTTCTAAAAAGTTATGAAAGGGCACACATCCTTTGCAACACAGATGCCTTATGGAAGCAGTCGTGGAGGGTCTGTGTTATGGTGGCACCTAGGGCCACTGCATTGAGCAGTGGGGCGGATTGCGCCTTGCAGAAGGGCGCTTTGCTGAGGAAGCCAACGGGCAGTGAAATCCAGCCTGCATTGCACTTGTCAAGCCGTGTGCCTTGGCAAGGGGCCGCATCTACGTGTGATTCCACTTGGCACCATACGGGCTAGTAGCACCCACCAGCACGCTGCCTTAAATATTTAGGTTTGCTTGACCTGCAACGACCAAATCCAGTCATGGAGAATCAGATGACTTCCTGTTTTCAGTTACTGGCATTTTTGTGATGACTTTTCAATCTATATCTCCAGCCTGGTCTCACCTCTACTGGAATGACCTGCCTTCCCCTCACTTTCATGAAGTCCAAATTCACACCTCCATTTTTCTCAGTGCAGAATTTGGGCTGGATTCTCTACTCCCATTATGTTTGAAACCCCTTTTCATCAATCTTAGCAAGTCGTTGTCTGGACACTGCTTATAATATTTAGTTACAAGAAGCTCACTACCTCCCGAGGTAGTCAATTCCATTTTGAAGCAAATTTTAACAATTATTAATAGAAATGTCTATATATTGACTCTGCACCTGCCTACCTGTAGCTTATACCCATCAGTCCCTGGTCCCTGCGCCCCCCATGGGACCACATGGAGCAAATCTCTGCTTTCTTCATGAAAGGTACTCATAGATTTGGGTATAGGAACCAAGTTATCCTGTGTCTTACTGCTCTTGATTCCATTCCTTATATTAAAGGTTTTGCTTCTTTTCACTCTCCTGATCATCCTTTAAAAAAATTCCTTGTGTCTAGAAAGGGCACCAACATTTTATGTTTTTTTTCATTCATTGATTTACTAACTCATTCATCCGACATCTGTGTGCCCCAGGACCCAAGGCTAAGAGAAATGAAGTAATTATTCCAAGGTCGCAGAGCTCCTAAGCTTATGTCTGACTCTAGATCCGTGTTATCTCACTACATCACAGTTGCCTTTATGTAGAAGCACTGGCTTTGGGATCCAGGCAACTTCAAAAGTGGCAGAAGCTTTTGCAGATTCACCAACTTTGTCGAGTCTTTTTGTTGTTGTTGTTTTGCATTTTGTTTTGTTTTGGGGTTTGGGGGTTTTTTTTTCCCTCTGAGCTTTTAATCTTAATCTATCTATAGTGTTTAGCATTCCCATCTTTTTCTTCTTCCTTTCTCAAAACAGCAGCTCATGGTCTAATCTATTCAATGTCAACTATTAGCTCACAGTTCTAGATTTCTTCTCCTCAAGACTTTCCAGTAATGCCACAGCTGAAATGATCACCATTTCTAGGTACAACATAATGCATTAGCCCAGGACTAGGGAAACATGAGTCCTTAAGAGAGTGAATTGAAAGGATTATCATATATACAAGGAAAGAATATGGTTAGACAGAAGCTTCATGAGGGTAGAGACCACATCAGAATTTTGCATTTTGCATAGCTCATGTTCATAATAGCTGCTACTGCTAACTGCTATGTCTAAGTGACAATATATTGGTGCACTAATTATGTGTCTGTCATTTAACAATACAAGTGACTTCCAGTTGTCACCTCCTCACTGACACTTGGTCTTATCACTTTTTGCAATTACAGCCATCCTAGTAAATGTGAAATGGTACTTCATTGTGGTTTTAATTTGCATTTGTCTAATGATTAATGATGTTTAGCATCTTTCATATGCTTATTTCCCATTCTTATATCTCCTTTGGTGAAACTTTTGTTCAAACCTATTTTGCTCATTAGTATTGGGCTATTTGGCTTTTTATGATTTCATAGTTCTTTATACATATTGTATACAAGTCCTTTGTCAGGTATAGTTTTATAAATATTTTCTCCCAGTATAAGGCTTGTATTTTCATTTTCTTAATAGTGTTTTTGAACAGCAAATATTTTAATTTTGAAGAAATCCATTTATTAGTTGTTTTTCTTTTATGATTTGTGGTTTTTGTGTCCTATTTAAAAAATCTTGGCCTCACCCAAGATCACTAAGATTTTTCTTTCTTTGGTTTTATAGTTTTAGGTTTTACTTACACCAGTGATGCATTTTTAGTTGGATTTTGTATGAGTTGTGCGATAAGGATCAAGGGCAAGTGTGCTGTTACTCCTCCTCCTCATCTCCTTCTTTTTTCTCCCCCTTCTCCTCCTTCTCCTTCTCCCTTCCCCCTTTCTTCCTCTTTCTCCTCCTCCTCCTCCTCCTCTTCTTCTTTTTGCAAATGGATATCCATTGTCCCAGCACCTTCCTTGAAAGAGTGTCTTTTCTGCATGGAACTGCCTTAGTTCTTTTATAAAAAAATCAATTGGTCATTTCCATGTGAGTCTGCTTTTGGATTCTATTCTGTTCTATTGATATATAGATCTATATTTACAATAACACCACAATATATTACTATAGCTTTAGATTTAGTCATGAAACCAGATGGTTAAATTTCCAGTTTTGTTCTTCATTTTCCAGATTTGTTTAGCTATCAAGTCATTTGCATTTTCATACAACTTTTAGAATCAGCTTACCAATTTCTGCAAGGAAAAATCTGCTGGGATTTTGATTGAAATTGCAATGAATCTTGAGATCAGTCAGGAAAGAATTAATTCACGTCTTAATAATATATATTTTTAAATTTTATTTCAGAGTATTACAGGGGTACAAATGTTTTGGTTGCATAAATTGCTTTTGTACTGTATGAGTCAAACTTATAAGTGTGCCCATCACCCAGATAGGTACATCGTATCCATTAGATGTAAATTTACTCAGCCCCTCCTCTCCCTCCTACCTGCTTGCTTTCTGATGAATTTTATTTCCATATGTGCAGATAAGTGTTGTTCGATTAATTCCAATTTAATTGTGAGTCCATGTGGTGTTCGTTTTTCCATTCTTCTGATACTTCACTTAGAAGAATGATCTCCAGTTTCATCTAGGTTAATACTCAAGGTTAATACTCACCATATTTTTATGGCTGAGTAGTACTTCATGGTATACATATACTACATTTTATCAAAAAAATCCAAAAACAACAAATGCTGGCATGGATGCAGAGAGATAGGAATACTTATACACTGTTGGTGGGACTGCAAACTAGTACAACCTCTGTGGAAAGTAGTATGGACATACCCCAAAGAACTAGAAGTAGACTTACCATTTGATCCAGTAATCCCACTACTGAGTATTTACCCAAAGGAAAAAAAAAGACATTCCATAATAAAGACATCTGCACTCAAATATTTATAGAAGCACAATTCACAATTGCAAAGATGTGGAAACAACCCAAGGGCCCATTCAATACATGAGTGGATTAATAAAATGTGGTATATGTCTTAATAATATTGAGTCTTATAATCCATAAGCATGGTTTATCTCTTACATTTTCTTTGACTTTTCTCAGAAATATTTTGCAGCATTCAGTGTACATATCCACACATCTTTTATAAAATTTTTCCCAAAATAGTTCATGATTTTTGATGCTCTTCTAAATAGCATTTAAAGATTTTCAATTTATGACTACTTGAAAGCACATACAATGAAATTTTGTATATTGTTCTTGTTTCCTACAACTTGCATTTTCTGCATCTATTGAGATGATTAAATGGATCCATAAAGATATCCCCTCTCTCATTCTTGTTACTAGTAATTTGTATCTTCTTTCTTTTTTTCTTGATTAATTGGGTTAGAAGTTTATCAAATTTATTGATCTTTTCAAATAACCAGCTTGGATTTTACTGATGTTCTTCATCATTTTTCTGTTTTCTATTTCCTTGTCTTTTATTCTTATTTTTGTGATTTCCTTCCTTTTATGCTTACTTTGGTTTTAGTTTTCTCTTCTTGTCCTCACGACTTAAGATGTAAACTCAGGTAACTGATTTTAAAACTTTATTTATAATATAATAATTTAATTCTACATATTTTTCTTTATCTGTATTTCATAAATTTTGATTTTTTATTTTGACTCAGTTAAAAATATTTTGTAATTTCTCTTTTGATTTCTTCCTCGACCCATGGGTTATTTAGAAATATGTTGTTTAATTTCCAAATTATTGGGCATTTTCCAAATATCTTTCTGTTATTGATTTCTAATTTAATTCTCTTGTAGTCAGAGAACATGCTTTGTTTTATTCCAATCCATTTAAATTTATTGAGACATCTTAGGGCAAAGAATAAGGTTTATCTTTTTTTTTTTTTTTTGACAGAGTCTCACTCTATTGCCCGGGCTAGAGTGCCGTGGCATCAACCTACCTCACAGCAACCTCAAACTCCTGGGCTCAAGTGATCCTACTGCCTCAGCCTCCCGAGTAGCTGGGACTACAGGCACGTGCCACCATGTCCGGCTAACTTTTTCTATATATTTTTAGTTGGTCAATTAATTTCTTTCTATTTTTAGTAGAGACGGGGTCTCGCTTTTGCTCAGGTTGGTTTTGAACTCCTGACCTTGAGCGATCCACCCACCTTGGCCTCCCAGAGTGCTAGGACTACAGGTGTGAGCCACTGCACCCGGCCAAAGATTTATCTTAATAAATGTTCTGTGGACCCTTAAAAACAATGTTTGTTTATTGTTGTCAATTACACTAAGTTGATTGTAATATTTCTCAAGTCTTCTCAATCTTTGCTTATTTATTTATTTATGTGGATCTACTTGTTCTATCAGTTATTGAGAGAGGAGTGTTGAAGTCTCCAAATGCAATTTTGGAGTTATCTATTTTTCTTTTCAATTCTGTCACTTTTCCTTTCATGTACTTAGAAACTTTATTATAAGGTACATACACATTTTGGTAATGTCCTCTTGATTTACTGATCTCTTTAACATTATGAAATGACATTTTTTATCCATGGTATTTCTTGCTCTGAAGTTTACTTGGTCTTATATTAATAAATCTACTTCCACCTTATTTAGATTAGTGTTAGCATGGTGTATCTTTTTCATATCTTCTTTGTAATCTACTTGTGTCTTTATATTTAAAGTGGATTTCTTGTAGGCACCATGTAGTTGAGTTTGCTTTTTTGTTCCAATCTGACAATTTTTTATATTTAAGATGATTATGGATCTGGTTGAGCTTGAATCTACTATTTTGTTGTCTGTTTTCTATTTGTTTCATTTATTCCAATCTTCTTTTAGATTAGTTGACCATTTCTTATTATTCCATTTTATTTCCTTTATTACCTTCTTAGCTTTCCTCCTTCTCCTCCTCCTCCCCATCCTTCTTCTTCTCCTTCTCTGATTTCCACCCCATCCATATCCTTCTCCTTTTCTTTTTTCTTTTTCTTTTCTTTTCTTTCTTTCTTTCTTTCTTTCTTTCTTTCTTTCTTTCTTTTGTTCGTTCTTTCTTTCTTTCTTTCTTTTTTTTTTGAGATAGGTCTCACTTTGTTGCTCAGTGGTGTCATAACTTACTGCAACCTCAAACTCCTGGGCTCAAGCAATCCTCCTGCCTCAGCCTCCTGAGTAGCTGGGACTACAGGTGCATGTCACCACACCTGGCTAATTTTTCTATTTATATTTTGTTGAGACAGGTCTCACTCTTGCTCAGTCTGGTCTCGAACTCCTAGCCTCAAGCAATCCTTCTGCCTTGGCCTCCCAAAATGCTGGGATTACAGTCATGAGCCACCACATCTGGCCTTTTTTTCTCCTAAAATAAATTGTTGCTTCATGGTTTATAGTATACATGCCTAGATTAATGGTAGAATATAATTATCTAGACTGTTATCTATCTATCATCTCTTTATTTACCTTCTTTTATTCTCATGCCTCATTCTCTTTCTCCTTCCCACTACACAGGCAAAAACTATGATGTTTTTCATGTATATTTTTTATTTACATATGTTCTTTCAAATATACATTGCTATATTGTGTGCATGCTTTCTTAATTTATATGAATGATATTGTGTAATTTATCTGATTCTGTTCTTACTTTTTGCACCATAGAGTATGCTCTTAAAATCAATTCATATTTTTTCTGACTGCTGCATAATACTCCATAGTAGTATCTCACATATTTTACCTTTCTATTTTCTGAGTAACGATCTTCCAGGCTGCCTCCAACTCCCGGACCCCGCAAATAATTCTCTTATACATCTCAATTAGCTTTTGCGGGGAGTTGCATACTTAGGAGCTCAATAGCTGAATTATAGAGTATGCATATACTTAATTTGACTAAGTGGTGGAGAATGTTCAATGACCCTGCCAGCCTGAGAGTTTCTGTATCCCTATATCCCTGCAAATCTTGCCATTATCCAGCTTTCTAATTTTTAACTTGCATTTCTCTGACTGCTAACAATTTTAATCAACTCTCCTGATACTTTTTCTCTTTTTGGGTTTCCTCTTCTGAAAATTGCCTGTGTATACGTACCTTTTGCCTACTTTTCTCATGACTTTTCTCTTTCTTCTGTTGATTTGCAGGCATTCCATGTGCCTTCTAGATATTAATCCTGTATCAATTTTAGACATTGTAAATATCTTTTGTCCTGTTTTTTATTTACTCATTTTCTCTATAGTGCCCATTATTGAATAGAAATCTTTTTTTAATATAATGAAATAATATCAACCTTTTTCTTTATTGTTTATACTTTTAATGTTTTGTATGAGAAAGTCTTCCTTATATCTGTCATGAAGATATACTTTTACATAGTCTATTAAACTTATATTTTTCTATTCTTCTATTAACTTATTCTTCTATTAACTTTATATTTTTGTCTTTCACATTTGTGCTTTTAATCTGCATAATACCACATTTGTATATAGCATTAAGCAAAGGATCCAGTTTTCCTCTTCTATGTAGAATAAGCTAGTTTTCCCAACATGACATACTGAAGGATTTGTCATAGATTTATTTGTAATATGGCTTCTATTGTCTGTGAAATTTTTCTATGTATGCATCTGTAAGGGTCCTAGCAGGAAACAGAATGCAAGCCCAGATGAGGTAACTGAGGAGAGCTTAATGAAGGACTCCCAGGTTAAGGATACCAACAAGGGTAGGTAGGTGGGGCACTCCTTAGCAACAGTAAGGGGCTCTTATCCCCCACCCGCCACCTGCCAGGTATGAACAGCCAAGGGCAGGGAGTGGCTATCCAAATTCAGCAAAAGCTGTAGCTGGAGTTCTAGCTTTTCGAATAGGAATGCAGTCTGGGCCTACCTATCTGTAGCTTGGCAGCAGGTGAAAAAGGACATAACTACTGTCTGTCTCCTTTTTCTCTCCAGCCTCCCTCCACTGCCTCTCCTCGGCCACACTTAACAGGGAACAGGAGGGCAAGTGAGTATGGCTAATGCAGTGTGGGGAGGCCAGCCTCTCGGAGCAAGGCAGGGTAGAGAAAAGTGGAGAAAGGATCTGGAGGGGCCAACAGAAAACAGCCCGTGCACCTTGTGAGCTTGTGAGAGTGTGTCTCTGCTTTCTATCCTGTAACAGTGTGCCTGTCTGTAACCGTGCCAGTATTACAGTGTGTTTATTGCCTCGGTGTTGTAGCATGTCCGTATCTCCCCTCTTATTTTTTCTTTTTTAAGGTTTAGAATTTTTAAGTTACTTGTAGTCCTTCATGTACGTTTTAGAGTAAGTGTATGAAGTTCTCCAAAAATCAACTGGAGCTCTGATTGGCCTCATATTCAATGTTTATATTGATTTTGGAGAAGGGATGTGTTTTTAATATTAATTCAGCCTGTTCATGTGCAGGAATGTCTATTTATTCACATCATTTTCTATACCCTGTATTAGTGTTATACTCCTGTACACAGAGGTCTGCTGTGTTCTTGGTTAAATTATTAATAATTCCTAGATAATCACTTAAATTAACCAATTATTTTGTGTCTTGCATTCTTGGTTTAATTAATTCCTAGATAAATTAATTCCTAGATTTCTATGTTGTGGCTACTATGAATGGTGCAGATATTTAGTGAGTGCCTTCTCTGTGCAGACCCTGTGTTGGGTGCTACGGATACAGTACTGAGCATGACGTGGCCCCTGGTTCCACAGAGCTGACACTGCAAAGACAGACATCAGACATGTAAACAGACAAATCAATGACCACACTTTGTGACGAGTGCTCTGAAGCAAAGGCCCTGCTTTCCACTCTGGCCCTCTGCCTTCCTTATGTCATTTCTCAGTGCTCTGTGTCACTGCTCTTACAAAGATCCAGGCCAGGTGTCAGAAGGCAGGATTTCCAGTCCTAGATCTGACTCTGTCTGGCCAGTCGGTTCATCTTTAGAGTGAAGGCTTGGACTAGACTATCTTCAGGGCTCTTTAGCATCACCCATCTCCCTCCTCCTCTCCCTTCCTTCCTTCCTCCCTGATTGGGTATGAAAGAGATAATAATATTACCTGGGGAAGGGAGTCTGCTCTGTCTAGTTTTAAGTGCTGTTGTGATACTCAGCTGTCAAAGTGCCCACAGTAGAACACACAGGTGTGGATCTTAGAAGAATCCATGCTAGAGATGAGAGTTGAGAGATACCACTTGAAGTCGTGATATGAGTGACTTCACCTAGAAAGAGTGTACAAATGAGAAAAAGAGGAGGACCAAGAATAGAATGTGCAGGACCGAGCCATTTAAAGTGAAGTAAGAGAGGGGGAAAGGCCTTCCAGAGGAAACCCACTGCAGGTTTAGTATTGTAGGACAAAAGGCTTTTAATCTCTTATGAAGGCACTTTGAAAGGAAGTTTAATTTATGACTCATAAGCAGTCATTAGAATCCTTTTTACATCCTCCTCACTTTGGGGAAAAAACTGGTCAAATTGATGACCTTCTCTAATTTCAAAAGTATATCACTGACTTTTAATGATTTTATTAACAAGATATTGGAGCAAGCAACCTTACTGCTAGCTGCCTTAGTTTTCCCATTTATAAAATAGGCATAATGAGACTTATTTGATGAGGCCGTGGTGAGGGTGGGCAAGTAAGAAATTTCTACAGAATTAGGAAATCCTAGTGTTATTCTTAATGATAATACCAAAGGTTAAATTTGTTTTCCGTCTCTGACCTTTTTTCCCCGTTCAATGACTGTTTTGTAAATTAGTGTTCATTCCATTCTCACACATCTCTTTCTTCTGTCCCAGTGTCTCTGGGTTCCCCACACCCAGTAGTTGAAAGATCAGAGAGATACCATCTGCTGATTAATAAACAGACAAATGTTCCTTCATAAGTTGATTGGATCAGTGTGTCTCTTGGCATTCTTATTCTGAATGTTCATACATTCCAGCACATGTTCCCTTATCTGAGGTCACATCCCAGAGGCTCTGTGGCTGGGATGAATCACATCTGAGCTGACCATCCTTCCTGGAATCCATGGGCTGCAACATGTGTGAGTTTAGCTGAAGTAGACACCTTCCACCTGCTCAGAACGGGCTGGCTCCTGGTGATCACAGTGTGCGTGGGCCCCTGGGCTGCCAGGGCTGACCATCATGGCTGCATCTTCTACTGAGCACTCTCCGCACGCTCAGTGCTAGGGCGGAGGGAGTATGTGGCGGGATAAAAATAAATCAAGAGACTGGGTCCCAGTTCCCAGAAGGAAAGAAGATAGCAGGGGATGGTGGCAGGTTTAGGGTGAAAGCTTAAGGCATTTCATGGGCACATTTTAATTTATCGAGCCCAGATTTGGGATCAAGCGGCCCACAATGCCTCCAAATGAATTAATGCTCTGCCTTAAAGATCCAAAAATCTTTCAAGTCTTTCTGATCTTACTGACTTCCGTTGGCTCCTCTCTCATTGCGAAGCATGTTTACTTCTCTGGGAGTTGCAGGCTCTCATGTTCTCAGGGCTTGGCGAGGGCCTGGGTCTGTCCTCCTCCAAATGAGTGTGAAGAGCTGCAGATTAATCTGGACTTCAAAACTATCTTCCCTGCATTTTTATCCCCCAGCTCAGTGTCCCAGAGACATTAATAAATGAAGAGGGGATTGTTTGCTTTTGCTTTCTTTCTTTCTTTTTTTTTTTTTAAAGAGATGTTGAGAAAACAGAATGATGAACAAAGTCAAGAGGAGTCAATCATCCCACTGCCCAAAAGTTTATAGCAACAAAAAAAATCCTATTGTGAGAAACACACCCACGTAGATGAGTTTGCACAGCTCTTCCATTTGACACAAGATACACTCAGGCCCAAAAAGTTAAAAGTGCTTCTCCAAGTCTTGTAGAAAGTCAGTGACAGAACTGAGATTAAAGTCCATGTGCTCTTTCTCCAAGTGTGAGCCTTCACCTGTGCAGCAGGGAGGACTTAGGGCAGGCTAAGGAGGAGGTGTGGCCCTGCAAGACCAGGCATGCACCTGGGGCAGGTCTTGACAGAGCCCAGGGCCTTGGTCCTTTCCTGCAGGGCCCACATGTGACTCACTGGGGGCTCAGGACAGGGCTTCCTGGCTTTGTTTTAGTTTCCTCTCCTAGAAGTTTGGGCTTTTCAGAAGTTCTGCCATCAACATAACAGGGCTGACCTGGGGTGGCAACAGGCCAGCTGGTACGTCTGGCCTCTCCAGGCCAACTCTAAGCTGCAAACCCACCCCTGGAAGCAGGATGAACACCGGTGGGTGGTGAGTGCATCTTGCTACCGTAGATGCTGCATGGACTTTAGAGTCAGACAGATCTAAATTCAGAACCCAAACCCACCAATTCTTAGTTGTATCAACTTACACTAGCTACTTTTTGAGCCTGAGTTTCCAAATTTGATTTTCATATTGACCCTGATGAAGAAGGCATATTAGAAGTCTCAGAGTCAGGGAGGCGGGATGGCTGCCCCTGTGTGTAACACTAATCCCACCAAGGAGCTAGGTAATGGCCAGTTTAGCTCTCGTTCCATGCTAGGCACTGTGTGTTAATCTACACCTAAACTCACACCAGCTCTGTAATCGAAGTTCCATGCTTGTCCCATTTTATGGATGAGGCTGAAAGAGAGTAGGCCCTTTTTGGCTATCTTGTATGTCCCTTATGTGTCTCCTGAAGCAGGCAAAGGAAGCCTTCCCGCTTCCCAGGTGAGAAGCTGAGGTGCAGAGAGGGAGAGAAACAATGTGCCCAGGGTCACCCAATAAGGAGTTGTTGGTGGAGCTGGGTCTCAGTCCAGGTCTCCTGGCTCGCAGCTCAGGGTTCTCTCACTGCCTATACTTGCTGGGCCCTGCCAAGCCCTGGGAGGGCATCCTGCCCTGGGGTGGTGCTCTCTTAGACCAGCCTCACCCAGCTCTCTCGCCAGGGAAGCACTGTCCCGTCCCCTGCCAGACAGCCTGTTGCCCAACTCGTGGGCAGGAGCCAAGCCTGGCAGCCTTTGGTGGGCATCCAAGTTGAGTTGCTCTTTCCTGGGCAGAGTTTAGTATGTGGCATGGCTTCATCATCCAAATATGTCCTGCCAGACAGGCCTCAGCTGCTGGCCAGCGGGGCACTTGGCGGCCCGAGAGAGCTTGGTGCTAATTGGGCCCAGCTGACATAAATCATGGCTCTCGTTAAGAGGAAGGCCAGCCGTTCTCTGGCAGGCAAGGGGTAAGGGGTGGGGAAAGGAAAGAGCCTCCCACTGAAAAGGGCCGAGTCCTGCAAGCACCCAGTGACCTTATGCAAGTGTCCATCTGAAGAGTGAAGAAGAGGCTGCACCCAGTGATCTCTGATGATTTTTCTTTGTTTTTGTTTTTGTTTTCTTTCTGCTTGGATTATCATCAGGGGCAGGTCTCCTTATATTCTGTGATGCAGTTGGCTAAGAATCACCTGACTTGGGGGAGGTAAGATAAAGTCCTCCCCATGAACAAAAGAACCCCTCAAGGGCTTCTTTGATGTCTAGAACCTTTGTGGCAGAAGGCTTGTGCTCCCCTTGAAAGTGAGTAAGGCTCTCTAGGAGGGAAGGGATTCCCAGCTACGCTGGGTCACTCATTGACAGATGGGTAGGAGGGAGCTTGTTAGGGTCTGTCCTGTTCTAAGAGCAGATTTGAGCTGGAAACAATGGTTAGCTATGCTCAGATGAAACTGGAAAATATCAGGTCGGTTTGAAGACAAAGCATCCCAACCCTACAACTTCTGACTTTGCTAAGTGTGCATTCACCTACCTACCCATGCATTCATGAACACATGCACTCCAGCACGCAGTGTAGCAAGCGCCAGCCATGTGCCAGGCACGGGGAATATCAATGACTCTGACTCTATCATTGCCTTACTCAGAGCCATGGTCTACTGAGAAGGACAAACATCTGAAAATTTGATTATAAAATAGTGTAATAAATACTGTGCCAAAGACATGTGCAAGATCCTCTGAGTACCGAGGAAGAAGTTAGGGAGCCTGAATTGGGTAAGGCGAAGGGGGCAGACAGGCTTCCCAGAGAAGGTAGCGTCTCAGCAATGCTTTGGAGAATCAGTTGAGAGGTGTGGAGAGGACAGCTGGAGTAGAAAAGAGGGCATGAGCAAAAGCTGAACAGGTCTAAAGGGATGCTACGGTCAGAGAACAGCGAATAGTTCCATGCAGCCTGGGGGGGCTGGATGAGCAGCATGGGGGGGAGGTGGGACAATGGCCAGGGTTGAGGCTGAAATTTGGTCAACTCAAACTATGTTCCACCTAGGAGGGACCTTCATTTGTTCCAGTGGTTTTCTACAGTTCCCAACCCTGTCTGTGCATCAGAGTCACCTACAGAGCGTTTATAAAACATGAATGGCTGGTCTTCATCCCTGAGATCCTGATGTAACTGGTTTGGTGGGACTCAGGAATTTGCACTTTAAAACAAGCTCCCTAGGTAATTCTCAGATTGCTAGCTAACAGCCTAGCAGTTTTTAAAAAATGGTAAAATGATGAGAAATGCAATAGAGAGAAATAAAGCAGAGGAGGGACACAGATCATGCTGGGGGAGGGGGTGGCACAGTTTTAAATAGTATGGTCAGGAAAGGAAGAGCTGCAGGAGGAAGAGAGGCAGCTATGGGGCCATCTGGGAAAAGATCACTCCAGGTGGAGAAAACGGCAGATGCAAAGGTCCTGAGGCAGGGATGGCTGATGTCCTGAAGGAAGAACAAGGAGGCCAGTGTTGCAGGACCATAGGAAATGAGGTCAGAGAGGTAAAGGGAGCAGGCCAATTGTAGGGCTTATACCTGGCCTTCTGAATTGTTGATTTAGTCTAACTTGTCCACCATCTAGTGAGGAAACACCTGGGGAAAGGACACTTTAATAGATGCATCTTCTCTGTGTCCCTCTGTTGCACGAGGCTTTGAACTGGGCTGTGGCTGGTGGTGTAGAAAAGCATAGAGATGAGTAGGATACAGGCTCTGTCTCCCCAGGGATCCCAATCTAGAGGGAGGGGCACAGGCTTGTACAATCTTTCCAGCAGACTGAAATACAGGCTGCTGCGCCTATTCCAACTCTAATAGGAACAGCAGTTGCAGTTAGAGGTGGTTGTGGAGAGAGGTAGGCATGCGATTGAGCAGACTGGGACTGAGCAGCTCCTTGAAAGGTGACTAGGACTCAAACAGGCACAGCAGGAAGGACTTGCCCATGGAAACAGAGCAAGTGCATGGCTGAGATAGAGCCAGAACGGATGTGTACGGTTTGGGTGAGGCAGCTTGAGAGTGTGGGGTCAGAAAATCCCGGGTTTTGAGCCTGGCTCAGCTTTGACGTTTGAGACCAGTGGTGGTAGTGGTGGTGGCAGTGGCAGAGGGGCATGGCTTTAACTCTTTAAGTCTCTCTGGTCTAATTTCACATCTTTTCCATGGGGTTAATCCCTACTTTGAACACTGGCTGTGAAAATTAATGAAGTAATGCATGGTCATGTGTCTACCAGCCCGGAGCTTGGTGTGGAGTACATGCTCAGGAAGTGAATTTCTTGTCACCCCGAGCATGATTTGGTCTGTTTTTCTCTCCACATATGACGCCACTCTCTGTCTTTATGAAGCCATTATGGGCAAGGTGCCACCCGATGGTCCCGATGACAGTTCATAAAGCCCCACCCCATTGGCCGTTGTGCTCCATGTCTCAACCACACCCTGAAGCTGGCACTATTATTGTTGCCCCGTTTCATAGTTTGGGGGGAAGGAGAGGGAGTGTCACTAGTGATGGAGCCAGGGCTTCTCTGTGTGTTTTCTTCTCCACCATGTTGACCTTCATGGCTAGGCCAGGGACACAGACCTCTGAGGAGCCGTGTGTACCAAAGGGAGCTGTGAGCTGCTGGGCCAGTCCTGGAGCTGGGGACACTACTCCCCATCTGTGTGGAGCTGGGGACACTACTCCCCATCTGTGTGGAGGCATCAGTGGGTATTTGGCCCAGCCCCTCTGCCCTGCCTGGACACCCAGCTGGCTGCACCTCAGCCCCACCTTCTGGGCTCAGCCTTGTGCGTTCCAACCATCCTGGAATAACCAGCTAGAATAACCAAATGGCAGGGAACTCCTTCTAATGTGACTTAGGTTGCTGGGAAGTGGGGCTGAGGTGGGTGGGGGTAGGTTCACACATACAGCTTAACACTTTCTCTGCCAAGGAAGGAACATTTCCGAGGCAAGTTCTTTGTTCTTTGATCATTCATTCTTTTAACAAGCCCTTCTGTAGGTCTCTTCGGCACCGTGCCTCGGGTTGACATGGGGGATGGAGAGGCAGGTTAGTCCCTGCCTTGGACGCACTCACCATCTCTGAGGAGGCAGACTGGACACCCATAGTCACAGCTGTGCCAAAGGACTGTGAGAAAGACACAAAGCTCAGGGCCACACAGAGATTAATTCTAGGCTAGGAAACGTCATTCATTTGTTCATTCAGCCAACACTCACTGAAGCCTGCTGGGCTCTGCAGGCCTGGGCCCTGGGAGGCAGAGATAACTCAGACCCCAGTTTTTTCTAAGAATCTCAGAACTGGAGGTGGTGGGGGATGGGCAGGCTCACTCTGAAATAGGCTATTAAAAAGAGAGTGGTGGGGAATTGGGGATTGAAACCACTTTCGGGGTCAGGGTTGTGTAAGGTCGGAGTAGGGGGCTGTGGGGTAGCTTCCAGGACTTAGGCGTTGAAGAAGGGAAACCCTTTGACTACTTGGAGCTATGGAGATGGGCTCCCTGGGGACTACATTTATCACCTGCTGGGTGTCCTGGGATAGTTCTTATTCAAACAATCTATATTAATTATTGGCTGACTTTTGTGTTTATTTTTATGTGATATTCTTTTCACTAAAGGTGATGTGTGTTCAATCAAACTCTAAGATTTGATTACGTTGATCAAACTTTTTGCACAAAGAAGTTGATTAAATCAGAATAGGCCATTTTTCAGAGCATATGTTCTGAGTTCTGATTCAGAAATATCACCTCTATACTTTCATTCACACAGCTAAGGTCTAGTTTGATCCCTTCACCCAACCACAGTGTGTTCTCAGGAAAGATGCTGCCCCCAGTCACCTCCCCTGATGCAGGGTGGTGGCAGAGAGAAAATGAAGAAAGGATAAGAGGTCCCAGGTAGAAGGCTGGGTGGAGTTAGCATTCTCAGCTTGGAGTGACCTGGGCCCCAAGAAAGGAAGTTGAAGGATCAGGGAGGCTTGGTTATACTAGAGGTTAAGAACAAGGGGTTTTAAAGCAGCTATAGCTGGGTTAAGTCCGTTGCTCAGATACATATATCTCTGGGCAAGCAGTTATCTACCTACCTATGCCTTGTGCATTTTTTGTAGGATTATTGACAGCATTATATGAGGTCATGTAAAACACCCAGCCCTGTATCTGGCACTTAGCAAAGACTTGAGGAAAGGTGACTGATAAATTCGTAGTAGTAGCTGGAGCACTTCCAGTCTGTAGTAGATGTGACTTTGGGGACCAGAACCGTCATAGCCCCTGAGATCCTGTTATCACCGGGACTGTCACCCAGCCCTCCCTTCCCTCTTGCAATTCACACCCACCTGAGGAGCAGGTGTAAGCAGGGGCAAGAAGCTGAGATGTTGGAAAGTCCTACTAACAGTAAGAGTGAGGATGATATCAGCCATGGGGTTGCCTGTGGGAACCGAGCCTGGCCTCAGCCCACGCCACCCCAAAGCCAGCAGCACCTCTTTGGTTGTGTCCTTCAGAAGAGACCTCGAGCCCTGCTTCCCGCCCAGGGGCCCTGCCTCTTTAAAAGGCCCCTTCTTCTCATCTTCATTCTGCTGGTTCTATCCATTACCCCTGAATGGAAATTGAAGCTTAATTTTTCTCCCTTGAAGCCATTAACACTCCAGGCCCTTGACAGGAAACACAGCTCAGCTTTAATTAGCCACGGCAAGCTCCCTGCGTGAGCTTCTAGCACAGCCCAGGGACTTCAAAGATAAAGGCTTTTCCATTCTTGCTAATCACAGCTATTAATGAGCCAATTAAGGCCCACTGGGGCTAAGGCAGGCAGCTCTGTCAGTACCGTGCAGGCAGCTCGGTCCTGCTGCCGGGAATCTGGTGACTTTGGGAGCAGAATGACTGGGCTTCGGAGTCCCAGCTAGGTTGGCCTCCAGCTCTGCAGCCTATCTCCTGTGAGTCCCAGAACTGAACAGATGTGTTCTCTGAGATGCTTTTCACAAGGGACAACAACACTATTTTCACCAGGAGTGATTATTATAACGGGAATGTAAGTCAGTGGTGCTTCAGAATCACCCGAGGCCTCATTAAAACTCTTTAGCCTCCACCCTGAGTTTCTGACTCAGTGGTTCTGAGAGGAGTGGTGTGCAAGAATTTGCATTTCTAACTTGTCCCCAGGTGAAGCTGATGCTGCTGGCTCGGGGACCACACTTTGAGGAGCACCACTCCAGACTACATAAGGGCTTGCACAAATGTGAGCTATTACCTGAAGATTTTGATTACATTTCCATCTATAAATGGCCCCCCACTCCTTTCCTTCACGCAAGTTCCATGTGACAGTCTCCAGGAGCTCCCCATCTGGGCCATCCACACTTGGACACCTCAGCATTTGTCCCTGTGTGGTGCCCTGGCAGTGTGTGATATGCCAGGCGTGCTCAGTCCTAGGCAGAATTTGGCAGGACCGCTTCTTTGCCTCATCTTGATACCAAGATTCCAAGTTCCGATGTTGACATCTTAAATCTCCAGCATCTTCCTTGAGAGGGGAATGGATTGGGGTCTCCTGGTTCCAGAGACAGTAAAGAGCATGGAATCTTTAGAAGTCTTCTTGACAAATGAGCTGCACAGTGGAGTTCGGGAAGACGGAGATGTGCAGAAAGGAGGGCATTCCAGTATGGGGAACAGACGCAAAGGGATGGTAGAATCGAGCATGTGGTTTGTGGGGAACTGGTTAGACTAACTGAAGTCTAACTAAGGTCCCTCGTGCTGCATTCTACCTATTTCCTTAGGCAACAGGGATATTTATTTCAACTACTGCCTCCTGCTTGGAACACCTGACAGCATGACTCAGAGTCACACCATGCTTCTAGCTTTAAAGGCAGGCTTTTGTGGTCAAAGAACATAACAGTTCATGTACTTAGGAAGTGGGTTTCAACTGGGGCTGTCTTATTCCTGTCTTGACGCCTTGTCATGTTACTCTCACATCTGTGCCTTTCCCTACTCTGTTCCACCGTCTCGTATGCCCTTCCTCCAATTCCCTCTTATTCACGTCCAATTCAGCCTTCACTGCCCACTTTAAGTTTCTCAGAGAGCTTGTTCTTGAAAGCTGTCATTTTGGTAATCTTTGCTTTATAGATAGCATATTTTGAAGCGTGTGCCCAGGGGCTTTGGGGAATGTTAGAAGCTGTAATGAGACTGAAGTGTCCCTTGGGGAGTGCTAGGCTAAGTAAAGAAAGTCTGGTGTCTTCTCTGCAGGACTTCTCAGAGCCTTGAATACGCTACTGTGGATCGAGAAACTCAAGAGGAATGCCTAACAAGCAGCATTTTCCAGACTTATTTCACTTGTAGTACACAAAATGTACTCTTTTTCCCACAGACGACTTCACTTCCATATGGAAGAGCTAGGCCTTGAAGGATAAATGACTTTAGAAAAGCTCCAGAGTCTGGCAGACTTTGGTTCCAATTCCAGAACTTATGTCTCTTCAGGCCTGTCCCCCCATTTGTAAAATGGGGATAGTGGTCTTTACCTTGGAGGGCTATTGCAAGATTTATGTGCAATGACATATGAGAACTGCTCAGCCCAAGGTGAGGTATACAGTAGGGGCTCAATAAATGTGTATTTTCTCTTCCCCCTTTTGCCTTTCCTGGTGGAAATGTACAGTCTGAATCAAGAACAAACCATACGAAACAGGGTGTGTTGTAAGCACCCTGCACGTGAGGGTGAAGCCACACTCAAGTCCACAGGGTTGGAGGAGTGAGAGCTCATAAGCAGCTAGTGTTATCCAAGCAGGCTTCCTGGAGGAGGCAGGTCTTTGCTGGGTCAGATTCTGAAGCTCAGTTCTCCTTCAAAAGGGAGAGATGGGGGAGGGGCAGGCTTTGAGCCCAGCATCTCTCTGTGAGCAAGCTACAGCAGGAATCTTTATTTTCCTTTTCTTCCCTGGAGGCCCATTTCCCCACCAAATCCAGCCGACACAGCACTTGCCTTCCCCTCCCACGGCCTGCACTTGGCCAACATCTCATGTTCCTGAGGTGTGAGCCTCAGAATGGGGCCCTCCTGGCTTGTGGAAATTCACCCTGAGCCTCTCTGGCTGCCTGCAGAAGCCTGTTGTACTGATGCTCTCAGCAAGCTCTGGGCAAACAGGTCACCAGGATCCAAACAATCAGGGGCGCTGGCCTGGGTCCTCCGCTCCCCAGCCCTAGCCACACGGTGGGAGGAAGGGACAGCACCGTAGATTTTCTCCCCCTGACTCCTTATCACCTCCAGCTCCCTGCCCTGCACCAGCCAATCATTTCAATAAACCCCTTTGAACCAGGCACATTTTGTCCTTAACTCATTTAATCTCTATCACATTCCTAAAACGAGCATTATATTTCCCATTTTACTGATGAGAAAACAAAGACTCAGAGAGTCAACTTGAAACCAAGGCCATTTGTGTTCTCCACTGGTGCTACAGAGCTGTTATTTCTGTGTGCTGCTCTGGCTTGTCTGGCGTGTCCCTGCCTCCAGAAAGCCCTCCTAGCCGTCACCCAAGGCTATGCTCATGCCCTTTCTCCTGAGCGTGTACAGTCGGAACCACATTGCTCAGCTTCCTTCAGCCCATATTTCTGGGCAGGAAAGGAGTGGGTTGACGTCCTGCCACTGTAGCCCTGGTGCCTGGCACAGCACACATAGACTGGTCTCCATTGAGAGGAGGAATGGAGAAGCATGATTTTCAAGACTGCATGGACTTATCGTGTGCTTTGCATCCCCCGTCAGTCCTGAGTCACTCAGCGTCTTCTGAGCCCTCCACGACTCTTTGGCCTCACCTTACGCCATACAGAGGTGTTTCCAGGACCTGGCTGGGGTCACAGGTACTTGCTGACTCGGCTTTCCCAAGTGTCATCCGGTTTACCCACCTGTGCCTCAGCTGGCTTCCTGGATTTCATCAGGGCCCCCAAATATTCACGAGCAGACCCCCGTGGCCAGACACACTCAGGAGGGGCCCTGAAAGATCTCTGCTCCAATTTTCTCCTTGGGAACAAGCTGTGGTCCAGCACATCCACGTCAGAACTGAAGCTTGCCCCACTGCCCGCCAAAACCCGCTTCAATGATTAGCGAAGGTGCCAGGGAAATTATGAAAACCATGTGACAGGTAAATGGTTGTTCCTGCAACTTTCTTAGGTTTCAAAGAGAGGACGGCTTGCTCCAGCATGAGGGCTGGGAATTTAGGCTGTGCAAGTTCTTTCCAGGACACACAGGGCAGACCAGACCCTAGCGGGATTCTGCTGTTCCCTTCAGTGGAATCTGACGGGGCTCTTGGCCTGCGGGACTGAGACCTCTCGTTGAATGGGCTCATCCAAACACTGTGGCTTTGTTCCTTCACGAAGAGCAGACGTGCAAGTGGGTTCTGAGTAGAAAGGGAGCAAAGTAAACAGGTTAGAGAGCTCCAGGAAAATACCTTAGGTCACCAAGTCTAATCTTTTCCCTTTCCAGACAGGGAAACTAAGGCCCAGAGCAAGGTGTTTGCCTACAGTGAAAGAGCTTTTTGGAAACTGAGCCATGGCTAGAGAGAACACATTAGTATCTCTTTAAAATCTTGAACAAGCTTGAGCAATAAATATCTATGAGGAATTGCGTCCAGAAGATTCTCTTTGTATTGGCCAGTGGATTGGGTTTATCTTTGGTGAAGGCTGGGCATGGCTTGGTGAGGGATATAAGACAGTGAAAGCTGGTCCAGGACCCATGGCCAGATGCTTGTCTTCCATCCCCTGGCCACCTGGCTCTGTCCCCAAGGTGTCTGGATGTCCAGAGAACTTGTAGGCAGAACACACCCCAGAACAGAACTCAACCTGTGCATCAAACTTCCTTTGGCATGGGGAGAGGAGAATCTACAGTTGCTAAACAAAGGTCCCATGAAATACCCGTGAAAGTGTCTTCCATACCCCAACACTGGGGCTCATATGGGTGGTCCTTCTGTAACTATGTATGAGCAACTCTGATGTGCTAGCACCTGTAATGGCCATCATCATAAGAAACAGAAACTGAGCTCTTCCCATGATTCTCAGGACCCTTACATACTTATCTGTCCTACCTCTCACTTGTCACCTCTGAAAACCCATGCCATTCATGCCATCACGGCTGTCATGCCCAAAGCGTCATCCACTTTCATGCCTCTGAATCATTTAAAAAACTGCCTGGACTGGAATCTTCTTTTCTCTTTATCTCTCTGTAGGACTCCTTCTCTGTTTCTACAACTCAACGACACAGACCAGTGTCACCTTCTGTGTCAGGTCTTCTCCCAACCCCCAGGCTATTGTACCTTCAAAGTGTATCCTAAATCTGACTCTTTTCACCTCTTACATTGCTACCTCTTGGGTCCACTCCACTGCCATCTCTTGCCTAGTCTGCGGCAGTAGGCTCCTAACTGGATCCCTGCTTCGGAACTTTTCCCATTACAAGCCATTCTCTAGGCAGCAGCCAGGGTGGTTTTTTTTGTTTTTTTTCCTCATCATATATCAGATGGTGTCCCTCCTGTGCTTAAAACCCTCAAAGGCTTCCCATTGCAATGCTCACATGCTTTCCATCAATTCTCCTACTTGTCTCCCTATCGTCACATCATCCAATCTGCCTTGTTCTCGTTCCAGCCATGGTGGCCACCTTCTTGTTCCCTGAACAAACCAGACTTATTTGGGAACTTTTGCCTTTGTACTTCCCTGGAAGGCTTCCCCCACATTCTCTCATGGCTGGCTCCTTTCATAATTCAGATCTTGGCTCAAATATCTTCTTGGAGAGGTCGTCCATGACCATTGTACAGAGTAGCCTCTCTTATAGCCCCTGTTTTATTGTTTTTGCAGCAACCATCCCTGTATCAGGAGATTTTATATATTTGTTTCTGTGGTTTCTTCCTGTGTATCTGGCTACAATATAAGCTCAGGGATGGCAGAGATGTTTTCTATCTTCATTGACATATCCCCAGTGCTTGCAGCAGTCCTAGTCCTGAGTGGGCACTTGACAAATAAATATCTGTGACTGTATTAAGTGGCTTCCCAGTGTATGAAGACTATGAAAGACGGAGATTTCTGTGGGCTTTCTGGGTGAGCCAGTAAAATGATGGGTAGGATTTGTGTAGACGGAGAGGTCAGGGAAGGTATCCCAGGAAGTGGGCCTGGCCAGGAGCATGAGTTGAATGGTCGGAAGAGAAGAGCGAAGGAGAGAAAATGGTTGCAGCAGGGAGGCTGAGTGCCGAGCAGAGACAGAGATACGGTTAGCTCTGTGCCTGGGGAGGGGGGCAGAGGGGGCCAGAGTGGGTAGACTCCAGTGGGCCTTGAAGGCCAGACAGGAGAGTTCCTTTTCCCCCCGTCTCACTGGCAACCTTTGCACTGTTTCCAAATCCGTTCCCTGCAGCCTTCCTTTGCACGCACATGGTATTATTTCCAGTTGCAAAGGTAGACGGGAGCCATAGGAGAGTCACATAATATCCACATCAGCAAATGGAAATGAAGCTCACCCCTGCTGGGGCTGAGCGACGTCCATGCCAATACAGAATTTCAGTGAAACTGGGGCAAATTTGTCTGGATAGGTGGGAATAGCAAGTTATAGAATCTTTGCTGCAAATGGGCTTAAATGGAGTCCAGCCACAGAATCTTTGCATCACATACTTTCAAAACACAGTGCTCTACAGGCTCGTAGAAGCTATCCAGTCCAATCTCCTCTGCCCTTTAGCCTTACACTCAAGAGGAAATTGGTCGCTCCCTGCACACTTCCAGCGATGGAGACCTCACGTCGCCGGGCAGCTCTGACTCTCTAAAAGCCCTCTTTTCCTTATACTGAGTTGGATCCCCTCTCCCTGGAATTCCACCTACTCTCCCCCACCGACTTCGCTCTGACTCTGGGGCTGCCTGCTCTGCCCCAGGCTGCTTGGTGGACACACAACAGCAGCAGCCATCGATCCTCCAGGGCCTATGGCCAGACCCCACACCCTGGGCCCTTCTGCCCCGCCCCCTCCACCCCACAATGTGGCTTCCAGCCTGTCCCCACATGGAGTGCCTCCTCCAGGCTGGCCCCCTTCCTCACCACTGCTTCCATTGCTTTGAGGGACATCGCCACAGGAGGGGCCACACGCTCTCAACCCCTACTTCAAGACCACACACACCGCATTGCTGGTGGAAATGTCAAGTGGTGCAGCTGCCGTGGAAAACAGTACGGTGGTTACTCAAAAGGCTAAACATAGATTCAGCAGTTCCACCTCTCAGTTTGTGCTGCAAAGCATTGAAGGCGAAGACACGGACGCTTGTACACTAATGCTCACTGCAGCGTTACTTGCAGTAGCAAAAGGTGAAAACAACTCAAAAGTCCGTTGATAGATGAATGGGTAAAGAACATGCAGTACATACACACAGATGGAATATTACCCAGCTTACAAAGGAAGGAAATCTGTCATGCACCACCACATGGATGACCCATGACAACAGTATGCTAAGTAAAATAAATCAGGCACAAAAGGACAAATATTCTGTGATTTCACTTACATGAGGTACCTACAATAAGCAAATTCATAGAGACAAAAAGTAGGATAATGGTTACCAGGGACTTGGGGGGGGTGTCGGTGGGGTTATGGGGTGGAGAGAGGACAGGGAGTTATTGTTTCATGGGTACAGAGCTCCTGTTTGGAGCGATGAAAAAGTTCTGGAGGTGTTGGAGGTGATGGTTGTACAACATTGTAAATATAATTAATGCCACTTAATCGTACCCTTAAAAACGGTTAAAATGGTAAATTTTATGTCATGTCTATTTACATAATAAAAACAAAAATCTCAAAAAAGTCCACACACATCCACCCTCCATCCCTTGCCAAAAATCGGTCAAGACCAGGCATTTATGAAGTGCCTACTAAGTACAGGGATTATCTTATGCGCTTTGGGCTGTTGAGACTAGTGTAGACACTGCTTCTGCTCATACTGGCACTAATAACCAAGTGCTAGGCTAAGTGATTAACACAGATTTCTTTATTTAATCCAAATGGCCCTCTCAAGTAACTATAGTTGTACCAATTTGACAAATGGAACCGAGGCTAAGTAGTTTGCTCAAGATTACACAGAGAGGCTCAGGATTCAAATGTGAATGTCTAATTCCAGAGCGTAGGTTCTTAACCATTATATTGTACTTGAATACGTCTTGAAACAATCTCGGGAAATGTTTAAAGGCAAACACACACGCACATACACACACATGCACGCGCCCCTGAGGTGGTTCAATGGGTGAAACGCGTAGGGAGTGGCCATGAACTCCATGGCAGGCAGCTTGTCTCTCTTGTCCACTCCTCTTTCCCCAGTCAATATTGTTGAGCAGAAAAGTGGAGAACTGCCATTAGTGTGTCCTGGAGAAGTCAGGTCTGCAAGGGAGGTGGCATTTCCGCTGGGCCCATGGTGTGAAGAGAAGAAAGGAAAGAACTCACCCTGGACTTCGCCTGGAAGCCTTTGCAGACCTCCAGGCTGGGCTCTGGGGCAGGGGGCCTGTGCCCCTTTGCCCTTCTCCATCCCCAGACTTTCCAGTGGCACCAAGACCCTGTGGGCTGAGCTTGTTGGTTCACTGCCAAGTGAGAAGGGCACTGCTGGCAGGCAGGGCCCCTGTCTAATCCTCTCTGTGCCCAGTGCTCAGCCAGGAGCTGGCACAGAGGCGGTGCTCTGTGGTTTCTCGCGGAGGAGATGAACAAAGGGAGCCTGCTGGAGGAACCTACAGAAGAGTTCAGCCTTGAGGAGCTCTTGTTCAATTCTCCTTATTTCCCTATAATTAGAACAAATTCCCTGTTAGCTCAGTTTCCATTCCCCAAGGTGGGAGGAATTCAGAAAACTTCTCCCAAGATGCTGAGTCCTATTCTCAGTCTGACTGTCTAGACATATGACCCCCGGGCTGCCCTTGGCATGATCTTGTGTGGAACTGGTGGGGGCTGCAGCAGCAGCTGGGGCACATTACCTCTGGGCTGGCAAGGCCCCCGCTGTGGGCTGAGGAGTCCTCATCTCAGAGAACAGCTGTCCCCACGGCAGGGCTGAGGCACACACCTGGCTGGCAGTCACTTGTACAAGCTGCGGCTGCTGCTGCAATGCACAACCCCAGGGGGCACAATTCACATTAAATGCAGAGTAGACAGTGCTCCCTGGAGTTGTGCATTGCTGCCATGTTAGGGGCAGGCCTGTCATTGGGGTCATCTCCCCAGCTGTGCATGAGCCTGACACCCTCAGCGCTCCATGACCTATCGAGGACCTCTGTGCTCTGTGGTCTGGATTCCTACTGTTTACACTGCATGTCACTTGGACTGAACTTCTCTTGACTCTAACTGAACGATCCAGAGTGGATAAAAGCACAGGACAGACCTGGGTCCAAACCTAAATGAGCTACTTAGGAGCCGTGTGACTCTGGAAAAGTTATTTTCTCTCTTGGAGTTTCAAACTTCTTATTTGTAAATCAAGACAGTAGAACCTACCTTTAGAGTTCTTAGAAGGAGTAAATGAGATGATGTTTATATAGTGCTTTATATAGAACAGTATCTGGCACATGGTAAGTTTTATGTAAGTGTTAAAAGTGAATACGTATTTATCTCAGTACGCCAAGTGGGAGGTGGTAATAAATGGTTGTGGGATAAATAAATAACTGAAACCTGGATCTAAGTCCTAAACTCACCACAGACATGTGGTGTGGCTTTGGGTAAGTCCTGTGCCCTCTCTGAGCCTCACTTTCCCATTCATACAGTGGGGGTGGGTGACAAGCTAGTCCTGAAGGTCTCTTCCAGCTCGAACATGCAGGGACTGAAAAGCTTGCAGCACTAGACCCACCGCCCCTTCCCAGTTAGCCCTGGTCTTGGCCCAGCTCCTCCCGCTGCCCTCGGACCCGCAGGCCTGCAGCCTGGAGCATCCGGGCCTTCTGTGCTGCAGAGCTCAGGCCCTGTGGAGGTGATTGGTCCAGGGACTGTCAACACAGATTAGTTCTGGGAAACAGGACGGCCAGCACAGTGTCCTGGGAGAAGGTGCTTATCCAGCCCTGCCACTGAAGTGGCCTCAGGGGGAAATTTAGAGAAAAGGGCAGTGGAAAGCTGCTGTTAGAGGTTTCTTAATTCTGGGGAATTTAGAGCCACTGCGAAGCACACTCCTCAATAAGTAGGGATTTGCTTCTCCTCCCAGCCTCAACAGCCTGTTTCAAGGGCCGGGGGAGGGGGGTGACTTGACTTATTTTGGCCAAGCTCACAGTTGGACACCTTCCTCTTTTGGTTCCCAGGGCTCAGAAATAGTCTGTGTGGGGTGGTGCCCTGGGAGAAATGAGATGACGGTCTCCTCAGGTGTCCCCTACAGGGACCTAGAATGTGCCAAATACATGTGGAAGGGACCTCCTTGACCATCATGGGACATTTATGGCTTAGTAGGCCTTGGAGTTGTCTTGTGTGGTTTTCTTAGATACAGAAACAGAATCCCATGGAGGAAAAAAGACCAGCTCAAGGTCACCTGGGAGTAAACTAAGTCAATGGCAGAGCCAGGGCTGAGACCTGGATCTCTTGGCCCTAAAGTTGGCTGACCTCTGCTCTTTAGAAACAGCTGCTCCACTAGCCATGATCAGCATAAACTAGCGCAGTGAACAACTCCGCATGCCGATATTTATCAAGTCTTTGCCACGTGCAGGTCATGGGCAAGGCACAGGGAGGGGTGGGGCTGAGATGGGACAAGATGAACCAGGTACCACCCTTGACCTCGAGCTGCCAAGGCGGGAACATTGGCAGCCTGAGAATAGATGCTTTAAAGGGAAGAGCTGGTGGAGGGTGCACATCTGGCGGAAGGGGAAGGGGACAGAGGGCTGGGAGTAAGAAAGCAGCTCCTGTTTTATGTTTCCTCATCTCCTTGTTCTTATCTCCCCTCTTAGTCCAGCGGAGGGATTAAGGCTCTCTCATTAGCACGGGGGCTCCCTCTGACTGGCCGACTGCCTTAGCCTCTCCTCTCCTGCCTCTCAGCATGAGTCCCCAACAGTGTGACCTCCCACAGAGTGGCCCTCTGCCTGTCCCAGCCCAGCGCCTGCCCGGCTCAAGCCATGTCATCTATCGCCTGGTGCTCGTCTCCAGCCCACACCAATCTCCTTCTGCCTCCTGCTCACTGCGGCTGGAGTGGTCTTTCTGAAGCAAAACAATCTTTAGGAACTGAGTTTTGTGGGAATGTGTCATTGCCTCCAATCCTCTCAGGCTGTTCTGGGACAGGGGCAGCCGCAGAGGTCAGAGTCAGGACCAGGAGGAGGAGTGCAGGGGAAGGTTCAGCCCTGAGGGGAGCAGTGGTTTCCGCCATCTTGGGCGGTATATGAGTAGGGGCTTGAGACCCTTTGCTTGCTCGGGCCTTGTAGATAGTATTTAGGCAGCAAATTCCAAACCAGGACCTAAGCTTATAAGCGCTCCACAGCACCGTCTCTGTGTTCATGCCTGCCTCCCTTCTTGGGCTGGGAGCAATTTGAGAGCCCTTGTGGTTGCAAATAAGCATGTGGGTCTGATTCATCTCCAGAGCCTAGCACTTGCTAGGCTCAGTAAGCACTTGCTGAGTGAATGAATAACGTGTGAGCTTCTGGGATTCCAGAATTACTCCAGGGCTGCGCACAGCCTCTGCAGCTGAGGAGTGGCGGGACTTGGGTGTGGAGAAAAGGCTCCCCTCTGGCTGCCAGTCTCTGAGAACTCCCCACTTCAAAGGACTTGTAGATAAGAAGGGCTTTCTGGGCTCAGTGAGATCCTGCCCCACCCCCATCCTCCCCCTCCACGTACACACCAAATGTGCACATGAAAATCTGGCTTCTTTATCGGCCTAGGCTCAGATTTGGCACCCTGGGGCTTGAAAGGCTGAGAGAGGGGACTGACGGTGCATCCAGATGTCCTTAAAGGCTCCCTGCTGTGGACCACAGGACATTGTTCCTCCTGAGGTGCCAGCCCCGACTTCCACCTGTGCAGAGGTGTGAGGCCCTGCTTGGACAGGAATGGAAGAGGCTGTCTGGAAACAAGGAAGACAGAGCATCCCAGTGAGGGCAGAACTGGCTGGAAGGATTCCAGGGGAGGAAGAATGCAATGGACAAGTAGGGCAGAAGTTCTTACCTTTGGAGGGGGAATTCCTTACATAGGATGCAGAGTCCTGTATTCACATGTGATAAATGAATGGTTGGACAGATGGCTGGAATGTATGGTGGTCCTTCCAGGGACTTACTAGACGCTTCCTTAGATTCTGTGCAATGACTCATACCCAACCTCTGTCCCCAAGAAGCTCACAGCAAGCAGTGATAGTTGTATTTTAACATGGAGATGGGCCTTAAAAGATGGAGAGGGTGTGGCTATAGGCTGAAGACAAGGTTGAACGGAATTATCAGGGGGTTTGGGGGCCACTCCCTGGGGATTTGAGATGCTCTGAACATTTCATGAAACACTTTGAGATGAAATTCAAAATGACCAGATGTCTTGGTTGGTGTTAAGTTTATGCCTTCTTAAATTGGATTTTGGTATGGTTGAGGTGGAGTGGGTATAAAAATTCATGAATAGCTTATGAAAGAAAATTAAAAAGTGAGGAAATCCTGCCTCTTAATGTAATTTGTGAGTGTGTGAATCAGAAACTTGAAAGGGACCTGTGCTTTCTCTACAGTCTTTCATTTAACACACTCTATGAGGATTATTACACACACTTTTCATGCTTGGGTTCAGGGAGGTTAAATAACTTGCTCAAGGTCACACAGCCAAAGTGGCAGAGCTGGGATTTGGAGCCATAGCTCTGACTGGAAAGCCAGTGGATCTTTACTCTGTCACAGGGGTCTCGAGATCTATCTCACAGAGGGACCCCAGGTACAACTCCTAGAGTCCTAGAGCCCACAGAAACAGAGATTGAAAGCTTTGAGTCTGAACAAAGATCCAAAGGCAAGAGAACCAGGGGCGAGCTTGGTGGAGAAGCGGTCATTGGCCATCATGACTGAGGAGTGTTTGCTTAAGGGGGAAGAGGGAGCTGACGCAGGGAGATCAGTTTGTAGGGGGCTTTAAACACCGGATCAACAGCTGCTCATACTTTCCAATGTTCTTGTACCAATAGCTATTTGTTGGAAATATTTATAAACCAACAAAATGCAAAAGAAGCTTGGTATTGTAGGGGGAAAGTGAGATTTGAGCTATTTGGATTCGTGTCTGCTGTTCCTATGAACAGAATTTATGACAAGGACTTCAACTATTAGCTAATGTTTATCGACTGCTTACTCTGTTCCAGGCACTGTTTTAATAACTCTACATGAATGAACTCATTTATCCCCACAACAATCCTATGATATAGTGACTGCTATGAACCCAATTTTACCTATAAGCAAACGGAGGCAGCCTTGGCCAAATGACAGATGTCCTCTGGGTCCCAGTTCTTGCATCTCTAACACAGAGAATTGAACCGAATACAATAGCTCATGTGAACATGGCCAACACATAGTTGGTGTGCGAGAAATGTGTGTTGACTCTTAGTCTGACATGAGTAATGAAGTGACAAGGGTAAGGTTTTCTCATTCCAAACTTTGGTTCTTCTGCCACCCCATCCCTCATCCTGAATGTCTCGCACACAGTAGGTGAGCACTGAATGTCTGTTAAGTGGTTGATAACATCCTTGTGAATTTCAGGGTCTGCTTTGGTCTGGCCACTTCCCTGCACCCCACCTACAGGAGGGATGGGGTAGATTTTCTTGAGCTGGAAAGTCCCCTTCCTGCAGACAGACACTGCTTCCCTGACTCAAGGGGCCTGCTCTGCAAATGGAAAGTTTTCAGGCAGCCTCCGGAGACGGGTGGCAGGCATCCCCTGACAAGGTTGTTCTTCCCTCTGTACTGGTGTCAGCCCTTGGGCAGGGTGGATTCCCGACTCTCTGGGTGGTATGTGCAAGACTGTGTCAGCTTGTCTGAGAGCCAAGTGTGGATGAGGAACGTATGTGCCTCACACTGCTCAGTGGGTGTATAGCAGCTTGTGTTTGCGTTAGTGTGAACAAATCAGTCTTCGTGCCCACCTCCTCCTAGACGTGGATTATCTGGTCCTTCAGGCAAAATAAATGATTCAACTAGGGAATCTCAGGCTGGGAAGTTCTATGGAAACTGAGGCTGGGGCACTCTGATTTGGGGTGTTGGGCAGTGGGTCTCTTGCATGTGCTCTTTGCAAGGAGTCCCACTCCCTGCTGGAATGGCTACAGAAATGGTGACAGGACACTTAGGGTCACAACATCTGCCCCTGCACGGGCCTGACGGGGAGGAAAAGGAGTCGAAGCTAGTGCAATGGGAGGTCGGATTCTAGAGAGGAGGGGTGCAGTCAGGCAGAAGGAGTAAGCCAGTGGGGTTTCCCAGGCCTCTGTCCTTCCCCGGCACCCAGCAGCATGGTGGCGCAGAGGGAGGTACATGAGCGCTGATGTGACACACACCTGGGGCTTGCTGCATGATGCACAGGTTCACACTGAGTCAGGGCAGAGTGGCACTGGCCAGGGAGGGGCCCCGCTACACTGCACTGGCAACAGTGGTGGGGACTGGGCAGCACAGAGTTATATTTACAGTCTGACACTGGCTGACATCTCAGCCAGGCTCTCAGCCCCTCTCCTGAGCCTGGGGAAGGATAGAGTCTAAGCAACCTTGGGGTGGGAGCTATTCTCAGGAAAGCCCAGCCCACCTGGACCTGCCAGACCACCAGATCTTCCCCCAGCTTTGGAACCACCCAGCGAGAGCTGTTTGCACAGCTGGGGCTGGGGGAGAGCAGTGGATGGGGAGGGCTGCTCGCTGGGTCCCAGGGTCCTGGCCGGATCCCCTGAGGCAGACTGGAAGTAGCCCAGAGGGATGAAAAGGGCCTTGCAGATCCACAAATGGGATGTGCAGTCACCACGGGGCTGCTGCTTTCTGTCTGCTTGGTCTCTGGCAGGTCCTGGAGCCTCCAGGCGCCTCCGTGTCCTCGACTGTGAAGGGGAGAGAATACACGCTCAGCAGTCTTTGGGGAGGGCTACACCTGGTCATGCACGTAAGGAGCCAGCCTAACCCCTGACACACGGAGTGCCCTTCTGCTTCTTCTCTTTCTGGTCCCTTTGTCCTGTTTTTTGCTCTGCAGACCATTTGTTAACTATTCCTCTGCTCGCTGGGCTCCATTGACAGCAGGCACTGTGGGTGCCCAGCCGTCTCAGCAGCTCACAGACGAGGACACTGCACACAGAGAGTAGGAACGGGGACAGCTCCTCAGAAGAGGCATTTCCTGAACTGAGGCTAAAGTGTCCTTGGTTCATACTGCTAAGTGGCCAGACCCCTCCTGCTGCCCAAGCACTGGGCAGATCCCATTCACCCTCGGAGCACTGCCCCCTCCACGAAGCCGCCCAGGCTTCCACCTGATTCCCCACAAGGCATCGTACTAAACGCCTTACCATCACAATCCTATGAACAATGCTGTGTGGTGGGTAATATTGTCACCCCAATTTACAGATCAGACACTGAGACTGAGAGAAGTTGGGGAACGATGGCAGGATGCCATCTGAATTCCGCTCTGAGCCTAGGGTCTGAGTTCCTTCCACAAGGTTCCTCTCCCTCTTCCTCAGGCCTTCCTCCTTCCCTGGACTTCCCCAGCCCTCTCAGAGCGATTACCACCCTGGGTCCTAATTGTTCATTTGCTGAGCTCTTGTCTCCATCAGTCCAGAAGTCCTTCAGGAGCTGGGACCGTATCTGATCCTATTTGTGGCCGGGGGCCCAGCATAGAGTCCAGCACAGAGCAGGGATCAACGCACTTTTGTTGCAGTGGAGCCAGCGCAGAAGCACAACACGCAGCCTCCCCACTCCAGTTCCCTAAGGGAGCAAAGGGCAGAGTCTGTAATTGCAAGCCACCCTTCTCTCTGGATTCGACTTCAGCAGCATGGACCCACCCTGCTGGCCTAGGTCCCTCCCTCTCTTCTTTCTTCTGGGTCCCAGGGGCTCTGAGACCTACAGGATGTGGCAGGGCAGGATGTGTGGTGGCCACGCATGTCCAGCCCTGCAGGCCAGCCCAGCAGAAGGGCATGGGCTCCTGACCCATATGGAGGGGAGAATGAAGGCCAGGGAAGGAGGAAGGCCTGACAACAAGTCACATCTCTCGTAAACTCAATAGAACCCAGCAAGGCTCTGCAAAGGAGCTTATGGGACCAAGCGCTCAGAGGATTAGCTCAAAAATCAGGAGGTCGATTTGGCCAATTTTTCCAGTTCAGACATGGGTCTGCTGTTATAGGCGTCTGAGTGGCGGTCCCAGCAGGCCCCAAGGCCGAGGGAGCCTGGGACGGGGCTCGCTCGGGGGAGTGATGGATAGGTTGTCAGGCGGGGCAGATTTTTGGGTGGGAACTTGGCTCTCGTGCAGGTCAGACAGCAGCTGAGATCCCAGGGCGAATTGGCCCTGGTGATGGATGCTCTGCGACCTCCCCTGCATCTGCTTTGTCTCTTCTGCCCACCCCCAATCTCCATCTTGCCTTCTGTCCTCTCCTTGGTCACTGGCCAGTGGTGCTGGGAGTGGAAGAGCCAGTAAATTCATCAGGCAGGGGAGGCAAGGGAGGCAGGGAGGCTGCGGCCATCAGTCCATGAATCAGCTCAGCTCTGGGGCTCCTGTCAGTTGGACACAGCACAGCAGCATCTGGAGCACGTGCCCTGGGGTGTTGCCCTGCAGAGGAAGAAGCTGCCTCTGGGACCAGACGGCCCTGGTTCAAAGCCTGGCACCTCCACTCTCCAGCTCCGTGACCTTGGGCACGCCACTTGACTTCTCTCAAAGACTTGGTGTCCTCCTCTGTCAAATGGGGGTGTTAGAAAACTACCTCGTCTAACTCACAGGTTGTTGAGAGGATCACATGAGAGAGTTTCCAAATTGCTGCTGAGGGACACTAGCATTACTGCTAACCACACAGTGGGCTGTCATGGAATCCAGCTCAAACCAGGTCTCCTGACTCCCACACTTTTGTTCTTACCCTGTCCTAGACCCTCATATTGATCTAGCCTTGCTTATGTCCTGGTCTGGAGACAGAGGGATTGACTCGATGACCTCAGGTTGATGCCTTCTGGGTCTGCCTGATTCAGTTCCAGGGGTTGAGAGTACACAAGAATTGGGTTGTGCTTGTGCTAAACTGCTTAAATGACTGGTCAGTGAATGTGGCTGATGAAATTCTAGCTACCAGTGAGTCCCTACACAGATCACTGGAGACTCAGTGTGAGGGTGTGTGTTTGTTGTGGGGCGGTGGGGTGGACAGCATTGCTGATCAGGGAGGAGACAGATATGAGCTCCAACCCTCAAGGAACTTGCAAATTCTTTGGGAGGTGAGACATCCATTTAAGAGATATCAGCTAAAAATACCCGGCAGAGCATCTCAGATATCCAGTCTGATCTGTTCATAATAGCACCCCAGTGCCTAACGCAGTAGTCTGCATTCAATAGGGACCATCACCTGAAGGAAAAAGGACATGAGTGAGTGGCACAGATGGTCTTTGTGTGTTACCTGTCTGTCCTTTGGGACATCTATGCCCCTGGAAGATCTGGGTCAAATGTGGTCTGAACCTCAGACTGCTCTACTGTTCCACAGGTGCCTGCCATGTTTCTCTGGTCTCTCTCCGGAGTGTCTGGAACCCTCTCTATGCCATGTCAAACCACCAGACTCAGACGCAAAGCCTTACCCTTATCCTTTTCCACAAAAATTTAATTGCACTGGGAATTTTGCTGTGCTTTGGCATTTTACTGAAGATTTGAGGGGGTCATAGAGGAAGGATCACAAGTTTTGCCAACTTTACAGATTTCCCCATAGGAAGAACTCCCTATTTCCCAAACCCCAAGCTCTTGGCCCTCTCCTCGGCCCTCTGAGAAACACAGGCCAGGGGATACCACCAACTCTCCTCCCACTCCAGCCCAAGGCTTTTCTTGCAGGGAAGTGGACTGCAAGTCTACTTTCCCCAGTCCCAGAGAATTCCAAGGAATACAATACCCTCCATCTTTTCTCTTCCACAGTAATCTCCCAAGGACGGTTCTACGCCCTGTGAGTTCCCAGATAGTTCGCAGAGGGCAGTGAGGCAGGTTCAGACTAGGGTGGAGAAGCACTTTCTGACACTAAAGACTACGCAGATTCCTAGAGGTGGTGAGCTACCCGTCATGGGAACTGAGCCTGCAGTGTGACGTAGCAGAGGAGAATTCTCAGGTACTTACTCAGCTTGGGGGTTGGAAGTGTAGGAAGCCAAGATGCAGGAGAACTGGGTTGATGGCCCCAGCTCTCTTACTGACTCTCACCGTGGGCCTGACCAACTTCCCACCCATGTCCATGCCTCAGTTTCCCCATTTGCACAATGGGTGGAAATAGGGGATAGTCAGGGCCGAATGAGTGCTCTCTTAGGGTCCCTGCAGCTCTGAGACTGTGATTCCTGGTATCTCAAGAGTGGAAGGTGATTTGCTTTTTCTGCAACAGGAACTGGGTGTCATGTTTGTGGAAAATTGAAAGTGAGTGACTGGATCTTCTTATCTGTCTGGCTCTAGGCCCAGCTGGGGCTCTGTCTGGCTCCAGCAAATGGGGAGGGGCCTTGGGTGAGGGGAGCTGGCCCCAGACCCTCCTCTGGTCTGTGGAGAAAATGAAGCAGGCACTCAGCATCCTCATGGGGTGGGCCCAGCCAGGCAGGGCTGCCTTCCCTTCACAGGAGCAGTGTGGCTGCTGTGCTGGGGGCTGGCGGAGCACCTTCTGCGTCTCTACGCTGCACAGGTCAGAAAGCCTCACTGTTGGGATGGGACTGGGATACGGGTGGAACCTTCCTCTTGCAGTGCAGACTTCACGGACCTTTAAAATAACATCCAAACTTAATAAGGCCTGATATGATCTGGCCCCTGCCTACCTGAGGTGCATTTGTCATGTGTCAAGTTAGCTATGTTGGAACTACATTTCCCAGAGTTCCCTTCACTGCAAAGTTCCAGGTATACACATTTTGGGGGAAAGATTTGGAAGGAGAAAGTGAAACAGCAGCTGTCTTTTTTTACACTCAGAAGGGTCCCAGGTACTGATGCAGTCACACCCGTTGGCCCCTCTTCTCCTCCTGGCACCGGGATGTGTTTAGCTCCGCGACGAAGGGCCTCTGCTTCTCCCGCAGGCCACCCGCACAGCCCAGGCAGGAGCTTTGGAGGTAGTGAGACCTTCAGGATTCCATCTTCACATCCACCTTTCCTCGGACGGTCTGCCCTGGTGACGTCAGGCCCCAGCTGCAGACCCAAGACAACAGCCTCAGACAGACTGTTAAACCTCATCCCACAGCTGGGTAAGGTTAAATCCCTGGAATAAATCTCGCGTTATTCTGATCCCTCTTACCAGTTCCGCTTCTCTGATTGAACCTTGGCCGGTACTTGGCCTCTGCAGGATCATCTCGTGCTGCTCTCCCTGGTGCCCGCTGCATGCCAGCCACCCTGGCTGTCTGTTTGTTGGTTTATTTGTTTATTTTTTCTTGAACATGTGAAGCTCCTTTGCACTTCAGGCCATTATATGCACAATGCCTTCCTCCTGGATGCAATCTGTCACGCTCTGTGCATACAGTGGCTCGCGGGTCCATGTTTCTCATGGTGCTAAATGTTTCTCTTGCTCTCTTTTTATTTTTTTGATAGACCGTTGCAGGTTTGTGGGGGTTTGTGTATATGCGCTTATGGTGGGATCATGTCCCTCAGCAGACCACGCAGGCAGGGGCCACATCTGAGTAATTCGCCTCCCATGGCCCTGCGAGGAGAGTGGTTGGCACACAGTAGTTCTTTAGTGACTATTTATTTAATAATTGAATGAGAGAATGAGTAAACAAGGGGAAAAGAGAAAGGAAAGAGGAAAGAAATGAGAAGAGAAAGAATGGAAGGAAGAAAGAAAGAGAAAAGTAAGGAAGAAAGAAAGAAGTCCTGTTCATCATCCACATTTCAGCAGCTACCGCGTCAGCAGAACCTTCCTGGGTAGGCTACCGGGAGTCCTCGGCAGCTGCCCTCCTCACACTGGATCCTGAGTGTCTCGTCGTTTCTTCTCTCCCAGCTAGACTGAAAGCTCTCTGAGGCGGGGCCCGGTCTGGCACGGGGGAGGCGCGCGGTGGATGTGCGCACCACGGCGAGTCTGACGTCTGTAGCGTGGCATTCCAAGCCTTTTACCGTCCAACTCTGGCTTGCCCTCAGGCTTGTCTCGTCCTGCCCCCAAACTCTCCACCATTACCTGAGCAAGCCGCACCCCCCCAGGCCTTTGCACACACGGTTCTTCCTGCATTGGACGGCCTCCCCGCTTCGCCATCTGGTAAACTCCAGGCTGCCCTTCAAGCCCAGCTTGCAGAGTAACTCCTCAGGGCCGGCCGGAGGACAGGGACACCTGCACGGGGAAGGTGTGCTTGGCCTGAGGTGAGGACTGATTTTTTTCCAGGGGTTTTCTTCCTCCCAAATGTTTTCTTAGTGACTCAGAGGTTTCCTAGAAATTAGAAAGGTCACTGGACCCAACAAAAGAAAAGGGCTCACTCAGGTAAGAGGGCTGGGTCCGTTCCCTGGGCTGTGTGGGGCACCACTTCCTCCTCCCAGTGATTTCCCAGCTCTGCCACCACCGCTGGCCCTGACACGTGCCCTTGTTCTGCCTCCTCCCAACGCGCAGGGCTTGGAGTTGATTTGGATCAACGGGTGTCTCCGTCCAAGGTCCAGAGGCCCGTTCCTTCTGCTTCATTCATTCATCCACACTTGTCCTTTCCGGCCTTATGCCGGCACTAGGGTATGAGACTAACAGTCTCTGCCTTGGTGAACTCAGTCTGACTGGAGGGAGGGACAGCTGCAGCCTAGTTTGGTAGATGGGACCACGTGCGGCTGTGGAACAAAGACGAGGGGACAAGAGGGGACAGGGACGTGACAGCCAAGCTTACACCTGAGGGATAGTCCCATTTGGCCAGGCAAAGGAACAGCGAGTTCCAGCAGAGAGCACAGGTGCCGGAGCCGTGCAGCGTAGCCTGAGATGGAGGAGGAGTGTCCTCCTGGGGAGGATGTGCACCTGCAGTTAGGGCGGACAGGGTGGCTGGGACCACAACACAAAGACACTTAGGGAGTCGGGTTGACAAATCTGAACTTCATCCAGAGGGCCATGGAGAGCCGTGAAGCATCTTGATCTGTCCGACTGTGAAGTGAAACTAGCAACCCTGGATTTTGTTCTGTTGCAGAGGACTGCACTCGAGCGCCCCTCTGCTGTCCCTCACAGTGCGACCTTGGCCCTGCCCTTCTCTGCCTCCCCCCGTCCCAACAAATCCCCACTCCCCAATTCTGTAAAATAAGGTGTTTGGGCCAGGTGATCCTTAAGAATCTTTTAACTCTGAGATGCACTGATGCTAGGATATTCTGTTTGATTAGTTAGTTAAGTGATGAAACAACATTTACAAATTTTGTATCAGGCATTTTATAAGAAGATGGGGATCCCAGTCTGCTGGTTGGGGTGGGGGGCAGATACACAGATCTATTCCCATAACCCAAAGCAGAAAGAGCTCAGAGCTGTCGGAGCACAGTGGAGCAAGTGATTCATTCTCCCTCAGGGATCCGGGGGCGGCTTCAGAGGGGAGGCAGAAGATGATTTGGGCCTTGAAGGATGCACTGGGGGTGAAGATTGGCCCTGCTTTGATCAGGGAGAATGAGTCACCTGGGCAACTGGAGCCAAGGAGCCAGGTACCCCTGGAGGCCCTGAATGCCAGGCTGAGGGGTGTGCTCCACTCTGCAGGGCGTGGGGGGATGGGTGGGGGGAAGTCTCGGGGAGGGGGATGAGCTCACTTGCTCCGTCTTTGGGAGACTGGAGTGGAGTTTGTTTCACTGGCTGGAGTCAGATTCACATGGTACATACAGGAAAGGGGTGTTTCAGAGCCCCGACTATAGGCTGGACTGTGAGCCAGGTGACTGAATACATGATCCTTCTTATTTTAACCTGGACAATAGCTCTCCAAGATAGCAATGATCATTCAGCTGGCTTTTCACAGGAGGACACTGAGGCTCGGAGGGGTGAAGCACCATGTCTGAGGTCACACGGTTAGAAGATGGGAGAGCCAGGAAGGGACCCCCTACCCACCATGTGCCCGACTCCAGAGCTGTGACCTTCTCACCCGCCACTCTGGCTGCTCGGCACCTGGCCCTGTGCTCCGAGCTGCATCCGCGCCTGGGCCAAGATGTCTTCTGCTGGCCTCTGCTGACCTGACGGTGGGGTGTGGAGAGGAGCGAGTGTTGGAGGGGAAGCAAAGGAAGTGTCCCCCCATCTGTCCTGTCACTGGACACCCTTCAGGAATGGGCACCAAGCTCCCCACTGCTTCGGGTGGGAATAAACTCTTGAACTCTCCACAGAGATAAAAAGTGCTATCTCCTCCCAGCCCTGAGTGTCTGCAGACGGGGCCTCTGGGGCCGACCGCTGGCTGCCTCCACCCGTGGTTGTGAGGAAAAGCTGTCTGAGGAGGGTGGGAGGGGCTGGCCCCTCAGCTTCTGCCCCCCCCCCCCCCCCCCCCGCCCCAGCCCAGCCATGCAGCAAAGCCCCTGCCCAGTCGGAGGGGCCAGGGTGAGTGAGCAAGGATCTGGGCCGGGTGCGGGTTCACCTCCCAGCTCTGAGATTGTGGGCATGTCGATTCTTTGAGCTTCAGCTTCTCATCTGTAAAATGGGACTGGTAACCTCTTCTAGGTATAAAGTGAATCATTCTTGTAAAGGCGCTTACATTGGTGTCTGGTGTATAGCAAGCCCTTTGCAAGTGGATGATCTCAGTGCAGTGATAACATGAAGTCAGACTGCCTGGGTCCAAGTGCCAGCTCGGCCTTCTCTAGCTGTGTGACTTTGGGAAAGTTTAATTCACTGCTTTGGTCTCTTCTATACAATGAGGGTTGTTCTGAGGATGCCACTGGTTAATTCCTATAAAGTGCTTAGAATAGCGTCTGGCACGAACCATGTGAGAACCAGTTGTTTATTCTTAGTGCTGGCCTTTGATTTGCCTTCTGGTTACCGATTTGGGCACCGCAGCCTCCCCCTCCTGGCCCCTCCCTGCTCTGGGAAGCCCCAGGGTCTCTCACTCTCTTTCTTTTCCCTGGGAAGACCTCCTCTCTCACACCCACATCCTCTCCCATGACTCAGGAGGAGGGATGCTCTGTGGATCCCTTTGCAGCCTGTGTGGAGGGATTTGAAGCTGACGGGGACATAGCCTTTCTGGCCCAGCTCAGACGGGGCCATGTAGGCTGCGCTCACTCTGTCTCCCACTCCCTCTGCCCGGTGCTGGAGAATGGACTAGTCTTCTCCTGATCCTACAGACCAAATGGCATTTCAGTGAAGCATTGACTCAGGATTCCAGAAAGTCTGGGCTGAAAGGGGTCTCAGAGGGTACCCTGCCTGCTCTACGCCCTGCCCCTTACCCCTACCTCCCTGTAGAAGGCACCCGACCTCAATATGAGGCTCAGGATGGCAAGGCTGATGCAGTTTCCCTCTGCTATGGGAACAATGCCCAAGGAGTAGGTGTGGGTCTCACGGCTCCAGGCCTGGAGAGGAGCCTGCCTGTCCATCCACAGATCCCAGCTGGGCAAGCCAGTTCTGAGCCCTTGCTATTTGGAGGGATGTTTTGATAACCTCTTACCACTCCTCCCCCAGCCTGCAAAGCCTCACCTGATCACCCCACACTCGGGCCTCCTCTTATCTCCTCACTCTAAGCTCCCATCCATTACTGTCGGCTGGCAACACTAGTTTTATCTGAGCCTCCGTGGAATGAAATTGATTTCTATGAATAATTGGAATAGCTGGCTGGTGACCCAGTATTGCTGCCACCAGGGTGGTTGGGACTTCAAAGCCCACATCCAGCTCCTCCTCTCTCTCCATTCCCTTGGTTGTTGTCTGGTGCAGACCACCCTGACCTTCTGCCTGGGTCACGGGTGCAGCTTTCTAACTGCTCACCCTGCCAGGCTTCCCTGCTCCTTCCCCTCTACCCCTACTCCCGTCATCTACTCCAATCCATCCTCCACATAGCAGCTAAATTGATCTTTAAAAGCTCAAACCTTCCTAGAGCATAACCCTTCCTTCCCTTGGCCTGTCATTCTGATTGAATTCCAACTTAACTTTCCATCCCTGTAGGTAAAGATTCATCTTCATGTTTCCTAAGCACAAGTCAAAGGAGGCCTTTGCCCAAGCTGCTCCCTGGGTGTGTGCTCATTCATCTGTCAATTGCTGTCGAGCACCTACCTGCCCAGGCCCTATGCGGAGCACTAAGCATGCAGACAGGGATGAAGTGCAGACCTTGTCCTTAGGAAGCACATGGACGGGTGGGTGAGGCAGATTCATAAGCAGATCATTTGAGATGGAGTGAAGTTTGTTTCTAGAGAAGCACAGGACTGGAGGGTGTGGGGAATGGGCTACGAGAGCCCAGAGGGTCCTCACCCAGCTTGAGGTTGGTGGGGAAGGCTTCCTGGAGGAGGGGGCATAGAGTAGGGCCTCAGAGGATGAGAAGACTGGCTAGATGGGAAAGGAGATTTTACCTATACACAAAACTGACCTCTTGAACCACACCAATTCAAATGTTGCTTCCAAGAATTCTTCCCTAATTGGCAAGACCCTCACTGCCCTCCCTCCAGGGCTGGCTTCAGGGGTGTGCAGCTCGTGGAGTTGCACAGGGCTCTGCTCATGGTTTAATCCTCTGCTGTAACTGTCATGAAATTTTTAGCAATTTTTGAACAAGGGCCCCACATTTCCATTTTTCACTAGGCTCTTCTCAATTATGTGGCTGCTCCTGCCTCCCTTCCTTAGCTCTTAGTCACTTTTGACCTCGTATTCCATTTGTCCACCCAAATGCCTTATCTTTTCCCTGGGGAGCACCTGCAATTTCAGCTGGGTCTGACTCATCTCTGTCCTCAGGGTCCACCCAGCACAGAGGCAGGCACCAGAGAGGCGTCTGTGACCGTGTTGGTGAGCGCAGTGAGACTCTGCTGGAACACTGCCATTTAATCAAAGCCAGGAGAGCATCCCGTGGGAGGGGGCGTGGCCCAGCCTGCACATGCTCCAGGAATTCAGGGAGGAGAGATGGCTCTAGCTGGAGGCAGCAGGAAGTGTTCCCTGGAGGACCCTCCACTGCTCCTCTCCTGTCAAAGAGTCCTGTCAGCCCAAAGCCCTTTCAGACGTCTACTCCCAATTCCTCTGGCTTCAGGGATCCCCTCCCACTCCTGCTGGGCCCCTCCCCAGGCCTCTGGGCACAGTGGAGAGAAGCTGGGAGGTAGGATGACAGCATCTTAATTTCCCTGCTAATTACAAGTGCTGGGAAGAGGGGTGCTAAATGCCAGATAATTACCCAGGAGGAGACACGTGCCAGACTCCTGGCTGCTCCCAGCCTCAGGAATTCCACTTTAATAGTTTTCTTTTCTTCTTTCTTAAAAAAAAAAAAAGAAATAAAAAAGTTAAGACCCCCGGTCTCTACTTAGACTTAGAAGGTAAAGAAAGTGTTCTTTGCCTAAACTTCTCCCTGCTCTTTCCTTATCAGGGACCTAGGTCCAGACTCTCAGCACTGGGTCTGGGGAGAGGGTGTGAGCAATGGTAACCTCATTTGTACTGAGTTAGGCTGAGGGTGTGGGTGGGACAGGAGTGGGTGAGGGGGCAGCCAAGCCCTCTGCTCTGCTCACCATTCCTAGACACACGTGTGTACACATACACAAACACACACACACGGTGACACACACACAGGGTGACACACACACAGGGTAACACACACACGCACCCCCACGGCTCCACTTCTGAGAATGGGATACTGAGCTGTCTTGTTCAGGACTGCAGGGCAGGAGGAAGCAGGGAGGGGTCCCCTCTTGGGCTCTGCTACCCATCCTGAGGGGCAGGGGCAGGGGAGGGGACAATGTCACCCAGTTGCTTGGCCTCACTCCCGCACCCTGATGCCTGCCAGCTTCAGGCACAGCTTGAAAGGCTCCCAACAGGAAGCTATTAAGTTGATGAGCATTCTTGTGGTCCCGGATTGATACAGCCACGCTGTGTTTCGTAAAGCTGTTGTAATTTCCATAATAACATTTTCCTCTTCTTAAATAAACTTGGACTCCAGCCTGAAGAATGTGGCTGGCTTTGCCTGGGGAATTCAGGACCTGAGACTACGGAGGGAACACCCCCTGGAAAGGTGGGCAGAGAAGGGAGAGTCACAGCTCCCCCAGCCCCGGGGTTGGGGCTCAGATGGGCCAGTGGAGTCTGGCAGAGCAAGAACCCCAGTGGGCTCAGTAATGTAGCTCCGGGCCTGGCCAGGGCAACTCCATCCTCCTGGATTTATCCCTTTTATAGCATAGGTGAGCAGCCCGGTACAGTCGTTGACATTATGGACTCTAGGGTTTGATTATAGGACCATTGTGAGCTACTTGTGTGATCTTAGGTAAGTCACTTTACCACTTTTGCCTCAGTTTCCCCATCTGAACAATGGGGATAATAATAGTGCATAACTCACAGGTATACTAAATGAGATAATATATGTAAAGTAGCTCATGCAAAGCAAGTGTTTAACACATCTTTAAAATAAATATACACAGATGACTACATCTCAGAGAATTTTACAATTCTAAGTATCTTAGTTTTTTAGAGTCAGGGAAGAATAAAATCTTAGTGTTTTTGAATCACTGAGTTGAAAAAAGTCTTAAGATCACGGAGTAATGGAATCAGATAATAATTAGCAACATGGAATCTTAGACTATGAAACAAAATGATACGCACAGGTTAAGGCCTTAAAGGTTGGCCCAACACTGGCCACCCAGCATCTGTTTCCACATCTCCACGACCGAGAGTCCTCTACCTCCTAAGGTGGCTCCTGGGAAGTTCCTGAACACAGAACCCAGATCTGCCTCCGCAGTCAGCCCCTGTTGGGCCTGCCTGTCTCTGGGCCACCAGTGCACACCTGCTGCCTCCTCCCGTGAGAGACAGGGAAGAGCTGGGACAGCACCTGGAGCCTGCTCTTCTCCAAGCTGTATTCTCCCAGAGCTTGGCTTTCCATGGCGCCCCTGTGAGCTGCCTTGGTTTGGCCAAGACCTAACTATGAATGTCCCAGAGTGAACACCACATAAATCCGCCCATGGCGGGGCCCAGAGGAATTTTCTGTCGCTCTCCATGTCTTTTAACGTGATCTGAGACCATGCTCTTCCCGGCAGGTCAGCTTCCCTGGAACTCAACTCCTAGAGCCATTTCAGCAAATTGTTCCAGGAGCGTGCATGTGCGTGCATGCGTGTGTATGTGTGTGCCCCTTTGCGTAGAAGGTTGGAAAGGGTGTGCTGAGGCTGAATCCCAGAAGTTAAGAGTACCACAACTAAAGAGGGAACAGGAAGGAAATGAAATGGCTGAAGCTCTCCCGATGGGAGACTGGCCCAGCCCTCACCGTGAGGACACCTGCTGGTGTCCTCAGCAGCTGGCAAGGCCCCTGTCCTACGTACCCCCCAGCTGGTCTGCAGGTCATCTGCAATCCCCAGTGTTGTCTCATCATGTCCCACACCATTTCCTTTCAGAAGCAGCAAACAGCCTGCAGGTGGGGGGCCTGTTAACTCCTGATGCGAGTGTGCCAGGGAGTTGAGGGTGTTTCTTCCATATATGGCTGGCTGGGCATCTGCCTGCGGGTTGGGAAGGGTCCCTATGGCTGTGTGGGTGTGTCCTGCACAAAGGTGCCTGGCTGAGGGGCAAATTGGGGCTGAGATCCAGCCAGAGTTCTGCTCACAAGACATACGCCTTGGCCAGGGGCTGCCTCTAACCAGAGGAAAGGGCACTTTTTTTTATAACTCACACATAGGTGTCCCAAGGTCTAGTAGCAGGCAAGGAGGGTGGAGTGGGTGATAAAATAAGGGAAAACACCAGCCCAGGGATATAGGAACTGGGAAGGGAGGCGTCTAGCTGGCCTCATCCTGAGGGTCCTGTGCTTTAGGACTCTTCTGGGCAGACAGAGGCACAGGACTGACTTAGACTCAGCATCTTCCCTCCAGAGCTCCGGTCTAATCCAGGAGACAGACACCTGACAGTCCATGACGAGAGGCTGTGGGGGCCCTGCATGGGGGGTGCTCCAGGGGCTCCCCAACTCTGGGTTGTGAAGGATGAGCAGGAGTACAGCAGGCAGGAGGCTGGGGGGAGACCTGGCAGCCTGGTGGTGCCAGGGGATGGGGAGCGATTCTCGGCACCCTGCACGGGGCTCGGGTGAAGAAGGCCTCACACACCTGATGAGCGCTCAGGGGCCCAGGTGACTGTGGGGAACTGGAGGCAGGTGGGCAGGCTCCAGGCTCTATGTGGAGACGCTCAAACGGTTCTCTGTTGGTGACGGGAGCTGCCGAGTGAGTGTTCAGATTGCCGGAAGGACCACTCTCTGGCACAGGTGCGGAGATGGCTCAGTGGGGTGAGACGGCAGCATGGCTTCTGCCGCGTGTGCTGCCGTGGCTGTGGGGAGCCCTGCACCCTGAGCAGGGTGGGTGCGCCTGGGCAGAGGAAGGCAGAGCTATATGGACGCACAGGCGCCCGGGCGTTCCTCTACCCTGGTCCTCGCGGGTGTGGATTTCCTGCCCAGTCCCTGAGCCTGCAGGGCAGAGGCAGCAGCTGAAGTCTCTCCCAGGATGAACATGAGCCTGGAATCCGGGGGCGGTCTGAGTCTCCACACGTCAGCAGCTCTGGACCCAGATCAGAGAGGGAGGGCAACGTTGCGCATGCTGGGTTCTGTGGAGGAGGAGTGGAGGCCATGGGGCACCTGGAGAAGAGCTCAGATGGCAGAGCCAGCAGTGGGGTGAGGCAGGGATGGGTGCTGGGGTCTGAGGAACAAGAGGATGTTGTATGAGCCCAGCTCTGCCGTGTGACCGTGGCCAGGGCAGCATTCCCATCCTCCAAATTGGGAGAACTCATAAAACAACCAAGGAAGGGGAACACGAAAAGCCCTGCGGCCCGTTCATTTGTCTGACGGGGTCTCTGAGGTTTCTAGTCTGCTCTGGAAAAGGACAGTGTCTGAAGCCCACAGGGGGCTGTGCACACCGCGGTGAGGAGGGGGCATGCAGAGTGCAAAGGGGGCAGGGGCTAGTGTGCGTTCTCTCCTCCGTCTTTCCTGCAGCCTGGCATTCAAGACCCTCTGTGACTTGCCCTCACCTGTGTGTGTGACCACCTCTCCACCTTAAGCCCTCCCAACCCCACCCAGACTCCAGCTCCTGCTCTTCTCTGAGCAACTCCCTCCCTCTTCTGCTGCCACCTGCTGTGCAGCCTGTGTCCCCTCCCGCATCCTTTCCCACCTGCCTCCAGCTCAGGTGCCTCTGCCCTGGCCAGCATGCCTTGCCCCTTTGACACCCCACTTCCTGCTTCAACTTCCAGCCTGAAGCCATGTGTCCCTCCTCCTTTTAGAAAACATTGCTTCACCTTGAATCTTCCTTACCTGTGCCCCTGTGATTGGAGTCACAGGGCTGGTCTGAAGCCCTGCTCTGAAGAGTGCTGTAGATTTGGGTGTGGTCCTTAACTTCTCAATGCCTCCATTTCCTCATGTCTAAAATTAAGAATATATACCTTCTAGACGGGGTGCCCACTTGCCCTGGCTTGCCTGGGACAGCCAGGTTTGTGCCTGCTGCCACTGTGTCATTATTAATAGTGCCCCCTTCCACTCCCAGAATTGTTCCAGTTTGTGTGATAAATTACATGTTCACTCTACTCCTAAAGCTCTTATGAAGATCAAATTAGATGATCTCATGAGATAATCCACATCAAGTTACCCAGCAGAGTGTCTGGCATAGAGTAAGTGCTCATTAAATAGTCACTTCTGCTATTTCTTTCCCTGACATCGGGAGCTCCTTGAGAGAGGGCCCGTGTCTGATTCAGTTACAGTTACCAGATGAGAATGGCCAACTATGGAGAACTTTGAGTGCAATCAAGGGTAATAAATGCCGCAGCGATGATGAGAGTTGATCTCTCATGACTCAAAAGCACAACAGCAACATTATCGCTCACCTCCTCTTTGCCCTGTGCATTGACTAGGAGCACTGAGCAAGGCAGCCATGTTCCTGTGCACCTACTATGTGCCACTGAGTCCTCGCACTCACCTGGGGAGTTAGGTGTGATGCTAAAGGACTGCGGCCATTAAAGAGTAGTTCTGCTTTAGGATTTTCAGAAACAGGGCTGGAGTAGTGGGAGATGAGGCTGAGGAGTTAGCAAGGAGCAGATGGCCCAGGGCTCAAGGTCACAGGGCAGGAGAGTGTGCTGTACTCCAGGGGTGAAAGCCAGGCAGCGACACAGGTGTAGTCAGATCTATGTTGTGGGACCATCTCTGGCAATGGCATAGGGGACGGATGAATTGGCCGGGATGTGAGATGATCACAGCAGTGATCCAGGCAGGAGATGAAGGGGGCAGGGTGAGCGAACCAAAGAATTGTCTAAGGTAGTGTTCTGATAGAGCAGCGGTCCCCAACCTTTTTGGCACAGGTTTCATGGAAGACAATTTTTCCATGGATGGGGGTGGGGACTGGGAGGGGATGGTGAGCGATGGGGAGAGGCTGTAAATACAGATGAAACTTCGTTGGCCAGCAGCTCACCTCCTGTGGTGCGGCCTGGTTCCTAACAGGCCACGGACCAGAACTGGTCCTCGGCCCGGGGGTTGGGGACCTCAGTCATAGAGCTTAGCACAATGCCTGACACACATTCATTACTAATATTGTTTAATAGCAGCATTCACCATGACAATAATAATAGCAAGAGTATCATAGGGCCTGTTCTCCAAGCACTATGACATACAGTATAAAGCACCTTGCCCACATTATTTCACTCAGTCCTCATAACTATCCTATCAGATAGGTGCTATTACTATCCCCACCTTACAAACGAGGAAACTGAGGCCCAGAGGAGTTAGTGTTATGCTCGAGGTCACACACAACTAGAGAGAGACAAGCTTTCAAGGCACAACTGTCCAACTCAGAGCCTGTGCTCTAATGAAGCCACCACACTAAGTGCCTTGTCAATGTCCTGGGCACTGCGGAGAGACCCAGCAGGAGAAGCCCATGTCGGGATGGCCCGGGAGGAGAGAAGGGTGGGTTTATTAAGTCATGGGGTCTCTGAGTGACAAGAGCTCCCACGGAGGCTCCAGTGCAGTCTCTGTCCCTGGAAGATCCCTCCCACTGATACGAGCCAGGGCTGACCCGGGGGAGGCAGAAGCAGGTAGGGGAGGGCATCTGGCAGCCCACACCCCAGGTTTCAGTTCCCTGGTGCTCCTAGGATCATCTCTCTTCTGGTCCCAGCTCCTTGCGGTGGAGCCATCCTGTTTCCTCTAGAGACCACCATCTCTCTTCTAATTGGTGGAAAATTGGTTGCTAACTGTCAGGAAATTGCCGATTTTCCATCCATTACTGGAGGACCTGGGTGGGAAGCAGATGCTGATTAGGCTTTGCAGTTAACAATTAGGTTCGTGGACCTCCTCAGGCAGTCCTCCCAGACTGCTTATTAACTCCCTGTGAAGACGTTGGCTAGGAGATATTGGTTAAATGGCACGCAGAGCCACAAGAGTGACTATTCATCAGGCCTCGGTTGTGGGGAGGGGGGACATGGGGAACAAACTGTGGCCTCAATCCAGGAATGTTAAACAGCCCCATAAGTTGGCAGAGAACTTTATAATTGCTGCTATTAAAATATATGTATTTATATAGGTGATTTGTTGGAGGAAAGAATTTCAGCATTCGGGTGAGATCCCTGCTATGATTTTGCCCAGGATTAACTTGTTAGGGACTAGATATTAATTAAAGCTGAGGGCCCCAATCCCTTCCTAATTAGCTCATGCAGTGTAATTTGCCCGCAAATGCTACTGTTAAGATTGCCTCGGAGCTGTCTGGAGCTGTCCTCCGGCTGCATTGGGTGGGCAGAGGGGAGGGGCCGGAGCCTGGGTTCCACTCCCAGCCCTCTCCTGACCCTGGAGGAGGGATCTGTCTGTCTCTGGTTTCCTCACTGCAATGAAGGAGCCATTAAGGGAAACCGATGGGATGTGTCTACAAAGCCCTTCTCGGCTGGGCCCTTCTGAGACCCACAGAGCTGGTGAGCAGCCAGCGCAGGCCTGAGCATGGAGGTGCACTGATGCCCGGTTCTTCTGGGTTCTCCACAACCTGAGAAATCCAAAGGCCTTGCCCCAGGGAGACCAGAGAGTCCTCCTGGGCGCAAACTCCAGCTGTCAACAGGGCTCCTTTCTGAAGAGCAGGGGAGGAGGATATTGTTCAGGCTCTGTGACAGGCAGAAATGTGTACCCAGCAGTTCTCGCCTGCTAGCAGACCACACAGGTGGGTCCCTCGGCCCTCTGACCAGTCCACCTCCATTCCCTGAACGCTATGTGGCCACCTGAATTTGTTCATGCTCCACTTGCTCCAGAAATTCTTCTCTTCTGCTCACCAGCTTCTCTGCCTAGCAAACTCCTAGCCATCCTTTAGTGCTTGCTTCAAATGTCCCTTCTTTATTGATCCTTTCCAGATTGTCCCAGGCAGGGCTAGTTAGGCCCTTCCCTAAATAGCTTTTCATGTGTCTTCTGTTGAAGCCCTGAGCTAACCTTGCTTTGCAGGATGGCTGTTAGTGCCTTGGTCTCACCTAGCGGACAGTGAACTTCTTGAAGGCAGGGACCAGACTTTCTCATTCAAATTGAAATCTGCAGAACCCAGATCAGAGTAGGTGTCAAAGTTGGTTGAGTTTAGTTTATGTTTTTGGCTTGTGCAGTGTCTTTGGGAAAGGGCCCCTGGTCCTTTGCCCTTGGTGTGAAGAGGAAAATGGGTTTTGAGAACAGATAGATGGTTCCCTGGTCCTTGGGTCCTCTCTGGGGCTGTGGGGTCCAGACTCTGTTCTCAGCCCTTGCACAGGTGGCTAAGAGGAGGTCCTATGTCCCCACCCCTCCCTGGGCTTCTGGGCTTGAGGAGGGGAGCAGGTTGAGAAGGCCTGTACCATCTTCTCTTCCTTCCTGAGATCCCTGGCACAGACCTGGGCATACAAATGGGTTTGGGGGGAGGAAGTGAGGCCGTGTTGCATTGCATCAGCTGGTCATGAGGGAACCCACACAGGAGACTGAGAAAGGCTGTTCAAACCCAGGCCCCTCGGCCTCCGAGGAGTTTGCCTACAGCTCCCTGAGCTGGGGCCTGGGGATCAAAAGCAAGGGAGGCGCTGCTGACTGGGAATATAAACAGGTTCAAGAAGGGCTTAAAGAAATTCCTAGATGACAGATCCCTAGCAGGTAACAGGTCATTAATAACCATGAAAGATGATGATGATAATAATAATAATAATTAATAATAACACCTCCAAAGGAGCTTTTATACTTTTAAAAGCTTTTTTCCTGCCAGTGTCTCATTAGATACTCACCATGCTTTGGGGAGGATGTGGATGCTCAGAAAAGTGAAGGGACTTGCCTGAGGCCACACAGCGTGTTCAGGGCGGAGCCGGCACCAGATCCAAGGGGCATTCCTGACTCCCTCCCCAGGACTTTCTTAGAGGGTGGAGGACTTTCTTCAAAGGAGGCATTAGATGTGTCCTGAGCCTGGAGCCCCTCTTGTCCTGAAATAGGATGAAAAATCCCATTTCAATGGCCCCAGCCCTGCATTGTCACGCAGCTCTGGCAAACTCTTCGTCCCAACGTGTGCAGAGTGGACGGCGGAGACGAGGGTCCTAGCCCTTGTCTGTCAGTGATTTGCCACATGACATTGAGCAAGAGTCTTCTGTTCTCTTCAGTTTTCCCCTTTGTGCAAGGTGTGGTTGAGTATTCTGGGAAGTTATCCTCTCGGATACACTGTTTCCCCTGGGTCAAGCAGTTGGTACTGCTGCCACAAGGAGTGATTGACACAGTGCATATAACTAGCCTAGTGATGTGCTTGCACAGAGTGAGCTTGCAGCAAATGTCAGTTTCAGGCAATGTCTGAGTAGACCCTGAGATGAGACACGCCAGGCTGATGTATGATGGGCTGCGGTGGAATTGTGTTGTCTTTGGGTTGTTAGTCTGCTATTCTCCTGCTCCTGGTTTGTTGAGCTGGGTTCTGTGGACCCTGGTGGACTTCTGGGGAGTCTTCATTACGTTTCATGGACTCTTTGCAATGGTTCCTTAGGAAATTTTTGGTGATGCGTAGTATCTTGCTAGAATCCCGAGGGGGCTATTTTACGAGTAGAGTGAGGCTATGGAGGTTTGGTGAATTTAGATGCGCCATATTCTAAATGATTATTTTGTCTGAAGCTAGTTTATCTTAGTCTGTCCTTGTATTACCCCATTCTTTGCTCTTAAGAGGGGCACTTGTTCTCAAGTGAAAATCAAGGTCCCTCTGGAGAGCAAAAGGGACCAGTGCTGCCACCTACAGACAGAAAAGTGATTAGACTCATTTCATGAAGAGCCTTGTTAAAGGGCAACAGAAAAAGAGAGTAGAGATCAGTTGCCAACTCCAAATGTCTCCCTTACCTTATGACCCTAATATCTTTTTTTTTTTTAGACAGAGTCATGCTCTGTCACCTGGGGTAGAGTGCCGTGGCGTCAGCCTAGCTCACAACAACCTCAAACTCCTGAGCTCAAGACATCCTCCTGCCTCAGCCTCCCGAGTAGCTGGGACTACAGGCGCACACCACCACGCCTGGCTAATTTCTTCTATTTTTAGTAGAAACAGGGTCTTGCTCTTTCTTAGGTTGGTCTTGAACTCCTGACCTCAAGCAATCCTCCTGCCTTGGCCTCCCAGAGTGCTAGGATTACAGGCATGAGCCACTGCACATGGCAAACCCTAATATATTAAAGCCTATCATTGTTTACCACTACTGTCTTCAGACATCCCACCTTAACAGAAAGCTCTGGTTGCAAACCAGGATGCATGCGGTGCCATTTCCATTTGGGGCCACCACTGGGCCCCTGATACCATCACAGTGCCTCGTATGAGGTAGAAGATGATTCAGCATCCATTTATTGGCTGATTCATTATATATTGCATCATTGCTTTGGTATTAGATCAAGATTTGTGAAGGTCCTATAGCATCACAGAAGTTTCCAAAGCTTTGGCTTAACAGATCCCATTGAGATGGGATAATCCAAAGTGGGGAGGGGTACCAGGAATTGACCAAATGGGGAATTTTTATTCTTGTGGATCAGTGAACTTGGAGAAACTTCCTCCAGATTTGGCTTAGGCCAGTGCCCAGACACAATCTGCCCAGTGTGGGGAGCCAGGAGGAGTGATCTGAGTCCCTGCATTCTATTAATAGGGCTCATGGTGGAGGTGTGATTTACTGCCAACTTTCCATGACCACAGAGATTGTGAACAGTGAGTGAAACTTGCACTGCACGACATGGGAGAACAGTGCTGGTATAGACTGTGAAGGGCAATCATGCATAGACCATTCTTGGGGCAACACCTGCTAGAGCATCACAACACAGTGGCACTTTCTCCATTTATCAAAGGAGGAAATGAGAGCTCAGAATGGGGAACCACCCTGCCCAAGATCTCCCAGCAGGTGGAGAGTGGAGCTGGGACTAGATCCCAGGCCTCCTGGTTCCTCACCCAGGCTTTCCAGGAAGACTTGCACAGAAGGTGACCTCCTGGAACAGGACCTGGCTCCCCACCCAAAGCTCCCTTGCCCTGAGGGCTACGGAGATGAAGCTTAATCTTTAATGAACCGGCTTTCAGTTTAACTGCTCCCTTGGCAATGATTAATACCCAGTGACCTAGTCTGGCACCTGGTGAACCTGACCAAGACTGACCCATGGGAGTATTGGTGGCTGCCAGGCCCAGGTGTGGGCTTATAGGCAGGTATGTGAGGTTCTATGGGTGCTGGAAAGCCCTCCTACCTAAAAGGATCTCTGTGCCTAGAACCCTGTCATCATATTGTCACTCCTCAAAATTAGGACATCACAGATGCCCCTGGTCAGGGGAGCTTGTAACATCAGTTGTGTTTATTAATAAAATACTCCTTGGGCTCTTGCTTTGGCAGCTCTGGTGTCTAGGAGCTCAGAGGAATTATAGAATTCATGAGTTTTAGTGAAGGCTTAGCAAGCTGATGTGATGTCACTGGGTCTGCAGCACAGCCACTCTGCAGGCTTCTCATGGACAAGGACAAGGGTCTGGGTGGCAGAGATATGTGGGAGAGAACAGATTTGGAGCTGGAAAGGCCTCTGCACAATGTCCAGCTCCAGAGTCACCAGTGGGGGTGGGGCGTAGGAAAGCCTCTTAGCCTCAGTGTCTTTGTCTGTCAAGTGGAGAAAATAATACCTCTAGACTCTTCTGAGAACGAAATGAGAAAGTATATGCAAAGTTTCTGATTATTACAGAGGCACAGACTAGATGGTGTTTCTTCCGCTATTTCCTCCCCTCTTAACCTTGCCTTAGCTGACCCTTTATAGGAAGCAAGAGAAGATCTCTTGTTTGTCTGAGGTGGAGAATTTTTCTCACGTACCCTGGGATTCTTACAAGGATGGTCTCTCCCTGTGTGACCAGGTGGTTAGCGAGGCATCGGGGCTCCATCCTTTCCTGCCCCTGCAGGCAGCTGGAACCACTGCATAGGGCTGGATCTACTGCCCTCCGCATCTTCCTGCCTCTTCTGATGATTGTAACCGTTGCAAACTGAGGAAGAGTCTCGGTGTGAGCCCGTCACAGTTTCCTGCCTCTGTTTTGCGTCTTGGCACCACAATGGATCTGGCAGCAGTTCCGTCTGGCTCCTGCCTAATGGATACTGTCACCCACCGGCATCTCTGGCTTGCTGTAGAGACATGGTATCTCATTTCCCCGACCAGGCTCTGGCAGTGCTTGATCCTTCATCCTGAGAGACATGGCTGGGGGAACCACCAAAAGGAACGGTGCTATTCCTCCCGCTATGCTCCAGCCTTGGGGACTGCCCATGATTGCCTGAACCTGCCGTCCTCTTTCACGTTTCTGTGTCTCCCTCTTCCCTCTGCCTGTAATGCCTTTCCCAGAAGTTCTGTCTGGGGATTGGCTCATCATTCAGCTCAGGGGTTGCTTCCCTGGATCCCTAGACCCTGGGCCCCCTCGGGTTTGGCTTCCCCATCCTGGCTTCCATGGATCTGCCTACCTGCCATCTCTCTGATAGTCCGGAGGTGCTACAAGGAGTTCCCAATTCCTGGTCAGAGGTTCAGTGCTTAGGACGTTTTCCTGGGACTGCTGAGATGATATCCCATGTGAAGGCAGGAGAGTAGCTTCCGTGACCTCCCTAGTGAGAATAGGTCGGGAGGCCTGGGTTGGAGGTCAGGCAGGCTGAAGCAGAGGACCCTGAAATCCCCAGCGGAAGTCACGGCTCCTTCTCTGTTTTGGTTTTGGTTTTGTGGGCTTTTCATTTCAGAAGTTAATCCAGTTAATGCCAACAATGTCATTTCAGCAAGCCAGCAATTTCCTTTTGCCCTTTATTTAATGAGCCCCCACCCCACCCCAATCTCTGTAATAAAAGGCATGCAGGTGGGTAATTACAGAGGTGTGAAATGGGGGTGCTGGACTAGGGCCAGTGGAGCATTCTGGAGCATCCATTGGGGAGGGTCCTGGGGAACTACCCAGCCCACTACTCAATTTCAGGTAGGGGAATGGAATCTTAGAGAGGGCGACAAGGCTACAAAGCAAGTAGAAGGCAGAGCCAAGGCAGGAATCCAGGTCCTTAATCCCCAGCTGAGGTCCTTTCCACTACTCAGTGACAACTTTGCCCCCTTATGTGTATCCCGTGGAGTATCCCACAGACATGCCTGATGTCCATCCATTCATCCATCCATCCATCCATCCATCCATCCATCCATCCATGTAGTTAATAGGTACTTATCGAGGACCTAGGCACTGTGAATAGAGTAGTGACCAAGACTATCACACTCCGTCCCCGCAGAGATGATCATCTCAGATGACAGTCTCACACTCCACTGGATGGAGGCACAATGTGTGCGCAGGTGATTTCAATGTAGAGTGGCAGGTGCTGTGTCAGATATAAGTGTCAGGCCACTGTGAGGCACAGAGAACTCAGAGGAGGGCACATGGCAGCGTCAATGGGTCTTGAAGGATGGGTGAGAGTTTCCAAAAGGTGGTGTGTGGGGGTGGAGGAAGTTTTTAAAAGAATCTGGAAGGATATTTACCAAAACATTAGCAGTGTTCATCTCTAGGGAGTGGGATTTGCAGTGGGGTGGGTGGGAGGAGGTGGAGGACAAATTTTACTTCCTACTTTCCACCGTCGCCTTCGGTATTGTCTGGATTAGAGTGTGTATGCATTAGCATTTTAATAAAAAGGTATTTCTATTTTGAAAAAAAAACCCAGCATGGGGTATTTAGGGAACAATAAATGCCTCAGTGTGACAAGTACAGAGTGTTGGAAGGAGAGGAGAATGTGAGGCTGGGGAGGTGGGCTGAGATCTGTCCAAGAAGGCCCTGAAATGCCAGGCTGAGGGGCTCGGACTTTAACCCACAGGGCTCCGTGGAGGTGAAGGCAGAGGCCACATCCACAGAGCCTGGAATGCCTGGCACATAGCAGGTGCTCAGTTAATCCCTACCTGACGTTGAAGAAAAGGGGAAGGCTGCCCAATGCAGAGCCACCTAAGGTGAGGGTCATGAAGGTGAGGTGCTTGGCCCCCAGTGTTGGTGGCCGAGGGGAGCCCACTCTGGGAAAATGTGTACCTGCAGAAGTGGGTAAAGTGGTACAGAGAATTCTGTAATACAAAGAGAGGAAAGAATGTTGTGGTTTTTTCTCAGATCAGAGGAATGTGAAACAGGTCCAGATCCAGGGACCTCGGCAAAAGCGGACAACCGTGGAACACACTGTCTTATTATAAGAAAATCCCCAGGACATAGGCTTTTCCAGACTAATAAGAGTTTGTGGTGTCTTTTGTGGTTACAAACTGATCAAAGCAGGTCACCCCCATAATTTGCTCCTGCATAGTGTCTTCTTCAATCCCCTTGGACCCACCATCAATACATCTTCAACACTATAGCAGGAGACAGCTTCCTAAGAGGCAGTTCTGACTGTGTTGCCTCCTTGCTTGAATCCTTCAGGTTAAGTTCAGTCCCCCTAACTTGGCCTAGGAGACCTCATTGTTCTGTTCTTTGTTTATTTCTCCAGCCTTATCTCCCACGATCTCTTACCCAAACCCTACTCTGCAGCCGACTCAATTGCTCTCAGTTAACTCAGTGCCTTCGTGCCTCTCCCTCTCTTTGCGGAGATCAGCTCTTTCCTTCTCCTTGGAGCATCCCGTCCTTCTGTTCTCTACCGCCCACTTGCCTGATGAACTCCTCTCCCTGCTCTCAGGTTCCATTCTGGCGTTATCTTACTTCTTCAGCCTTTTCTGACCATATCCTCACTACTGCCCATACCTAACTACTTGGAGGGACTAGATCATTCCCACCTTGAGACTCTGTGTCCACAGTGCTCTGTACTATTAAATATAACAAACATATTTGCTCCCTAAAGCACTGTGACACCTCACTGAATTCAGTATTTGTATATGTATCTCTTCCCTGCTATACTGCCCACTCCCTCTCCTCCCTGACTATAAGCTCCCTGATGTCAGAGACTTTATTTTGCTAGTCCCAGCACCTGGCACAGCAGCTGGAACATACTAGGTGTTTAGGTGGCACATACCTGTAGTCCCAGCTACTTAGGAGGCTGAGGCAGGAGGATTGCTTGAGCCCAGGAGTTTAAGACTGCAGTGAACTATGATGTCGGCCACTGCACTCTAGCCGGGGGAACAGAGGGAGACCCTGTCTCAAAAAAAAAAATTCCTATCACACCTCTATCTTCTCTCCCCTCAAGGTGCTGGGAGGGTCTAACCCCCCTACAGAGACAACCTCCTGCACTGGACAGATGCCAGAAGGGGAAGCAGGAGACTCGAGTTCTAATTCTGATCCCTCTGCCCTTGAACAATCCTCTGCCTTTCTCTTGACCTCAGTTTCCCTGTCTGTACAGCAAGGATAATTATCCTAGTGTGACTTCCCCATAAGAAATGTTGCTCAAAGGTGAGACCAAAACCGCTCACTATACAAACTCCAGAAAGGATTGGGGTCTCGGCCACACAGACATGGTTGTTTGCCAAGGCCAAGCCTAGGCTTTGGGGGCTCCTCTCCCACCGCGCCAGTGGGTCCTGCTCAGAGACTCTCTCCCCTCCTCCAGCTCATCATGTTGTGAGGCTCAGAGAATGTTAATTATTAGGCCCCAGCCCACCTGGAGAGCCCCAGATGAAAGCAAGCTCAGAGTGTAAAGTCTAATCAATGCCTCGCGCCTGTCGTCAGGGCTGCGGCTCGCTCTGCCTAGAGATGGATCATTAATCCAGACACTCTGACCTGGAACACTGGACCCAGGAAGTCCCGAAACATTCCTGACCACCCACAGCTCAGCCTGCCAGCCCCACGAGGCAGCCAGCACTGCCGCTGACTCGCAGAATTTTATAATCTTCAAGTTAGATGAGACTCCGAGAGCAGGCAGTGCGGACTCCCACCAGGGCAGGAATCCAGGCTCAGTTTGTGCACTTGCTGCTGGCCAAGAGCTCATTATCCAGAGAGGTGTGCTTGAGGGACAGTCTTGGACTTGGAGAGGACAGGTCCGTATGACTTCGGGCTTTGCCTTCCCCTTCTGTAAAGTGAGATAAGGTTATCCACCTTGCAGGACTGATGTTAGGAATAAATTAATTTGCTTGGAAGTTTTTTTATTTTGAGATTTATAAGAATGATACTCACATACGAGCTGTTATTATCATCTTTAACATTATAAGCACCTATCCCTGGGATGTATTAATTTCTTCATCCCCAGAGTCATCTTCAATGGACAACGTGCTGTTTCTCTGGTTAAACACTTTCATGATCCCTGGGGTCTTGCACACAAATCTCATCCACCTGTGCCCCCATCTCCCTACTTAGCCGAATCTTCCCACTCCTTGACTCCCAGACACAGCAAAGTGACCTTGCAGAGCCTGTTAGCCTAGCACATCAGAGCGCCTCTGCCCTTTTCTCTGGGTGAATTTCTACTCATCTTTCAAGGTCCTACTCAAATATTCCCTCTTTGAGAAAGAAGCCTTCCCAATTCCCATCACAAACCTCTGGAGAAGTTATTTGTTGCTTCTCCCAGCTTCTCATGTCATATGGTAGCTCTTGCTACTCTGGTACCAGAGTACATTGTCTGGGTTTTAGCCACAGGCACCAGATATGGATGCGTCCTAGAGAAGGGCAGGTCTGAGCAGAGAGAAAGGCTGGGGGAGTTCCCTGCCCAGGGACACTGAGGTAGGCAAGCCGTCCTGAGATGACATGGAGCAGCTCACAAGAAGGCATCAGGAGCTCCTGGGTGGACACAATGTTTGAGAGAACTCTGCGGTTCCTGACCCTTTGTCCTGTGTCTGCATCCATGACTGTTTCTTCAGGTGGGCCTTCAAAGGGACTAGCTCTAAACTCTGAAATGGACAAGGACCTTCAAGGTCAGGCTGTCCACAGGAAACTGGAAATCAGGAGGTCAAAAGTCCTTCCAGAGAGGAGCCTGGATGATCACAATGGGGACGGGATTCTAGGACCGAGGAGGGCAGCAGGCAGCAGTATACAGGAAGGGAGAAATTCAAGGAGCAATTTAGGAATAAAGTGAGCCTTGTGGGCTGCCCTCACCACTGTCTTATTGCAAGCTCTTAGGGGACAGGACTGGGGCTCAGTGTGGCTTAGAGAACAGGACATGGTGCACTTCACTGCCACCATGGGCTCGGCATCGAGCTTTGCAAATACTGGATGCATGATAAACACAGCTTGAACTCAGTTTCTCCTCTTCCATTTTACTCTTTTATTTTAAACTCCGATCTTCCTCCTCCAGATGGAGTTCTCCCATCTGGTTACAGAAACTAGATCAGTGGAAAGAGAAATCCTAGGATGCTGGAATTTCAGGAACGTTCCAGGATGCCAAGAAAAATAGCTCTGTGATGAACCAATGGCATCACGATGGCAGATCTGGAAAATACATTTGACTCTGTCTGAGCCACAATTGCACAGGATCACAGAGACCTTGAGGTCCTCCAGGCCACCCCACGATGTTACAGAGTATACAGCTGAGGCCCCGGCAGGGTCAGGCCTTGCTGGTAGCAGAGATGGAACTGAAACTGAGGGCTGTGGCCACTCACCCACCTCTGATCCCATGCCAGGCTTTGGCCGCTGGGCTCTTCTAAGGGCTGTCTGACATGTGTAGCTTTGCCTTATCAGCAGGAAGAAAAGATGACAGCGGGCAGTCTTTCCTGGCCAAGCATCCATCAAGACCCACATAAATATTTTCCCAGCGTCTGCATGGCCGGCATGTAGTTGGCTAGGTTCCAGGGGACAGTAAATAATTCAGACAACTGGTTGCTTCCTGACCACTTTTTTGGGTGTGTTTTCTGACAACTATGATTTTTTGGAGTGAACGTTGAGGAGACCTTGATGAGGGCAATGGGCCAAGCCCTTCCTGGACTCTCTGATGACATTTCTGGTCGGGAAGAAAGTACCCATGGGGTCTTGATGTCAGTGCGCTTGGGGCAGGAGATCACTTTCACTCAGTCTGCAAGGCCTTTCAAGTGAGGCCAGGAATTAGTTCCAGGGATTAGGGTGGGGTGAGGTTAGAGACTCAGGGACTAAAAAGTCAGAAGAAATCAGCTCAAGTGTGGTGCATTGGGCAAGCTTGACCAAAGGCATGCTGAGGTCTGGCAGATAAGCTGGTGGGGAAGACAGGGATGGTGTTGGAGCTGGCGTGGCCTCAGGCTATCAGAGTGACCAGAGCGAGAAGTTCAGGAGGGGGTGGGGTTTTTCAGGCCCCATCCATTCTGATGCCACATCTGGGGCCTCTGATGGGTGGGCTGGCTGGCAGTGGGAATTGCAGGGACATGTGTGGCAGTCCTGGAAGTCAGGTTCTGGATGTCCTGCCTGGTCTATAGTAGGGCTTCAGCTGGCAATTTGAGGAAACGAGAACGGAGGAGAGGGAAGAGAACATTTAGAAAGAGTGGTAAGGCTAGAGTCTCCTTGCAGTTGAACCTGAGACAGGGCTTAGAAAAACAAGACAAATTCCAGACCCTGGCCTCCGACGGGAGGAGCTCGCTAGTCTCTCTGTGTGAGGCTAGGCTTGGGGTCCCAGGGGTGGGTCGGAGCTACAGCCCAAAGGCCTTCAGCGCCTGCACTGTTCAGGCTGAGGGAAGCCAGGCTGGCACTGACGCCGAGGCCCAGCCTCCTGTCTCTGAAGGAAAAGCACACCGTCTCAGAGAGGATGAGGGCGTAGAGCCCGTAGATTCCCAGATGGCTGGAGCTGGGAGGACCCTACCCACGCAGCCTTGCTGGGCCTCACCATGAGGCTCCCCTCGTCCCACGTGCCTCCATTCCAGCCCCAAGACCCATGTGGTTGTTCTTGGGAACCTATTAGAGACCACGGTGGCTCTACCTCCGAAAAGGGCAGGGACTGGGATTTAGGAGGCCCAGTCTGACTTTCTTTATGCGATTTTTGATGATGGAGTGGGACCTTTAATCCCAGCCTGGGCTTTCACCCAGGTGTTTGAAAAAACGTTTTTGAACCAGCTATAATCTAAGCCTGCACAACCTCTAGGGATGGGAATTTATAAATTCACTTCATGCTAAACATCCTAAATGTGCAAACACATTTGTTTCAATTCTGGAAGGAAGGAAATGAAGAACTGTTGGAAGACCATGGGCACTGGACTCAGCTGACTTGGGTTCAGGCGTGCGTGGAACCAGCTGCATACCCTTGGCCACACCGTGACTCTCATTTTCCTCGTGTGAAAGATGGAAAAATGGCCATTGGAAGACTGAAATGAAATAATGCACATAAAGTGTCAAACACCGTTCCTGGCACAAAGTGGATGCTTAATAAGTGATTATTGACTTATTCGATATTTAGTTTGAATCAAGTAAGACCTGCGTTCTCATCTCAGATCTATCAAAGTCAGGCTGCGTGTCTTTGGGCAGCTACGTTCCACTCTGAGCCATAGTTGTCTCATTACGGAGGAAAATAATGTCCGCCTCATAGGGCTGCTGTGAGGTTTAGTGAGATGTTTGTAAAAACTCCCAGACTCCTTCTAGTTCCCAGGTTTAGGGGAAACTGCCTCATCATATAAAATATTAAAAATGGGAGCCCGCCCTCCACATCCTAATGGATGCAAAAACTTCCGATTCCAGGCCAGAAGCCTTTTTCTGTCCATTCCCTCCTTTCTTCACCCCTCCCCAATCCAGGCCTCACCTCCTCTCACCTGGACCGTAACGCCTGCCACTCCCAGATCTCTCACCTGCAGTGTCTCTTGCTCCAGTTGATTTTCTCTGCAGAACAGCGGCACCTACACAGCAGAAACCGGACCCCTCTGCTCTCCTGCTCAGATCCTCCTGTTGTCTTGGCATTCAGGGCCCCCTAGATGCGAGCCAGGCCAACCTTTCCATTCTCCCCGCCCCAGAGTCTTCCCTGTAGACCCTTCATTTACATTTGCATTTTCACACATCTTCATTAGGGAAAGAGGCTGAGGCCCTGAAGCAGCTGATGTGCATCCTGGTCTTTGTGGGGTGTTGGCTCACCGCCTACACAGTGTTTCAGGGCTGGGGAACCTGCCGCCTTGTAGTTCCAGGATTGTTCTTTTTTAAGCACCAAAGGAGGCAAGAAAAGCTTTATCTTTCTCTGCTGCTCCCCTTTTAATAAAAGGATTTATTTTCTAAAATTTGGATTCAGTCAAAGGGCCGGACTTAAGGACAGGGCCTGGTGTGGTATGAATAACGGTGTGTCCTCCAAAATTCGTGTTGTGACTTAATCCCGAATGCAGCAGTACTAAGGGGTGCGGTTTTGGGGAGGTGATTCAATCAGGAGGGGTGCGATTGGGTTGGAGGGAGCGCTGTCTTGCCCTTCCACCTTCCCACTGCCATGGGAGGACACAGTGCTCCTCCCCTCTGGGGGACCAGCAGCAAGGTGCCATCTGGGAAGCAGAGAGCAGCCCTCACCAGGCACCAACGCCTTGATCTGAGGTTCCCCAGCCTCCACGACTGTAAGAAATAAATTTCTGTTCTTTATAAATTACCCAGTCTGTGGTATTGTGTCATAGTAGCACAAACAGACTAAGACAGGGTCTTTTGGCTCTAAGACATTTTAACAAAATTTTACGCCCTCTAGGATGACCAGGAATTCTTTCTCTCTTTTTTCCTCTCACCACACACAAGCATGTACACACAAACACACAGATTCTCAAACCTTCTCATGCAAACTCTTAGACAAGTACATGCTTCCTCATACACACGGGCATGTATTTGCATGCACACAGCACACATCCTCACATATACATGTAAATTTCCCTTCACTGACTTAAGAATTCATGCTTTCTTATAAACACTCTCACGTACATGCAAACGCTAGTCAGTCTTGTTCACCACTAAATCCCCAGCATATAGAAATCAGAGAAAAATCCTCAAAACTCATTTGTGGAATGAATGAATAAATGAATCCTACCCCTGATGCTGCTGCAGGCATCCACACACGCCACACCTGCACACACAGGCGATCAGCTGTGCACACTCCAGGGCGCAAGTGTGAGTGACAGACATGAAGGATGCCCAGCACACTTGCTCCTACCCACATTCCACATTTTAGATCCCTTTCCAGGAGCTGAGCTAAGAGAGATTCTTTCTCAATGTCGCCCTGAAGCCTCCCTTGTTATTGTCCTTTGGCTCCGGGGACACCCAGAGACCGTGGTCTGGGTGTCAGAGATAACCCCACAACCTTACTTGGACAGTGCTGTGTAAAAGTCAAATCGCTTTATCAGACGACGTCCCACTGGATCCTCTCAGCAGACCCGAGTGGAGCCTCTGGGCAGGGTTATTCTGTCTACGCTGCAGAACGGGGAAACAGAGACCTAGGAGGTCAGGTCATCTGTCCAAGGTCAGAAAGCCAGCCAGTAAGTGAATCAGCCAGCCGGAACCCACACCGCCCCCGTCCAGGACTTTCTCCATTGCCTCTCCCGATGACTGTTTTAAGAGGATTATTTATTCTTCAGTTGTTTTCTCCCCCTAATTTCTTTCTTTATCTTTTCTTTATCCCCTGTTTCCGCCCGCAAAGCGTAGGGTTTCAGCAGGGAGTAAGGGAGGCCAAGTTCACTGTCAGAAGAAAAATCTAAAAGTAAGTTTTCCTTGTAAACCCCAGCCAAGGTTCCTGCCAAATAAAATGAGAACTTACCACACTTGCGCGCATCCACCTTAACAAAGAACCCACTTAACTCGCAAAGGGGAAAAAAGTTAATAAAGTTAATATCTACTTCAGAGAACAGAGGAAGGCCCCTTTGGCCATATAATTTGCCAAGTAATTAAAAAATTATTCACTGTTTTATAATTTTAAAAAATTTGCATCACTTTTTATTTCTCGGAAAAACATACAAGCCTATTCCAGTTGTCTTGGCCTTGGGATGGCTGGTGCATGTGTGTGTCAGTCTGGACTGGTTCTTTTCCACAAAGATGGCACTGTGGGAAGTCTGGGGGCTCCCTTTGGGGCTATGAGTAGCCAGACATGCCTGTAGCTCTGCTGGCATCTCTCTTTCCTGGCTCCAGAAGCCTTGGGAGAGATGGGGAGATAGTGTGACAAGACCACTGGCTTTGGAGTCAGACTGACTAGTTCGAATGTTTCTCTACCCCTCAGTGACTGTATGACTAGCAACACATCACTTAACCTCATGGGTCTCAGTTTCCTCAACTGTGAAAAAGCTACTGGTACCACTACCTTGGAAAGCTATTGTGAAAATAGGATTAGCATACGTAAGGAACCTGGCATATAGTAGATGCTCAATAAATGGTGGATATCAATCATCAGATTAGCCAGCCCAGCACTTGATTCTACCCTGTCTTAGATTTTGAGGAGAAGAGGGTATGGAGCAATGAGATAGGTAGGGAAGAGGCAAGGAAGAGAGCCAATTTCATATGTGACTCTACAATGGATTTGGGGAACTTCTACTCCTCTCTGGGTCTCTGTCACTTCATCTGGCTATCTCCAAGGGCTTTCCAATCCTGTGAACTCTGTGTTGGCCAAGGGTTAAGTCTGGGTCTTCTCCTCCTATCTCTACCGCTGGAGTAGAATATAGATCAGATACACAGTAGCTGCTCAAGGACAACTTAGCTGTTTGACCTTGCCCACTGCTGGTCAACCAAGCCCAGAGACAAGGTAGAAGCAAACTCAGACATACTCAAGGCCAGCTCTGTGCAAGAGATGACATATGTTATCTCATGTAACTGTTGCACTGAAAGAGCTAGATTCATGGGGGTATGATCAAGAAATAACTTTCATCAGTCATTCTACAGTGATGAGTCTCTTTTGTCCCTTGGATGAAAACTGGGACTTGTTCCACAGCTCTTTTCTGTTTTCTGTTAGGTCATACAAAGTTCTTCCTTTGTTTTAAATCACAAAACATTGTTTGAGCTGAATAATTAACAGGTCTTGTCCAGAATACTACTATTACTACTTTTCTTAGTCTATTTTGTACTGCTATAATGGATTACTTGAGACTGGGTAATTTAGAAAGAATGGAAATTTATTTCTTATAGTTTTGGAGTCTGGGAAGTCCAAGACTGAGGGTCTGGCATCTGGTGAGAGACTTTTTGCTGCATCATCCCATGGTGGAAGGACAAAGAGAGAGCTGGAGATTGAGTTTGCAGCCTCAACCCCTTTTATAATTGGCATTAATCCATTTGTGAGGGTGAGCCCTCATGGCCTGATCACCTCTCATGTAGCCCTACCTCCCAACACTGTTGCACTGGGTATTATGTTTCCAACACATGCTTTTTGGGGAACGTTTTCAAACCATAGTACTACTGTTGGAAATAATAGCAGTAATAAACTTCTAACTTCATTTAAAAGCAAAACTTTTCCTCACTGCCTACTTGGACCTGGAATTGCTGCTGGCCGGTCTCCTGCAGAGAAAGGGGCTCAGTTTCCTCTTTCCACTTCTTCTTCTACGTCTTGCTAAGCATTGTGGATTTTTGATCTCTCTGTTGTCAGGGATGGGAAGAGGGAGAGAAGGAAAGAAAAACAAGAAAGTTCTTACTGGACTAGTGTAGAATTGAGGATCCAGGGTCTCTCTGAGCTTGGAAGGCATTTAACCTTAGTTGCTCTTTCATTGGGTGTTTTTGTATGTTCTTTGGAGAACAGCCCCTCTTCTCCTGACCCATGCAGGTGATCCTTGATATAATTGTATTTCTATTCCAGCTGGCTCCTTCAGACTCCTTCCCAGTGCCTAGCATGAAGTCTTTTGTCCCTCTAGATGGTCCTCTGACATAGTCTAGGCTGACTTGGACCATCTCTGTCTCATGGGGTCCATACCTGGTTTGGGAAAACCCTTCTGCATTCTCTACCTTGATAAACCCTGGGAGTGCAGGTGGTTCCCTGTGCGGTAACCTCCCTTTACTCTGCTGGTTAGAACAGCTGGTCAGCCGACCTCTAACCCTTTACACTTAGCAGTGGGAGTCAGATTCCAGTTCACTGTATGCCCTAAACATAGGGAAATCATCAAGCTCTCCAACAAGCTCTCCAACAAGCCCATTAAAGCCAGTTTTCCCAGGCTTGAGTTAGGGAGGGAGTGGACAAAGACACACAATATATTTACAACTTTTTCCAGAAATCCCCTATCTAATCCCCCACTTTGTTCTTGGCCTCTCCCACCTCTTTTATATGCCAGAGTTGAGTCAGAAAAGAACCACAAGAGCAGTTTTCAACACCACCTTTTGCAGCTCTCGCATGGTGGCCTTGCATTGCACTTGGAGATATGTTGTCCATTATCTTGGGCCTCACATGAAATCTGGACAAACATAGTTAAATTTTAAGATTCTTGGTAGATATTGCTATCTCTATTTAATGGTTGAGAAAACAGGTTCAGAGGAAAACTAGGTTAATCAGATTCCCAAACGTGAATTCTTTTTCATCCTCCTATGAAGACTGAGGCTTTACCTCTGTAGGGCAAGGATAGCATAATATTTGAGGGCCTGTCACACAGACAGTTTGGACATCAGCATCAAAATCTGGTGTCTGTCAGCTACTTGTTCATCTTAAAGCATGTTCCTATCCTCGGACTCATTAGATGGGACGTCTTGCAGGACGAGAGCCTTTCCAATGCCCAGTGAGTGGCTTTGGAAGAACGTAGCCAATGAACAATCTCTCCTGTGCTTGATTCCGACACTGATTCTCCTCATTTTCTCTGCAGAGATTTTATTTAATTTTTTTGCTTTTTTGATTCTGCTGATTTTTCTATTGGAGAGAGACCCTTGATTAACATGATCTTCATCATCACCAGGAACATGTATTTAAAAAGGGTTAATTTGTCTTCAGCATCTGCCTTTATCTTGTTCTTCTCTGTATTTGCAATAGTCTCAGTGCACGTTATTGCTCAGTCGAGGCTAGTTGAATTAATTCACTGGCTGAACAAAGTTAATTTAAGAGTGGGTTAGGAGTGGAGGAAGGAGAATGAGCAGGAGGGAAACATGTACCTACGGGGGCTGTACCATCAACTAACAATGGCTCATCCTCGTGGTCCCCTGGGTGGTCCTGAGTGAGTCACCCTCTGTTAGTTTCAGCTTTCTCATCTGACCAATGGGATAAGGGTCCTTGTCCTGTCGGCCTCAGCAGGAGCATAAGATGACCCTCCAACAAGATCATAGATGTGGAAAGGAATAAAAAAGTATCCAACGTGTGGGTTTGGTCTGGGGAAACCAAAGTTCTGACTCAGCCTGGGTGTCCTCCGACAGTGGGCTGGGAGGACCCAGAGAACCAGCCTGGCCTGTGTGAGCTGCAGAGGCCTCTACATTCTGGGATAAATTATCCCCAGGCAGAGGCGTCAGGGCTGTCTGCTCCCTGTCTGGCCTCCTTGGCCATCTCACTTCATGAGACATAAATCCCTAAGACTCCCTAGTCATTTCTAATCTGCATCAGTGTTTATTTTTTTAATTTTGTCCCCCCCTTTTTTGTCTGCTTGCTATTTTATAGGGCTTTAGGCCAGGAGGGCAGAATCTGGCTACAAATATCACAGCTCTTGCTGCAGAGACGGTGGGACAGAGGGAGTGAGGTGCAGTGGCCTGAAACAGGGATGCCCCAGGAAGCTCCAGCCAGGGCCAGAGGCGCTGCCTTGGGACCCCTTTCTGAGAAAGTGCAGTTCTGGGATTTGTTCTCATGGTGTGCCCAGGCCTCTGAGTGCAGAATCGAGAAAGAATGAGGAGTGGGCTCATGCGAAGAGGATACCAGGTGTGGTGTTAGATTCATCTCCGTCACGTCTAGCAAGGTGGCACTGACCAAGCTACTGGTGCCTCAGCCTCATTTTCCTCTTCCTTAATGGGAATGACAAGAACTGCTTCCTAATGTGATCGTGAGGATCGAGTGGGATGCCCTCGGCCAGTGTGTCCGGCATACTGCCTGCCAACGGGAGGCAGGCAGGACGCATGGTTTCCTCTGCTCTTAGGCCGTCCAGGATTGCAAAGTCATGAATTCACCATCTCATCTTCCTTGAGAGCTTCTCGAATGTGAGCTCCTTGAGAACAGGGGCTTTGTCTAGCTTGTTGGCCTCAGGATTCCAGCACCTAGTAGAATGCCTGACATTTTATCTGTGCTCAATCAATATTGGCTCAGTGATGCATGAAACCCAGTTCTCTGTAGGAATTCTGTGGGTACAGAGGAGTTTCCATATAAGAGAATGTTGCCACAGGGACTTACAGACATTCAGAATCAGAAAGGGCTTTAGAGCAACATGCAGCTCCAGGTCTTCACGGCTGCGAGGAAGATTCTTAGGTTGAGGAAAGGAAGAGACTTGGCCAGGATCACCCCAGAAATCAAGGGCAGAGCCAGGGCTGGAACCCAGGTGTTCTGATCCCCATCTGAAGTTAATTGTGTCTTTAAGGTAGAAAAGAGAGGTAGATAACTAAGAAAAAGGCAAACTTAAGCAAAGGAGAGCTAAGGGAGAGAAAGTATTTCTACTCAAAACCAGAAAGAGAGAGAATGAGAGAGAAACAGTCAGACAGTCAGACAGACTTGAGGAGAGACAGAGACACCCAGGACTAGGACCCACACAACACACCATGTTCCACGACAGCCTGAGTGTTTCTTCAGAACCCTGAGAACTCTGCCCTCACTGCGGGCTCAGCAGTGCACTTGACCTTTATCCATGCAGGTCACGGGAGGGAGTAACATTGGTAGAAATGGGGAAGCCTCAACTTCCGCCAGAAGCCAGCCTACATTGCCTGCTTGACCTGGCCGGCAAGACTTTGTTTCCGTCAGGACCTGCACAGTGGTGCTGTTACTGCCAGCACTACTGTGTCTGGTACTTCTGTTACTACCACAGAAGTTAGTATCTTCCGAACACTTGTTATGTGCCAGGCACTGTCCTAAGTATGTACACGAATGAACTCAGCTATCCTCACAGCCATCCTCATTTTGCAGAGGAGGAGAACGAGGTGCAGTAATTTGCCTGTGATCACCTCATTCGTGAAGGGAGGAACCAGCAGAATCCGTCCTCATGTCTCTCGCTGGCCTTTCTCCTGCTGCTTCAGACATCACCTTGCTCCCCCTGAATCTGAACAGATCCTTCCACTTCATTCAGACACACCGTAACCACACTTCCCACTCCTCCATGTCCGCAAATATCCTACGTAACATCCTGTTCTGGGCCCTGTGCTAGGGGCTGGGCATACAGACCCGAGCAAAGGTGCAGTCCAAGGGGAGGCTGACATTAAATGGAACCTTGTAAAATGGTGTTTTAAGTACTACAGAGAAGCATGACCCCGGCATGTGGGGAGTTAGAGCAGGATTAGTCGAGGAGGAGGAGACATTCGAGCTGTGTCTAAATAAGTGAGCACCAGAAGCGGGAGAGGGCATTCCAGCTGAGCGAGCAGAGTGCAGAAACGTGCTGGTGCGGTGTGGGGTGCTGGGGGACCCAGGGGGTTCACATGGAGAGGGCCGAATGTGAGACTGGAGAGGGGCTTGGATCAGGCTGTAGAAGATTTGAGGACCAGGCTAACGATTGGCTTTACCTAAGGTGCTAGCCCGTGTGAGGCCTTCATGAACCACAGACCTGGCTGAATCCCATGTTGACCACCACATAGTAGGTGCTTAGTAAAACCAGCTGATTGTCTGATAAAGGCACATGTCAAAACTGCTCTGTAACACCTGGAGTATATTGAAGGCCTAGCTCTGCTATAACAGAGAAAATTCTCTTTTTGTCCTCAATTTCCTCCAAGCTGGGACTTCCCTGCTCTGGCTGCAAATGGTGCTCCTGGCTCTGGGATGAGTTGGGCAAAGAATTTCTGCCAGCCCCCTAGGCTTCTTATGAAATTGGAGATTTGGGCTGGGCCCCAGTCAGTTTCCTGACCCATGTCTAGATCACTTCCACTGCTCTGAAGCCTCCTCTGCCTACCCGCCACTCACCATAGCCAGAGAGGTCCATAGCCAATCTGGGAAGGGTCAAATCTCCAAAACTCCAAACCCTAGGAGATGTAGAGGCTGGGGGTCCACCCTCAGCCCTGGAAGGAGAACTTCCCAAATGTACAGCCACGAGCAGCTTTAATAACTCTGGGGCCTGTGCATGGACGTAAACTCTCAGTTTTATTTTGCTATTTATAGTCACTTGTAAAATAAAGAACACACTTGATTGGAGGCTGTTAAGTTGGTGCTCACCGCTTGCCAAGGGCCTGGGAAACCGGCTGGGGTGTGACCACTCTGGGCATTCTACAAAGAAGTTCAATTGCCCTTCCTTCCCCCCTGGGTCTCAACACTCTTTCCACATGATTGTGCTCACACCTGAGCCTGTTACTCCTTCCTGTAGCCTCTCTTAGAGCAGCTAAGGCCTCCTGGCCTGCTTTTATCCCAGAGTCTCTGAGTGGCATCTTCCATTGTCTTAGAATCATAGTATTTCAGAATCTAAAAAGTCTTTTAAGCCTAGATTATTAATGTCCAAGAATAGTCAGATTATAAATTGTGAGCAACTTAGAATTCAAACTACCTGAAATTTAGAAATTAAGAGTAATAAAATCTCAAATGGTAAGAATATTAGGAAACAAGGCTCTCAGCTAGAGTGCAAACCTCTGTCCTTCACAGGGGTGTAGACAAGGCTGGACATACTAGCTAACTGGTGTGTGCGTGGGGGGTGGGCATGGGGAGTGGCCAGGTGTTGCTTGGCAGGAGGCAGGTATACCTGGCAGAGCAGCGGGACTGGCAGAAGCAGCAGAGAGGAAAGGAAGGTGATGCCTTCTTGGGGACTAAATGTGTTCATGAGGACAGGAAAGATACCTATCAAGAATTTTGGGCTTTTGGGGGCAGGAGCCAATAAAAATTGGAGTGATTACTATTATATGACCTCATTTAACTCAAGTTATACTTAGAATTCTGGACTCTATGGCTTTAGAATTTAGGACTCAAAGTCTTCTATAATTTTAGGCTACCAGATATTTAGACTAGAATCTACACTCTTAAAGATGTAGATGATCAGAATCTTAGAATCCTAGAATTCCGGGATGTTATTACTTGAGGGGTCTAGGAATGTATCTAGTTTGGTCTCTTTCCTAGTGGGATAGATTGGGGTCTGGGGAAAGTCCGGGCCAAAGGACCCGTGGAAGCGATCGCAGCTTTTACTGAGATTCACAACATCCAAAGCTTGAGCCGGACCTGGGCAGCCTCGAGGGTGGAAAGCGGCAGCACGTGGTTGCCATTAACCGTAGATGTACAGACAAGGCCGCAATTTAACACTTCTCAGTGCGGTCAACGTAAAATTAAAAGAGATGTCCAACCTAGTTCCTACTTTCTGTTGGGGAAGCAGAGGTCCAGAGACAGAAAGTGATTCATCCAGTCTGGAGTAATCAGTTAGTGACAGATCAGATTTGGACACGGATCCACGGTGCTTGACTTCCAGCCAGCTATTTCCTTTCCACGGGTCTGCTTCTCCTGGACTGAGGTCACTTGTTTCATCCTCTTGACAGCTTTATGGGAAGCAGTTAGTATATCACTGGCCTGTTTGGTGAATGGAAATATAAAGGACAATGAAGAGAGGAAATGGACTGTGTGGTGGGAGCTCTGGATGAAATTCACAAGTTAATTCAGGGTAAGGCTGGGGGTTTTAACCTTCTTTGGCCCAGTTCTGTTCTTCTGTCACAGACCAAGTCCTGTCCTTGATGGGCTGACCCTGGACCTTGGTCACAAACTGAGGCCTCAGCCTAGTTACAGACCAACCCTTGGCCTTGGCCAAAGGTTGTGCCTTGACTTCAATAATAAAATAAGATAAAGCATTTACCTAATGAGAAAGTGAGAACACAGGCCACATTTTGTACTGAGAGGAATACAGGCCACTTTCTATAGGGATCCAGATCTTCTGTAGAGAAGAGAAAATCCGCAGAGAAGAAAATGTGTAGGGAAATGTATAGGAGAACGGCAGTGGGATCTGGAGTTCCCGGGAGCAGAGCTGAGAAGAAAGCTTTTCCACTGAGCACATTTCAGATTTCTCTGCCCTACAGATGAGAAGTGACTGATCTGATTGGTGAATGTGGGCAGAATTTCTGGGCGTCTAGAACTCAGCTCTGCTTCTTCTTTCTCTCCAGAGCTGTCTGCACACACGCAGCACACTGTCTGCTGTTGCCTCTGGGGCTTGTCCTTGCAGGCAAGGGTGGCCCTGGTATAGTTCTGTTGGCTGGTGGTGTGAGTCTGTTTGCTCAGGGGATGATTTAGCAGTACTAGCTCAGTCACGATAGGCTACACTTTGAACAAACAGCTTCCAAATTGCAATAAAAGTTAGTTTCTCACTCACATCACTGACGGATATGGGAAGGGTGCTCTGCTCCATGCAGTTGCTCAAGACCCTAGTCTATTCCATTGTGTGGTTCTGGGTCTTCTTAGGGCAGTAGTTTTCAGTCAGGGATGATTTTGCCCCTTGGGGGCATTTGGAAGTGTCTGAAGATGTTTTGTTTGTCACAAACTGGGAAGTGGGAAATGACATTGGCATCTAGTAGGTAGAGATCAGAAGTGCTGCTAAATTTTCCATAATGTACAGTATAACCTTCAGCAGAGAATTGTCTGGCCTAAAATGCCAGTAGTGCTGAGGTTGAAAAATTTTGTTCTGGGGCCTTCTTGGATCATTCAACCAGTAGATGGAGAAAAAGAGGAGGAGTAAAGAATTACATGCAGGAGAAGGTTATGGGTCTTGCTGGGAAGTGATGTGTAACACTTCTGCCCACATTGCACTGGCTAGAGCTAAGTTGCATGACCACACCTACCAGGGAGCAAGGCTGGGAAGTGTAGTCCAGCTGATGGTCAGGGAGAAGAGGAAGCAGGTTTGCCGAGCATGTCTCCAGTCTGTGCCCCAAGACCCATCTGTCTCCACCTCTAACCTGTAAAGGTACTGTTTTGGCCTCCATCTATGTTCTCTTTTATTTATTACATCATTCAGATTCAGTCAGCCATGGATTCAAATACGGACTGGGAAGAACAGCTTTCATGCTTTGGTCTTCTGTTTGCCAACCTACATCACAGAGTTAACAAAACTGACCTCACAGGGATTGTGGTGAGGGTTTCCCCTGCTCTGTCTTTACCTACACTCTGAAAGGGGACCCGTCCTTCTTCCAACCAAAATAGGACTCAGAGATGCCCCATCCCAAAAAAGGAAATTTCATCCTGATCATTGCACTCAGTTCTCCAAGAGAGGAAAATGAACAAGTCTGCAAGTTTCCACACCCAACCTTACTAGAAGCAGGATTCTGAGAAATCTCCCAGCAACTCAGAAACTTTCTCTGAAAATAGAAGTGGCTATAGAAAAGGACCCTTGACTGAGAGGTGGGCACTCGACCTCTAATCCCAGTCCTGCCACCCAGTGCTGTGTAGCCTTGGACGCATTCTCTCTTTGGATCTGAGGGCCCTTGTTACAAAGCGGGCACGGTGACCTTTCTTCTAGCTCTAAGATTCAATGTGAGCTTATCTGCTGTTTGTATTTCCTCCTCTTGGTCCCTCTCCCCCACCAAACTAACCTCTTTCTTGGCATCAGTATCCACTTAAAGAATGGGGTCTTGTTTATAAGGGAAGGGCACAGTGGAGGTGAGTGGTTTAATGACCACGTCCTCTCCTGGGGACCCCAGTTGGCAGAGCGAAGTCCTCAGGAGGTTGTAATAACCTTTATCCTCACTTCCTCAGAAGAACATCTGAGTGGTGATTGATGTGGCCCATTTGGGCAAGGCTGGGAGCTCACTGGCAGGTCTGCTTGTAAAGTCTCTCATTTGCCCAGCCTGGTCGGGAGCCTGTGTCTCCAACACCCTTGGGAGGCTTGCTCAAGGGTCTCAAAGATGGGGCAGAGGATTTCACTCCAGGTGAGAAGTGAGAGGTCGGTCTGTGGGGATGGAGAGTGAAGAATAAACTCCAGACAATGGTTCAGAGAAAGAACTTTCTAGAGTTTCCTATGGGATCCTTACAAGGATGCTTTTCCCTTTTTTTCCCATCCCTCCCAGAATATCCAGAAATAGACTCAGCGTACAGCAAGGCATCATTCAAACCTACTTAAATTGACATGATATGTACATGATTTGAATATTTAAGTTGTTTTTGGTCAAGTCTAAACAATTGTGTGCTAAAGATTATATTCATAGTGGAAAAGCACTAGATATAGAGTTTTCTCTGTCTCCCTGGTTAGCAACGCTGTATGCTGGAAGGAGGAGCAAAGGAGGGAGGAAGAATGTGGGGGAAGAGCCTGAGACAGAGCTCTGCTGACTTCAGGCTCTGGCTGACCCCACTCTTAATTCCCCCAAGAGGAAAGTCATTACAGATTTGTTGACTTAGCTCAATATGAAGCTTGAAGCTTTCTGGGCCCACGGCTGCCCCTATCCACTCCTCATTTAGAACACTTCCTCCTCTCCACAATGCCCGAGCCAGTTAGCAAGACTCCTTCCTTCCCTCCAGCTCAGCCTCTTGACTTTTCTAGCTGAGCAGGAGGTCACCCTGCTGCTGCTAACAATTGGGGTCAGATGCCTCCTCTGGAGGTAAATAAATGTCCCAGCCACGCCTAATCTTCATTGCAGCTTTGAAGAACCCTACCCTATCTGCACAAGAAGATATTAATAGGTCAAGAGAGAGACAGAAATTTGTCATCGTCGTCGTGGGAAGGGGAATGTGCATAGAGAGGATACTCCCTTCCCCCTACTTCTCTCCTAACTTGATCTAAGTGGAGAAGAGCTTCCAAGAGAGGGACTCTCAGAGACTGGGAGAACCTGCAGGAAAGGGGCCAAGGAGAGGCTCCTTCCCTGGCTGGGTGCCTGCTGAGGTGCTGAATCTGCAGGCCCATCCCAGACCTGATATTAGAGCATGGCAGGTAGAAGGGAAAGTTCCAGAAAGAGGTTGGCCTCTTCCAAATTCACTGGAATTTAAGAGCACACACAAATCAGAGATTGGCATTGCTGCTGCTGCTTTTTTTTTTTTTTTAAAAAAACCAATTTATTGAGGCATAATTGACATACTACACATATCTAAAGTGTACAGTTTTATTAGTATTGACATATGTACACACTCCTGAAGCCATCACCATGATGAAGGCAGTGAATAGACCCATCGTCCCCAGGTTTCTTTTGTAAAAGTTTTCCTTGTGATTACTCTCTCATCCTACCCCCACCCACCCTTCCCAGGCAACCGCTGATATTCTTTCATTGTTATAGTTTGCATTTTCTAGAGTTTTATAGAAATAGAATCATGCAGTATATACTCTTTTTTCTTTCACTTAGCAGACCTATTTTGCGATTCATTCATATTGCTGCTATATCGCTAGTTCCTTCCTTTTTACTGCTGAGTAGCTTTCATGGTATGTCTACTCAATAATGTATTTATCCACTCACCTGTTGATGGACCTTTGGGTTGTTTCTAGTTTGGGGCTACTACAAACAAAGCTGCTATGCTCATTCACGTACAAGTGTCCGCCTGGACATACGTGCTCATATATCTTCAGTGGGAATGGTTAGATTAAATGGTAGCTGTGCATTTTAAGAAACTGCCAAACTGTTTTCTGAAGTGGTTGACCATTTTATGATCCCATTAGCAGCGTAGAGGAGTTCAGTTCCTCCGCATCCTTGCCGACACTTGGCATGATCAGTCTTTTTAATTGTAGACATTTTAATAAGTATGTAGTGGTTTCCCATTGTAGTTTTAAAATTATTATGATGAAGAACACCTTTTCATGTGCTTATTTCCCATCCATATATGTTCTTTGGTGTAATGTCTGTTCAAATATTTTGTCCATATTTTATTAGGTTGTTTGTTTTCTTTTTATTGAATTTGAGCGCTTTTTATAGATTCTGGGTACAAGTCCTTTATCAAACATATGCTGTGCAAATATTTTCACCTAGTCTGTAGCTTGTATTTTCATTCCCTTAATAGTGTCTTTTGAAGTGCAGAAGTTTTAAATTTTGATAAAGTCCAATTTATCAAAATGTTCTTTTATGGATTGTACTTTGATGTTGAATCTGTACAACTTTGTCTATCCTAAGATCACAAAGATTTTCTTCTAAAAAGTGTTATGAAATTTATGATTTACAGTCAAGTATATAACCCACTGCCAGTTAATTTTTTTATATATGGCATGAGTTATGAATTGAACTCCCTCCTTTTTCGTTTTGTTTTTATGCTTATGCATATCCAGTTGTTCTAAGAATATTTGTTGAAAAGACTGTCCTTTCTCCCCTAAATTATCTTTACAACTTTGTCAAAAATCAGTTGTTCACATAGTGTGTAGATCTATTTCTGAACTCGGTATTCTGTTCTATTGATCTATGTACCTATTTTGAGTCTAATGTCATACTTTTGATTACTGTCACTTTATCATAAATCTTGAAATCAGGTGGAGTTATTCCATCTACATTGTTCTTTTTCAAAATTGTTTTTGTTATTCTAAGTCCTTTATATTGTCACATGAATTTCAGAATGACCTTATCTATTTATGCAAAGAGCCTGCTGGGATTTTGATGGGAACTGCATGAATCTCTGCATCAATTTGGGTAGACATCTTAATCATGGTGAGTCTTCTGACCCATGAACAAGGCTCATCTCCACTTATTTAGATCTTTACTTTCGCTCAGTGATGGTTTGTAGTTCTTAGTGTATACATGGTTCTTATCTTATCTTTTGCCAGATTTACCCCTAATTGTTTAGTTTCTTTGGTGGATACTATTGTTAATATATTTTTAAAATTTTATTTCTAGCATATAGAGATCAATTGATTTTTGTATACTGACCTTATTGTTCAACTCACTTATTAGCTCTAGTTGATTTTTGCACATTCCAATATTTTTTACCTAGATAGTCATATCACCTGGGAATAAGAACAGTTTTTTCATTCCTTTCCAACCTGGATTCCTTTTATTATTTACTGCTTGTACGAGCAAAAACATCCAGAATGATGTTGAGAAAAAGTGGTGAAAATGGACATCCTTTTCCTATTCCTGAAATTAGAGGGAAAACATTTAATCTTTACTGTTAAATAAAATGTTAGCTATAGATTTTTTGGTTTTGTGGATACTTCTTTTCATATTGGAAAGTTCTCTTCTATTCCTAGTTTGTTAAGAGTTTTTATCTGGATTGATTGGATTTTTATAACTATGTTGGATTTTGTTAAATGCATTTTCTTGCACCCATTGATATGATTGTATGGGGTTTTTTGGGTGTGTTAATATGGTGAGTTGCATTGACTTTTAAGACATTTTTAGTTGTGGTAAAAAGAAAACCACACATCATAAAATTTGCCATCTTAACCATTTTTAAGTGTACAGTTTGTTAGTGTTAAGTATATTCACATTGTTTTGCAACAGATCTCCAGAACTGGCCTTGATTTCTGCATGTTAAACTCACCCTGCATTCTTTGGAAAAACTCCACTTGGCCATGATTTATTATCCTTTTTATGTATTGGATTTGATTTGTTAAATTTTAATATGGATTTGATTTGCTAAAATTTTGTTTAGAATTTTGCATCTATGTTTTTGAAAGATATTGGCTGTAGTTTTCTTTTCTGGTAATGTCATTATCTGGTTTTAGTATCAGGGTAATGCTGGCATCAAATAATAAGTTGGGAAGCATTCCTCTTTCAATGTTCTGGAAAAGTTTGTGTAGAATTGGTATTGTTTCTCCCTTTAATGTTTGGTAGAATTCACTAGTGAGGAAACCAGAGTTTTCTTCTACTAGTCGGAAAGTTTTTTGACTACAAATTCTATTCCATTAATAGATACAAAGATATTAAGGTTGTCTATTTCTTTTTGACCGAGCTTTGGTAGTTTGTGTCTTTTAAGGAATTGGTCCATTTCAGTTGAGTTGTCAAATTTGTAGGTTTAAAATTGTTCATAATATTCTCTTATTAATTTTTAGTATTTGTGAAATCTGTGGGTATGTCACCTGTCTCATTCTTAATTTTGCAATTTGTATCTTATTTCTTTTTTTCCTGATCAACCTGGCTAGATATTGATCAGTTTTAGTGATCTTAAAAATCAGCTCATGGTTTCATTGATTTTTTCCTACTGTACTATTTTCTACTTCATGGATTTCTGTACCAAATTTTATTTTATTTCCTATTATTTTATGTTTAACTTGCTCTTTTTTATTGCTATGTCTTCAAGTTAACTAATCTTTTCTTCTGCCATGTTTAATATACCCTTCATCCTATTCAGAGTATTTTTCTTCTAAGACGTTGCAGTTTTCATTTCTAGGTTTTATTTGAGTCTTTTTGAAATCTTCCATGTCTCCACTTAACTTTTGAACATATAGAATACAGTTATAACAATTATTTTGACATCTGAGACTGTTAATTTTAAAGGTGTCTCAGTTCTCAGACTATTTTGATGGATTGATTATTCTCCCTGTGTTTTCTTGTGCCTCTGCTTGCCTGGTAATCTTTGATTAGGTGCCAGAAATTGTGACTTTTACCTCGATGGGTGGTGAATCTTCTTTATGCTTATAAATCTTCTGGAGCTTTGTTCTGGGATGTATTAAGTGAGTTTGAAATAGTTTGATCTTCTTGGGTCTAGCTTTTATGACTTGTTTGGCATATCCGAGTAGTCTGGGGCTAATTATCCCCCACTACTGAGTGAGACCTTCTTGAGTACTCCACCCAGTGCTCATGAATTATGATTTATTTCAGCTGGCTGGGGAAGAAGCAATATCCTAAGCCCTGTGTGAGCACCAGACAATGTTCTCTAATCTTTTCAAGTTATTTTTTCCCTCATCAAGTATTTTCTTACATGCATGTGCTAATAAGTACTCTGCTGAATATTGGAGGGGGGCCTCTGCAGGTCTTTGGGGTTTTATCTCTGCACGGCTATTTCCTTTTATTACTCTGTCCGTGAACTCTAGCCCACGTGGTCTCCCCAGCTCCCAGCTTGACTGCCTTGGTTCAAGGATCCTACTGGGCTACACTCCGATTTCTCTTCCTTGCCCCAAGCCTGGGAACTCTCTGATGGCAGCAAGCTGAGGCAATCCTGGGGTTTACCTGCTTGTTTCTTATCTCTCAGGGATCACTACCCTTTGTTGTCTTATGTCCAGTGTCTTGAAATTGCTGTTACTAATATTCTGTGTTTATGGGGCTTTTTTTGTTTCAGGAAGGAGGATAAATCCAGTCCCCGTAACTTCATCTTGGTCAAAAGGGCAAACCTCCTGGCATCCAATTCTTACTGCAGATTTCTGATGTCTGGGAGCTTGGCGGAGCAACCCACTTCTGAAGGAAGAGAGACACTCCAGTGAATTTTTCCAGGGAAGGAGAAACTGTTCTGCTTTGTGTCCACCTCACCAACTTTCCTTCAGCCCTTGGAGAGTGAAGAAGAAGACCTCCATGTTTACCAGGGCTCCACTATAAAGAGAGAACAGAAGGTAGAGGAGAAGATGGAAGCTCTGATGGCGGTGGGCCAGATGAGGGCACATCCAGTCAGAGGGGAAGCTGGGAGCACAGACCGCTACTAGGACAGACGGAGACAGAGCTACCCCTCTGCAGGGTCCTCAGTGATGGAGGGCACTGGCATAAGGATGAACATTTGCCTCCCAAAACACATAACTCTATATACCACTTTCTCTAATAAGAGACCGACACATTGGCAGAGGCCGCCTGCAACAGAGGGAAGCAGATCATGCCAGGGGAGGGGCCTCTTTTCACAATGACAAGCAGCTACTTATTTAGGGTGATCTCTACTATCTCTCCTGATTCCCTTTCTTCCCTCAAAGTGAGAGGAGTAGAACCAGAAAAGAAAGGAGGAAAAGTCAAGACTATACCCCTTCCCACTCTTATAACGTGAGGTACAAGTCTGGCCAATATCGAAGCAAGGAGGAGATGCTACTGACATTAGATATGAGACTGCAGTGGGGAACTGGACTGGATGGGACTTTCAGCAACTGATATTGACAGGAAAACAACGGGATCTGCCTGGAGGTATCATTAGGAGATGAGCCTGAGATAGAACAAGTCCTGGTTAACTGCACGGGCTGGAGGAAATAAATTGAACTATTTACACTTATACCCCAACACATTGAGGCTTCTTAATAAACTGGTTATATCTGATCTGCTAACAATAGCTTGAGACAGGCACTGTGCTGAGTGCTGTACATACACTATCTCATTTGCTCTTCACAACTTATAAGAAATGTACTAATTTGTAATATTTCTCCCATTTTAGATGAGGGAAACTGAGGTACCATTGATTTGCCTAAACAAAGAGTATAGAAATTTCACATGTATCTCTCCAGTTCACAGAAAACCCCATTCTCTTTAACTCCTTTCCTCTTACTCTTACTTACGTAAACATTTTTTCTATGTTTCAGAGTGTTTTCCATTTCCCTAAGCTACTGTCTGTCAACCCATCTCCTAAAGAGGCAAGGACAGTTTAGCTGCTGGGGTGAAGGTGGGTGAGGAAGGGGGACATCATGAGAAGACATTCGATTTACACAGATGAAATAAATGTTGGGTCAGCGTACAGGACCATGTCCAGGTGAGAGGCATCAAATCCATCACTTAACCTCCTTGTGCTTTAGCTTCCTTACAGGAAAAATGAGCATGATAATCGTACCTGTTTTCTTGGGTCGAAGTGAGGAACACAGTGTTGATGTAGAGGAAGCCCTTGATCAGCATGTGGCACGCCCTGCTCTATCTAGGATAAGCCATTGTTAGCATCTGCCCTTTATTACTCGTAAGTTCTCTTCTCCACTGAAAGAAAAAGTCCAAATGAACCCAAACATAGGCTTTTCTTTTCTCCTCCATGTCTTTACTGCCCCTTCTGTCATTACTCTATGTCCATAACCACCCCAGGAAATGTATCTTTGCTTAGCAAAAAACACTTTCCCCATTCACCAGAGAAAGAAGAGGAAATGTTTTGCTATTCCTGGAGAGAACCCGCTTTTGACACTGGATTTCCGCCCAGCCTTTTTCTAAGTACACCTCTGGATACACTGCCGGAGGTGTCGGAGGGAGGATTTAAGCCTGGCTCTGCCGGTCGCCTGGGTACCCAGATGAGAAATCCCAGAGTCCTCTTCCAGCGTGTGCAGTGAGCTGCGTGGCCCCGCGGGGTCCCTGCAGTACCTTCTGTGTGCACCAGGCGGCAGGTGCCGCTTCGGAACCGCAGGTGGGGCCGCTGCACGACTGGCTCTGCCAGCGGCTCTGAGCACAGGCTCACCTGGGAGAGTTCTAAGAACGCAAACGCCCAGGCTCCTCCTCTGAGATTCTGGTGCCGTGGGCTTTGTGTGGGGCCCAGGCAGACACGTTTTTATACAGCGCCGCAGGTTATTGTGATTCTGCTTGTAGCAGGGGTCGGCGTTTGGAAGCCACTGCCTTAGGGTATTCCAGAGAATGGCGCCACCCGCAAGCATGACGCGCGTCACTGTGCAGCGCAGATCCCCGGCTTGAGGGCCTGGAAATCGGAGAGTGAGGGGCTTTATGGGGCGTCAGAGTGGAGAGCGACCTTAGGGCTCACTGCTGGAGCATTAACGATAAGGAGCCTGAGGCCACAGAGGACTTGCTCACAACCCAGCCCAAGTTCAGGCCTCCTCCCTCCTGCCCGGCCCTGCTGACCGCAGCTCTCTGTGGTTATAACACTGTCATTTCCCCTCTCGCCCAGGGATCTGAAAATACTTCTGGGGAAACTACGGGAAGTTTCTCTGAGTCAGTGCCTCTAGCCGCTGTTGGAGCAACTCCAAGCCCCAAATAATTCAAAACTGTGCGAAATGTCGTGTTTTCGCCTGAATCAGGATTCACACTCGGGCGGCTTGTCTTCAGAGGCTGTGTCTTAACTGCCTCCCTGCCATCCCCAACTGTGACGCGACGATGCTGGCCCCGGCCTCCCAGCTCTGGCGTCCCTGTGCCCTGCGCTCTTGTCTTCTAACAGTCCTTGGACAAATTAAAACTCTGAGCCTCAGTTTCTCTTCTGTGAGACAGGGATAATGGTTACAAGAGAGAATGTACGGAACTTCTGTGTGTCATGGTCGGAAGAAATTAGAGTTTATCTTTTCTGTTCTCCCTCTGCCTTTTAACGCTTTTAAGCTGGATTCTAGCTTCGCAGAGGAAAATCTATAGCCTAAACCCCTAACTTTACAGAAGGGCAAATTGGGCCCAGAAAGCTGCGTGATTTACACAGGGCGTCACCGTGAGAAGAGGGCTAGCATCTAGGTGTCCCAGCTCCCAGCGTCCCATTCTTCCCTCCCTGTCTCAACCGCACAGTCCTGCCGCCCCGTGCACAGAGCCTCTCACTGTGGTTGCTCTGCATAGTCCCCACTGCTGGCCAGTGTCTCCCCGTCCCACTTTCCTTTCATCAGCATTTAGTGAGCACCTGTTTTATTTTGGGCCCTATATTAGGTTTCTGTTAGAGAACCTTACCCATAATAGGTACTAAATACATATTTGATGGTGGTTTAATTATTCATATTTATTCACATATTTAGCAATAAGCACTTGCTTTGCACTAAACTCTTTTCAGGGAAGCTGTGAGGAAGCCAAGAGGAGCAGACGGTGACATGATCCACAAAGCCCTCAAGGAGCCAGCAGAGTTTGGGTGGAGGGAGAGTCACATACATGCCTGTGCACACACACATACACACGCACACACATGCACACACATGCGCACACATGCGCACACATACACACACGCCCCATAGTGGATAACCAGCATCCAGGAGAAGGCGCAGTGGGTGTCAGTGCTGCAGTGTGCACCATAGTGGCAGGAGGTGACTTCGGTTTGAGGTTGGAAGTCGGAGAAATTAGACCTCGAGGCTGTTTCTGATGTTCTGCCCAGCCCTGTGACTGCACCTTCTCAGTCCAATCCCTTGATTTCCCTTCTCTTTCTACCTCTCATGTGACAGGGTCCTCAGCTTCTATCTTGGACCGTCTTTCCTTCTCACTCCATGTGGTCTCTCTGGAGTATTGTCCATTTTCCTACTTTGATGATCATCTATGTATTTATGGCTTCTAAATCTATATATCCAGAGGAAAGGGTTTCTATGAGTTTTAGACCTTTACATCCTACTGCCTCCTGAACACCTCTGATCAGACAGCTCAAATGCCACTCATCCCCAGTGGGACCCATTTCCCCTCCAACCTGCTCAGTTGCTCAGTCAGAAACCTGAAGCTGGTTAGGCATAGTGGCTCACACCCATAATCCTAGCACTTTGGGAGGCCAAGACAGGAGGATCGCTTGAGCCTAAGAGTTCGAGGCTACAGTGAGCTATGATGTCGCCACTGCCACAGCCTGGGCAACAGAGCAAGACACTGTCTCAGAAAAAAAAAAAAAGAAACCCAAAGTCATTCCTGACTCCCCCATATCCCTCACTCGTCAAACATTCCAATAATCACATTCTTTGAATGATAGGATCTTGGCCCTCTAAGCATCCATCACAGATTCCTTTCTTTCCAACTCACATTTTCTGTTACTGTCAAACTTCAGGTATGATCAAGACTCACCTGAATTATTATAACAACATTTAACCCAGCTGGGCTTCCTACTTCGTTTGGGTCATGCTCACCACATTGGACCAAGGAGAGTCCCCTTAAACAACATAAACAAACCAAACCACTCCATCACTTACAGCTCTTCCCTCTGTTTGCAGAGTAAACTTCATACTCCCGAAGGTGGCCTCTGTAACTTGTCATGAACTGAATGATTTTCCCCAGAAAGGTATGTTGAAGTCCTAACCCTTGATACCTCAGGGTATGACCCTACTTGAGAAAGGAGTTGTTGAAATATAATCGCATAAGATGAGCTCATACTGGATTAGGGTGGGTTCTCAAGCCAATGTGACTGGAATCCATATAAGAAGAGGGAAACGTGGACACAGACGTAGGCGTAGAGTGAGGGCGGCCATGTGACGTGGAGGCAGAGATCGCAGTTATGTTCCCACAAGTCAAGGAACACCTGGGGCTGTTTCCAGAAGCTGGAAGAGGCAAGGAGAAGATTCTCCCCTCCAGGCTTTGAAGGGAACATGCCCCTGCCAATACGCTGATTTTAGATTTCCAGCCTCCAGAACTGAGAGACGATACATTTCTGTTGCCTTAAGCCACCCACTTTGTGGTCATTTGTTATGGCAGCCCTGGGAAACGATTCAAACACCCCGTGTCTTTGCAGCCTCCATCCCCTGCCTCCATCCCCTGCCTCCATCCCCTGCTACCTCAGGCACTCTGGGTTCTGCCCAGCTCTCGAAACACACCACACCTGCCGCCGTTGCTCATGCCGGGCCTCCGCGTGGAAGGTCTTCATCTTCTCCGCCTGCCCACCTCTCTCCCCGGCTTTTCCCTCTGCTCCTCACCCATAAGCAACAGCTGGCTACCTGTCACAACCTCCTCAAGGGCAGGGACTCTGCTTCTCCCTTCTCCACCCCCCGTGCCTTGGCGTGGTGGACACTGACCGAGCATAAGGCTACAAGAACCCATATGGGTTGGTCACATGTCCTTCCATAGTTTACAATGCTGGTGGGTGGTAGGATTCAAAACACCCCTTCCTTGCTCCTTACTGGGGTGCCAAAGAGGATGCAACCCTGATGTCACCACCCGCTAAAAGGTAACCAACTACAGGACAGGACCTCTTCTCAGAAATCCCCGATCGGACAACCCCACCTTCCCCGTGCTGTTGCTGAGGTTCTCAAGCAGGCTCGAAGGACAGGGACACAGAGAAAGGGATTGTGCATGTTCCTTTGAGGCCAGTGCCTAATCACTGTCCCTCTTCAAATGAAAAATGGGGAAAACACTGGCCAACTGTTGTTTAGTGACCCCAACCCCCACCCCTTTAAAATAAACACTCTTTTCAATTAGGAAGATTTGTCACCGGGGACAGTAATTCCGTGTCCTACCAAAACAAACACAGTTGTAATTAGTTTTATCCAGGAAGAAAATTAACTCTGTTTATCTTAGCATAATTAATCATTGACCTCTCTCTGTCCGGGCAGCCTGGGGGAGGGGACAGGAGTGGGGGGTTGTGATCTACAGCAAAGGGGCATTCCGGGATCCATCTATCTCTCCTCTTGGTTACACAGCTGTCTGCGTGAATTATTTGAAATAATATTCCTGGCCAAGAGTTGTGAAGCTGCCTCGGAGTTGGACTTGGAGAGACACTAAATAAGGCTACAGTTTTATGGCTTCAGTCTGTGGAGAGTTATAGATGAGTACGTATCAGATGGGCATGAAGGCACACGGCAGACCCTGAGGCTTGCCTGGCTCCTGCCATGCCTTTCACCCTGACCTCCACGAGTCCTGGGAATGGGGAAGGGGCTGCGGGCAAAGGGGCTAGTTCTTGGTTGTGGAGGAGAGGCTGTCGCTGTGCCGAGGAAGGATAGGCTTTGGGGTTACAGCGCCAGTCCTGACTTGACATCCTCCAGCTGCACGACCTTCGGCAAGATACCTTGTCTTTCTGAACCATCGTCACCTCCTAAGTGAAAATAAGCAGTGTGTGTGTGTGTGGAGGGGGTTGGAGTCAGCAATCTATACCCACAGGGCTGGAAGAAGGATTAGAAGCGAGGTGTGCCGGGCCCCCAGCACAGGGCTGGTCCTCAGTAGTTATTCAGAGAACACTGGTGGGTTTTATTCTTGCATTAACTAACTGGGGCTCCAGGGATGGAAGGACACTCTGAATGTCTTCTCTCTTTAAATAGATCCACAACCCACGGAGACTCTACTGTGTGCTGGGCTCCATATTCGGCCCTGGAAATAGAAAGAGGGCTCAATCATGACCCCATCCTCATGGAGCTCACAGCCTGCTGAGGACAGAGAGACAGACCTGGATATTCTCAGCGTGTTCCAACAAATGCTAAGCCACAGACAAGGGCGTGAGATCTCCCTGGTGGAGATACAAGCAGAGACGGAGGGGGTCTGATTGCACATGCTCTAGGCCATTCAGATGATGTGCAACACCTCACTTAATCCTCATGATAACCTAAAAATAGGCACCAGTGAGGGGTCCCAGGGAAGGGTCTTGAGGCTCTCGGATGGTAAGTCACCGGACCCCGACCGCATGGCTAGGAAATGTGCAGCTGGGATGTGAACCAGCTTTGCCTGATATGGAAACCTGTGCGTTGTCAGTTTCACCTTAGAGGTCCTGGCTGGGATTTAGTGGCTGGTGTCCTGCCTCAGGACCCCGAGTCAGGGGCATTAAAGTAGCCTGGTCCCCAGCGTCGGTGTCTGGAGTCCCCAGAATTAACATTGCAGCTTCTTGGGCCTCACCTCAAGCTCTTCCGAATCAAAATCTTGTGCAGGGGGATAATTTTAAACAGCTACCTAAGGTAATTCTTACGTTCTCACCATCTGTCAGAGTCATAAAAATCTACCTTCTGCTTGTGATGATGAGACGGCTACTACCAGACAAGTGCTTGGGGTGGGGCTAGGGGAGCGCTTGTCCTCTAGAAAGGGGAAAAGAGAGCTGTGAAATCAAGGAGGCCCATGTCCTGAGCTGAGGGGGATGGAGAGGGAAGGGGAGGTGGGTCAGGGCCCCTTGAGAGTGCCTAAGGAGCTCACACCTGGACGAGTGTCTCCGGCTGCCGGAGGCAGAGCGATGGACCAGACGCCTGCTTTGAGCACAGGGTGCTCACTGCCCACAGGCCTGGGGCAGTGGGCTTCTGGAGCAGGACAGAGCTGCGCAGGCCGTTTCCAGGAGACAGCTTCAGGATGGGAGGCAGCACCTGCCGCTGCAGACGAGGAGCAAGGCAGTCTTTACTGATGCACATGTTGCCGGCACGATGTGGGGCTTTTGTCCTCCCCAAACCTATCAGGAAACCGAGCCAGGAAAGGTCAGTTATTGGTGCTGTGAAGGACTCCAGGGAAGGGAGCAGCCACGGATTCTGAGGGCACCGAGGCTGGTTTTTCCAGGCCATGGTGATGCCTGGCCCTGCAAGGGTGGGCACCCAGGTGACAGGGAACCCCACATGTCCTGAGAAGTAGCAGGGTCTCACAAGTCAGATAGAATTGTCTCTGATGTCTCACCTCTGCCAGTGGCACGCTGTGCAAACTTGGAAACTCCCTTCCTTCTCATTGCCTCAATTGCCTCATCTGTAAAATGGGGTAACAATATCTATTTTATAAGACTTTTGTGAGGATTAAATAAATATGTTACACATATTACCTCATTTAATCTTCACAACAACCTTTAAGATACGGACATAATCATTTTCAAATTTACAGTTGAGTGAGAGTGAAGCAGGTTGGGTGGCTTGCCCAAGGTCACATAGCTTTTTAGTGACAGAGCTAATATTTAAAGCCAGTTTCTGTCTGATTCTAGACCCTTTGCTTCGACTGTATTCTGTAATCCCTCTTTTCTAGAATGAATGAATGACTGCGTGTCCTGACATGTAGTCGATCCAGCTCTGAGGTGTTCCTGACAGCCACAGTAGTCCTCTTGCAACAGGGCTTGGCTCCAGTGTCTCTTCCTGCGGCAGCACGTGGCCCTGCTGTCCGGCTGTGCTCCATGTGCCTGGGGCCCTCTTGCGGCTGCGGTGTGGCAGGCCGTGGGCTCCGGGTTTCACATGCAGGCCCTGGAGTCCGGCAAATCTGGGTTACCGCACTGCTCAGGAGACCCTCGGGTGGAAGGACTCTCGTGAGGCAGACACTGCCTGAAGACGGGTCCCCAGGACCCCAGGTGTGTTGGGGGCATGCAGGTAGGCCAAGGAAGGAGTAGGAAAGCTCCGGAAGAATTGCCTGATACTGGGCTCTCCTGCCCCAAGAGGCTGCAGCCCAGAGGTGAGGGGCCACATCACTGGGCTCCAGATGGAGCCTGAGCTTTGTGGGAAAGGAAGGCAGGGGCGTCTCAGAAATGGTTTTACAATGTAAAATCTTCTACCTAGAACTTTCTGTGCAGGATTTAATCAGCAGGAAATGCAGGACTCATTTTTGTCATTGCTGCTCTAAGTAGCCGTGATGGCTGGACTGGCTCCCCAGCGGCTCTGCTCAGGGCAGCATTTATTGAGCACGTACTGGGAGCCAGGCACGTCGTTGTGGATACAGGAGTGCAACAGGGACAGTGTCTGCGCCTCAGGAGATTTTAAACAGGGACAGTGTCTGCACCTCAGGAGATTGTTCGCTGGGTGAGAAGGCAGTGTGTGTGCGCGTGTGTGTGTCTTGTAGCGTGTATGTGTGTATTTATGTGTCTATGTGTGTCTCTGTGTCTGTGTGTGTTTGTCTGTGTGTATGTCTGTATGTGTGTATATCTGTGTGTCTCTCTCTGTGTGTTTTGTATGTGTGTCTATGTATATGTGTATCTCTGTGTGTCTGTACATGTCTTTGTGTGTGTGTCTGTATGCATGTCTGCATGTGTGTCTCTACATATGTGCCTCTGTATATGTCTGTTTCTATTTGTGTGTGTTTGTGGGTAAATGTGTTTCTATATGTATATCTGTGTCTTTGCATGTATTTTGTACATGTGTCTATGTGTATATCTCTGTGTGTATGTGTCTCTGTGTGTCTGTTTGTTTTGTGCGTGTCTGTATGTATGTGTCTCTATGCGTGTGTGTCTGTCTGTGTGTACTGGGAGGGGGAAGAAAGAAGGGTCAGTGTGAAAGGTGTGTCCTCATCCACAGCCCTGGGAGGAACCCGTCGCTCTACCTGCTGGTCAAGTCCAACTCTGGTGGTGCCGGGCTTAGAGTAGGAGCATGGCTTTCCATTTGAGAAATGATTTGCATTTCCTGAAAAACAATCTAGGAGTTGGAATCTCAATAAGTGGTTTCTGCAAGCTGAGCCCTGTGTGACACCAACCTCCATGCTGGGAAGAGGGACAGGGAAGAGACAAAGGGAATGGGACAGTGTGTGTGTGGGGCTGATGGAACTGATTTGCCTTTATGCCCAAACCCCCAACTATAAACACCTAATTCAGGGAGCTCAATCTTTTGGACCATTCATGAGAAAAGGATCTGGGAACCAGAGAAAGCCACCAGGTGGATGGGAAACAGCAGGCTGACCAATGCTGTCACGGCCACAGGTGTGCTGTGGTTCAGAGCAAAGGTCGTGAGCGTCCCCTAGCCCTTGGCCCTGGTCACCATACTGAACCAGGCATCTTCAGGTGTAGGGGCTACAAACTGGGGGAGATCTGACCAAAGTGGGCAGGCATTAATTGGTTAAAATCTGAAGGAGCAAAGACTCAGGGGCACATCTCTGGCTCCAAATCTCTGCAGGGCCAAAAGCAGAAGCATCAGAGAGAGCCAAGTCTCAGCTTAAAACAGGGCCAGCCTGCCTAACTGACGTGGGCTCTGGGCCTGGGAGCGCTCAGCAGAGGCCCAAGGTCTGGGGCTGGGAGGCCAGGGAGGGAGGAGAGGGCAAAGTGGGGACACTGCAGGTCCGTGGGGCTCCTGCTTCAGATGCCCTACCAAGGGCTTATCTGGGAAAGCTGGTGACAAATGGGGCCATTTGAGGCAGTGTCCGTCTCATAACTGGAGCATGTACAGATTACAGTTTGACGTTGGCAGGACGGTCCCTGCAGGGAAGGCTACATAATGCATTGCTTCCCCTGGGGAGGTGTGGCTGCGGCTCAGGCTCTCCCTGGCTATGTGGCTTGTAAGTGGAAACGGAAAGAGACTAGGATGAGGACGAAAGCAAGCAGGAAAGGAGGCAGGGGAGGGCCGTCAGGACGGAATCCACTATCGATGGGGCACTTGCTCCAGTCCAGGCACACTATGTACTTGGCCTCAGGGCATCCGCACACCACCTTCTGCGGCTCTTTTACAGCTGACGGTCGGAGGCGAACGCTCAGCCAGTAAGGCCGAAGGTGCCTGCCTGGAAAGCCTGCTGTATTTGGGGTCCCCATGGCCTCCTTCCGGTGGGCAGCCCAGCGTCTCAGGCCTGCGAGGTCACTCAGAGGTCATTGCTTATGGTCCTCAGCTTCTCCCTGGAGGGCCCCTTCCTGCCACCTGCGTGCCTGCTGCTCCATTTGCCCAATCTCTGGATTTATACAGAAAAGGGGGGCTCTTGGCTCCCTCTTGTGGTCAGAGTAGTCAGAAGCTTGCGGGAGGCAATGCCTTTTAGGAACGCTAAGAAAAATACCGCAGTGGGAAAAAAGAGTCTGGCTGCCCCAAAAGGGAGGAGGATATTCCAGGACTGGGGTTTCCTGACTCATCGTAGGTGCTCCACACAAGTCTTATGAGCTGGTGAAAGAGGCAGAGACCTGGAGACGGTGGAAGAGGAAGCCAAGGCAGGGAGGTACCAACGCCCGAGCTGCCAGGCAGGAAGGGGCCCTGGGACAGAACCCAGGACTCCAGGCCCAGCGCTCTGGAACTCCAGGCCCAGTGCTCTAGCCGCCCCAGCTACCCTCCGCTGTGGGCTCAAAGCCTCTGCCTGTGCGATCGTGGGGCTGATGTGTACCAGTGGTGCTCATTCCATGCTTTACTTATTAATCACCTGGGAAGTTTTTAAAAATACTGACAACTGGGCCTTATCCCTAGAGATTCTGACTTAATGGTTTGAGGTGGAGCCTGTGCACTGCATTTTTTGAAAACTTCCTGGGTGATCCCAGAGTGCCTCTGAGGCTGGGAATCAGGCATGGCTTAGTTTTCTGGACCCTTCCAGCTCCTATTGCCTGTGATTCAGAGATTGTTTTTGAGGAATTTCACTAAATTTAATTTGTATCCTGTAGTAGTAGATGATGTTATTTCACCATTAGGACAATGGGCTGATATTTGTCACCAATAAACCTAAAGATAGATCTCGATGTTTGCATCCATAAAGGGATCCCAACCGTAGGCAAGGGGAATGTGATTTATTCCCCACACCTCTAATGTAATTAAGTGTGCATTATAGAGAAAGCTGCATTGTTGAGATGCAAATTAATACTGGCAGTTTACCTTCCAATTGCCATTTTGTTAAGGTTACCATTGTGTTGTTTCAGCACTTAAGAGCGCATTATTCATGTAGCAAACACAGGAAGTTCACTGGGAGAGAAAGTGCAACACACACGAGAGATGATTCGAGGCCTCTGGATTTTGTCACATCTTTAAGAACTATTATTTCATTCCCTTCTCTGTTCGTTCTGCCTGTATTCTGTGCAAGAAATTTAACACTGGCGTGGGAAAAGTAAAGTCAAAATAACCTACAGCTTGAGTAGCTACTCCTTAGACATGCCACTTAAAGAGCAAGTTGCTCTAATTAAAAGTGTCCAAAAGGCAAGCGTCATTTTGAGGCATTTCTCTAATGTCTCCCTGCTGGGGAAAACTAAGAACTGAAAGGGAGGGTACATGAAGAATATTTTAGAATTATGACTCGTGTCTGTCCTAGCAGCCTGGCCTGGCCACCATGCCCCGGCCATCATGCCCGCAGTCTCTCCCTTTGCCCTCATGGGCTCTGGCTTAGCCACTGAGTGAGCATTCACAGAGGGGTTGCTAACTGAGCCCAGATGAGACTGCTGCCAGATGACACGAGCTCTGGATTGGATTAGCAAGAAACCACGTGGAACAGTAATACCAGTAATAAGAACCACCACTGATTGAGTGCTACCATGTACCAGATGCGATGCTGCACATGTATAGCTTGAATGACCCCTGGACCAGTCCGAAGCATAAAAATAGGTTACATCACTTTCACTTTTCATTTAATTGCTCAAGGCCTACCTGCCTATAGTATCTACCTGCCTTGACTTTTTTTGTGAGCATTGTGTAGTGTAAAGCGATTGGTGATGTTTTCAAATGTACTCCATCTAGCAGAGAAAATCTAATCTGGATGATTGTCAGAAGGGAAGAGATTGGCCCGACCCTGTGCAAATTTAGATCTTTCTCCCAAGTAGCCAAATCTTGGGACATTTTGCAAAGGACAATCTTTGTAAGATTCTTTAAGAATCTTGTGACAGCTGTCCCACATCTCAGCGTGTACCTTGTGGTCTTTTGTTTGCAGTAACTAAGAGATGAAACTCAAGTGTTCAAACTTAAGTGTTGAAGGGAAAATCAAACATCTATTAAATATTTCAAGGTGATAAAACTTACAATATCTGTCAGAATAGAAGCAGGTTCTCTTGATGAAAAAAAAAATTTAATTTCTGTCTTGCTTGGCAGTCTATCATACATGTGAACATACTTAAATCCTCACAACAATTTTGCAAAGTAGGTGACTTAATCTCATAGTTAGAATTTTTATTATTATCATAATGATAAAAGTGTACATTTTCCTTGTTCTGATAATTGTGGTAGGTTGTATATAAATAGTAAATCCTATTGCTAATCCTTACCATGATATCATAGGTAGGTATTATCATTTCATTTAAGAAACTAGGAAATCTAGTCCTAGAGAAATTAAGTAATTTGCCCAAGTTTCAGTAGTTTGCACATTTCGTAATGACAGAGCCAGGATTCAATAGTACATCCCATTGACTTCCAAACCCATGGTTTCCACTGCATAAAGTTTTGTGCCTGCAATGTCCGCCTGTCTTAGAGATGCTGGGATGTGCTCTTCAGAGAATCTGGTTCTAAGACAGGTAGGGAGCGCATTTCAGAGACGTTGTACAGGGTGTTCCTGTCGTGGGGAGGGAGGGGATGGACAATGTCCCTTCCAGTCTAGGGACTAACTTGTGAATCAGCAGACAGTTCCACTGCTGATCACAGAGTCTGGTACCAAGAACATATCAAGGAAAGTATTTGTTGAAGAGAGAAAGTGTTCTGACTTGGCACTGATTGAATGTTAAAGAAAATACACTAGGACCTGTCAGAGAAGGGGAAGTTACTGCGATCTGCAATGGTCAGGGAAGGGCGAGGCAGATTTTGACTCAGGATGTGAAAAACTTGTTTGCTGCCAGTCATTGACTATAGGGTAAGATCCATCAGGCTGTGATGATAAGGTTTCCCATCACTTATGGTTTCCAAGAGCACATTTCCCGTTTAAGAGCAGCCTTTAACAACGCTGCAGTGGTGGTCTTGTCTCTAGATGGCACTCCTGTACTTTCACAGCTCAGACTGCTTGGCTTTCAAAGGGACGCAACTGGTGGTTTGTCCAGCGTCCACTCAACTCCTTTTCATTGTGTTTCTCTAGGTCGGGGTGTCCACTCCTGGTTAATAAAATACTAGAAGACAAACACATTTTTATTTTATTTATTATTCATTCATTCATTCATGTATTACCTTCTCTCTGCCTAAAGATTTGAGGCTGAACTACCAGGCTGGCATCCTGTATTACACATATTTGAGGCAGACGGCACAGATGCCTTTGAGACAGTTGTCTTGATGCCAGAGAAACTGCTGTCCTGTCTAGATCCTTGCACAGAGGGTCAGCCTTTGAATTATGAGTCTATGAAGGGTCATGGTCCAGGCACAGTCCTGCCCTGGGGTAAAGAACAAATTTTGTCTCAAGTGACAGGTCAAGGAAATTTGTCTTCAATTTCATATTTATTACTCTTAGTAGGCTCTTACTTATTCTGTTTTTCTGAAACACACACACACACACACACACACATATATATATATATAGACAGGTGATAAACAGTGAATATGAAATGTACCAAAAAGATATTACAATTAACACACTAGGAACATAGGAAATGGAGTTGAGGCTAGGGTCAGTGATGGAGAGATCATATCCTCCTATATTTTCTAGGCTTGGATAGGGACAAATGAATTTGAGTTTTGAATGAGGAGAAGTTCTGGGAATGGGGCTGATCCTGCACTAGTTGAACTTTGAGTTAGAGCTGAAGCATCTTGCCTCCCCATCCTGCCCAGTGTCTCATGATTATGTCTTTATTCAATCAATATCTGAGCACCACTCACATTACAGGCATTAGTAGAGGCACTGAAGAAATAGCTATGAAGAGACAAACAATAATGAGTGCAATGCACGCCATCTGGGGGATAGACATGCTTGAAGCTCTGACTCCGGGGGTGAAGGGGGGGAAAGGCAACACACGTAACCTAAATATTTGTACCCCCATAATATGCTGAAATAAATTTAAAAAAAGAGACAAAATTTCCCATGTGCTTACATTTTAGTATGGGAAGTAAATAAAAAGCCAATAACAAAATCATTTCAGATGGTGATAAATGCCGCTAGGATAACAAAATAGAAAAATATAATACAGAGTGAAACTGAAATGGGGTTTCTTTAGATAGGGTGGCCATGGTAGACTTTTCTAGGGTGACATTGGAGCTGAAACCTGAACAATGAGAAGGAACTAGCTCCCTATTAGCATTCTCAATTCCAAGGAAACCACAGCTAAAGGCAGTTAAATTCTAGAAAGGCCTGAGACTCTATGCTTAACGAAGAATGGGAATTAAAAGTGGGGAAGACTACAGAGGAGTTGAAGGTCTGTACATTCAACAGTCGACTTGCACCCCTACCCTTGTGTGCAGAATGGCCTTTAGCCAGTATTTATAACTTGGCAAAAGCCAACCAATCAAACAGGCAACAAACAAGCAAAATAAAACAGAAGTTTCTTTTAAAAGATATTAAATAAGCCACATGCGGAAATCCAGGATAGGAAGTGTCTATCCTATATTGTCTACCTATGTAAGCCTTCCATATCCTGTGCCTTTTTAAGGGAGAGGTGCTCCAGAAAAATGCCTGGTTTCCTGGTAGCTGACAAAGTTTGATTGTCCACAAGTCTCACTCCGCTTACAGAGCTCTGACTTCACCTTAATAAGTAAACGTAAAAGAAGAATCAGAGAATGGGAGAGAAGTAATATGTGAAAAGGTAATGGCTGAGAATTCCCAAAACTTTATACGAATGGCATCATGCAGTATGTACTCTTTTTTATTGTTCTTGTTGTTGTTCGGCTTCTTTCATGCACCATAATTATTTTGAGATTCATCCATGTTGTTTTGTGCACCAGTTGTTCCTTTTTGTTTATTGTTGAGTAGTGCTCCACTGCATGTATATGCCACAGTTTGTTTCTTCATTCACCCATTGATGAACTTGTGGGTTGTTTCTGCTTTATGGCTGTTACAAATGAAACTGATATAAATATTTGTTTTTTTAAAAAAATTGTATTTTAATAGATTTAGGGGTTACAAAATTGGTTTTTGTTACTCGGATGAATTGTATAGCAAAGTCTAGGGTTTTAGTGTACTTGTCATGTAAACCTTTGCATAAATATATCCTTTCTTTTCTTTTGGTTAAAAACATAGGGGTGACATGGCCAGATCATATGGTACGTGCATGTTTAACTTTTTAAGAAACTGCTAAATAGTTTCACAGAGCAGTTGTACCATTGTACACTCCCTTCAGTGGTGTGGGAATCTTCCACTTGCTTGCCAAACCTTGGTGTAGTCTTTTTAATTTTAACCATTTTAATAGGCCTGCAGTGGTATCTCTTTGTGGTTTTAATTAACATTTCAGTAAAGATTAATGATGTTGAAAATTCTTCATTGCCTATTTGGTGAAGTGTCTGTTTAAATCTTTTATACTTTTTTATTGGGTTTTCTTCTTATCAAGTTTTGAGAGTTCTTTACCTGTTCTGTCCTTTATGAGCTATATTCTTTGCAATTTTTCTCCCAATCTGTAGTCTGTCTTTTCATTTTTTTAAACAGTATCTTTTGAAGAGAAATTTTTAGTTTTTATGAAGTTCAAATTATCAATTTGTTCTTTTATGGATTATATTTGTGGTTTCATAGCTAAGAAATCTTTGCCTAATCCAAAGTTATAAAGGTTTTCTTATAAGTTTTCAAGAGGTTTTATTGTCTTACATTTTTTATTGTAGTAAAAAACACCTAACATGAAAGAAATCCTCTTAACAAATTTTTAAGTGTATAGTACAGTATTGTCAACTGTAAGCACAATGTTGTACAGTAGATCTCTAGAACATTTTTATCTTGCAGAACTGAAATTCTGCATCCATTGAACTGCAACAGCCCATTCCCTCTGGCAATTACCATTCTATTTCCTGCTTTATGAGTTTAACTACATTAGATACCTCATATAGGTGGAATCATGCACTATCTGTCTTTCTGTGATAGCTTCTTTTACTTAGCGTAATGTCCTCAAGATTCATCCGTTTTGTTACACATGACAAGATTTCCTTTTTGTTAAAGGATGAATAATATTCCATTGTATTTATATACCCCATTTTCTTTATTAATTTATTTGTCAGTAAACATTTAGGTTGTTTCCACATTTTGGTTACTGTGAATAATGCTGCAATGAATATGGGAATGCTATTATCTCTTTGAAATCCTATTGTCAATTCTTGTGGATAAATACTCAGAAGTGGGATTGCTGGATCATTTGGTAGTTCTATTTTTAACGTTTTGAGGGACCTCCATACTGTTTTCCATATGGCTGCACCATTTGACATTCTCACCAACAGTGCACAAGGGTTTTAATTTTTCCACATCCTTCCACATCCTCCAACTTCTGTTATTTTGGTTTTTGATAATGGCCAATCTAACAGGTGTGAGGCAGTATTTCATTGTGGTTTTGATTTGCATTTCCCTGATGATTAGCACAGTGGTAGTGATAGGATTTATGCCCAACCTGTTTCCTGGGAGAAATGTTCAGGTGTACCAGGTGGTGGATTAGGTTGTGGAACCCCCAGGAGTCTGGATCCTACACTATGCCTTGGGAGGCAAAGGGAACTGAAGCTGGACAGAGCTGGATTGGGCAACTTGCACTCAGGGACCACAATGGCAGGTACACAGGGGTGGCAGGGGTGGCAGGGGTGGCAGGGGAGGCAGTCCTCAGGCCTCTGGCTAAATGCTTGGGTGAAGGACATTGAAGCTGCACTGAGGTCTTAGCACCAGAAAGGAGAGGAGATCCAGCAGCCACAGCTTTGGCCAATGGGAGTGGAATTAGCTTCCCTCTCATGTCCCAGTCTCTGCAGGTCTTCCCCACCATCCTGACTGTGGCAGCAGATAGGACTATTCCGTGAGACTCAGCAGATTGCATCTAGTCCTTAAGGAATCCCTGGGCTATGGGAGATGCTACCTGACTTAATATCAAGCCTCTGAGACAAGTCTCCTCCTGTTCAGCTCCCCAGGGTGGGTGGGGGTAGGGGAGAGTCTAGTTCCAGTGCCAATGACTGGAGCCCACAACATATTCATTTCTCAGTTCTTACTGCAGGAGCCCATCCCCAGCCTGAGTTTCTCTAATGCCAAAGACTGGCACCACCGCTAGATTCGGGAACCATGCATAGCTTGATAACAGCTAGTGTTAGAAATGGTATCTTATTGTATCCAGGTAGTTCTGGGGGAGTGCATGGGACAATTCCTGGAACAGTTCCTTCTCACAGTCTCCTGGCCACTCCCTAAGTTAGATTCGGGGCTTGGGAGAATCAAGGTGGTCTCCCATGGCCTGGATTGCACGATTCCCCAGTGGGAAAGTAAACCACAGAAAGATATTCACTCATCCTCACCTGTAATGGGGATTCATTCTTGGCTTTTGGCTGGTCCTGGTCACGTGGGCTATTTGTTTTCCTCTTCCTTTCCAGAATGGAGTTTTCTTTTACTTTTCTGTTGAACCTCTGTGTTCCCTCTTTGATAATATATTCAAAGAGTAATTGTCCACACAGTATTTTGGCTCTTGTAAGTGGATGAGGCATGGTGGAAATGCTTCTAGTAGCCATGCTGGAAAAAAAAAAGATGTGTTTTTAAAATATTTGCCCAAAGAAACCCACTTTAAATAAAAAGACACAATTAGGTCAAGTAATAGGGTGGAGAAAGATACACCTGTCTATCACTAATCAAGGGAAAGCTCAAATGGCTATATTAATAGCAGACAAAGTAGATTTTAGAAAAAAAATAATACCTAGGATAAAGAGAGTCATTACGCAATTGTGAAAGGAACGTTCATCTAAGAGACACAAGAATTTTAACTATTTATGTATCTAATAACAAAGTTTAAAAATATACAAAGCAGGTACTGATAAAACTAAAAGAATAAATAGGCAAATTCACATATTTATTTGGATATTACAAAATTACCTCTCTTAATAATTGATTGAATAAGTAGTCAAAAAATTAGTAGAAGACTTTATCAACACTGTGACTCAATCTAACCTGGTTGATATTTATAGAAGACTCCACTCAACAACAGTAGCAGCCTTGTGCTGTGTAGATCAAAGCCTTTCTGCTAGCAGCCACTTCTGAGAAACTCTATCCTGTTCACACTTTCTGGCAATGTCAAGCCACTTCCATAGAACAGTTCAGTCCATCACACCCTTGCATGTTTAGGCTTCTTGTATCTTCAGCAGTAAAGGACTCCTTCAAAAGACCAGTCCTGGCCAACTCCTCTGCCACATTTGCTCACCTCTGGCAGAATGCATGTACCTGGGATAGCCATGCCCTACTGAAAGAGCTCTGAATCTTAGCCTTAGAGCAGGGCACTGACTCCTTAGCTCCTTTATTTTCTATTATTCCTTAGCCTAGATATAAAACCTGCTCTTTCACCCACTACTGCCAAACCCCAAAGAGTACACTGAGTAATTAACCACCTTCTATGTCTCTAGGCAAAAATAGTTTTATGTTAAAATGTCTCTGTTTGAACATCTTGAGTGGTTTCTGCCTCCTGACCTTCCCCTGACTGATACACCCTAACGCGCCATGGTGGCAATCGTGCACATCTAAAATGTTGTGATCCATGGTAGCATCTCTGGAAGAAAAGAAGTGGCAAATGGGATGTTGGGTGAGCTTAGAGGAAACTTTTTAAAGAGGCCTGAGCTGGCTGTCAAGTGCCATTTACCCTTTCCCTTATTTTTCATTCTTTGTGCCTGGAAAGAGAACATAATGGCTCAAGCTCTAAAAGTCATAATATGACCAAGAGATGACCTTGAGGATGAAAGCCAAATGCTTACAGTACAGCAAACAGAAAGATTAAAAGGTTTTCGTCACTAATGCTTTAATGGAGGCCCCATATTACACCTGAATTCTCTGCCTCTCAACTTCATGTCATAAGGAAAAAAAGGTCCTGTAAAAGAGAAATACTTATACTATGGGGATGTGCTATAGGAGAGTCTTAGGTTGTTTCTAAAACCTTACCATTGTAAATACCGTAGTTATCCCCCAACATAACTTTTTGTCCTCAACCCTGATTCATATTCTAAGAAAATTAGGAAACATAGGGAATAAACATTTTAAAGTTTCGATATATATTCTATAAATTGTTGATTTACATTTTTTTTGCAACATAATTCTACTTTTTCCATTCACAGGTGCATTTTTCTTATTGATTTGCAAGCATTCTTTTGATGCATAAAATATTACTACAATCTTAGCAGTTTAAAACAGCACACACTTATTATTTTACAGTTTCTGTAACTTAGGAATCCAGGTATGGCTTATGTGGGTACTCTGTTTCAGGGTCTCGTACAAAGCTATAATCAAGGTGTCAGCCAGGGTGGGTGGGGTCTCATCTGAAGGTTTGTTAAGGAAAGATCCACTTCCAAAATCATGTACATGATCGTTGGCAGGATTCAGCTCCTTTGGACTATTGGGAGGCTCAGTTCCTAGCTATTAGCTGGGGACCATCTTCAGTTCCTTGTTGTAAGCTTTCCCAGCATGGCAACTTGCTTCATCAAATCCAGCAGGGAGAGAGTGCATTAGCAAAGTGTAAGTCAGAATCTTTCATAACTAATCACAGAAGTGAAATCTCCTCAACACTGAGGTAGTATGTTGGTTAGAAGTAAGTTGACAGATCAGTCCACACTCAAGGGGAGGGGATTACAAAAGAGAGTAGATGCCAAGTGGTGGTACTGTCTTAGAGTTCATCTTGTCACCTTGAAGAAAAGTACCTTTGTTTTATTATATTCACTGCAGTGATTTTTGTTTTTTGTTTTTTTACTTTGAGAGACTTTTACTTCATTAATGGTATTTTGGGGCAATCTTGTTCACACAGAATTTCAGGTGCAAAATGTTAAGTAATGTCTGAAATTTTTAAAGATAGATATCTGTGGTTACCATATGAAGTTGTGCCTGCTAGGACATCGGTCTGGCCTGCCCGCCCTTCCTTCCAATGGGCAATCTTTAGGCTTCCTTCCTTGCTCCTGAGGAAGTAAAAAAGGAACTCCCTTGACAACGCCAAGGATTTTTTGTCCTTCTTTGGCAGTGGTTTACAATGCGGGTGACAGAGCACTTGTGGACCTGTTCAGTGGATGTGGGGCTTCAGGGCCACCATCAGTCCCCAGTCTGCTTTGGCTACAATATGAGGGCCTCACATCAACTTCTGGCAAAAAGATACTGGCCCAGGGAGCCCAGCCCCTTTGCCGGGCCTGTTCACTATGGAAGCTAAGGGGTAAGTATGCTGGAGCCCACCTAAAACCCGTTCACTGCACACTGGTTGGAAAGCTCTACCGTAAAGAGTGTCATTCCATGTATAGAGCTGTCCATCAAGAGTTCTCTCTACTCTTGTTACCCATTGAAAAAAGGGCATTTCTCCAACATGTAAACATGATTTGAAATGATCTGTTTTTGGATTATTACCTTGTACTTTTAATTAGGTTTCCCAGTTTCACAAGGATAACAAAAACTTCCAACTTATTATAAAATGGTTTTGCCCTTCTTTTGGTTACTTTATGACCCTAAGGAAGCTGTGAGCATAAAACAAGATTAAGAGAATGAAGAGCCAGCTATTTGGGATGCCAACCAATGGTAGGTGCTAAAAAGTAAAATGCTAGACTGAATTGAAAACATTGTTCCATTTAATTCACAATTGTTTTCTTTAATACCTGGTGAAATGCAAATTTCTCTTGCTCCATCTGAAATAGGCAGTGTCTTGGAATGGACCTTGAAATGCAAACAACAACAAAAATAAGAAACACTTCCTGACAGCACTGGCCCACTTCTGTCAACTATTAATTATATGCTTTATCATGCAAACACTGATACCAGCCTACAGTTGCTAATCTGAAGTTGGCAGTCTCAGCCATTGGAAAATCTGAAATTATATTTCATGGTGATGTTTTGCTTATGAGTAATGAGCAATTAGCTTATTATCTAAACCTAGAGACCTTACTGTGCTTGCCAAGTATTTTAGAAATCCAGATGTAAACTGAAAGGAGAATAAGAACAACATAAAAGTGGGCAATATTTAGCTGAACTTTTACTGATATGATAAATGAAATTTTGTATCTATATCCATGTAAGCTCCTTCTACCTTTATGTGGCATAGCAGGTGCTGTCATAGTTCCACCCAAATGTTTTTGGCCTGTCCTGGATCTCCATACCCACCCTCAGAGCATGCTTATTCTCTGGTTAGGAAAGTCCAGAGTTGTCAGAGAGTTAAAGCTCCAGGAATTTTCCCTAAGAAAATTAGTTGTTGTATGTCAAAAGATGTGTGCATGGATTGTTCATCACAGCATTGCCTCTAATCTTGAAAACTGAAACTAAGTAATTATCTCTAATAGTAATAAGAATTTAGTTAAATAAATTAAGGCACAAAACAAATGGCTAGAAAAACCTACCTCTTCCCTCAGTCTAACCCATGTCTATTTCTTCAGGGTCCATTCAATTCAAATTCTACTTTCAGCAAGATGTGCTCATTATTATAATATTAATTTCTCACTATTCCATACTCTGGCTGTTCCTAACATTATGTGAATTTCTTTCATGTGTTGTCTTATATCAGTTTGTTTTCTCTACTCCCAGCTAGAATGACTCTTCTTTACCCACCTACTTCCCACAATCCCTTCCCTGGGGTTGACACTCAGTTATTCAGGTGAGACTATTTCTTATGTCAAAAGACTGGAGCAGGAGAGGGAATAGGGATGGGCATGGGGATGGGAATTGACAAAGAGAAGGGCTGTTCTTTCTGTGCCTGGTCAGCAGCCTCTTTACCAGAAAAACCCACAAATAGAAAGGTAGAACAATTCCTACTTGAATGTGGTGAAGTTACTTGCAGGAGGATATCATAGTGAGATAGTTGAGGAACAAGGATGTTCTCAGCTCCATCTGATCTGGGATAAAGAGAGTTGGGTGGGTTGAGACTCTGAAATCAAGAGACAGGTTAAATTCATTAGGAGACTCACAGATCTTTAACATATCTTGTTCACCTCCTTTGGATACATTTCTACCTTAGATTCAGTTATTTTAGATCATGTATGATTCAATTCATTTACTTATTAATTCATCAAACTTCTTTTGTACACATATTATATAACAGTCACCATATAAAAGCTGAAGATATTTTTAAAAGGTAAAGAAGTATGCTTGATCTTTGGAAATTCAACTTCTAGTGGAAAAGACAGAAAAATAAATGATTCATTATAAAACAGTGATATAAGTATAATGACTAAAATTATATTTAATCAGTAGAAGGGAGGAAAATTTAATGAAATGATTAACATTTTGTGAGAGCGAAAGAGACCTGATGACCTGAGGTCATTCTGAAGAACAGGTGCTAGGCTTTGCTTTATAGAATATAACTCTATCAGGTTCTGAACCAAATGGTCAAGTCTATCTATAAAGTTTGACCCCAGGGAGCTATAGTTCCAAGGAAAAGAGGACAGGGAAGTTAGAAAAGTAAACTACACACAGGTTTGTGTCATCTGTGAGTAAAGAGAGTTTTACTTCTTCTGTTGTAATCTATATACTTTTCCTTGCCTTCTTGCACAGGCTCCAGTAAAGTATTGAACAGAAGTCGTAAGAACATACATCCTTCCTTGTTTATAATCTTAGCGGGTGTCTTACTCAGTTCAGGCTGCTATAAAAATATACCATAGACTGGGTGGCTTAAACAGCAAGCATTTATTTCTCGCAGTTTTAGAGGCTGCAAGGCCAAGATCAAGGTGCTGGCAGATTTGTCTGTTGAGGGCCTGCTTCTTTGTTTGCAGATCGTTGCTGCCTGCAGTGTCCTCACATGGTGAAGACAGCCACATCTCGCGTCTCTTCCTCTTTTGTAAGGGCATAAATGTCACCATGAGAGCCCATTCTCATGACCTAAGCTAACCCTAAGTACCTCCCAAAGGCCCTACCTCCAAATACTATCATGTTGGGGATTAGGACTTCAAAATATAAATTTTGAGGGGACACAAACATTCAGTCCATGGCAGGGGGAAAACATTACAGATAATATTAAGTGTGATGTTATCTGTAGCCTTTTTTTTAAAAAGAAAAATCAAGTTGAGAAAGTTTTCTCCTGTTTCTTATTTGTTGAGTTTTTAATCATGAATTGGTGTTGTACTTTGTCAAATGCTTTTTCTGTGTATATCTAAACCACCATCTGGTTTTGTTTTTTATTCTATTAATCTGGTATACTACATTATTGTTTTTGTGTATTAAATTAACTTTGAATCCTACTTGGTAATAGTGTATGATCACTTCTGCGTGTCGCTGCATTCTATTCATTAATATTAACAAGCTTTTATTTTTCTAGTTTTTAAAGGTAGACATTTAGATTATTGGTTTGAGAACTTTACTCTTTACTAATATAAGTGCCTAAAACTATAAATTTCTATTTAAGCATTGATTTAATTATGTTGCATGAATTTTAATATGTTGTGTTTTAGTTCAATATGTTTTCTAATTTCTTTTGTTATTTCTTCTTTCTTATAGCTTATTGAAAACTGTTTTGTTTAATTTCCAAATATTTGGAGATTACCCAAATTTCCTTCTATTATTGATTCCAAATTTAACACTTTTACGTTCAGAGAGCAAATTTTGTGTGATTTCAATTCTTTTAAATTTATTGATACTTGTTTTATTGATCAATATGAAGTTTATTATGGAGAACGCTTCACGTGGGCTTGAAAATAACACGTGTTCTGTAGCCTTGGGTAGAGTGTTCTATAAATGTCAGTTAGGTCAAGTTAGACAACAGAATGTTAAGTTTTTTATATCCTTTCTGAATTTCTGTCTAGTTGTTCTATCAATTATTGAGATGCCAATAATTGAAATGCTCAGTTATAATTATTGGATTTTGTTTT
>VBSM01000529.1:32967661-32992858 GCA_008086735.1 Cheirogaleus medius
AGAGACACTCTAACTGGCGGTGTTTCTCGTCCGCCATCTTGCTCCGCCCCTCATAATTATTGGATTTTGTATTTCTTCTTCAATTTCGTCAGTTTTTGTTTTGTGCATTTTGGGATCCCATATGTACAAATATACGTATAACATTTATAATTGTTGTATTTTCCTGATGTATTGACCCTTTTATGATTATGAAATGTTCCTTTTTATAAATAATAATATATTTGTGTTAATGACTATTTTGTCTTATATAATGATAAACACTCCACCTGTCTTAGGGTTACTGTTTGCATAGTATAACTTTTTAATCATTTACTGTCAACCTTATTTTGTCTTTAAATTTAAAGCGTGTCTCTTATAGATTAAATATAGTTGGATCATGACTTTTCTTCCAGAGATTTCACCTGATAATCTCTGCCTTTTAAATGAAATACTTAGTTCACATTTAATGTATTTTTGAAATGGTTAGATTTATGTCTGCCAGTTTGCTATTTATTTTTCATATTTAGCTTATATTTTTGTTTCTCTTTTATTTTAAAAAACTTAACAGGTACATTGAATTATAATTTATACACTATGTAATTCACTCATTTAAAGTGAACAATTAAATGGTCTTTAGATTATTCACAAAGTTGTACAACTATCACCTCAGTCAATTATGGAATATTTTCATTATTCCCAAGGGAAACGATACTCATTTTTGTCTCCAGAGAAGCTAATTAACTTTAAAAGCACAAAAATAGACAGATTATTTCTTAACAGAACCTATAAGTTAGTGATTTGACATCTAACAAGTGCTGAATAACCCACACAGACAGACACACACACACAAACACACACACACCCCCCACTACAATTCTATTCTATATGGTAAAAATAATCTTCAAAAAGTAAAAGTGAGACCTTGAGAGCTTGTTTGGAGGTTTAGCAGAGGAGCACAGATACTTGTATGTACCCCATAAATATGTATAATTATTACATGTCAATTTAAAAAATAAGATAAAATAAAATAAAAAGAAGAAAAAGTAAAGGTAAAATAAAAACATTTTTAGGATGTAAAACAACACTAAAGGGATAAAAACAATACTAAAGGGATTTCTTCGGGCAGAAGGAAAGTGATCCCAGCTGTAAATATAAAAAGGCAGGAAAGAATGAAGAACACAAAATGGTAAGAATATGGGTACGTGATATTTACTACTCAAAACAATAATTGAAAGGTATTATAGGGTATAATATTCATGAATAATATGAATGAAAATAATAATGCAAAAACATGGGAGGAGGTAAGTGAAATGGAAAGGTTCTAAAGTTCAAGCAGTATTGGGAAATAATAAAAGTAATATTTTGTATTAAATTATAGTAAGTCAAAGATAAATGATATAATCTCTAGGATAAGCATGAAGTGCTTCTAGCAATAGAATGGAAAACTAAAAATTTAATAAGAGAATAAATAAAATTAAAACATTTATTTAATCCAGAAGAAGTCAGGAAAGAAGAAAAAAGAAAGCTTGTCTAACTAACAAGTTAACAAAGGAATCACAAATAAAATAATAAAAAGTTGATAAATTAAAAAAAGAAAGGAAAGGAAGTAAAGGACCACAAAACAGATGGGCCCAGTAGAAAATAAATAGTAAGACAGTATATAGCAACTCAACCATATTAGTAAATTACATTGAAAATAAAAGGACTAAAAACTCCAAATAAAAGAATAAGTCTGTCATACTGGTTATAAAAGCAAATTCAAAATGTTGCTTACATAAGACACACTATCATTATAAGGATACAATGTGGGTTCAAAGTAGAAGTATGAATAAAGATAGCTTGTGTAGAAAGTAATCCAAAGAAAGCTAATGTAGCTATTCTAATATCAGACAAAATAGTTCATATGGCAAAAAGCTTTAGTAGCTTTTTGAAATGATATTTCATAGTGATAAATAATGGTGAGGGTATTTCTCTAACACAAAAATATCAAATTCATAACACACATAGAGGTATAGACACTGATCTTGGACCCCTCACTCTTATTTTACCATCCTTATGTGTATCAAGGACACACACCAAGGTCAAATTTTATGTCTTGTCTGAGTGCCTACACTTGTTCTGTCTATAACACATATTCTTCTTGCATGAGGACTTGCTACATTTTCACAAGTTCTATTTGAGTCCTTGGTTTGCTCTTACATTCTGGCCCATCTTGCTGAGCCCTCTGGAGACTGATCTTTAGGCTTCTATCTGTGCCCCTACAAAGCTCTTTGCCTCACCTGTCACTGTGACCTAAGTAACAAAATGAACACATTCCTAGTAGACATTTTGGATAGGGAGGATGATTTGGCATGCAGTCCTCTGCTTCCAGGAATAACACGCAATGCTCACTGCCGTGTACTTTGGAGCTTAAGCTCTGCCTGACTGAGCTTGCATGGTTCACATTGTCTGTGTCAAAGTTGCTGCCTTGTCCGGGGATTGGTCCTTCTTATCAATTTCTAGTTTTCTTGCATATAACCTAGCTAAACCCAGCTCAAATTCTGCATAAGTTATAAATATCATTTTGGGAAAGAATAATAAAATATTTTTCTGTTTTTCTGGTGGTGAGAGATTTTATCATCCTATCTTAGGGAGCATACTACTTTTATGGGAAACTATACCTTGCTAAACCATCTTGAGGTAAGTAAATACTGGCAAGCTTTGGTTTTAGCTAGTGCCAAGACTTGTTTTTTTTTTAATTCAAGATATTATGGGGGTACAAACACAGTGGTTACATGTAATGCATTTGCCTCACCCAAGCCAGGGCTACAAGTGTGTCCTTCTCCCATACAGTGGGCCCTGCTTCCATTAGTTGTGGGTTTACCGATCCCACCTGATGGGCACCCAATTAGTATTACTACCATGTGAACACCTTAGTGTTGATCAGTTAGTACCAATTTGATGGCGAGTACATGTGGTGCATGTTTTTCCATCCTTGTGATACCTCACTTCAAAGGATGGGCTCAGTCTCTATCCAGGATAATATAAGAGGTGCTAGATCACCATTGTTTTTTGTAGTTGAGTAGTATTTCATAGTATACATATACCACATTTTATTAATCCACTCATGTATTGATGGGCACTTGGGTTTTTCCACATCTTTGCACTTGTGAATTGTGCTGCCGTAAACATTCCAGTGCAGATGTCTTTATTATAGAATGCCAAGAATTCTAATAAAAGTGAGAAAATAATACATAATAGATGAGGCAAAAATGTTTTCTCTGGGAGACAAAATCAGAAAGGAAAAAAGGGAAGAAGGGAAAGGAGATTGTTATAATAGTATAATGTTGTATTTTAAACAATGTGACCATTTCTATGAATCTTAAGTCATTGGTAAATCAAAGAACATCACAAAATGCTGGGGATATTTGACTTCTTACGGAAATTGTTAAAGTCATTGATGTCTGCTGATTCCTCCCTGTCAATCTTCTGGTTCATATTTGGGATTTTAATTTCAAAGGCCAAGCTTTCCCACCATACCTGCTGAATCTTGAGAGGGTTCCTTCATTGGACGACCTTATCTCTGCGGGAAGTGGGTTGAAGAACTGAGAAGGGAAATGGTAGGGACTTCTGAGTGCTTTGGGGAGCTTGCAGTCTGCGCCCCCTACTCCTTAGACCTGGGGTGACTTGTGAGGCTGTGCTGAGTCCCTTCACAGATCATTGCTCCTTGCTGGGCCTGAGTTTCTCCAAGTTTAAAATCAACAGATGGATTTGTCCACTGGTTCTATGATTCCAGGAATAAGATTGGGTCGATAAAAGAAGATTGACAATGCCAGCTACCTTTACGGGTACTTCTAGTTTTAAATTCCCTGCTTGATTTCTTTTAAAAAAAATAAATTTTATTTGAGCTTTACAACATGATGTTATAGGATACATATAGATACATACAAATAGTATAATGATTGCTATAGTGAAGCAGATTAACATACGTATCATCTCACAGAGTTACTTTTCCTGCTTGATTTCTTTAGTTCTAACCTCTGCCCTGGCCCTGCCTGGAACCCTATTTTCTTTGGAATACGGTCCCTGCCTGGCTCCAATTGATCCTGATAGACACACTTTCGTTTCAGAACCACTGTCTCTGTCAGTTCTTCCAGAAATTGGCCTCTGGCTATTTATTCTGTGTATCATTAGTCCCCAGATTGCCAGATCTTTGTGATCTAGGACCCCCATTGGTAGCCTGTAGGATAATTGCTCCTTGGGTCTGTCCTCTTGCTAACAACAATACCCCCATTGTTCATTATCTATCTTCTGGGGATCAAGCAGGTCCAAGCTACCTGTTGGAGCTCTCTGTCTGCATGTCCTCCCTGTGTTCTATGCTTTGCTTTATTAAAGAACTGGGCCTTTATATCAAATTAAAGCTTCTCTTATTTCTACTGGGATTCCTGCTTTTTTTTTTTTTTTATGAATTCAGGCTTTAGTGGATATCCTTCCCTTTGCAAAAAAGCATGACAGAATCTGGCTGTCTGCCAGTTACTAGACCCCAGATATTCTGGTTGATTCTGGGAAGCAAAAGACAAATCTCTGAAATAAAGGTGTGCTCTGTAATTTTATGTTATATAAAAGAAGGAATGTCTTCATCTGTTTGTTGACTCACCGTGTGTCTATTGCTTTATTGTTTTCAAAGCTTCCTGGTATAGCCTGTTTTATGGACCATCTTCATGCTTGTAAGGTAGTTTGTGAGGTATTTTATCTTTCGCCAAATTAATAAGAAGTAAATAGGGGTTTAGAAAGTGTGAGAAACTTGCTTAAAGAGTGATGCAAGACTCTTTGGATGAGAAATCATGTGAAGACACAGACGTCCTTCCATTCTGGCCCATCCCCTCTTGTTCCCTCCCTCCAGCTCCTGTCAGGACCAACTGGACCAGGCAGACGCCAGTCCAGAGAAAATGGGATGCCAGGTGGGACCAGGCGGGAATGTGAACTGAGGGAATCAAGCAGCGTATCTTGGATGGAATCCCATTTCCCCCGGGCGGGGCTGCAGCCTGGGTCTCACTGGTCCTCCACGCGTCTTATCCCTGTCATCACAGGCTGCTTCCACATGTGAAAGGAGATTCTGCCGTGCTTCGTAAAACTCCCCACTGACCCTATTTTATATGCTATTTCAGCTGGAAAAGGTTTACTACAGAAAACACACAATTCCAGGTAGCTTCAGATAGCGTTCTGAAGAGGTTGTAGAGGAAATTACAACCACTGTTCTTCCAGTTTATTAATTGCTATCATATCATGGTATCTGCTAAGGAGGAATGTGTTGGATAGTGAGTGAGAAGCAGTGTCTTTCACTCTTTTTTCTTTCACTCTTCCTTCTCTTTTTTCCCCTCAAATATTCAGCAAAAAAAATTTTTTTTTAATTCTTAGAGGAACAAGAACTTAACTGGGGTAATGGAGTAAGCAAAAGTGTAACAAGAATATAAAATCTGTTTCTCCAACTTGTCCCTAGAATCAGCTGTTTTGACAGATAATATTTATCTATTATATATCAATATACATTAATATTTTATATGATACAATTGCAAGAGGAATAAGTTGAAGTGTTAGGAAATCTTTTGAAAAGTGCGTGGTCTATCCCTTCACGTTTTATATATCTTTCAGAATTATCATGTTTGACTTCTATAAAGACTATGATAATCAAGATTTTCTGGCTGATTCGTGAGCAGGACCAAGGTCCTTAAGTTTCTCTTGTCCTAGAGAAATGCAGGTGGGATGTCACAGTCATATATTCATTATATTTATGTTTAGTTAACACTGTTCATTTGTTGAGCAGTATGGTAGTTTGGTTTCATAAACATGAGACCTATACATACAATTACACTTTGAGAACAGAATTAGTATTTCTCTTTTATAATGTCTTGTGCAATCATACAGTTAGCAAATAGCATGCAGGATTATAATCTAGGCCATATGACTCAACACACTACTGCACATTACTTTCTTAAAGTGCAAAGGGGTTATCACACAGACCATGAGGGCATCAAAGTTAGACCCCTCCCCGCCAAGTAGAGGATCTTGGAAGTCAGTAAGAGTGGACGGAGTCTAAGGTCTAGCTCAGATGAGGTATGTTGAGCAGGCAGTTACTATAATTCAGCAGACTGGCAAGGTTCAGGACCCAGAAACTCAAGAGAGTCAGCTAAAATAGCCCCACCGAGCAGATTGGGCAGGGAGGTTTTGTTATTATTACTTTTTGTTTTATTTTATTGTGTTATGCATGAGCTTCCATACCTAAACCTGTTGTCAGCAAATGTCTCAGAAAGGACTTAGGACATGCCTCACTGTGGTGCTGCATGAAGCCTTCTCAGGAACAAAGTTGGATTGGGTCGAGGCAAGGAGCAGTGCTGGAGTGTCCTTCTTAGTAATTTAGGAGGAGAGACCACACATGTGAAGCAGCGGCCACACATGGGACACCAGGAAGGCACATAGACAATGAAGGAGCTCAGGAAATTTCACTCCAAAATATGACTCCTTGGTATAAGGAGTATTTTGAATTAAAGTTCCTTAGAGATCAACAGGCTTTGGAAGTTGTTTTTCCTCTGTCTTCATAAAAACCAGACCATTAAGAGAGCAATTGTCTTCCCTTCCCCTCCCTGTTATCTCAATATATTGCAGGAAAGAAGATCAAGAATTCAAGGGGACCTGGCTCAACCCATTTTAAAGATAATTCCCATCTCTCAGGTTAATTTAATTTCCAAAGAGAATCACTGGAAATTGCCCCCTTTCCCTTCATTCTCCCAAGGATCTATTTATCCTCCCTAGTAGCTATTTATTGCCACTCACCAGAAATATTCCTCATTCCCCCTTCCCTCTAAAATGAGGGTATATAAACTTCTGGACCCCACTGGGATATTCTCCCCTTTCCTCATGGTAAATAAATTTGTAATCTTTTTCTCTTATTAATCTGCGTTATTGTGAGTTGATCTTTCAGCAAAACTGCCAGGATGAAGTAAAAGTTTCTCTTCTTCCCCACAGCAAGCAGACCAAATTCCAGCAGGAGGAAAGCTCCCATAAAGTAGCACCAGGCAAGGCTTTTGAAGTCAACTGGGTCTGACTTGGGAGAAGTTGTTGCAGCCTTACCAGGCTCATTGCCTGTTGCTCAAGAGGAAGCCAATACACTGAGACAGCAGGGGTCACAGCAGAGAAAGAGTTTAGTATCATAGGCTCTGTGTAAGGAGATGGGAAGAATTTCTCAAAACCATCTCTTTGAGAATTTGGGAGAAAGGGTTTTTAAATATAGTTTGGTGGGAAAAGGGCTAGGGAATGGATCTGCTGATTGGCAGGGGATGAACTCATAGGGTTGGGAAGCAGAGATTATCTTCTCAGTTGGGAGATTTCCTGGGTAGGGGGTCTCAAAGCTGTTGGATCCATTTCCACACCTTTCCGTGGGTCTGGTTGGCATCAGCCAGTCCCACCAGAATGGAGAGTCAGAAAAATACTTCAAAGACCAGTCTCAGGCTTTATAATAGTGATATTATCTATAGAAGCAGAAGTCCTTGGGCTTTATGACGGCAATGTTACCTATAGAAGTAGCGGGGGAAGTCACAAATCTTGTACCTAATAGGGAGGATAGTGCCATTAAGCAGTGATGAGCTATCGTAGTAAGGACATTAGGGAACAATGGCTGGTTAACTTCTGGCGATATCTATACTTTTATAAAAATCAGACTTTGATTACTATTTACACCTTATGGCTCTACATTATTTTAATATAGGTGGTTTTGTTGGATTAGCTGTCTGTTCTCCATTCTTGGTGAGCTCTTGGCCAAAGAATGACCAGACACACTGAAAGCATGGTAAGCGTGAAACAAAGCTTATTGAAGAAAAGCAAGATAGGTTTATAGAGCAAGAGCAAGATACATTTGCCACAGATGATGAATGGGCCCCCCGTAGTAACAAGAGGCTCTGGTTATGTTCTGGGATCCTGTTTTATATGGTCTGGATTGGGCCCTCCTCGTGGTTCAAACATTACCATTGAACCACTTTAATGGGTAGTTAATGACATGATAATTAGCCTTAGGCTACTCTAGGTCATTTCCAGACCCTACTGTACCTGGGCTGTCTGGCCCATGGGCTAGAGAATTCTCTATATGCTTTTTCAGATTGGCAGGGTGCCTGCCCTGTCCTTCTTGCCCAGGTGTGGCAATTGCTCGAGACAGCACCAAAGCGGACACCCACCTTTGTCCCTAGGAGAACCGGACTTCCTCACTATCTATCCAACAGTTTCAAAGTGGACTGGGTGAGCCTCAGCATGTAAGGGAAAGAATAGAGCAGCATGCCCACTTGGATATCTCACAGACATCTCAAATTGGGTAATGGAAATATTAAAGTGTGTGTGCAGGATTGAGAAAAGTCTGGGTTAGCTAGTAGATTTAACTCAAGCAGCATGGAAAGACTCTAGTCTTTCTCAGGTCCACTTATAGACCTTAGAGCTTTCTGACCACAGGGGAGGGACTTTCAATGAGCCGCTGCTAAGGTGATTTATTCCTTTCTCCTCATGAGAGAATATCTGTACTGAGAAATCACAATGATGCTCCAGCCACATCCCATTTCAATAGTGAGAAAGACTCAGTCTACTAACCTCCTAAGGCCGTCAGCAGCACGGGGACCTTACCAGCTCTGGCCTTCCCTTTGAGAAATGTCAGTCCTACTGTGCCTCTTAGCTTTGCCATTATAGGTCCCTCCAAAAGGCAAATTCCTGCAGTCCCTCATCTCTTGGATCCTTTCACGCTTTTACTCTTTCAATCCTTTTTTCTACCCATTCTATCTGTTGACCCAGGACATTCATCCTACTTAAATTTACTCTACCCCATATTTTCACCTTATTTATTAATATATAATTGTCTTCTTTCTTCCGACCTGTGATGGTTAATTTTATTTGTCAATTTGGCTAGGCTGTGGTATTGAGTTGTTGGTCAAATGATAGCCTAGATGTTGCTGTGAGGATGTTTTTTTAGATGTGATTAACATTTAAATCAGTAGACCTTGAGTAAAACAGATTACCTTCAGTAATGTGGGTGAGCCTCCTCCAACAAGTTGAAGGCTTTTAGAGAAAAGGTTGAGATCCCCTGAGGAAGAAGGAATTCTGCCTCCAGACTGCCTTTGGACTTAACACTGCAACAGCAACCCTTCCCTGGGTTTCCAGATCGCTGGCCTGCCCTGCAGATTTTGCCAGCCCATGCAATTGTGTGATGCAATGCTTTCAAACAAAGCTCTCTTCCTGCATATGCACATCTCACTGGTTTTTCTCCAGGCAACCTTTACTAATACAGCACTCCCTTAAAGAAAACTTGACCCAGCCCCATGGAAACCACCTCCCTTGTGGGTGTCACTAATTACTACTGCTTTTCCTCTCCCACACTACACCAGGGGCCAGGAGGCAGTATCAGCATTTTGAAGCTACCATTTACTTCCTCGGAAGTCACATTCTCTTTTTATCAGGTAAAAAACGTTTTTTTGTTACTGATGCCATCCAACCATGCAGTATGCACTCATTTTATGCTTTTTGCTTTTGCCGTCTATAAACCTTCCTATCACTTCCATTCATTCTTTCAAGATAACAAGGTCTGGCTTTATTTAGCCGATACTTCTTAGCGCTATTTCTCTTGAAGTGTAATTGTCAGAATTAGAGCCAAGGTCTATAAAATATTTAACAGTCTGAAGCCATTAGTAGGCACTCACCATGTTAGTATGTTTCTATTCAGTACAAGTTCTCATATAACCATATGAGGCTTTGGTGACCAAAGGACAAACCATCTAATACCCTAGTTGGATGCTGGATGTTGGATGGGAGCCACTGTTTATTGCTGGTAGTGACTTGCCTTGGCTTGACTGGCTGCTGCCAATCTGAGTTTCTCACTGGGAGTGAGCCAGTTGCCAGTTCAGCTCTGCCCTGCACTTTTCTCACCACACAGCAACATTGGTTACCAAGGTGATGCTTCTGGGAACATCCAAGGTGATGTTTCTGGAAACATGGAGGGAGCAAGGATGTGTTGAAATTTTGGATTGAGTAAGTGATATCCAGGTGAGTAGTCTAATGTTTCTCTTCCAATCTGGCTGCAGCCAGTCTCAGGTTCCATCCCATAATTTTAAAAAATCTAATTTTCATACTATTGGCTTCTGCTCTGCTTCAAGAAGGGAAGTTTGCTAATGGCCAATTTGGGGAAAGTTCACAAAGATAACTACTTTGAGTCTCACGATTAGTTTAGAGGCAAATAGATGCTGGAAAAGGCAGAATGCAGAAAGCAAGTTTGTCTTCTCTTGTCAGATTAGTTGTAGACACTAATAAAAAAACGAAATTTGGGGGAAATGTGTCCAGGTTAAGGATAAGAGCAAGGGATACTCATTCCTTTTTAAGACAATTATTATCCTGATTTTTCCTTTTGACCATCATCATTTAAACTGGTTTCCCTCAGATTGAAAGAGCTGCCTTCTTCAAGAGCTTCAGCGGACCACAGTGTGACGGCGTAGAGGCGGGCTTCCACAGAAAGGCCACATGCACACTCCGCTAGTGGACATATACTTATTATATATTATAAATAGGAGCATGCTTCTTAGAATAGCAAACTTTCTGATTAGCTCTGATCACCAGAGTTTCAAATGTACTTTTTAATTTTACCTAGCCCCCCAAGAAGATTATGTGGAATATACTTGTAATTCCTCCCTAACAAGAGAAAAATAGGCATAGCTGGTACAGTCCTCTTTTTGGTAACTAGTTATAAAGTTATAAATAATATTTATAATATTTACCTTGATTTTTACCTTGATATTTACCTTGATTTTTACCTTGATATTTACCCTGATTCAGATTCCCTTTTCTTTCAGCCAACACCTCAGCAGACCTGGGTTCTTTATCTGGTGGGGAGAACTAAATAGTCATTTCTAAAGCATCTGGGTCTTTAGTGTCCCTGCCTTTCCTGTATTACTGTGGTCTTTAGTAACATCTACTACTGAACTTGAAGTAATTAGATGTGTCCAAGAGAATTCCCTGGATTCCAGGCATAGCTCTCTCTGCCTCGATGGTGTCTATTTCCCCTCGATAGCTGTAAATGAATCCCTTTCTATTTCCCTGTTGATTCAGTGACACTGGCAGCACAAATTGGCCAGGTGGCAGTCTCAACTTCCGTGTCACCAGGACAGATGTGGCCTACTTGTAAGGTCATTCCTCCCCTAGGGAACCATTTAGACTGACAGAGCTCAAAATTGTGAGCATAAGAAGCAGGAATATAATGAATAGACTACTGGGTATGGTAGTGAGAGAAACTGCTTCCACTTTTGCTCTCTCGTCTTGAAACTATGCATTTTGGCAATAGATTAAAAAGTGCCACATACAAGTCATTGGTTCAAGGAAAGGACTGCATTTTATGGGGTAGCGTTGCAGCCTTGCAGATGCTGCTTTCCAGCTAGCGACATTACTGGGTCTTCAACAGGCCATTCTGATGGTCTATGCGAGCAGCTGCTCCTGTGTGAAGAAGTATTTGGTAAGATTGGTCAGTTCCACAAGAGGGAGCTGATTGCTGTGCTTATTTTATGGCAAAATTGGTTCCTTGATCAGAAACTATTGTGTGTGGCATATCACAATGACAATAAAATGTCTAATCTGTGCTTGATGATGCTGGCAGAAACACTGCAGCCAAGGAAGGCAAACACATATACAGGATAATTGTCTAGTTATGGGCAAATTGCTCTTCTGTCTATGGTGGAAAAGGTCCAATATAATCAATCAGTGCAGAATGGTTGCAAATCCAGAACTTAATATTCAATCTGTACCATTGAAAGTTGGGCAATCAGTGGTTTTAGTAGGCAGAGAAGCTGTGGGGAAGGAAAGTCCAGTTTGTTGAGCTCATGCACAACCTTCATCCCACCACCATGGCTGTTTCATACACGAGCCCATTAAACAAGCACCAGAGCTGCTCAGAAAATAGGCTGATGGGCTTTTGGCACCTTGTTCACTTGATTATTGAAGACTTCCTTGGATGACTATGTAAATAGTTCACAAATACGTTCATACTTTGTGCTCATTCTGAGAGTTACATTCACACATGATTCCCAGACTGCCTGTAACTAATCTTTCAACTTAGTTTATTCCAAGATTCTGACCTGCTGACCAGCCTATCAGCTGATGTTCATTAGCCACTGTAGATCTGTATGGTTGCTTAGTATCTCATTATCAGGCATTCAGTCTCTACCATAATCCAGCAGCAAGCCAGAAACGGATTCTCCAAAGAAGAATAGTTATTTGCAGAAGAAGGTTTTGCCTTTCCTCCAAATTCCTAGATATTTTCATGATGGTTCTTGGGAAAGAATTGAGTTGTAGAATCTGATTTGAAGCTCAATATAAAATTACACTAATCAAGACAGTGTGTCATTGCTGTAGAGGTACACAAATAAATCAGTGAAACAAATAGAGAGTCCAAAAGCAGACCCCAACTTTCCGCACTTTGCACCTTTGTCAAAAATCAGTTGTCAGTACAACACTGTTCTTCTGACAATACGACACTATTTTGATTATTGTATTGATTAGTGTTAGGTTTCCAACTCTGTTCTTCTTTTAAAAAGTTGTTTGTATATTCTATACCTGAAGTTTTCCATATAATTTTATATGTACTATATCAGTTTCCTCAAAAAGCCTGCTTGGATTTTGGAATTAAGTTTAATCTACCAATAAATTTTAAAAGTAGATTTATAAACAATGTTGAACCTTTCAATCTGTGAACATCCATTCATCCGTGTCCTCTTTAATTTCTCTAAACAATATTTTTTAGTTTTCATTGTATAAACTCTACACTTATTAGATTCATTTCTATACGTTTAATTTTTGATGTTATTGTAAATTGTATTTTTAAAATTTAATTGTTTAATTGTAGTTTGTAGTATCTGAAATGAAATTTATTTTGTTTATTGACCTTTGTTCCAGCAATGTTATGAAATTCATTTATTAGTTTTAGAGGTTTTAAAATTTCAGAATATTATCAGGGTATAAATGTTTTGATTATGTGTTTTGCTTTTGTGCAGTTTGAGTCAAAGTTATAAGTGGGCCCATCACCAAAGTAGTATGCATTGTACCTGTTAGGGGTAAATTTACCTATCTCTTCCTCTCCCTCCCACCTACTTGGTTTACATTGAGTTTTACTACCATATGGGCACATGGGTATTTATTGATTAGTTCCAATTTAATAGTATGTATATGTGGTGTGTGTTTGTATAGCCAAAGAAACAATCAATAGAGTGAATAGACAACCTAGAGAATGGGAGAATATATTTGCATGTTATCCATCCCATAAAGGGTTTGTTTTTGTTGTTGTTGTTGGTTCCATGGGGGTTTTCTATGTATACATTTATGCCATCAGTAAATAGAATTAACTTTACTTCTTTATTTCTGATCTTCCTACTTTTTCTCTTGCCTTCCTGTATTGGATAGGAAAAGTGCACTGCCAAGTAATGTTAAGAACAGACATCCTTGGCTTGGTCTCTATCTTAAGGGAAAAAGTGTTTAATATTTCACCATTAAGTATGACATTAGCTATGGGTTTTTTGTTGACACACTTACCAGATTGAGAGTTTTTTTTCCTATTCATATCTTGAAAGTTTTTGTTGTAAATGTTGAATTTTGTCAAATAATTTTTTCTGCATCTGTTGAGATGATCATATAATTTTTCTCCTTTATGTTAATGTCATAAATGCTCTGTTCTTTTTTCAATTTTTCTTCTGCTTTAAGTTTAGTTCAAATAATTTCTGTTGATCTCTCTTTACATTTACTGCTTCTTTCTCAGTTGTGTCCTATCTGTTGTTAATCCCCTCAGATTAACTCTTTATATCCAATATTATATTTTTCATATAGAGCATTTTCATTTTGTTTTTTATAGTATCTATCTGCATGAAGAAATTTTCCATTTGTTTATAGAAGTTGTCAATTTTTAAATTATATCTTTTATTATATTTATCATAGTTATTTTAAAGTTTTTTAGTTGTTCAACATGTGAGTCATCTCTGGGTTTGCTTCTATTGACCTTTTCCTCTCAACAAGGTGACACATTTTATTACTTCTTCACAGATCTTGTAAACTTTGATTATGTGTTAGACATTGATATGCTAATGAACAGTAGATATTGAATGCTAATTCTACTCATAAAAGGATATGCTGCTTCTTTTGTCAGGCTGCTAATATGGGAAACTGAGTCAATCTAATTTGTATTTGAATTGTGTCTGGGTAGTTTCAGCTTTAGTTGGATTTAATTTCACCACTTGCTTCAAGTGCTTTGAATGTGGGATCAAGACTTTCCCTTAAAATGAACCAGAGACTTGAGCAAGTTGGAAAACATGTTTTTGTGCTTTACAACCCAGTTGCCATCTTCCTCAGTGTTGGAAGTGGGGCCTAATGGGAAATGTTTTGATCATGAGCGTGGATCCCTTGTGAATGGTTTGGTGCCATTCTTGAAGGATTGAGTGAATTTTCCCTCTTAGTTCCCTTGAAATCTGGAATTCCTGAGCAGACTAATATCAAGTACTGAAATTGAAGTAGTAATAAAAAACTTCCTAAAAAAAAAAGTCCCATACCAGATGGTTTCACACCTGAATTCTACCATACCTACAAAGAAGAACTGGTGCATATTCTGCTAAAATTATTCCGCAATATTGAGAAGGAAGGAATCCTCCCCAACACATTTTATGAAGCCAACATCACCCTGATTCCAAAGCCAGGAAAGGACCCAACAAAAAAAAGAAAACTACAGACCAATATCCCTCATGAATATAGATGGAAAAATTCTCAATAAAATCCTAGCAAATCAAATTCAGCTGCTCATCAAAAAAAAATAATCCATCACAATTAAGTGGGCTTAATTCCAGAGATGCAGGAATTGTTCAACACACGCAAATCCATAAATGTAATTCACCACATAAATAGAAGTAAAAACATGATCCTCTCAACAGATGCAGAAAAAGCATTTGACAAAATTCAGTGCCCTTTTTTGATAGGAACTCTCAACAAAATAGGCATAGAAAGGACATACATCAAAATTATTAAAGCCATATAAAATTAACGAAACAAACCCATAGCCAACATCTTACTGAATGGGGAAAAATTGAAAGCATTCCCTTTTAGAACTGGAGCCAGACAAGGTTTCCCACTATCACTGCTTCTATTCAAAATAGTGCTGGAAGTCCTAACCCGAGCAATCAGACAAGAAAAGGAACTCAAGAGTATTCAAATGGGGAAAGAAGAGATCAAACTATTGCTCTTTGCTGATAATATATCTTATATCTAGAAAACCCCAAAGATTCAAGCAAGAGACTCCTGGAGTTTGTAAATAAATTCAGCAAAGTCTCAGGCTACAAAATCAATGTACACAAATCAGTAGCTTTCATATAAGCCAATAACAGTCAAGCTGAGAATCAAATCAAAGATGCAATACCTTTCACAATAGCAACAAAGAAAATAAAATACCTAGGAATATATTTAACTAAGGAGATGAAAGACCTTTATAGGAAGAACTATGAAACACTGAGGAAAAAAATTGCAGAGGATGTAAACAGATGGAAAACCATACTATGCTCATGGATTGGCAGAATCAACATTGTTAAAATATCTATACTACCCAAAGCAATTTACAGATTCAATGCAATCCCCACTAAAATACCAATGTCATTTTTCTCAGATCTAGAAAAAATATTTCTACACTTCATATGGAACCAGAAAAGACCCCAAATAGCAAATGCAACCTTACCATAATAAGAACAAATTGGGAGGCATAACTTTACTAGACTTCAAGCTATACTACAAGTCTATAGTAAACAAAACAGCATGGTATTGGCACAAAAACAGAGACACAGATCTATGGATCAGAACAGAGAACCTGGATATGAATCCATCCTCATATTGTCATCTGACAAAGCAATATGCTTTTGACAAAGCAGAAAAAAAAATATACTGGAGTAAAGAATCCCTATTCAATAAATGGTGCTTGAAAATTGGATAGCCACATGTAGAAGACTGAAATAGGATACACACCTCTCATCACTCACAAAAATTAATGATTAACTTTTTAAATAAACAATTCAGGCACAGAAACAGATGGCACTCAAGTGGAGTTATAAGAAGGAAATTGGATATATGAACCTGAACCTGAGGATAAATATTTGGCAATATCAGGGTGTAATATACATTAACCAGGCCTACTAGAAGAAAATCTGTATCAGGTCCAAAGACACAGCAAAAGAAAATATTAAGGTATTAATAATTAGGCTAAGTAACTGTGGTGCAGCAATATATCTCTTGTATAGTAATCTCACATACATTCATTTTTGGCTAAAACACTATAAACGTTCTGGATTCTTAGGACTGGTATATTTCTTAGTCCATGTAGGCTGCTAAAACCATTTAATTTGGGTTACATCTCTGTAGGGAATAAGGATAATAAGAGGGTGACATATACACTTGCATATATGATTTTGTGTTGTTATTTACTGTTTGCTTGTTCTATACTGATTCCAAATAATGTAACATAAACTAAGTCCAGGTTTTAATATCACCAATCATCAAATCTGGTCCACAATTCATAGGCTGGCTAATTTATAGATATAAAATGTTTTTTTTAACAATTAAATGTTTTTTAGTATACAGTAAGTCCTCACTTAACCTCAACAATAGGTTTTTGCAAACTGTGTCTTTAAGTGAAATGATATATAATGAAACCAATTTTACCATAGGCTAATTCATATACACAAGAGTTTAAGTTTCTATGACATATTTCTGGTCACAAAAACATCACTAAATTTCTAAATAAAGACCCAAGACACTTCTAATATTAAACACTAAAATTAATGTGAGCTATACATATTTAATAAAGATTAATAAAAACAAATAAGATAGCTATTAATATTTATCCAATTTTTGGTGAGTCAGTGAGTCACAGCAGTCATAGTGGTGATGGGTTAGGTCAAGGAATAAATATTTGCAAATTGAAAATTGTAAAGAGCACCTCCTACCACTCCATTCAGTTTAAAAACAAACAAGAACAAATATGGTAGGCTCTCTGAATGCTTTTATATCACATTATTTATTGTCATGCACTTGTATGATTATGATATATTTTATACATTTTTATTTGGTGATATTTATATGTATTCACTCATTCATTCACTCATTTTTCAACCACCTTATTCTAGTTCAAGGTCACAGGCAGCCAGAGCCTATCCCAGCAGCTCAGGTGCCAGGCAGGAACAAACCCTGGATAGGATGCCATTCCATCACAGGGCACACTCACACACACCCCCACACTCACTCATTGTGAGACCATGTGGACACGACAATTTACCTAATGGGAAAATGTGGGGGATATAAAAGAAAACTAGAGTACCCAGAGAAAACCAACACAGACATGGGGAGAATGTGCATACTCCACATAGACAGTAACCTCAGCAGGAATCAATTTTTTCTCATAAAATGAAACAACATTATTCGAGAAACTGCTGTATTCACAAAGTTATACAACCATTCCCACCAATATTTTAGAGTATTTCATCACTCTGAAACAAGCTCAATTTCTGTTAGCAGTCACTGTCTCTTTTTCCTCCTACTTTTATCCCCTGACAGCAACTAATCTACTTTCTGTCCATATGGATTCGTCTATTCTGGACATTTTGTATAAATGGAATTAAATATGTGGCCTCTTCTATCTGGCTTCTTTCACTGAGCATAATATTTTCAATGTTCATCCATGTTGTAGCATGTATCAGTACTTTAACTTTTTGTGTATATCTGAATAATATCTCATTGTAAGGATAAAGCACATTTTATTTATCCATTCATCGTGTCAACTGAAGAATGATAAGGTTCATAAATTTGGAAAGGAGAGCTTTATTTCTCATAAAGGGTTATAGCCTACAGGTGGCTGTTCTGACAGGCTGGGTAGTGTCAGACTTCAGGAGGGGTAAAGGGAACAGGAATTTATGCTGAGCGAGGCGGCTAAATATAGATATTTAATAAGCTATAGGAGGAGTCATGAATATTTATGAAAGGAGAAACATGCACATGTGCAACTGAGTTTCATGCCTCTTTATGGGTCACATGTTCAAAAAATGGTCACCAAAGGTGGAGTTTTTGGCTCTATGATGGCAAAAAGTAAAGCAGAAGACACAAAAGCTCTCTGCATGCAGCCTCTGGAGGCTAGTCAGAACTACTCTGTGGTCACCGTCAGTGGCCTCTTACTCTATAGACCTGATGCAGATTTTCCTCCAGTAAGCCTGGCTTATGTATATTACACCCTGATATTGCCAAATATTTATCCTCAGGTTCAGGTTCACACATCCAATTTCCTTCTTATAACTCCACTTGTGTGCCATCTGTTTCTGTGCCTGAATTGTTTATTTAAAAAGTTAATTATAAAAAAATTAAATTAAATATGTTCAAAACAAGATTTTCTTCAAAAGTATGGAAGTAAAACAGAAATAGAGAAAATGGCAAATATGAAAGCCCTCTGCATGCTGCCTCTGTAGACTAGTCAGAACTACTCTGTGGTCATGGTCAATGGTCTCTTACCAGGAAAGAATGCTAGTCAGTTGTTGTGTTGAAATCCCAAAAGGGAAGGGCAGCATCAGGCAATTGGTTAAAATCAGCAATGGAGCAAGTTTTTCCAAAGGCTGTTTCTGTTTAACCCTTAGGGGAGAAAGCCTAATGGCTATTAGTGAAGGAGAGAGTATAATGAGGCATATCTGACCTCCTGTCTCCTCATGGCCAGGAACTCAGTTTTTAAGGTATCTCTGGGGTCCCCTTGGCCAAGATGGGGTCTGTTCTGTCAGTTGAGGGAGTTCAGTCAGCTGGGGGGTTCAGTCAGTTAGTGGGGACTTAGGATTTTATTTTTATTTCTTAATCAGTTGATGGACTTCGGGGTTGTTACCACTTTTTGACTATTATGAATAATACTGCTATAAACATCTGAGTGCAAGTTATGGCGTGAACATATGCTTTAAATATTCTTGGGAATTCCTAAAAGTACAATTGCTGGGTCATATGGTAACTCTATTCTTAATGTTTTGAGGAACTGCCAAACTGTTTTCCACAGCAGCTGCACTTATTTTATATTCCCACCAGTGACGTATGGGGGTTCCAGTTTCTTTATGTCCTTACCAACACTTGTTATTGTCCGTCTTTCTATTATTGTCATCCTGGTGGGTGTGAAGAAGTATCTAATTTTAGTTTTCATTTGTGTTTCCCATATGACTAATGATAAGCATATTTTTGTATGATTATTTGTCATTTGAATATCTTCTTTGAATATGTGTATTTAGATCAGGGATCCTCAAACTTTTTAAACAGGGGGCAAGTTCACTGTCCCTCAGACCGCTGGAGAGTGTGCACTGTGGGCCCGGGACAAGTAGGCTGCTAAGCAGGCAGCAGCAACAGCAGCACCAGCAGCAAAAACACCCAGTGGGCCAGATAAAAGTCCTTGGCGGGCTGCATGTGGCCTGCGGGCCATAGTTTGAGGACGCCTGATTTAGATCCTTTGCCTATTTTTAACAGGGTTGTCATTTTATTATGGCATTTTAAGTATTCTTTGTATATGACAGATACAAATCCTTTTATCAGATAAATGTTTTGCAAATATTTTGTCCTATTCTATAGGTTATATTTTTACTTTCTTGATAATATCCTTTCAAACACAAAATTTTTAATTTTGATGAAGTCAAATTCAGTTGGTTTTTCTTTTGTTATTTGTGCCTTTGGGGTCATATCTAAGAAAGCTCTGCCTAACCTAAGGTAATAAAAATTTACTCCTATCTTTTCTTCTAAGAGTTTTACTGTTTTTAAATTTCACATTAAGGTCTTTGGTCAATTTTGAGTTAATTTTTGTATATGGTGTGAGGTTGGGATTCAAATTTTTTATTTTGTGTATGGATATCCAGCACCATTTATTGAAAGACTATCATTTCCCTTTGAATAGTCTTGGCACCCGTATTGAAAATCAGTTAACCAGAGACACATGAATTTATTTCTGGACTCTCAATTCTATTCCGGTAATCTATATATCGGTCTATATGTTAGTAACACACTATCTTGATTACTGTAGATTGGTAGTAGGTTTTAAAATCAACTACTAAGTCCTCCAATTTTGTTCTTCTTTTTAAAGATTGTGTTGATTATTCTGGGTCCCCTGAATGTTTATAAGAATTTTAGGGTCTGCCTTTCCATTTCTGCAAAAAAAGGGGGGGAAGTTGAAATTTTGATAGTAATTGCACTGAATCTGCATTTCAATTTAGGGGACATTGCTATTACCTTTATTTATGCCTTCTTTAATTTCTTATAATAATGTTTTATCATTTTCAGTATACCAGTCTTACATCACATGCTAAATTTATCCCTAAGAATTTTATTCTTTTTGATGCTATTATAAATGAAATGCATTTCTTAATTAAATTTTCATATTGTTCTTTGCTACTGTATAGAAGTATTACCAATTTTTCTATATCAATCTTTATCCTACAACACTGTTAAACATGTTTATTAGTACTAATAGATATTTGTGGAATCCTTAGGATTTTTCTAAATGTAAGATCATGTTATTTGAAAATAGAGATAATTTTATGTCTCCCTTTCCAATCTGGGTGACTTTTACCTTATTTTCTGGCCTAATTACCCTGCCTAGATCTTTCAGTACAATGTTGAATATGGAAATGGTAAGAGAGGACATCCTTGTCTTGCTCCTGATATTAGGAGAAAGGCTTTCAGTCTTTAATGATTAATTACTATGATGTTAGCTGTGTGGTTTTTGTAGATGTCATTTCTCAGTAGAGGTGTTTCCCTTCTATTACTGTTTAATTTGTTTTATGATTGTTTTTATCACAAAAGGCTTTTGGATTTTGTAAAATTCTTTACCTGTGTCTTTTGAGATAATCATGTAGTTTTTATTTTTGTTTTTGTTTTATTTATTCAGGATATTACGGGGGTATCCTTTATTATATTAATATAGTATAGTATATTTGATTGATTTTTGTATATTGATCCAATTTTGCACTCCTAGAATTAATCCCACATGGTCATAAGGTATAGTTCTCCTTACATGCTGCTGGATTTGATTTGCTAGCATTTTGTGAGAATTTTGTGCCTATATCCATAAGAGATATTGGTCTGTAGTTTTCTTTTCTTGTAATATGTTTGGCTTGGGTATAACTATCATACTGGTTTCATAAAATGAGTTGGGAAGTGGTCCCTCTTCTTCCATGCTTTGGAAAATTTGTAAAAGAAAAATTGGTGTTAATTTTTCTTTAAGTGTTTGGTAGAAGTCACCAGGAAGACATCTAGTCCTGGGCTTCCTTTATGGGAAGTTTCTTTTTTTAGCTACTGATTCAATGCCTTCACTATAGGTCTATAGGTCTATTCAGATTGTCTGTTTCTTTTGAGTTAGTTTAGGTAATTTTGCATGCTTCTAAGAATTTGTCTATTTTGCTTATGTTATCTAATTTGTTGGTATACAGTTTTTAAAAAGAGTATATATTGTATGCTTCCATTTATATAAAATTTTGGAAGATATAAAGTAATATATAGCAAAAAAGAAGGCCAGTTGTTGCCTGGGATGGAGAGGTAGGGAGAAACAGCAGGATGGGATTACCATGGGGCTAGAGTTAATTTCGGTGATGGATATGTTCATTATCTTGATTGTGGTGATGGTTCACAGCTATATATATGCACCCACATGTATATATATGCCAAAACTTATCAAATTGTATATTTTAACAGTACTTAAATTATTGATTATTAATTTTATCTCAATAAATTTGTGTTTTAAAAATATAGATGGCCAGGTACAATGGCTGACACCTGTAATCCCAGCACTATGGGAGGCCGAGGCGGGAGGATCGCTTCAGCCCAGGAGTTCAAGACCAGCCTGGGCAACATAACAAGACCCCATCTACAAAAAATTAAAATTAAAATTAAAATTAGCCAGATGTGATGGCACATGCCTGTAGTCCCAGCTACTTGGAAATCTGAGGCTAGAGGATTGCTTGAGCCCAGGAGTTTGAAGTTGCAGTGGGCTGTGATCACACTACCGCACTCCAGGCTGGATGATAGAGGGAGACCCTGTCTCAAAAAAATTTTTTTAATTTAAAAAAAAGGTAAAGAGTAGAATGATAACCAGATGGGTTATATGTTAGAATAGGAATTTTCTGTTTGACTGTCAAATCAAACATGCTTAAAGTGAAACAGTCAATAGAGAAGAAAAGATCTGAAATATGAGAAATGGGAGAATTAATGGAGTAAGGTCCCTAATTGGCAAAAGGGGGTGGAGAGTACAGAAGGATTGATAACCTGGGGCTGCATGAAGCCTGGACAAATCAACAGATTTGACGTGAAAGGGCTGCAGCAGCAGGATGCCTCTGGGAGCATCTGATTTCAGTTAGGGGAAGAGATAGAGATTCGAAGTGAAGAATTAAGGGAATAGGGGAGTTTATTTTTGTTTTAGAGCAATGGGGTTATAAGGAGCACAAACAAAATAGTTCAGAAAGAAAAGCAGAGGACAAAAGTGGAGGCACAAAGCAGCATGAGAAAGAGTTCTGAAGAGGACTGTCTACCTTCTTGGCAGGGGACACAGGGGACAGTGATGATTGTGTGCTGGCAGCACCTGTTCTCCAGGCTTGCGGTAGGACTCCGACGTGGAGTGTCTCCATGAAGCCACAGGCTCAAGTCCTCGACATCTGCCAAAAGCCAGTCTGCTTTCTATTAGTGGCTGGAACTTCACTGAAAGTTGCCCCATTGCTCCCGCAATGCCCAGACCTTGGCAGCAGGTGACAAAATAGAAAAGCCTTCAGCTGCATGTTGTGCTAATGTAAATTAAGGCCTGTCCCTGAGTTCCTGGGGCTAGAAGCAGAGAAAGGACTAAATTAAAAATATCCTCAGAGCATTGAAGAGGAGAGTCTGGATTTCAAATACACATGTATATGGATGATTTATAAGAATCATGAAGAATATGAAGCCTACGGTTTCATAAATGATTCCAACCCTGATACGCTGGGGCTTACTGCTTCTACTATCCTATTTTAACCTCAGAATGAGTCAGCATCTAAGGATCGCCTGGACTCCTGGTCCACCAGGATGCAGCCACTCTGTATGATCCCTGTTGTTTGTCCTCGTGATACTGCCAAACTTTATTTCACAATGCTCAATGTAGTTTATAATTTTATATTAATTTATTTGATTTTTTAAAAGTTCTGTCTCACACACAAGACAGCATTCCCCACGAGAGCAGGTTTCACTCTCCTCTGATCAACATAGACAAGCAAGATGCCTCATATATAAACGGGCAATTTTTTTTAAAGGAAGAAAACTCAGACATAGCTCGGTTTAGACTAAGTTGTGTTTGGTATTAATCCTGATATGTTGGATTTTCTGAAAGACTTACTGGAACTACCAGGTATTCTGCAGACTTCAGTGACCTGGATTTTGATTATTCTAGGAGGGACCAGCTGTGGCTTACCTTGATTTGTCATCAGGAGAATTTAGAACTGCATTAGCTTAGTCATCACCTTCACAACCAATCCATTCTTCTTTCAGAATGATTAATAAGTCAGAAAAGGTACATCATTTCATAGACATGTCTGCACAAACCTCTCCCGTTATACGTGGTTCAGGGATAAAAAGTGCCTGATGCATGACTACTGTGACAATATATAGTCATGAGCCAATTCTGAAACCCAGATCTCCTAAATCATAATTCAACATTCTTTTCAAAAATCAAACTGTCTCCTTCCCAATGTCCTCATCACTTTTTATATATATTTAAAAACTGTTCTGATAAGTTCATTCATGGAAATTGGTCAATTTTCTAGCCAGTTAGTACAGTCATGATTTAATTGGTAACCTCAATGTGTACTCAAAATAATAAATAACTAATGGGGGTATCCAAAAACAATGGCAGATTGGTTGGAAAATCTGAAGAAAGGACTCATCTCAACCTACTCAATCTGTGTATCATGTTGGAAAGAATTCCAGGCTTCATTCTTTTAAAAAACAAAATATGCTATCATCCCTCAATGAAAGCAATATTTTAATCAAAACTCGGTTCAAAAACAACTTAGCAACTAACTTTTGTTTGTCAAACATATATACAAAACCCTATGCTAAATAATTTAAATATATTACCTAATTTAATCTAAAAGTTAGATACTGCTGATATTCCATTTTACGGGTAACAAATGAGGCCTAAAACGTTAAACCACTAGCCCAAGACCCTATAGCTAATAAATGTCAGAGCCAAGATAAGACATTGTTAATCTGATTCTAGGGCCCAAATGATAAGGCACCAAGTAAATTGCTCCCGGGACCCTCCTAAGCACCTCTCTCTATACATCCTGCTGCCTAAGTCCTTGCCATACTAAGTTCCCCAGAAGTCCTGGAAAGATCAGACTAGTCTCTCTAGTCCATATCAATGCACCCACTGTTCTGTTCCAAGGCCAAGATAAAGGTGGAGGTAGAAGCTCAGACATTGTTTCTTATTTAGAAAGTATCTACATTGAGGCCTAGTACACAGGCAGAACACTAATCCTTGTTGCAATAGGACTAAAACAATTAGGACAGATTACTTTTCTGAAAATCAAAACTTGAAAAAATTCTGGTAATGATTATTAGCTGGGATCACAGAATAAACTTAATCACTGAGAAAATATATTACATACAGATGAAAAATATCAGAATGAATGTAGACTTCTCACTGGAAACCAATCAAGCCAGAATATCATCTTTAAAACACTGAAAGAAAGAAGCTATCAACCGGAAGTCTATACCCAGTCTGTGGAAAAATTCATCAAAAATAAAAGTGATGATAAATAAAATGTAGCATAGCCATATAATGGAATATTATTCAGCCAGAAAAGGAATGATTTACTGAATGAAAGGCACATGTTGTATAATTCCATTTATATGCAATGTCTAGAATAGGCAAATAAATATGTAGAGGCAAAATAGATTTGTGGTTGTCAGTGGTTGGGGGAGGGGGAAAAGGGGATAACTAGTAATATACCAGGCTTCTTTGGGGATGATTAAAATGCTCTGGAACTAGAGTGGTGATGCTTGCACAATTTTGTGACTATGCCAAAAACTAATGAATCGTATACTTTAAAAGGGAGAATTTTATGGTATATAAATTATATATATATATTTTTTATTTCATCATATTATGGGGGTACAAATGTTGTTAAGGTT
>VBSM01000529.1:32992958-33066056 GCA_008086735.1 Cheirogaleus medius
AATACCATTTGATCCAGCAATAGCACTATTAGGCATCTACCCAAAAGAGCATAATACATTCTATTATAAAGACATCTGCACCAGAATGTGTATAGCAGCACAATTCACTATTGCAAGGACATGGAAACAACCCAAGTGCCCGTCAATTCATGAGTAGATTATTAAAATTTGGCATATGTTCACAATGGAATATTACTCAATTCTAAGAAACGACAGCGAGCTAGCACCGCTTATACTATCCTGGATTAAACTTAAGCCCATTATCCAAAGTGAGGCGATATAAATTATATTTTAATAAAAATAATTAATTTCAAAAAATAGAAGTGAGGAAAAGCCTTTTTCTAACATACAAGGGGTGAGAGAATTTGTTACTAGCAGAGACCTTCACTACCAGAAATGTTATGGAAACTTCCTCAGAAAAAGGAAAATGGAACTAGATGGAAACATGGACCAACAAAAAGGAATAAAAAAGCAATGAAAATGGTAAATATTTGATAAATATAGGAGACTTTATTTTTAGTTTGTTAAATTATTTTTAAAAAACAATTGACAGGTGAAAGGAAAAAATACAGGCAACAGTGCATTCTAGGGTTTATAATATAAGTACAGAAGTAAGAGGTGCGACAAAAATAGGCAAAAGGAAAGAACATCTGCAAAGAAAAGAAAACCCACACAGGTAACATTATACTTACTGGTGAGAGACTGGCTGTTTTCTCCTGAGATCAGGAACAAGAAAAGGATGTCTCCTCTCACTCCTTCTATTCAACGTCTTATTGGAAGTTCTAGCTGGTGCCATAAGATAAGAAAAAGAAATAAAAGGTGTGCAGGTTGGGGTGGAAGAAATAAAACTACCCTGGTTTGTAGATGATATGATTCTCTATATAGAATATGCCAAGGAATTTCAATGCAAACAAACAAATGAGAGCCCTTCTGGAACTGATAAGCAGTTACATAACAAGGTGGTAGGATATTAAAGCCAATTGCTTTCAGTTCTATCTTTGCAATTTCCTATGAATATGTAATTATTTCAAGATAAAAATAAAAAATTCGTGAGTGGAAAAATTACCCCTCTTCACACTGTTAAGCCACCACAGTGTTTGCACTCCCCATTTAAGTGGCAAGTGTAAAAGTTACTCCACGTGGCTCTAAAGATATTTTTACATGGGGAATGTTAGGCCTGTGACAGCAGTGGGTCATCCACCACAGAATCCCCATAGCCAGAGCTAAAAAAAAAAAATAAATGGCTAAGAAACTCACATTACTAAATCAGATATTCCTTCCCTTTTAAAGTTGGTTTTCTTGAGGCTAAATGCTAACCTTTATAGTTTTTATAATTAAATATAATCTTGATAGAGTCAAATCAATTATAACAGATAATAAACTTCTTGGCCTTTGATTATGTGAATAATAAATTAGTTCTCTTTACCAAATCTGATAACCCTTTAGGCAAAATCTTTATTTGGATCATTCAATGCATTTGTCAAGAACATGGCCCAGAATGATGAAGTCGCTGGAGAGCTGTCTCCAGGTTGTCATGGTAGCATGAACTACTACAAATTCATCAAACATACACTTCTACATATTTCCCCAAGAGATTTTGGAAAATATCTTTTTGAAACACTGATATGAAAAACTTTGCTACGCCCATCACATAATTGGTGCCTAAGAACTACATAATTGACTGTTTGATCAATAGATTTTCTTAGCTCAGTTGATCAATTAATCTTGAAAATACAGGCAAAGCAGTAAGTCTAACATGGCTTGATCTCAGTGAGACCTGCTTGCTCCCATCATCTCCACTTCTCACTGCAAGTAGTCACAGTGGATCCTTTAGAGTCTTCCTTGATATTTAAGTGTATGTGGGTGTAAGTCTGCACTCTACCCACCCACTCACCGCTCCACTCATCCTGATTGCAGGGAGCCCCCTTCCCTCTGGCCCCTCCTGCCTGGGCTCTGCAGTCCTCAAGCTCCTATGGGGGCACTGTGGTCTTTCTTCCAGACTAGTGGTTTGAAGCGATGCTCTTCCATGGACCAGCCCCTCTCCATTTTCCTACAAGTACTGATTTCCTCCAGTCAGGGACCAATTCCCTCTTCTTGGACCCAGCCAAACCTGTTACAAAGGAAAGAAGTGTTGTTCCCCGAATTTTGGCTAATTACAATGTTAATGTGTTGACACATCCCAGGTATTTCTCACTCATGGGCTCACACTATCCTCCTGCTTGGATCCTGTCTTCTCTCCTTTTCTAAAAAAAACTCTACTTATTCTTCCTGTTCCACTCAAATCTAACCTTCTTTAGAAAGCCTTCAATAAGATCCCCAGTCAATATGATGTATTCCTCCTTTAAACCTCGCATCTTCATATAATGATATTAGAGTCAGTGCTCAAGTATATGGGCACCTAAATTCTCTGCACAAATAACAAAACATTTGGCCACTCTGAGCCTGGGTTTCCTCATATGCAAAATCTCATAGGAATTCTGTGAGAATTAAATCACATTATAAAATGTATTTTACCTGGTTAGCACACAAAAATAAAGGCAACCATTAGTATTATTTATGTCTCTTGCCATAATTAGACTCCCTTGTATTCTGGTGTTTATGAATTCATCTTTGCTCCCTCCCCCACTTCCCATCCAGCCCCCACTGTGACAACCTTGGGAGACAACCTGACTAATTCATCTTTAGAAGCCCAACCTTAAAAAGGGGCTGAGATGAAGGGTGTTCATTTATTACTAGAAAAATTGACACTTTCTAGAATTCTGTGTCGTCCAATCCAGAAGCCATTACCCATAGGTAGTTATTTATAGTTAACATTAAAATTAAATAAAAATCATGTTCCTCAATTGCACTAGCCACATTTCAAATGCTCAATGGCTACCACTTTGGACAGCGCAGGTATAGAACATTTCCTTCATCACAGAAAGTTCTATTGTCCCACACCAGTCTAAATGCTAAATACAGTGATGTACTGTCCTATGACAGCTCAGACTTCCAGCTGTACAACCAATCCCCATCTGATGTTAAACACTGCAAGCAGATGGGTCACACATAAGATAATATCTGAAAATACCACTAATGCTTTACTCATCACTGAGTGGGAGCAGTGGTGGAAAATGCTGAAAGCTGCCCCATTGCTCCACCTTGTGCCCAACTCTTGGTATTGCAGATTCCAAGTGAATAATTCTTGCAGATCCACAGTCCCACGGAAATCTGCTGGGCCCATCACATGGGTCCAGAGAAGGGATTGTTGAGTGCTTACAATAAGCAGCCTCTCAAATGCAATGGACTCTCTGAGATACTGTCTCTCCACGTCAAGGGCTTATGAAACACATAGATCTCTCCATGCTCTGAGCTCCTGTCTCACTGAAAACAGTGAGAGTTGAGGGTGGTCACCCAGGCATTTTACACCGACTATCTCTTACTGACCATAACTACGTAGCTGTGACACGTGAACTATTGCCCCAAATCCTCACACAGTCACAAAAATAGGAAGACAAGGAGTGGAGAATCAAACCCAGGTCCGACCCCCAAGTGCTCAGTCACAGGCTAGAGCAGGTGGGGAAGGTGACTGGAGGGCGAATACAGGGTTCAATCCTGAGGCAGGAGCAGGCCATCTGATCTGGGTACATTTCTGTGGTGTCACAGTGGGGACCCCCCAAGTGTTCTGTCTCCTTTCTAGAATTGAGGTCCCTAGGCACTTGTTATATTGTTCTCAACTGTTGGAGCCCAGTCAAAACCAAGATGGAATGAATCCCATTTCAACATCGGGTTACATATTCATTCTCTCATTTAATTTTTCCATCCCTTTAAGAGGTACATGTTGTCTCATTTTAGAGACGCACAATCTTAGGCTTAGTGGAGAAGTAATTCCCCAGCCCTGTACCGCTGGTGAGCAGCAGGACCAGGACTCACGTTCCGATCCTGACGCTGCCACCCAGGCCATGCCTGGGCCTAGTACCTTCAGTGCTGAAATCCTGCTGGGGGCTCAGGAAACAGCAATGCCTGCCAGGGTCTATGCACTTTGCAGCTTACAAAATGTTTCATAAGCACTGTTTTATTTAATATTTTATTCTCCAACAGCCTGTGAAGTAGTGTTTATCTCCATTTTCTAGAAGAGAAAAGGGGGAGTGTGAAATGTGAGGTGCTTTGTCCCCATCACGTGGCTGGTGAGTGAAGGGGCCTGAACAAACCAGGGGTTGTCCGACCCCAAACTCCACACACGACTCCACAGTGTTTTCCTGGACAAGCTACCAATAGCGCGGGGCGTGTGTGCGTGCTCACGTGCGGGTCACGCCTGTGCATGAGCCCAAGCCCAGTGCCAAGACCTTCTTCCTAAGCTCCAAACAATGCTGTGTTTCCAGTACCCGCCACTCCTCCTCCTGTCTTTGTGTGTCTCTGTTTTATTTTATTTTTTCAGCTTTATTGGGGGATAATTGACAAAAAAAATTGTATATACTTAAGGTGTACAGTGTGTTGATTTGATATACATAAACACTGTGAGCTGATTACCACGATCAAGTTAATTAGTACCTGTCACTTCACATATTACCGTTGTGTGTGTGTAGTGAGAACACTTCTGATCTACTCTCTGCAGATTTCAAGTATAAAATACAACATTATTAACCACGGTCACCATGCTGTACATTAGAGCCCCAGGACTTACCATCTTATAATTGCAAGTCTGAACCCTCCTCCTGTCCTGAGAAACCTGTTTGCCCAGGTATGTGGCAGCACAACAAAGGCGGCCAGCTCTGAGCTGTGGCCTTCCTTCCACATCCCACCCCAGGGGCCTGGGGCACTCTGAGCCCAGAGCAGGTTTTCTTTTCTCTGGGTCCACATCTGGCAGCAGGGACCGCGCTGGCCCTCAGAGCCCGAGTGGACTGGGGTGAGGTTTCAGGGCCTTCGTAGCCACCTTGGGGTGAAGCTGGGCTCAACCTCAGCCCTCCCTCCGCTATTCAGAGCACCTGCCAGAGGCCAGGCCAGAGCCACTCCGCGCCTGGGGAGAGCTGCCAGGAGCCCGGTGGAGCACCAGCCCTTCACGAGGTTTTGTCCAGGCCAGGCTGCACAGGTAGGGGTCGGCTGGGTGGGGCAGGGGTAAGGTTTTAGTGACTGGAGCATATAGGTCTCCTCGTCTGCCTTCCTTTCTTTCCTCCATCCTTGGGTCTTTGTCCCCATTCTTCTCAGTCCTATCCTCCCACCTGACAATCCTTTCTTCTTGGAATAGAACGTCCAGCCTGTCCCCATGGGGGCTCCGTCCATCCCACGGTGTGATCTGGCATGGGAGCACTCCTGAGGCCTTGGCCCTGGCAGCTGGGGCGGGGGGCACCAGGAGGTCAGCCAGCACCCTCCTGGTCTGCCTGGACCATGCCTTATGGCCCCTCCACGGCCAGTGCAGGGGCAGGGACACCGCTGGCACAGTGCCGGGACACCGCTGGCATTGCACTTCGGGGGAGTGGTGCCCCTGGAGTGGCTCAGCAGGTCAGCCTGGAGCAGGGCCTGGCACAGAGTACGCCAGCGGGTGGCTGGGGTGATGAAATGGAAGTGTGCTGGGATTTGAACTGAGCCGAGCACAGGCATGTGGCAAAAAATAACATCGCCAGGCCTTGCACACTAGAAGGGCTGGGGCAAGGCAGAGGGGGCCAGGGAAGGAGGGGTGGGTGAGGGCCGGCTGGCAGGGGAGGGGCTGGCCCAGAGTAGAGGCCCCTATCCCCAGTCCAGCCATCTTTCTGCCCTGCTCAGGGCTCCCATTGGAAGGAGAAAACAGCAGATTTCTACTCCACAACCAGAAGGGATACCCCCTCCATGTTCTCTCCCTGGGGAGGGAAGGAAGAGGGGTGTATCACAGCCTTCAGTCAGACAAGCCAGAATTTAAAACCCAGACAAGCCATAGAAACTAGCCAATGAGCCTCGGTTCCTCACCTAAAAATGTGAATACTAAAGCTAACTCACACAGTTAATATAGCAATAGCGATCACATTTGTGATGTCACCTGCCCAATAGTTCTGGCACGCACTGGTAAACATTAGTCTCCTCCTTGCTCTGGAGGAGGAAGTCGTCAGCAGAAAGGCTGGCTGAGAGTGGATTTTCAGGAAGAACTCACAGTAGCCAGGGTGGAGGCCAGCCAGAGGGACATCGAACCTGCCCAGCACTGTTCTCGGGGAGAGCAGGGCCAGAGGAGACGGAGGGACACCGGGCAGCAGCATCAAGGGGCTTTCCTTCCATCGGAAACTCCGATTCTGTGGCGTGGACTCGAGGTTCCGGGCTGAGGACACTGTGTATCATCACTGTCCTGTGCTCCAGAGCTCACCTCTAGTGCTGTGTCCTTAACCAAAGGCTTCCCACGCTGCCTAGCCTAGTGACAGTGTCAGTCCCTTTGGGATTGGGACAAACCCAAGGCTGCTTCTCAGTCAGGGCTTCATGAAGTCAATGAGCACTTGTGGGCACTGTGAGCCGAGTGAGGGGAGGACCACCAAGGGGTGGGGGTGAGACCCCCGGGTGGAGGGAGCCATCCTTGTGACACCCTTCCAGTGTGAGAGAACAGCGGGACCCTCCTCTCCACCCCTCACCTGGGTGCCCGTCTCTGCCTGAACTGTTGCACCAGCTGCTGCCTCCTTGTCCATCCCACGCTGGCCCCAGGAGGGATTTTCTAAAATGCCAGGCTCACCACCCCCACTCACCGACTCTGCTCCAGGCACTGGGGGCATGAAGACACCAAGGTCCGCACCCTTGAGGGTGCACGTCTAAGGTTGATGCACCCAAATCAACAATCACATTTGGGAAGACGAACGGGGAGTGCACTGGGATGGGGGATGTTCCAAGCTAGGAGTCAGAGTCTCTGTCATACCACGGTGGAGCGGGGGGACACAGCTACACAAAGCCCCGGAGGTGAGGGAGAGCACAGCGTCTCCAGCAACCACTGGGAGGGCAGCTCGGCAGCAAGGAAGCGCAAGGAGCATCTGACCCAAGCTCTGAGGCGTGTGGGACAGGGAGGAGCCTCTGCCAGGTGAGGGCTGCGGAGGAGGAAGGCGCCCACAGGACACCGTGTGACGGCTGGTAGAGGTCTGCATCAGAGGGCATGAGAACAAAGCAGCACCTGTTTGCCGGGCCCTGTAAGATGGCTGGTGGGGAGAGGGCAAAGGGAGCTGGGCAGGGCACACATGGCACAGTGGGTTCTCAAGTGGCATTTTTAAGTATATGGTTCAGTGGTATTAAACACAGTCATCATGCTGTGCAATCATCACCACCATCTGTCTCCATAGCTCTTTCCATCATCTCAAACTGAAACTCTGTTTTCATTAAACACTAACTGCTAATCCTCCCTCCCCCAGCCCCTGGCAGCACCATTCTATTGTACTTTCTGTTCCTAGGATTTTGGCTGGTCTGGGCACCTCATATGTATTTGTCCTTTTGGGCCTGGCTTATTTAGTGTAATGTCTTCAAGGTTCATCCATGTTGTAGCATGTGTCAAAACTGCATTCCTTTTATAAGGCTGAATGATACGCCATTGCATGTATATGCCACATTTTGTTATCCATTCATCTGTTCATGGACATTTGGGTTGTTTCCATCTTCTCGCCTTTGTGGATAATGCTGCTATGAACATGGGTGTGTACAAATATCTGTTGGAGTCCCTGCTTTCAATTCTTTTGAGTATATACCCAGAAGTTGAATTGCTGGGTCATAGTGGTTTTATTTTTCATTTTTTGAGGAGCTGTCATACTGTTCTCCATAGTGGCTGCGCCATTTTATGTTTTTACCAGTGACACACAAGGGTTCCAACTTCTCCACATCCCCACCAACACTCGTTACGTTGTTTTTTTTCAATAACAGCTTTCCTAAGGGGTGTTAAGTGGTATCTCATTGTGGTTTTGCTTTGCATTTCCCTAATGATTAGTGATGTTGCCCATCTTTCATATGCTTGTGGTCATCTGTATAACTTCTTTGGAGACTTGTCTATTCAAGTCCTTTGCCCATTTTTGAAAAGTGTGGTTTGTTTTCTCTGTGTTAATTTATTGGAGTTCTTTATATATTCTGGATATTAATCTGTTATCAAATGTATGATTTGCAAATACTTTCTCCCATTTCGTGGGTTGCCTTTCCACTTTGTTGATAATACCCTTTGATGCTCAGAAGTTTTCAATTTTGATGAAGCCCAATTTATCTATTTTTTCTTTCGTTGCCTGTGCTTTTAGTAACATAGCAAAGAAATCATTGCCAAATCCAGTGTCATAAAGCTTTTCCTCTTTGTTTTCTCTTAACAGTTTTATCTTTTTAGCTCTTGCATTTAGGTCTTTAATCCCTTTTGAGTTAATTTTTGTATAGTGTATAGTGTAAGGGTCCAACTTCTTTCTTTTGCTTGTGGATATTCTGTTCTCTCAGCACAACTTGTTGAAAAGACTGTCCTTTCTCCATCAAATGGTATTGCTAAAAATTATTTTTTCTGGGCTTTCTATTCTATTCCATTGGTTTATATGGCTGTCTTTATGCTAGTACCACAGTTTTGATTACTGTAGCTTTGTAGTAGGTTTTGAAATCAGGAAATATGAGACATCCGATTTTGCTTTTCTTGCGTGTATTGGTCTTGGTGCCTTGGAGGAAACTTTCATTTTATCAGCCTGTTATACTTCTGTATTTTTTATGCATGGTTCAAACCACTCCCCTCTGCATGAAGCTTTTCCAGTTTCCCCAAGAAAGGATTTTGTTGCTTCTTCCTCTGAGCTCTTCAACCAAGAGGCAAGAAGGAGTGGGTGAATGTTGACCTGCTTTGTGCTGAAGGCGCCTGTCCTGTGTGACCACGTGTCTTCCCTTCCAGGCTCTGAACAATGGATGACACATGTGCTTTCTCAGCACCGCGCACGGTACCAGGGGCACAACAGGCACTCACTTTGTGTAAACTGACAGCATGAGGACACCCTTTGCTCTCGAGAGTTCTTTAGGAGGATTTCCTGTATAATTGAGGCCTCATCCTCGAATACCAAAACCTGCCTAAAATGTTTAGCCATTCGAACAAAACTCTGCCTGGATTTATAATCCATGCCTTCTAAATAGAAAATCATAATGGCCACTGTCATCTTTCCTTGATAAGTCTGGGTCTTTAATATGTGTATGAATTCTTGGCTGCTATTTAAGAATGCCCCAGTTGAGAGTTGATCTGCCCTATTTTACATGTCTATTTGTCCCAATGTGACCATCTTTCACATTGTCTTTTCTGATTTCCCTGGTTTTAATGACATATGCACCATCAACTCATTAGCTACCATTCTGCTCGCTGTCCCTGTGCAGCCTTGCCTGCCTCTCCTCCAATTTGTTGTGAGTTGGGACACAAATAACAAAGGTCTGGGTAAAAAGAAAATAAACAGGCCTTGAGTGGCAGATCACAGGGGATCAATGATAAGTCAAAGGCTAGGTTTTGTGCATGGGCTTTAGAACATCTCTTCTGGCTGTTTCAAAGCCCTTCCTGGTGCTCTGCTGGGCTCTGGGTTGTTCCCTGATCAGCTAACAGATGAGGCTTAGACACATTTGAGAACCGGCTACTGTAAGCCTAAACCAGCTAGTTTAGTATTAGGTCAATGTGCTCAGCCCCACCATCTGTGAGGGGGCTGTCGGGGAGATAGAGCATGTAGGCAGTAGAACCCCATCTCAGTCCTTTCCTGCTTCTATAACAAAATACCTGAGACTGGGTAATTAATAAAGAGCAGAAATTTCTTTCTCATAGTTCTGGAGGCTAGAAGTCCAAGATCAAGGTGCCGGCAGGTTCAGTGTCTGGTGAGGGCTCGGTCTCTGCTTCCAAGATGACGCCTTGTTGCTGCATCCTCACATGGTGAAAGGCAAAAGGGCAAAAGGGCCTAGCTAGTCCCCTCAGCCCTTTCACAAGGCACTGATCCCATCCATGGGGGGAACTCTAATGGCCTCATCTCCTCCTAAAGGCCCCACCTCTTAATACCATTGCACTGGGGATTAAATTTCCACATATGAATTTTGGAGGGGACATAAACATTCAACCCACAGCAAACCCCAAGGGCTAGGGGGAGTGGCTTCCCAGTAGGGAGCGTAAGAAGTGCAATGCTCAGCTGCGTTCTCACTGCTGCAAAATACTCTTCCCTTCCTTGGAAGAGTGATTTGGATCCAGAGACCTCACGTGGTGCTCTTGGTGGTCTGAGCCCAGACCTTTCCTTCTCCCCTCCTTGATCACCACCCAGCAATCTGCCAGCCGCATCTCCCATCACTCCTGCAGCAGCTCACCCCAGGGACTGTCAGTGATGTTGCTAAGTTAGTCCCTTGACTGTGCCATTTAACTGACAAACTCACCTTTACATATGAGTGTGAAGGACTCTACCTCTGACATCTAATCCTAATGCGGGCCCGATCCCACTGAGCCCTGCCAGCTGGGTGCACCCTGACCTTCCTCCCCGATCAGTGCTCTCCTTCTCAGGCTCAGCATGGCCTGTGTCTGATGTTTTGGGCTTGGGGGCTCAGGAGAGGAGGTCCAGGATCATGCCTCTCACTTTCCTTTCCCCTAAGAGGGAAGGGAAGAGGGTCTGGCTTCCATACCCAGACCAGGGATCCTTGCAGGAGCACGTCCTAACCTCATTGGTGCTGTGAGGCAGGCAGGGCACAGGTCACACTGACGAGGTCACCCAGGCTCAGAGATATTTAGCAACCTGCCCAGGGGCATCTGCAGTTCAGTGAGAGGTGCAGCTGGGACCAGAAGCCAGGCTGTCTGGGTCCCAGCAGAGGGTCTTCCCTGGACCCAGGGAATACTGTGTCCTTTTTAGGGAAGGTTCCTGATGCCAACCATTTCATCTGTCCCAGCACAGACAGGAAGTGTGGACCGGGCAGCAGAAGATGTGAATTCTGTCTGTCTTGTCACAGACGGCCCTGATCTGTTCCTTAGAATAAGCCATTGTCTCTTCCCAGGCCTCAATTTCCTACACTGTAAATAAAGGGAACATGACAGCCCAGTGGGTTGCAGTAGGGCTATGTGAAGTCGCAGGTGCTTTGCAAGGTAATGGTAGATGCCTCACCTATCTCCTCATGTCTCCTTCCCACTGGGAGAAAGAAAATTCCATTGAGCTGACTACTAAGAAACCTGACTTCAGTCTCAGCTCTGCTGTACAACCCTGGGCCTCAGTTTCCCCTCATACAAGCAAGAGTTTGAACATCTTGATTTCTGGAGTCCCTCCCAGCTCAGGGATCCCAAAACTCCTTTCCTTCTCCTTCTTCTTCTCCATCTCCTCTTGCTCCTCTGAGGGCAGGGAGGTTGTGTGTGTGCATGTGTGTGCTTGTGTGTACATGTTTGTGTGTATGTGTGTGCATGTGTCTGCGTGTAGGCAGCAGGGGAGGGAAGGGAAGGAGTCCTGCAGGGGATGGGGTGGCAGTTAGGAGAGAAGGTGGGAGGACCTTACGTGCCAGCAGGGCTCAGAGCTTTCTCAACAGCTAATGGTGCTTGGGGCTGTTTAATCATTAAAGGAAAGCAATGAAGCCAGGAGTGCCTCAAAGTCCAGCCTGCTGGTGACTGACACTAACAGATGAGCAAGGAGCTGGCAGCAATGGGGCCTGCAGCCTCCGGGGATGGCGTCAGGACCGAGACAGCTCTGCGCTCGGTGCCGGGCTCCGGAGTTGGCCTGCATGCCTATGACATCACAGTGGTGGTCATCTACTTCGTCTTCGTCCTCGCCGTGGGGATCTGGGTGAGTGGTCCTGAGACTGGGGCTGGCAGGGGGCCAGAAGCAGCTTCTAGTCCTGGGCTGAGCTGTGGAGCTAGAACCGGGGTGCGCAGGAGGAAGCAAATCACGGAACCACAGGGACGAGATGGAAAGGCCTTCAGGAATCATGCTCCCCATGCCCCTCCTTTGATAGAAGAGCAGACGGGCCCGGAGAGGGCTGTGTCCAGCCTGACGTCACATGGGGGGCCCTGTGAAGGCCAGGCCTGGAGCCCCCAGCTCCTGACACCTTCAGACCCACCTGTCCCTGGCCTCTCTGAGCCTCACTCCTGCCCTCTTCCCCACCACAAGACCCCCAGCCCTGCAAACGCTGCCCCCTGACCCTACGCCTATCCGCACTAGTTAGTGTCTTAGCCACTGCCTGGTGCTTTCTAAAGGAGCCGCGGCTCGCGCTCTTGGGGAAGGGCGCCAGGCACAGTCCAGGCTCCTTCCGATCTGCACTGTTCACAGGGGCCTCGGTGCCATGGGCAGGGGCCAGGCTTTGAGGTTCAGATCTCAGCCCCAACAGTTAAAGGCACGAAGCCCTGGGGGCATAGGAAGCCTCTCTGATCCTCAGTTTTCTCAGGGACAGTGAGAGCAAGGACCACACTGTGGAACTGCTGTGCTTGTTGAGCACAGGACACACTGAAGCACCTGGCACCATGCCAGGACACAACTGCCAGCCCATAAATGACTGCTATTATCACCCCGGCATTCTGCAGAAATGCCAGTACCTTTAGACTTGGCAGGCACCATGACTTGTGTCACAGCTTGTCACATTCTAGGCCGTGGCAAGGTCAGGAACCCTCTCAGTTTCCTCCTCTGTAAAGGGAGGTGAATGGTTCCTGCCTCCCAGGGCTGGTGTGAGGAAGAAATGGGCAAACACATGATCACTGGCTCCCGGACATGGCCAGCCGTGAAAAGCGCCAACTCCTCTGTCACTTGGGACAAGCTGCTCCCTGTGCTGGACCTCCTCTTCCTCGCCTGTAAAATGAACGTGTTTTTCTCATATGGCCTCTGAAAGGATCAGAGGTGACACTGGAAAGTTCAAACAAAAGCTTAACAAGCACACGCTCAGCACTCCCTGGTGACTGATTCCCCCAGAGAAAGGCAGGGACCTGCTGGCTTCAGCCTCCGGAGAACTGCTTCACAGTTGGCCTTCCCCACCCACTGCCCTGCCTCTCCTTGTGTCCCCATAGAATGTTCCAGCAGGCCGCACACTGATCACCTAATGGTGCAGGGTGTAAGTTTCTTCCCGGGTCCTGGGTGGGGCTCAGTGGTAGGGTCTGATTTCAGGCCAGGTCAAGGGAAGCCCAAAACAGAGCCCCTACACGGCAGCCCCTCTGTCCTCCCAGGCTCCAGGGTGGGGAAGGAGGTCAGCTTGGCAAGAGGGCAGCCCCTCCACTGAGCAGGAGATTCCAAATCATCTCCAGAAAGCACACTGTGGAGGAGGGAAGGACGGGGACCAGAGGCCCGATGATAGTGGTCTCACACACTTGGCCTCTCCATCTGCGGTGCTCTTCATACCAGTGCGGGGAGATGAGCTGCGAGGCCCACAGAGAAGAAGTGACTCTCCCAAAGCCGCATGGCTTAAAAATGGTGACACCACCAGCCCTCAGGCAGCGCTGTCCTGCCTCAGTTCTCACCCCTTGAGTCCCCCGACGCCTGCACCGAGGGGCAGGGAATCAGGGTTGGAGGGCAGGAGCTGGAGAGAGGCTCAGGAACCCTCATCTCATCCATTTCCTTTCCAGTCGTCCATCCGCACCAGCCGAGGGACCATTGGCGGCTATTTCCTGGCGGGCAGGTCCATGAGCTGGTGGCCAGTGAGTTGACCTTCCTCCCCCTCATGCGAGGCTCCCAGCCCTCCTCCCTCCCCATCCAAGGCCTCGGCTCATCCCCTCCTGCCTGGACGAGGCAACGGCCTCCCCATTGGGTTTCCTGACTCCAGACTCCTCTCTCCTGCCCAAATCCACCCACGACCCAAGAGGCCTTGCCCACACACGCTTCGGACAAGCGTCCCTCGGCGCCTTGCAGGTGTGGGCTCCACGCCCGGCACTAGACCTGCAGAGATGAGTCAGGAATGTCCCTGTCCCCGAGAAGCTCAGAGTGGAGTGGGGAAGACTCACAAACAGCCGCTTGACACTGAGCTAGGGGGAAGCACAGGGTTCGTGCGAGCTTGGCGGGAGCCCCCAGCCCCAGACAGCAGGTGGGGTGGGGTGAGGTTAGGCAAGGTTTTCTTGAGAGGGTGACACATAATGCTGAAGAACAGTTACGTGAAGGGAGTCATAGAGGTTAAGTCCCAGCAACCTCAAGGAATTGACCCCCAAACTCTTGTGAACCCCAATTTCTCCTATGAGGTCACCCACATTTCTATTGGTCCTCAAAACGGACTTTCTCCTTCTGGAACGGGATGGAAGGAGGAAAGCCCTGCCCCAAGTAGAGTCATCAGGACCTGTGGTGGCTGAAGCAGTACACACACCCAGACACGCAAACTCACACACAACATGTGCACACATTCACACACTCTCACTCTCCCACACTAATATGTTCACACACATTTACACACTCACGCATGTGCACACTCATGCAGTCACACTCATGCTCACACACCAGCCACTCCCACCTCTCCCCAGCCTTCTCCCGGCTCTCCCCACCGTCCGCGCCGCTGCTCACAGATCCTCCCAAGGGCAGAGGAAAGCCAAGGGCCTCCAGGGCTCTCTGGGAGGTTGGGGGATCTGGGACAGGAAGAAGTAGGGGCAGGAGCTCTCCTGCCGTCCAGCACGATGGTCCCCAGGGATGTGGGGCCCTGAGGGCCTGGCAGCTCAGGAACAGTGTAGGGGTCACCAACACCACCAGCCACCCCCTCATCAGATGAAAGAAAAACCCTTGAAAACTGTTCTGCTCAGCCAGTGTCCTCCAATCACAGACCTGGAAATGGGAGAGGGGAAGAGAAATAACAGCACAGAAAGTTCCTCTGGTCACTTCAGGAGAGCCCAGGGGCCCCGCTGACTGGCCGCTCACCCTGCAGGAGCAGAGCTCTGGGCCACTGTGGCGTGAGGAAAGCTGAGGCTTCCCAGCAGGGGGACGGGCCCTGGCAGATGCTCCCAAGTTCCCGCTGTGTGGGAAACATGAGTGTGTGTGTGTGTGTGAGTGCGTGCGTGTGCGTGTGGAGGTGTGAGTGATATGTGAGTGCATGTGCGAGAGCATGTTTGAGTGTGCCCGTGTGTGTAAATGTGTGTGAGTGTGGTATGTAAGTGTGTGAGTGTATGTGTGAATGTGTGTGCATGTGTGTGTGGCATGTGTGTACGTGTATGTGTGAACAGGCATGTGCCTTCTGTGCATGTATGAACATGTCTGAATGTATGTGAGTGTACATGTGCATGTGTGAGTGTGCATCTGCGTATGTGGGTGTGCATGTGCACGTGTATGAGTGTGCATGTGCAGGTTTGTGTGCATGTGTGTGTGTGTGCACCTGTCAGGGCGGTGGCAGCTCAAGGGCCTCAGCAAGTCAGCCACTCGATAGCTCTGCGCCTTTGCACTGCTCGGCTGTCTCTTCTCTGAATGTCTCAGTACTTTTCCTTTCTCCTCACTTTCCATCTACCGGCACCTCTATAAGGACAGGAAGCTGGGAGCAGGTGAGTCCCACATTTTACAGGTGAAGAAGCGAGGTTTTGAGAGAGGAAGTGATTTTGTTAAGGTGACACAGGGAACAAAACTGGAGCATAGCTCTTCCCCCTGGCCCCAGTCCTGTCCGCAAGGTCTCCCCAGGCCTCCTCCCAAGCCCCAGAGCCCCGCCCTCCATCCCCTCCCCTCCCACCAAGGATCCCGTGTAGTAACAGAAAACAACATGGCTGGGTGCGCGTAGGTGTGCAGCACCATCGGTGTCGGACAGCCAGGGTAACCTCTCAGTTCTGGGCTTGGGCAAACCACTTCTCTGTGCCTCAGTGCACTCATCAGTCACGTGGAGATGGGGTGTCCACCTCACGAGGCTGTCTGAGGGTTGAATAGGTCAGTGCAGTCAGAGCACACCTGGAGCAGCAGAGCTGTGCAGGGACTCGGTGCCATGATCAGTGCCTTCTCCTGCCTCCCCGCAGGTGGCCACACCACTGCAGAAGACTGACTCAGCCCGGAGGCTGGCCCGGCCTGTGCTCAGGCCCCCACCCTCCCTCTGCCTGGCCTGGCCCTGGAGCCTGCAGCTTCCTGCTCCCTCACGCTGGGGCTTCCTTCTCCCCACTCAGCCACTTACTCGCTGGACGATCTGGACCTGGTGACTTCACCTTGCCTAACATTAGTTTCTTCCTCTGTACATTGGGCAGACTAATACGGTCCCTCGTAACCTCCCTCCAGATACCTGTGGAATGTATTCAGACATGTTCATACATTCAGACGTGTTCATACATGTACACACAGGCCCTCGCACACACATGTTCACGCATACACTCACACACACGCCACTCTCACACACATTTACATACACAGACACGCTCAAACACGCTCTCACACATGCACATGGTCCTGACCCCAGATTGATTCAGATTAACCTGACTCTTGAACCTTGACTCCACTTGTGCCTTGCAGATTGGAGCATCTCTGATGTCCAGCAACGTGGGCAGTGGCTTATTCATCGGCCTGGCTGGGACAGGGGCTGCCGGAGGCCTTGCCGTGGGTGGCTTCGAGTGGAATGTAAGGAAGCCGGCCTGGCTGCTCCAGGATATCGGGTGTCTAACCCACCCCTACCCCTGGCCTTAGTGCTTAGAGGTGTTTGGGAGGCTGCACGGTGAATCAAGAACCCATTTTACAGACGAGGAAACCAAGGCCTGGAAGAGGCAGAGGGACTCATCCCAGGTCACACAGAAGAACTGGGATCAGGTCCCAGATCCCACTTACCTCCCTGCTCAGGGCCCCCCCACCCCCCAGCATGGAGCCGCCTCTGGGTAGGAGGCCACCCTCCATCTGTGTCTGGGACCTGGATACCTCTTCTCCCCATTCTCCCAGGCAACCTGGGTGCTCCTGGCCCTGGGCTGGGTCTTCGTCCCCGTGTACATCGCAGCCGGTGTGGTCACAATGCCGCAGTACCTGAAGAAGCGATTCGGGGGCCAGAGGATCCAGGTGTACATGTCTGTCCTGTCTCTCATCCTCTACATCTTCACCAAGATATCGGTGGGTACCGCGCCCACGTGGCCATCGTGGGGCTCTGAATATGCTCCTTAGGGAGCTGCGGAACGCATTACATGGGCTTGCTGGGAGGGGAAGCCGACCATCACAGGCTGGGGAGGACGGAGGAGGGAAGACTAGAAGGAAGGGAGGAGGGAAGGAAGGAAGGACACCCGTACCCTCAGTGTCTGCCCCCCTCAGCACTGAAGTAATCAAAGACGAATGTTAAATGTTTGTTGAGTGAACCACAGTCCCTACATTCAAGGAACTCATAATCTAGAGTTCATTCATTCATTCATTCATTTATCTTTTCATTAATTGATTCTTCATTCAGCAACTGTGCATTAATTGCCTAGAATGTTAGAGTTAGAAAGATCCTTATTCTTCCCCTATTGACCTAAACTTGGAAAGCAAACCTAGACAGGTCGATGACTTGCCCAGGTCCACGCAGACGACCAGCTCTGGGACTGGAACTACAGTTCCAACCCCATGACCCAGTTCAGGCTCCCTCCACTCCATCATGTTGTAGACCCTGTAATAGGTTCATAAAGCAATCGCGGGGTGGAATCAACACACCAAAGGGAACAGGATCCTCCAGTCGCCGGTTGCCAGGTCCAGGGCTGTGAAACTTGAAGGCCCTTGTTCTCCCAGTGCTTGGGAACAAGCCTAAGCCAGCTCAGGCCGAGGTCGAGCCCCCACCCCCTCTAGCAAACCCATGCCCGGGCATGACCCAGGACCGTGTTATCTGCGCGAGGGCTCTCGCATCAGGTCAGCTGTGAGCCCTCAGCGAGCCCCTAGGTGCCTTCTCTCTCCTGCCAAAGGGCCTCTTCTCCAGCCCCAGCTGCTCCCTCCACTTCCTCCATCTTCCTCTCCCTTCCTCACTGCTCCCTTCGTCCAGCAGCTATCTGTTAAATTGTCAGTTTCAAAGCTTTATGCGAACTCCCCTGCTTTAAAGTCTCCATGGCTCCTCAGCGTCTGTGCTCAGTGCAGCCCGTAAAGCTCGTCTCCATCATGGGCTGAAGGCTGAGCATACCTGGTACTGCTGAGTGGGCAGGTGACATGCCCCCCGCGGCCACACTGAGGGTCTCAGGCGGCCTGGACTCAGGGGCCCTGGCTCTCTGCAGACTGACATCTTCTCCGGAGCCCTCTTCATCCAGATGGCCCTGGGCTGGAATCTCTACCTCTCCACGGTGACCCTGCTGGTGGTGACGGCTGTCTACACCATCGCGGGTAGGCCCGGGAGGTCACGTCGGGGTGCAGAGACTGGCAGAGACGACCAGAGAGAAGGGTGGAGACAAAGAGAGGCCGAGACGGAGACGCAGGATGACAGAGACAGAATTACACTGAGACACGTGTGACAGAGAAATGGCGTTAAAAGGGCAGAAACGGGGGAAACAGGGCCGGGCAGAGAGGGGAAGGAGAGATGCTAAGAGATGCTGGAAAGACGGACTGCACAGGGGCAGGGTGGAGGCCGGGACTGTCACCTGGGCCACAGTCACAAACTGCCTCCTCCCGGCTCCTCCAAAGCACCTGGCACAGGGCCAGATGCCCCAGGAGACAGTGCAGGACAGACACTTACATGTGTTAAGTCAGCCTTGGATGATGGGGGGCATTCAGGTGGGCGTTGGGAGGGGAAGGAGGGAGTGCTCCTGGTGGAGCTACCAGCTAAGGAACGGACTGGGACATTGATGACACAGAGCTGCAGTGACGGCCGCAGTCAGACACGCCAGTGACAGGAAGAGCAGGCCCGAGCACCTCTGACTGTGACCAGCCTGCATCCTGCCAGGCCGGATGGGGGAACGAGGTGTGGGGTGTGTTTCCTGGTCTCCGGGTGTGGCCGAGCACAGGGTGGGCACCCGGAGAGGAGCCCCCATTGGTGCTGACTGACAGGGCCTCCCCTTGGGTCCCCAGGGGGCCTCGCAGCTGTGATCTACACAGATGCTCTGCAGACGGTGATCATGGTGGGCGGAGCCCTGGTCCTCATGTTTCTGGGTAAGGAAGAGGCACCAATACGCCCCACCATCACCCCTAAATTTCTCTCTGACCTCTGACCTATGTCACCTCCATGGCTTGACTGGGACTTTCCAGAACATAGAGCCATGTGTCTGCTCCAGGCTGGGGCTCCCAAAGGCAGGATCCTCTCCACTACAACCAGGGGTCTTGAACCCAAGCCCATCTCCCTCCCCATGACAGACTCAGTGGGGTCTCAGGGCTTCTTCACTCACTGTGTCTCTCCCCACAGGCTTTCAGGAGGTGGGCTGGTACCCAGGCCTGGAGCAGCGGTACAGGCAGGCCATCCCTAATGCCACAGTCCCCAACACCACCTGCCACCTCCCTCGGCCTGATGCCTTCCACATGTTTCGGGACCCTGTGAGCGGGGACATCCCTTGGCCAGGTCTCATTTTCGGGCTCACAGTGCTGGCCACATGGTGCTGGTGCACAGACCAGGTAATGCCCCCAGCCAGCTATGGCCTAGCCCACCAGGAATGGGGTGGCTTCCTGCAGATAAACCAGGTGCGGATGCAGGGAGGGTGGGACCTCATCCTGGGACTGGGGTGAGGGTACAGCCAATGACCAGTGTCAGGGCTCACCTGTGGCTGAGCTCGCCCCTCCCATTGCTGCTGTTTCAGGTCATCGTGCAGAGGTCTCTCTCTGCCAAGAGTCTGTCCCATGCCAAGGGAGGCTCGGTGCTGGGGGGCTACCTGAAGATCCTCCCCATGTTCTTCATCGTCATGCCTGGCATGATCAGCCGCGCCCTGTTCCCAGGTAGGAGCTAGGCTTGCTCTTAGGGCGTTGGGATGTGGAGCTTGTTGGGTGTGCAGAGAAGGTGCTCTTGGGAAATGTGGGAGTGGGGCAGGGGTCGGCAAGCTCTAACTACTAAGAACACATAGTAATCAAGACCAGCCTGGGCGACATAGCAAGACCTGGTCTCTATTTTTTAAAAATTTGAAAATTAGCCAGGTGTGGTTGTGCACACCTGTAGCCCCAGCTACTCAGGAAGCTGAGGCAGGGGGGTCCCTTGAGCTTGGGAGTTCGAGGCCGCAGTAAGCTATGATTTGTACCACTGCACTCCAGCCTGGGCGAGAGAGTGAGACCCCCCACCTATAAACAAACAAAAAAACATAGTAAGTATTTTAGGCTTTGTGAGCCAAACATATAAGTATTTCAGTAAAAGAAATTTGTATCTGAATGCCATTTTAAAATCGTGCTTCTCCTTTATATGGGAAAAACAATTAAGGCATTCTCGGCACCTTCCAAAGATATTTGCCTTTATCGAAACATAAGGCCTAAAACTCAAAGGAGACTGTCGAGACAATCGCGCTTTGCAGGGTAGTGTATGGGCAAGAAGTTTAGCAGAGACCCAGACACCACCTGCCTCTGGACCTTCTAGACCCTGCCAGAGACTCCAGTGAACACCTTCCTACAGTGCCTGAAAGCAAACATTGGGCCTACCTGAGAAGGCACAGGGTCACACGGCTCTAACTGCCATCACTTCTTCTGCAGACGAGGTAGGCTGTGTGGACCCTGACATCTGCCAGAGGATCTGCGGGGCCCGAGTGGGGTGTTCCAACATCGCCTACCCCAAGCTGGTCATGGGTCTCATGCCCATTGGTGAGTCCCGGCCCCCCGACCCCCATTCCCACCTTGCCTCCTCCAGTCCCCACTGTCCAGAAGGGATGGCACTAAAATGGATGGGAGGAGAGAAGAAAAATATTCACCTCTGCACCCTTCCCCCCAACACACACACATACACACACAGCCACACTTGCACAAGTGTGTGTAAGGCACCTTCTCTGTGCAGTCCTGGAGATGCAGAGCTAAAAAGCAGGCCTGGCTCTCGGGCTTCATGCAATCTCCAGGGTACCTGGACTTGACAGGGGCACAGTACAGTGTGACCAGTGTCTGGACACAGTGGGGGCTAAGGGAGCCCTAAGGAGGCACCTGACCCAGGCTGGGGGATGTCAGGAAGGCCTCCCAGAGGGCAGGAGCCTCTGAGGCTGGCAGAGCTGGAGGGGCACAGGGAACATGCTGGGCTGAGAAGCTTCGTGTGCAAAGGCCCTGGGGGAGAGGGTGTGAAGTCTGAGGGCAGCCCAGTGTGGGTGAAGATGCCAGGAGGAACGCAGACAACCTTCCTGCAGAGAATGTAACAGCCGCGCCTCGTTCTGGCGCATGGCCCTTACTCTGAGGGCAACGGAGGGCACTGGGGGGTTGAGGCTACAAGAGCCTGTGATTGGATCCGAGCCTTTCCAGGGCCAGTCCACACGGACGACTCGGCAGGCTTAGGGGGAGGCAGGGAGACAGCCAGTGAGGGATTAGCTGTGGTCCAGGTAAGTGGTATCAATGGCTTGGACCAAGTCAGTGGCTTCAGAGATGGAGAAACAGGAGTTAAAGATGTCTGGGAGGTAAAACTGACAGGACTTGATTGCTGATTGTATTTGAGGGACAAGAAAGACAGAGAAATCAAAGAGGACTCACAGGTCTCAGTCTTTAGAAGGTGGGTTTACAAGGATATTGAGGTTGAGGACACAGGAAGAAAGGCAGACTTACGGAGCGCAGAGAGTGAGTGGCGTTATCTGTCCCCCAGCAGAATGAGGAATGAATCAAAGCAGTAGAGGAGATGGGGGAGGCCCAGCCAGGGCAGGGCAGCCACTGAGGGGCTGGTGGGGGACAGCTGAGGAAGAGGTCTGAGCTAGCTCTGAGGTCTGTGTGGTCCTGGGACGAAATTATTAACCAAGGAGGGAAACAGAAGGCCCAGGGAAGATGATACCCAGGTTTGGAACACTTGAGTCCCAAGCACCTGTGAGGGAGACATCCAGGAAGTGGCTAGACAAATGGACTTGGGGAAAAGAGGACTGAAGTGGGAGCAGGGCTGGGAGTCCTCTTCCCAGGATGAGCAGTCATATTTCTGGAAACTTGGTCATCAGAGTCAGAGAGACTTCAGATATCAGCGGGTCCTCTCTTCCCTTGCCCACGTGGAAAAATAGGCGCAGGAGGTGTAAGGAACTAGTCCAGATTATACACACAGCTAGTTGCTTGCAGAGCCAGGAAACAAACCCAGGGCTTCTGCCTCCCAGGCTGGGGCTGTAGCCTAACACCACGGTGTCAACAAAGAAGGGACAAAAAACTAAAAAACACTCAATTATTAATCATCACCTTCCTCTTCTCCCCCCGGGACCCACTAACCCAGTGTCTACAAGCCATGAGACCTAGACTGGGATGTGGAAGCTGCAGAGTACCTCAAAGATCACCTAGTCTCATGGCCTTAATGGTAGGCATGAGAAACTGAGGCTCAGGAGGACACATGGGTCCCCAGGGCCACAGAGCAAGGCAGGGGCGGGGCCTGGGCAGAGCCCGCCTCCAGCTCTGAGGGTCTCCTGGATTCCGCAGGTGCTGGATGGGAGCCTCACCCAGCGCCTTCCCCAACCCACCCCCACCCCCTCCCCACTCTGCGAGGCGGCCCCAAAGGCCAGCCGTCCACTCGGCCCGTCTCTCCCCAGGTCTGCGGGGCCTGATGATCGCCACGATCATGGCCGCCCTCATGAGCTCACTCACCTCCATCTTCAACAGCAGCAGCACGCTGTTCGCCATGGACCTGTGGCAGCGCTTCCGCAGCAAGGCAAGGGAGCGGGAGCTGATGGTGGTGGGCAGGTGCGCCGGCCCCTCCTCCCGTCCTTAGGAGGCACCCCTCCCCCTACCTCTCTTCCTCCCCTTCCTCCCTCTCCCCTCCCCTCTGCCCCCTGCTTTGCCCTCCCCCTGCTGGAGATTGCTCTGGGCGGATGTGGCCCGGTGTGGCCTGGCAGTCCGAGCACCTGGCTCTAGGTCTTTCCCCAGCTCTGGTGACCCCTCCAGAATAATGGGCACAAAAATCTCTTTCCTGTCTGTTGAACTCTGTCTTGGAATTGATCCACGGGGTAATCGAGAGATGACAAAAGCACTTAAGAAATGAGAGGTGAACTATGGATACATAGGTGGGAGGAGAGTTAGCAAACAGTCTACCCCAAGCTCTTTTGGACCAACTCTGGCTTTTAGTCCAAAATGACAGAAATGCTATTAATTTAATCCCTCAGACTCTCCCTGAACATCCACCGTATGCCACACCCCACGTGCTGGGGTGGGTCCTGCCCTCAGGGTGCTCACAGCTTGAGGAGAGGGCTGAGAACACAGGCAGTACAGAGAGGTACCTGCGTCCGTGGACATATTCATGGGAAGGTTGTGTCTAAATGATGCAGAGCCTTGAACACCACGCTACAGATTTTAAACTTTATCTTGTAGGTATCAGCTTTATGCTTTAAAAAAACTCAGTAGCTAATTTTTCTTGTTCTTCACAGGCTGGGGATTTTTAGTGTACATAGGATTAAAGGGCCCTTTCTGAAATCTTTGTATCATACATTAAGGCTCCCTCACTCAGGTTTCTGGACTAAAGTGCTTATTCTCCCCTTTGGTCCATAGGTACCTGAGTTTAGGCGTCTTGCCTTTGCACTCATTGTTCTCTCCACCAGGCTGCCTCTGCGCACGTTGCCTAGCGCGCTCATACGCCTGCTCGTCCCTGCACTCCTCACCCGAGGCACAGGCGCTGACCGCCTCTGGGGACAGTTTGGGCAAAGAGGAGAGTGATGAGCAGCAGGGAGACCACGTAGGTAGCTGCTGCTCTGGTGGGGCCTGAGAGAGGAAAAACGGGAGGAAAAGGAGAGAGGAGAGGAGAGGTGTGCAAAGACATTTCCAAAGAAGCGTCCCTTATCTCTGCACAGTAACCGCCTGGTTTTGCTGCCGCTTGTTTACCAATAAGTGGGGTTTAGGTGCCATCTCCTGGCCATATGCATTATTGCACCCAATACATCCAAGAAAAGTTTTTCAACTTGGTCATACACCTGCAAAATCATACATCCAGAATACTTTGGGGACATAGGCCTGAGCCAGGATCAGTTGATGGGGAGTCAGAAGAAGAAAATGGAGTTCTTCCCTAACTGAGTGCCAATGTTAGAAAGAGAAGGTCAGAGCCTGGAGAAGGGAGAAGTTCCTGCACAGTGTGGGATGCAAAAGAGGAGGAAAAGCATCCCCAGCAAAGACCCGAGGCCTTTTACTGGGGTGGGTGGTGGGGTGGAAGGTACAGATTCCTACTTGCATAGCAGGTGGGTAACATGACCTCAAAGGTATCTGATATGTAAATGCCAAGGTTTTAGGATTATGAGTTTCTTGGATTCTGAAATTCTGGGACTTTGACAGTCTAAATTTCTGAATCTTAGTATTTGGGATTTCGACTTGCTAACCTTCTTTGATTCTGTGACTATGCATTTCCCTCCCTCTTCCTCTCCTGGTTTCTGTGCATCACCTTCACCCCACGCTACCCCATGCCCACCTGAGTGCGCCTCACAGTGCCCTGTGCTCTCCCCGGCAGAGTGTTCGTGGTGTTCCTGGTTGTCATTAGCATCCTCTGGATCCCCATCATCCAAAGCTCCAACAGTGGGCAGCTCTTCCACTACATCCAGTCTGTTACCAGCTACCTGGCCCCGCCCATCACCGCCCTCTTCCTGCTGGCCATCTTCTGCAAGAGGGTCACAGAGCCTGTGAGTGCCGCGCACTGTCTCCCTCCCTCTACAGCACAGGGGCTTAGACCTGGTCTGTCAATCACCTGGTCTCTGTGACCTTGGGCAAACCCACTGCCCCTCCAGGCTTCCATCTTCCTGCCCACAGTATTAGGTCTAGATTCATTCATTCATTCAGCAGGTATCAATCCTATTATGGCGGCTCCAGGGCTGCAGTGGTTTACAAGGTTCACATAGGTCTGCCGTCACTGGGTGGGCAGGGAGAAGAGAGGCTTAAATATGCACTAATAATAAAGTATGATGGCTGCTGGAAGAGTGAAAAGCACAGGCACCTAACCTGTGTGGCTCCTGGGAGGGTGTCAGGGAAGACTTTGGGAAGTGACATCTGAGCTGAGACCTGAGGGATTAATGGGAGGGGAAAGAGTGTTCCAGACACGGTAGTAATGTGTGAAAGCACAAGATAGACTGGAAGATCTCTAGGTTCTATTCCAGCTCCAACAGTTGGAGGTTCTGTATGTAAGCAAAACAACAGCAATGACAAAGATGATGACAAAGTGTGAACTTACAGGTGTGCCTGCACATGCATTATTCATGTAACAGCACAGAAACCTGACAAAAGTGTGGGAGGATGCTAGAGGTGCCAGGAATGGAACCCTGGTTACTCCCTAGGAAAGCCTAGAAGAGACAGGTCCGAATTTGTTGCTGGCTATACCTTGGAAAGTTAGGGACATCAGAGACACAACTTCACAAGAACAGTGTGAGAGCTCAAGGTCATTGCCAAGCTGTCATAGAAACCCCTTCCTTGCTGGAGCATCTAAGCAAGGTGTCTGTGTCTGCAGCGGTGTCATCTTCTCGCTGAAAACCACTCCACACAGCATGACCCCGCTGAATTCTGGGTGTTTCTGCTCATTCTAGAATTTTTGAAATATGAATCTGTCTCTCATTTCTGAAAGTAGATCATCTGACTCTTATATATTGGGAACAGGTACAGGTTAGGGGGCCAAATAAAGAAGAAAGATAGAGAAGGTACCAGAGCCTTTCTTTAAAAAAAAAGCAACAAAAGGAAAATCTTTTTTTTTTTTTTTTTGACAGAGTCTCACTCTGTTGCCTGGGCTAGAGTGCCATGGTGTCAGCCTAGCTCACAGCAACCTCAAACTCCTGGGCTCAAGCAATCCTTCTGCCTCAGCTTCCCGAGTAGCTAGGACTACAGGCATGCACCACCATGCTTGGCTAATTTTTTCTCTATATATTTTTAGTTGTCCAAATATTTTTTTTCTATTTTTAGTAGAGACAGGGTCTTGCTCTTACTCAGGCTGGTCTCGAACTCCTGAGCTCAAATGATCTGCCCGCCTCGGCCTCCCAGACTGCTAGGATTACAGGCAAGAGCCACCGCGCCCGACCAAAAGGAAAATCTTTATTCTGATTTCTGATCCCTGCTTATTATAAATCTCATTCCATTCTATTTGAATATTAAGCCTCTATTACTTAGTACTTATTAATTTCTCTTATCATGACACATGAGAAACCTCTGAATCAGCCAAATGGAGTCATTGGTTCCAAGTCATTCCAAAGTGGAGCCAGGATTCCAATCCTAGCCTGTCTGACGCTGGAGCCCATACCCTTTTCAGTGTACTGCCCTGTCTGCCTGTAAGAAACGACAGAGCCTCGGCATTAACGGGGAACTCGTGAAGATGGGCTTGCCAAAGCCTGTAATAAACCAGCGGGGAAAAGACTGGGAGGCTTTTAGCCTCCTAGGGTCTCCCACCTGGGTCTCATCCCTGCGGGCGTCTGCCCTCTCTCCACAGGGAGCCTTCTGGGGCCTCATGTCTGGCCTGGGCGTGGGGCTTCTGTGCATGATCCTGGAGTTCTCGTACCCAGCCCCAGCCTGCGGGGAGGTGGACCTGCGCCCAGCTGTGCTGAAGGACTTCCACTACCTGTACTTCGCGCTCCTTCTCTGTGGGCTCACGGCCATTGTCATCGTCACTGTCAGCCTCTGTACAACCCCCATCCCTGAGGAAAAGGCAAGTGGTGTGCTCACACTGGGCCCCCCCCAGAAATGCTCTTCCTTACCCCCAGTGCCTATGATTCCATCACTGAGTTCTACTCTGTTGAACTGTGGTCCCTCTGTGGCCATGCACATGTCCTTGGGAATGGGAACTCATTGGGCCATGAATTCCCCACTGAAATGTAATTCATTCAATTCAAAAATCATTCAGCGAGTACCTGCTATGTGCCAGGCACGGTGCTGAGGTTTCAAAGACGGATGGTCCCTGCCAGTGACTATCCGCAAGGGGGAACAGACACGGACACAAACTGACACTATACAAACAGAAGGTGCAGCAGGACCAAGCACAGGAGAGGCAGTTATCGCCTGGGGGACCCGGGGCAGGTACACTGACCGACAAGTGCACTTTGAGTTGGACCTTGAAGAATGAACAGAGAATTTCAATGGTCAAGAAACATGTCCATGAGAAATGAAACAGAATTTACCAGGCGAAGAGCTCAATTTGAAATCCTCACCTCTCCAAAGCTGACTGAACAGCCCTGGAACTCGATGCCCAGTCTTTTGAAGCCTTTTTTTCCTTAAAGCCTGTGTTAGTTTGGTAGGGCTACCATAACGAAGTCCCACAGACTGGGTGACTTAAAGAGTGTAACTTTGTCGTCTCACAGTTCCAGAGGCTGGAAGTCTGAGATCAAGGTGTCAGATCAAGGTGGTTGGTTTCTTCTGAGGCCTCTGTCCCTGGTTTGTAGGTGGCAATCTTCTCCTGTGTATCTTCATGTGGTCTTCTCCTAATCCTCTCTTCTTTTAAGGACACCAGACATATTGGATTAGGGCCCCCCTTAATGACCTCATGTAACCTGAATTATGTCTTTAAAGACCCCATCTCCAAATACAGTAACGCTCTGAGGTACTAGGGGGTTGGATTTCAACACATGAATTTTGGGGGGACAAAATTCAGCCCATAACAGAGCCCAGGCCAGTCCTGAAAACATGCAGTGGACATCACGAATAATACCCCATCTGTGGGTGGTGCTTTAGAGTCTGCAAAACAGCTTGGTTTCACTGATTCCTACACACAAGCATGGCATCCGCAGATGGGCCAAAGGAGGCTGAGTCCTCCAGCGGCTCCCTCCAGAAACAGCCTCCACCTGCCGAATCTCTACCACCTTCTCCGTCGTCTGCTTTCTCACACTCCTCATCCTTCCTGACTTAAAATCCTTCCCTGAGTGCAGTTCTGCTCTGCTCCTGCTGCCTCCCTCTGTTGCCCTCAGCAGCAGACTTTTGCAGAAAATGGTCCCCACCCCCAGTCTCCACCTCTACCCCCCACCCCCAGCCTCCATCTTCAGCTCCTGCAGTCTGCCTATTGTCCCCATTGAATCTCCATTGAAATTGCTCTCACCGAGGTCACTGATAACATCTTGTTGCTAAAAACAGCATTCCTGCCTTTACCCTAAGTGAATTCCGAGGAGAACTAGGCTTACTGACCACTGACTGCTTCCTGAACCTTGAAGATCTCTCTTCTGTTCACTTTCATGAAATATTTCCCTCCTGTTTTTTTTTTCCCTACCCTTCTGATCACTTTTTTGATTTTTTCATGGGCTTTTCTTCCTGCCCCATAAATATCAGTGTTTCTTAGGAACCCATCATTGGTCTATAACCCATCTCACCTTACAATGTCTCTGTGCTATGAATTCACAAATTTCTATATAAAGATGACACTCAACTCTCCATCTCCAGCCAAAACCCCTCTCCCAAGATTCAAACCCAAAAATCCAACTTCCTTCTGGTGACATAAAGAGACAGAGTCCATATGCTATAGTGACATGGAGAGTAAGTCTAAAGGAAGGCTTAGTGGGAGATACTTACAAACAAGGAAGCCGCCCAGGCCCTCATGATCCCATGGAGAGGGAGGCTGGGGCCCAGCACAGCTGGACACACAGTGGTAAACAAGAGGCTGGGAGCAGAGCGAGGGGACCTGGCTCGACATGCAACAAAGAGCTTCCTGGCCAGGAGGAGAGCCTTGCCCGAAAGGAGACGGCACAGAGCTCAGGGAGTGGTGAGTCCAGCACCACCAATGTCAGCCTGAGAACTTGCTGTATTTTAGTCTACTGAGCCACAGAAAGGAGAAGAGGGAAGCCACCAGGGCTGTGCAGGGTATGTAAGGTCTGTTCCTCCTCACCTGGACGTCTCTGCTTGGAGGTCTCACAGGCTCTTGAAGCTCACCACCGTGTTTGTGTGTGGGCATGTCCTCTCTCAGTCCCCCACCCCACCAGCACCAAACTCACATATCCTGTATCTTCTATCCCTAGGAGGGGCACCGCTACCCATCTGTTCATCCAGTCCAAGGCAGGGATGCGAGAGCTGTATTAGCCTCATCCCTCGCCCTCCCCTGGTTCACTCAGTCAGTCCCTGCGGCCTGCAGATTTTACCTCCTTCACATCCCACAAGACTGCCCCCTCCTACCCATGACCTCGGGGCTCACGATTTCTCCCTTCACTTTTGCAGCAGCCTCCAGGCTGGCCCCCTTCCATTCACTCCAAGCGATCTTTGAAAATCTCAGAACTTGTAGTCTCTTCCCTTTGCTTAAAGTCTGCAGTGACTCCCCTACAAGGTTACCTACAAGGCTTTTATTCTTTTAAGCATCAACTCCTCAGCCTGACTGTTGAAGTCTTTGTTATCCGGCTCCTGCCTCTGCATCCAGCCTTGCCTGTGAGATCCACGAGGCCGAGGCCCACACGTGACTCGAGTCTGTTTCCAGCACCCAGCACCAGCCTGGCAAGAAGCAAGAGCCCAGGGAGTGCTGTCGGGCTGGCTCCCAGCCTTGGCCTTGGTCCTCGTGCTCCCTGCTGTTGCTCTGACCGCCTTCCATGCGTGGGGTCCTCTCTTCCACAGCAGGGCTTCTCTCCAAGACAACCGACTCCAGCCAGTGTCTTCTCTCCCTCCAGCTCGCTCGCCTGACCTGGTGGACGAGGAACTGCCCCCTCCCTGAGAGGGAGAAGGAGGCCCATGAGAACGCATGGGAGCCGCCCGGGGAGTGCCCTGCAGAAGGGGAAGTGGTGGAGAACTGCAGCCAGGGCCAGGGGCAGCCTGGAGGTAGGCTGGGGCTGGCTGGGGGGGAGGGGGTGCCCCGCACAGAGGAGCAGTAGGGACAGACCCCATGTCATGGGCAGTCACTGGGGATGGGGCCTCTGAGGGAGCCCAGTAAATACCACCCTTCCTCCCTTCCCACATGGCTACTGAACTATTAGAAAAATAAGACAATGAGTAAGGCAGGTGGGGGCCAAAATATTGCCTTCGTTACTGATAAAGTGAAGGCAGAGAGAGCCGATTTGCACTCTGGGGAAGTGCATTTCCTAAAACTGAACGCTGGCTTAAGGAGAGGCACCATCCAGTCACCCACAGACCTGATCCAGGGCACAGCCTACGCCCTGTGAATAAAGAAGTGGCAGAGCCCAGCATGCCCTCTTTATCCTTCCAGAATCTTCCAGCAGGAAGTCCTTTCAGCTCCCTGAAACAAACACCATGAATAGGGGAGAAGAAAGCACCTCTCGCAAGGCCTGCGGGCAGATGTAGGCCAGGCAGGATAATTTTGAGTCCTGAAAAAATGAAGGTTAAAAGTATTTAAAGGACAACAGAGTAGACCTGAAAGAAGTATATACATCCCAGGTTTTACACAGGTTTACGAGTTACGGTGCACCACTTAATGACTGCTTAGGGGACGTGGGCTCTCTGGGCACGTGATCTCACGGAAGCCCTGTACATCCTCTGCCTCAGAGGGTCGCCCTGAGAGTCCAAAGAGAGAATGTTTGGACCAGCTTGTAAAATGAGGAAGCCTAGTACAAACGCAATGCTGGATCTGTATTATTGTTCGTCATGCAGCTCTGCAGCTATGTGACCTTAAGTAAGCCTCTTCCCCCTCCTAAGCCCTATCTCTCCTCTGTACAAAGGGGGACCAGACCAGATAGTATCCAGGCCTTCGCATCTCTGATGCTCTGTGGTCGCGTTGTGCTTACCAAGTACCACGCTCCAAAGCCAGTAAGATAATAAAGCATTTGTTCCCAGGGCCTTCTTTTCAATCTCAAGGAATATTAATTTTATTTTTAATATGCTATCTGCTAATTTTAAAAACTTCAAAAATATGTACTTTATTACTTCTTTTAAACTAATTTTTAGTGAATTGTGCTACCTTTTAACCTCAGAGCAGGCCCTTTGCCCACACTGGGGGCCTGTGTCCGCCTGGGCTCTATCTAATGCACATTTAGAACATCTCATGCCAGAGAACCAGAACCTCTCCTGCTGCCTCAGTGCTGGTAATTTTTAAAGTGCTGTCAAATCTCCATTCTCATTTGATGCTCAAAACAACCTAGAGAAGAACAGGGCATATGTCATAGACCCATTTGAGTCAGAAAGAACCCGCAGCTCAGAGAAGCCGAGTGATCTGCATGTGGCCTGCAGTCAGCTGACGCAGAGCTGACCCTGGAACAAGCTCCTGGCTTGCCGCCCGGTGCCCGCCCAACTGCAGGTGCAGCAGTCTGGGTCAAACGCTCCCTCCTTCCCGGGTGAGATATGCTGCTTCCCTCTGTCCTCATTCAGGCCTTGTGCTCTGAATTGGGATAAACTGCATTATCCTCCCTCCCTGACCCACCACCCCCTGCAACAGCGGAATGCTTCCACTGAGTCATTGTTTGGACTCTGCAGCCAGGGTCAGAGCTCAGTCTAGAATCTCACTGCAGCACCCAGTCTGCAGTTTGCAGAAAGGGGCTTCACCCCTCCCCTGCTTTCTGTGCACCCCGTTCCTATCTTTGGCTTCTCATCATCTCTGTCCCTCCCCTGCTCTCCCATCACGTTCTCCAAACTTTCCTCGCCTCCCCCCCGATCTCCTTTCTCTTCTGGTTTTGTCCCTTCAGCCCCACACAGGTCCTGGGGAAAGCTGCTCTGGGGCTGGTTCTGTGGGCTCTCCGGGGCCCCGGAGCAGGCCCTGAGCCCCGTAGAGAAGGCCGCGCTGGAGAAGAGGCTGACCAGCATCGAGGAGGAGCCGCTATGGAGCAGCGTCTGCAACATCAACGCCGTCCTCTTGCTGGCGATCAATGTCTTCCTCTGGGGCTATTTTGCATGACTCTGCAGACTCGGCTTCAGTGCAGACGGATTAAACACAGCCCAACCCGCTAGCCATGGAGACAGGCTCTTCTCCCATCTAGCTGTCTAAACTGGAGACCAAAGAGCTAAGACTGCAAGACGTCCTGGAGAGCATCCAATCCAACCCACACATGTGACAAGTGGGGTAATGGAGGACCAGAAAGAGCACCGTGTTTGCTCAGGGCCACCCAGCAGGACTCTCGTGGGTCTTCCCACTCCACACCCTTTCCAGTACGTTGCCTTACATTCCTACCTCAAAAACACTGCTTCCACTCTCTTCCTGAGTCTATTAAGGAACCTTCACTGCATGTGTGTCTTGAGGTAGGAATGTGGAGGATACAAAAAAAGGAGCAGCAAGAAATTTGCAAGAATCCAAGTGCACCTTTGCTCCCCCATAGCCCCTCTCCCCCTCCCACTTCTAGTCCCCATATGTCTCCACCTTTCTATTCTCAACCTCCGGTTATCTATTTGCAGCATGAATCTAGCCAGGAGGGCCCTGTATTTCCATGGGGGGCTCCACAGTGGTGGCCATCAGACCACTGACCTAAACACTATGCAAATTCTGCCTCTTTCTACTCCCACATACAAATATAAACAAAGTCTAAGAACCCAAAAGCCTTGGGTTCAGTCGGAGAGATGTGACTTGTTGAAAACAAGAGGAATCAAGACATGCTACTCTGCATTTCTCGGTGAGCCCTGCACGGGCAGCAAGGACAGCGGGAGATACTTCACCTGGGCCTGTGTCCCTCTGCCTTTGCCTGCCATGCGTCTGCCTGCCCTGGAATGCACCGTGAAGCTGCTTAAGTGTCCCTTCTCCAGGAAGCTGCCCTGATGCTCCAAACTGGGCCAAAATCCCACTCTTGCCCCACAACACTTGGATCTGCTTCTGCCCCAGCACTGATTACACCGTGGTGTTGTCTCCCCTCCTGCGTGGAGGAGGCCAAGGAGCAGGGACCAAGAGCCATGTCCCATGGGACTTTATACCCAGAAAATAATGGGCATTTAATAAATGTTTATTGAATTAATAAGTTCTCCAAGGTCCTGGTGGGCTTTGTGCTGTGGCTGGCTGGGTAGGACTCAGGGAGGAGTGGTGGGAGGAATGTCCTTAAGTTAGAGCTCAAACAGCGGATCTCAGGTATCTCGGATGAGAGCCCAGCCCAGCCCACTGCACAGCGTGAGCTGAGAGAGTGCCTGCCTTCCTCCTTCTCCCTGGAGAGGCATCATTTTACACTGATCACTAATCACAACTGGACACAAAATTCTATTTCTTTGAGGTGGAAATACATCTGAGTCTATGAATACCTCCTGTCCGTGCTGCCTGCAGACTTTCGTGTCCACTGCCTTTCTGACCTCATTTGTATGTCACCTCAGGTGGCTCTGCCCTCTGTTTTTCCCCATCCATCCTTACTGAAAATTCAGCCCATCCCCCGATTTTCCCCAAATCACTCATGCACATTTTGTGGGCAGAAGATTATACTGAAGATTTGAGGAAAGAACTTTAAACCACAAGAGCATAATCTAAAGTTGGGTTTATTTTCAGAAGTTCCTTAGCAGCCTGCTACGAGACTTCTCAGAGGTCTCCTCTTCTGTCTCCTGCCTCCCGCCTGGCTCTTAAGGCCTCGCTCTCAGCAGGTGTGAGAGAAGTCTCTCCACTCGAACATTCTGGCCTTCCTCCCCAGTTTACTCCTTCGTTACTATGCTGAGGCTCTACTGGGCTCCAGACCTATCTCGTCTGACCCAAAGATGCAGCCCAACACAATAGGACTGTACGAAGGGCGGCCACTTCCTGCCTCACCCTTTCTGCTCGGTTCGTTCCTACTTGTTCTTCACATCTCAGATCAAAATTCACATCCTAAGGGGAGCCCTATTGGCCCCATCATGATCTCACCATAGCCACCTGTGTCCCAGGGCAGACGAGCCCCTAACACCCAACATACAGTCTCATGGTGCCCTGACTTTACCTTCAAAGCATGCACCAGTGTACGCTGCTACATTTACATAGTTACTATATCAATATGCACCCCCCCCAGATCATGAGCTCCCCACTGAATCCCCATCTCCTAGGAAGATGGCACATCTGGCACATGGTGGGTGCTAAAAATCTGTGTTGTACTAATAAGTGAAAGAATGAGTGAATGAAAGTGCATCCCTGGCAGAGGAAACCAAATATTAAAAACACAAAGGTGGGAAAAACCTTGACATAACCAGAAACAAAAGTAGTTTAAAGTATCTGGAGTGGAGGGTACACATGGGGCGGACCACTACTAGTCCTTCTGGTTTTTTGTGCAAGTAAGCAAAAGGTACCCTTCCTTTTTGGCAGCTGCAGTTCCTCACTATAGGGCTGCAAGCTCGTTTCCGCCCCCACATACCCCTATGGGCAGGGCACCACCTACACATCCACGAGCGGTAGTCCTGCATGTTGGGGAATGGCTGGGGCAGTGACTGGGGGTAAAGCAGGTGTTAGAGTTTCCATCTAAACTTGGGACTTCATCATCTCTTTCCTGGATCATTTCAATAGGCCCTTAACTTTTATCCCTGTTCCTAGTCTCTCCTCTTCCAATTCATCTTATGCCCTATAGCAAGAATGATCTCTCTAAAAAAGCAAATCTCGTATTCCACCTATATTATTAAGACTGTCTATAGGAAGTGTTTTCTAACTTGGCATTAGACCCTACAAAAACTGCCAGAAATATCCCCAGGGTTTGGTCCTTGGGCCCCCTTCTCTAGGCTGTTCTACACAGTGGTTCAGAGCAGAGGCATGGAAGACTGATCTTCTGGAACCAAATCCTAGTCCTGCCATTTGCTAACTGCATGATATTGGGAAAGTTGCTTAACTTCTCTGTCTTAGTTTTCTCATCCACAAAATGGAGATGGCAATTGCAGCTACATCATGTGGTTGTTGAGAGGATTCAATGAGTCAATTCAAATAAAATACTTAAAACAGTTGCTGGCATATAACTAAAACCCTTAATAAACATGGGCTGTTATTACTACAATTAGTAGCGGGTGAGAGGAACACAGAAGGAGGCATGACACGACGTAGCAAGTTATTTAGAACTAGCAGAACATGCTGTCAGAGCAAAGAGCAGGGAGTGATTAATTCTACCAGGGCAATCAGGAAAGGGCATAACAGAACAGTGGACAATGCAGCAGGGCTTTGGGGGATGAATGGGAGTTTCCTAGAAGTTATACAAGGACAGCATGTGCACAGGTGTTAAGGTACAGAAATGCATAAGGGGTTCCCATAAAACAGGAATACTATTTACTCACTTGCAAAACTCAGTCCTATATATTTAATTTCCTGTTATAAATCACGTTTTGTTTTAGCTTCTTGCCTCTAAGCTGAGCTGTGAGGTTTGTTGACAAGGGACAGGAGAGGTTGGGCATTGGACCCCTGCAGCAGCGGCTGTCAGTGCTCCACTCACCAGTCTTGTTTGCTGCGACTTCCTGCTGAAACCCCTGCAACTGTCTGCTGAGACTTTCTCTGGCTGCAGAAAAACGCTCTGCACCCTGCATAGAGCAGGTTGGAAGTGCTGGGGGTTAACGCACTTGGAGTAGCCCTGAATTAATGACAAATGAGAGTTGGTGGATAAACACAGCCAGTTCCTTGCCCTCAAGTGGAACAACTCAGAGGTGTGTTCTAAAGTATCTTGTAGAGGTTCTCAGGGAGATTGAGTCCCAACTGCCCACAGTATTAATATGCCCATGAACATACCTTGCATAGCTCCCTTCCCTTCCAAATAACCTACTGGTCTCATGTTCTACTCCTGGGAAACCAACCTAATGCAGTCTTTTAGCAAGAACAGGCTTTGAACTTGGGCTTTGTGGAGAGGGAAAAGGGCAAAGCCTAGGATATAGACAGGGAAGCTTCCCCACGCGGAGAGAAGCTCTCCTGTCTACCATCGAGTCTTAGCCCTGCTGCTGGCCATGTGAAGTGGGCGCTCAAGTGGGAGGCTTCCAGGCAGAGGAAACAGCAAATACAAAGAGATCTCTGAGGTCACCTCCAGTTTTGAGGTTTTTCTCTCATTTTGTCACTAAACAGGCCAGGCCCTGTTCTAGGCACTGGAGGTACTGGTGTCCAGGCGTTGGTGCCTTCTTAACTCCCCAGCTAGACGCTGAGTTCTCTGAGGACCAGCATGTTTCTCCTTTAACTGTTACAATGTGTGAAAGGAAAGAACCCTAAGCCGGGCGCCAGGAGACCTGAGTCCCATTCCCAGAGCCCGGCTCCCAGGGCTGATTGTTCATAGGGTGGAGAGGCTGCAAGTGGGAGGAGGCTCTGAAGCAAACAACCAGTTCATGCACTGCAGGGAGAACACAGGTCAGGGTCAGTTCTGGAAGGGACCTCAGTGACCAGTTCATTACATCTCCACATTTCATGGAAAGAGAAATGAGCCTTGTGGATGAGATGGGACTTGCTTAAGGTCATAGAAGGAGTCAGCAACAATTACCCCGGCCCTTCAAGATGAAAAGTGTTTCAGGGGTAGTGGCAAGTCAGGCGTGATGCAGGAGGGGTTGCAGGAAAGCAGGCGTGCTGAGCCCACATTCACCACTGGGCCGCGGGCAGGTCTGCTGCAGGCACGGAAGTCGCACGCACATTTACAGCCTGGCAGATGTGCCTGCCACACTCTCACCATTTGAAGGGGCCTCCAAGGTCCTCTCATTCAGCCCTCCCTCCCCTATCCCACGCCATTGTCCATGTGGCTCCCTTTGCCTGGAACACTCACCCCGACTTCCTTCCCCACACCTCCATCTCCTACTCGTCTCAGGAATCATTTCTTCCTACTCACTTTTCCTGATGCCTCCACACACACCCAAGTTGGTTTTGTGTCCTTCCTCTTAGCCTCCACAGGACCCTGTGCTTCTCTACCAAAGCAAGTTTCATGCTAGTGTTATAATTACTTTCATACACTCTGCCATAGACTGGTGCTCGTTGAAGGTAGGCAATGTGCCTATCCAGAGACTGCGCGGTGCTAGGGCATTTAGCAAGTGCTTGGCAAATGTCCAACATGAGTGAATGCATGTCAGATTTAATCCACAATATTTTGACTCTGTTACTTCTCTAGTTCTTAGCCATAATCAAGAGAAAGTATAATGAAGAACCGTGTCTACAGACTTTAGAGTTACAAAGCCCTGCCAGGTGTAAATTCCTACAACTCCTAGAGGTAGGTAGGCGAGTATCACCACCTTTGCAGAAAGGTGAACTGCAAGACAACTTTAGATAAATAAAAAGCAAGGCAGCCTTTTCTGCCTTCAACTCCTAACACTCCACTTCATGTTAGAAGGTCCAGGTATTTGAAGGACATCAGAGGGTGACATCCACCACTTGTGCCTTGGTTGCTCTGGTCTCCAGTGTGGTGCATCAGTCTCATTGACTCTAATGCTCCTGTGTCCCTTTTCCAACCCTTTCACCTCTGTCCTCTCTCCCCTTCCAGCAGGGCCCTGTTCTCAAGTTGATACCTCCATTTCTACCTGCTGCTGTGTGAATGTGTGGGATTATCACTTGGCCTGTGATATGTGTATTTCAGCAGGGTCCTTATCCCTTCAGGGGCAATTCGATTGTAAGATGGTATCAGGCACTGTACCAAGCCACTTGAAACTGCCTGTCCATTGGGACAGCTAGAGTCACTACAGTGAGAGTTGTAACCACCTCCCCGCGACCTTTTAGAGCACCCACCCCAACACACCTCCACTCAATGCATGGGGCAGGAGTGAAAATACTAGACCAGGGGTCAAAAGATTTGTATCCTCGCTTACTTTTCCACTACTTTCTTTGAGACTCTCTCTTCCGCCACATCTCAGTTTTGTCATCCTTAATGAGGGGTGTGGGTGCAAAAGTTTGAATTAGATTAGATGATATCTAAGGACCCTTTAATGTTGACTTTGTGTGCTCCTGTTTGGACTCCACATTTGTCTCCCTGGGGCAGGGAGTGGGTGGGTGGGGTGGTGGCAGTGGAGGGTGTACAGGGAAAGTAAGTCACATGCTGGCTTGAGGGACAACAGCACAAATAGAAAAACACTGCAAAATAGTGTCATTTCAGAGAATTGAAATAGGTTTGCCGTGAGCAATAATAACATTAAGAAGCAGCTTTGGACTGTGAAGGGACAATGTTTAAAAACAAATTGCACTCTTAAAAATACTATGAAGAAATGTTTTTTAAAGTGACTTGCAATTGAGCTTGGATGACAAAAGCACTCAATTTAACATGTGAGACCCGTAACCATGTCCCTGGGTGTGAGAGTTCGCATCAGTCAGAAGGGGATGGAAACTGCTAGAAGCCCAGGCAAAGCAGTGTCAGTTTTCCATTAACCTAGAACAAATGTTTCTCTAGACTTCTAGCCGTAAGATTACTGTAATTTTTTTCTTTTCTCCAGGGTGAAAAGTTGGGAGAACTTTAAAGGTTATATATAAATATAAATCCTAGAGACTTAAATTATGGTAGTTACAGTTTACTTTCATATTTCAAAATCAAATTTCAGCTTTAGCCTAGACTCACAAAGTAGAAATGTCAGACTTTTTACTGTGATCTTACATAAAATCTACAACTTTCACTTAAAGAGGAAAAATAAAACCAACTTTTATACTTTGTCTCCTGAATAAAATACAAAACCTTTGGTCCATCTATCAGTATGGTTTGTATGTAAATTTAAAAATTACATACATTCAGAATGAGGAGGACCCTCAGAGGCAGCGTGGGTAGCCTTCCTTCCCCCCTCAGTACAGGTCAGAATGTCTCTGACAGTCTGAGACAGGCAAGGTGAGCCAGCCTCTGCTTGTATACCTCCAGTGATTGGGAAATGACTACCTCCTGAAACAAAGCATTCATCACTGGACCACCCTGACAATTAGAAAGATCTTCCTTTTATTGGCTAAACTCTGCATCTCTGTAATTTCTAAACACTTATACAAACTAGCCAAACGATATGAAAATAACTCACATAAATCCAAAATTACATCCCCAGTATTTGTGATTTCTTCTTAAAGAAGTAATTCACAAAACTGGATACTTCCTATAGAAGTACAAATTTATCTGGGATGAAAAGTACATGAAGACTAATAAGATTGGTAATTTAAAAAACCTTCACAATTATTCTATAAAGAGCACTGCCACATCAATCATCTCATTTAGTTCTCAACAGCAGTCTAGGATGCTGAATCATCATAAATGAAGGAAAAAACTCAGAGAGGTGAGATGATGTGCCCAAGGTCTGCCACTCAGTGGCCAAATTGGTTCTTGAACTCAGACTTCTGACTACACATTTAATGCTAACCCCTATCGCACTACTCATTCATGCAGCATTCTTTGTGAATGTTACTAGTTTCTAGGTCCATAGAATAAGTATGAAAAAAATCTGTAGTCCAAGCAGAGGTCAGGTGAATTAGAAAAAGGCAGGCAAATAAGCAAATTATTGTAGAACATTGCAATAAGGATCAAAATTAGAGGTAGGAACAAAAATACTTTGGAGAAATAGAGAAAGGAGCAACAAATTACCAGGTAGAACTGGGGAAGTCTTCATGAAAAATGACATTTAACTTAGGTTTTAAATTTTTTTAGTTAATAAATTAGTTTTTTTTAAAGAGACAGGGTCTTGCTCTGTCACCCAGGCTGGAGTGCAGTGGAGCAACCATAGTGCACTGCAGCCTCAATCTTCTGGGCTCAAGAGACTCTCTTGGCTCAGCTTACCAAGTAGCTCAGACTACAGGCACATGCCACCATGCCTGCTGATTTTTCTATTTTTATAGAAAAATTATTCGTAGAGACAGGTGTCTTGCAACCTTTATTATTTTAGAGACTGGGGCCTTGCTATGTTGCCCAGGCTGGTCTGGAACTCACGGCCTCAAGTGATCCTCCCGTCTCAGCCTCCCAAAGCGCTTGGATTACAGGCATGAACCACCACACCTGGCCTAGATTTTGACATTTTACTTGGTGAGCAGAGATTTCTGTATACAGAGACAGAATGAATTATAGCACAAAGCAAGACAAGGAGATAAAAGAGCATGGCATCTTTGGGGTAGAGTGAGGTACTTGGTGTGGCTAAAGCACAAGGTGAGTAGGAGTATAAAACAGATGAGCTTGGAGAATAGGTACAGGTGATCCGAAAGATACTGAATGCTACTATAAATTGGGTGCCACATTGTAGCCAAGAATGGGGCAGAGTCAGGGAGGGTAAGGGCAACAAGTATATCTGAAAAATTCATCCAAATATATCCAAAAGAGCATCTTATTTGTTTTCAAAAGATCATTTTGGCAACAGAAGGAGAATACAGTATAGAGTCAGAGGTTGATAAGGGTTGGCAATTTATGAAGTTGTTTCAGTATCACTGGAAAGACAAAGGGAAGAGTCCATCAACAGATGAATGGATAAACAAAATGTGTTACATACACAAAGTAGAATACTATTCAGCCACAAAAAGGAATGAAATTTTGATGTATACTATTACACAATGTAAGTAGACCACAAAAACATTATGCCTACTGAAATAAGCCAGACGCAGAAGGACAAATATTGTGTGATTTCACTTATATGAGGGTACTTAGTATAAGCAAATTGAGAGACAGACAGTAGAATAGAGGTTTCCAGGGGTAGGAGGAGATACTTTTTAGTGGGTACAGAGTTTATGAAGGGGTTAATGAAAAAGTTTGGGTATAGATAGTGGGGATGGATATACAACATTGAGAATGTATTTAATGCCACTCTGAATTGTTAAAATTATAAATATTATGTATATTTTGCCACAGTTATAAAAAAGTATAGATAGATATATGCTAAAGCAAATATTATAGCAAAAGGTTAATTATAGAATCTAAAAAAATATATATGGAAGAGAAAGATGAAGTGGGTTTCATCTCAGGGAGGCAAGGGTTGTGCGAAATATGCATATCAACAAACATAATTCACCACATAAATAGAAGCAAAAGACCATATGATCATCTCAATAGATGCAGAAAAAGCATTCAATAAAGTCCAGCACTGATTCATGATATAAAACCTTCAACAAACTAGGCATAGAAGGAACATAGCTAAAAATTATAAAAGCCATATGACAAACCCACAGCTAACATAATCATGAATGGGGAAAAGTTGAAAGCATTCCCCCTAAGAACTGGAACAAGACAAGGATACCCATTGTCACCACTTCTATTCAATATAGTATTGGAAGTCCTAGCCAGTGCAATCAGGCAAGAGAAGGAACTATAAGGCATCTAGATCAGGAAAGAGGAGTTAAAATTATCCCTGTTTGCTGATAATATGATCTTGTACCTAGAAAATCCTACTGACTCCACCAAAAGACTCCTAGAATTGATAAATAAATTCAGCAAAGTCTCAGGTTACAAAATCAATGTACACAAAACAATAGTATTTCTATATATTAATAACAGTCAAGCTGGGAGTCAAATCAAGGACTCAATACCATTCACAATAGCTACAAAGAAAATAAAATACCTAGGAATATACTTAAGCAAGAAGGTGAAAGATCTCTACAAGAAGAGCTAGAAAACATTGATGAAAAAATTACAGATGATACACACAAAAAAGGAAAAACATCCCTTACTCATGGATTGGCAGAATCAACATAGTTAAAATGTACACACTGCCCAAAGTGATTTACAGATTCAATGCAATTGCCATCAAAATACTAACATCTTATTTCACAGACCTAGAAGAAATAATCCTAAGCTTCATTTGGAACCCAAAAAGATCCCAAGTAGCCAAAGCAATCCTAAGCAAAAAGAACAAATCTGGAGGCATCATATTACCCAACTTCAAATTATACTACAAGGCTATAGTAGCCAAAAAAGCATGATACTGGTATAAAAGTACAGACATAGACCAATGGAACAAAATAGAAAATTCAGAATAAAACCACATAGCTATGACCAACTCATATTTGATAAAGCAGACGACAACATACAGTGGGGAAAGGAAGCCCTATTCAATAAATCGTGCTGAGAAAATTGCATAGCCACATGCAGAAGATTGAAACAGGGCCCCTATCTGTCGTCATACACAAAAATTAATTCAAGATGGATAACAGACTTAAACGTAAGGCATAAAACCATAAACATTCTAGAAGAAAACTTAGAAAAAACTCTTCTAGACACCAGCCTAGACAATGAATTTATGACTAAGACCCCAAAGGCAAATACAGCAACAACAAAAATAAGTAAATGGGACTTGATTAAATTAAAAAACTTCTGCAGAGCAAAGGCAATAATCAACAGAGTGAACAGAAAACCTACAGATTGGGGAAAAACATTCACAAACTATACTTCTGACAAAGGACTAATATCCAGAATCCATAAAGAACTCAAATGAATCAGCAAGGAAAAAACAAACAACTCCATCAAAAAGTGAACAAAAGACATGAACAGAAGGTTTTCAAAAGAAGACATAGAAATGCCCTATGAACACATATGAAAAAATGCTCATCACTAATCATCATGGAAATGAAAATTAAAACTACAATGAGATACCAACTTACCCCTATTAGAATGGCCATTATTAAAAAGTCCAAAAACAATTGATGCTGGCGTCGATGCAGAGAGATAAGAATGCTTATACCCTGTTGGTGGAACTGCAAATTAGTGCAACCTCTATGGAAAACAGTATATGGAAAATAAAAATAGATCTACTATTCAATCCAGCAATTCCACTGCTGTGTACCTACCCAAAGGAAAATAAGTCATTTTATCAAAAAGCTACCTGCACTCAAATGTTTACTGTAGTGCAATTCACAATGCAAAGATGTGGAACCAACCTAAGTACCCATCAATCCATGAGTGGATAAAGAAAATGTGATATATCTATATCTGACATGGTATATAACATGATGTGTATATATATATATATATATGCACACACATATACACGCATACCAGTATGCGTATACACAATCATAAAAAGGAATGAAATAACGTCATTTGCAGTAACTTGGATGGAACTGGAGACTGTAATCCTAAGGGAAGTATCTCAGGAATGGAAAACCAAACACCATGTTCTCACTAGTAAGTGGGAGCTAAATCATGGGTGCACACAGGCACAGAGAGATATGAAGGACATTGGAAACCAAGAAGGGAGGAGGGTGGGAGGGGGTGAGGGATAAAAACTTACCTATTGGGTATAATGAACACTATTTTGGTGATGGACACATCAAAATCCCTGACTTAAGCATTTTATAAGGTATCTGTGTAGCAAAAACATTTGTATCCTCTTAATAGTTTTAAATTTTTTAAAAAATATGAAAAAAAGGAAAGACCTGATTTCCTAGCTGCTGACCATTGTGTGGAGAGGCAGCCTTCAACTGTCAGCCCCATCCGGGATTGCCTCAGCTGCGAGCCACCTTGCCAAAGGTCCCTCCCTTCCAAAAGCAGTCCACATCCAATGACCAGTAAGTGTAAAAGCATGACCACTTCAGCCTATCATGAGATGACTCTGAGGGGCCATTTCAGCTCCAGAGCACCCCGTGGGTTTGATCAAGGCTGCTAACAGGCCTGTATTGCAGCGGACACTCTCCCTCTGTCCAATCCTTTGTCCTTCCCTCCCCTCATGCTGGCGTGGATCCAAGGGCACTCCCTAATAAACATCCTGCACTCTAAACTCCACTCCCAGAGTCTGTGGCAGAGGTCTAAGTGGCTGACCAAGCTCCTGTGATGTTTGCCTGTTTGAAGTACTTACTATAATCCCAAGCCATGCTGACTAGATCTCTGAAGACAGACCTTAACTGAAACACAAGCCTCTGCATTTTCCACATGTACCGGTGAGTAGCTAGTGCTTATTTTCTGTTTTGCAACATAGAGTGAAAATAGGCTTCAATCAAACCAGTTGGACAAGTAACAAAAAGACTATCAAGTGTTCAGCAAATAACTCCACTCAACCTGCCCCAAAGACCCCCCTAGCCAAAGCCATTAAACCTTATGTGTTTTATTTTCTCTCTGCTGCAACCCTGAAGTGTTTGCTCACATTTGAAGGCTGGTAATAATCATTGTCCTCTAGACACATTTCTGAATCTTCAGCCAAATTTATGGCCATCTCAGTTTCTGAATCAGAAGTTCTAATCAACCAATCCTTTCTAAATAGCCTTGCTTCTGTATATATAAGGGGAAGGAGAAATTTACCTCTTTAACCTTTAGGGTCACAAAATTGTGTTGGAAAATGTTCCCAATGGAAACACTGGATGGTCACAGAAGAGAGATTTTATTAACAAAAAATAAATATATTTAGGAATTCTAAGCAATGGCATGAATAAAATAAACCATTGTTGGAGAAAATATTGTTTATTCAAAATGATTTAGGGGGATTTAATTTTTTGTCATTTTGTTTTTCTTTGGTTTGTTTTTGTTTTTGCATACCCTCTACACAACAAATTTTGAAGCCCAGCAAATTAAGCAAAGTACATCTTGCATTCTACATTAATCTCAGGAACACATAGATTGCTTACTTACCAAGGATAGAAATGCATAAACCTTTATAAATAAAAGGCATTTTAAATTAATTAATTCTTTAAAATTATAGATGTCTGATTAACAGTAGTGAATGTTTATGGTGCACTTACTATAGGCCAGCCACCGTGCTAAATATTTTACATGTATTATCTTGTTTAATCCTTCTAGCCCACCTGAGATAGGTAGGGCCTCTGTGTGCAATGCGAATGATGCCTCCCACGGTTGTGCAACATGGCAGCCCTGGGGTTAGGCATTATTTTTTCTTTTTCAGATAAGGAATGGAAGCAAAGAATGATTTAGCACCTTGCTACCAACTCACATAGTTGGTGCATAGTACTGATAGGTTTCCAATCAGGCTGATTTTGCCAAGTTCATAGCTTTTACTACACTACGCTGTACCTCCTACCCTGCCGTAAGATGTAAGAATGAATTGTGGTAGGATAACGTCATCTTGATTACCAGAAGTTCCTCCATCTTTGTTCTAGCTGTTTCCTTTGCCTACACCATCCTTCTGCACACCTCTGCCTACTGAAGTCTCTTCATCCTTTTTGTCTCAGCTCAAGTGTCTATAAAAAGTCTCCCTGGACCCTTCCTTTCTCTGGCAGAATTAACCATATCCTCCCTTTGTCCCCACAATATTTTGTATCTGAATATTTTATGTTTTTCCAAGATAGGATAGTAATAGCATTCAAAAAATGTTTAATGACTGCAACTCTAGTATTCATAACATTGAGTTGAAGACATATATTTCTCTTGTTCCCTGAAACAGTAAGGAGCATTTTTTCCCTCTCCCTTACCCACCTCTCCTCATTTCTCTTCTTTTTTCTTACTCAGCCTCTAGGGTTAACGACTGAATTTGTTTACACCTATTATAGTAGTTCCATGTTGGAAGGTAACTCCCCTATTTATGTCTTTCTTTTTAGAATTTGTAAGTTCCTCAAAAGTGGGGTTGGAGTTTCATTTATCTTTGTATCCTCCGTCCTTGGCACCTACCACTGCATCCAGCACATAAGGGCTCAACAAATGTTCTTTGAATGAACAAACACCCTCATGCAAGACATATGGAGGGATTTCTGTGACCTACTAAACTTGTCTATGAGTATTTTTAGTTCAGTGAGAACTGTATGAACCTATAGGATATACTTTAGTATGTATTTATTGAAATTAAGTCAAGTGTTACTGAAGGAATAAAAAATCTATTAGCCCATTTCAAAATGGCTATATGGAATATACAAAGCTTGCTATTCTAGCTCTTTCATTTGTGTTGTAATTGAAGTTTTCCTTTTCAGAAAGAACTATCATGAGCTTAAATAAAATGTACCATGTCTGTATTGGTACAATAAATTTTACACCATAAGCTGTGCAATACTATAAAGATATGCATTCTGATCTACATGAAAGATATATGATATAGTAAATCATCATATAAAGAAATGTAAATGTAGTCTAAATGTTTTATGCTTCTCTTATATTAAAATGTATATAAAATGAGAACATTAGATCAAAGTAATTTTATCCTTACATGTTAAATTGGATTTGGAGAGATAGATTGTTAACATTTACACTAACATACTCTTTGGATGCAACAAGTTCACTTATCTAGATGGAACAAGAAGCAAATAAAAACAATTCTCATAATAGTCAAAGTTGATGATACAATATCAATACTATAAAGGCCCCTGACAGAGAACATTTTCATTCTTGGTTTATACAATCATATCAAATTGATAACCTGGTACCCAAACCTACTCTACATCATAAGAAGTAAATCTGAAGAGGAAAAAGGAACTCTGAATTAATGTGCCAATTGTCAACAGGGAAAGAACAAACTCCATTGAAATATAAATGTTAAAAGCAAAACAAAACTGTGATATATTATATTAGCATGGAAGCAGTCATTGTAGGCATAAATGGCTCTACTCTACCTGAATAGCCCTGCATTTATACTGGCTGACACAATAAATGATGTTCATATTGGTAAGCTGGAATTGACAAACATATACATGTATCAAAACATCACATTGTACATGTTAAGTATATCTAATTTTCATTTGTCAATTATACCTCAATAAAGCTGGAAAAATAAATAAATATAATATATTCAGTATGATTAAGGAGGTTAGAAAAGATGTGATAAATTTAGGTGTCCTAGTCAATACAGTTAAAAGAACCAATTAAAGTGTTACTCAGAACTATTTGAAAATTCAAATATTTAGAACTCACTCAGAGTTCACATACTGGAGGCTTTACTGCTTTGGGATTTTATGTTGTAAATAATGTGAAGCCTATTGTAACTAATAATTTTCTTTAAAGTCAAAGCAAACTTTCTAATGCCAAAAGACAATTATATTAATCGTCTTTTCCAATTTAGATTCAGCTTAAACATCACTACTTTTTAAATTAGTTCATCTCTGACTATACCTAGCTTGATGTATAACACAACTTATCTCAAAAACCACTTGAGTGGTGTGGACAATCCTGCAAAGAGACCTTAAGATGAGAACATAATGGTGGATACCTGAAAATAAAAGGGATGAACTGATTTTTAGGTTTCCTCCTCCCACTCCCCTAATCTCCACATTTGGTTTAATAATCAATACCAAGGAACTGCAATTTCTTTAATGTGTGTTGTTGCTAAATAACACCAATAGCATCTTAATTTTAATTATTCACACCTGGCAACACTTCAGGTATCACTGCACACATTTTCTCTTCATATCTTCTAAACATTAGGAATTTAAGAAAGGCAGCATCCTTTACAATCATGTAAAACCTAAGATGCCACAGTATTATTCAGTACTGCCGGTTTGCCATTTTACCTTCTGACAAGTTTTATAAAAGAGAAGGGAATAAAACTAACTTGTATTACATACAAGATGTTGCCTACATAAATGCCAGAAAGGGAAGCAAAATGAACAGCCGGAACATATGGCACTGAGCTGACAGCATAAAGAAACTAGTTCTGCGTGAGCAATAAGAAACATCTTGAAATGTTCAAGACATATGTGTTTTAGGAAGAAGACTGAAGTGTTTCATAATAAAAGCAGGACAAAGTGAACCATGAGTGCTGAATAAAGTTTTAATTAAAAATGGGTTTTTAGCCTTCAATGTGAATATACAATATGCTTCACAGATGGATTTTATATTTAAGCCTTATCCAAACCAAAAAAGTAAGTGAGACAAATTTAAAGCTTCTGAAAATGGCACTGAGGCTAAAATGTATGTAAACAATAGAGGGCTCTGGTACAAACAAACAAGGAAGGAAGAATAATCCTTCTGTCATCCACTTTCTGCTTACACATTGCATAAGTAGATCATATAACCTACCTTTGGTGCAAACAGTTTCTCCCTAGTTTAAATATATAATAGACACACACACTTAGGAAACAACCTAAATGTCCAATAGAAGAATGGTTAAATCACTTTATAATATATCGATGCAATATTAGATAGCTATTAAGAAATACATTTATGCATCATCTTAGAAAAATGAAGAAATATATATGTATTAATGTTAAAATAGTAGTATACAAAATTTGAAAAAACCCAACTTCGTAAAAAGGCATAGCATATTGCAATAACATATACAAAAAATATTACCAAGTTATCTCAAGGTTTTTACTTTTCATATAACTACTTTTCTGAATCTTATAGTTTTATGCAGCACTGCTTTTTAAAATCAGAAAATAAGCATTTGAAAAGTTCAATTAAAGCTGAAATATTTAGCAAGAAAAAACTGATATGAGATAATGGTTCTAAGTTTATCAGAAAATATTTTTATATCCATATTAATCTTTGATGTCTAAGTAATGGTGACCCTTATGTATATAGTTTCATTCTTGGTCCAAGGCAAGAGGAATTGTTCCTGAAGTTCACTGGCCATAGGCAAACAATAAATGGTAAATAATGTTTCTACACTAAAAACACAGGCACCTAGCAGATCAAGATGTGACAACAGTGCTTTTTGTACACACAGGGCCAATGACTATACTTTTCTACTTTTTCCTTGGAAAAAAAAGTTTAACCCAAACATAAAAAGCTATGTAAAACTCTTTCCAACACATTTAAACAGCATAGGTTTAAGCTAGAAAATCTCTGGCAATAAGTTTGACATTTGAAAGTATCTTAATGCCAGGAAATATTTTTATATTGCAAAATATTTATTTTCAACAGTTCATTTGAGTTTTGAGTTTTTGTGAGATTTTTAAGATGGCTCAAAAGTAAATTCAGGAACAACCTTTCTTACAATTTTTTTTTAAGGTTTCACTTCATTTAGAAGCCATATTTACTTATTGTCAATACTCACCGATGTGGTTCCCCACATGACACTCTAGCTCTAGGCAAGTGATCAACTTACTGCCCTCAAACATACTTTGTTAAGCCTTATTTTCATTCCTTTATGTCACTGCTCAATTTTTCCCACCTAAAGTACTTTTCTCCTTTTCTATCTATTCCAGTTCAACCTGTCCTTCAGACTGAAGTCATGTCCCTACTCTGTACTCATAAAGCTTTTTCAGATAAATGACTTTAGTTCTCTCCATCCTTTGAACTCATACTACTTATTAATATGGATTCCTTTGTGATATCTCTTACTGTGGTATTTTCAATTATTTACATCATCTGCTAGATTGAAAGTTCTATGAGAACATTTAAGAAGTTACTATTTTTTATGTCATCCAGTTAATACATAAGTGCTCAATAAATATGCTGAAAGATGAGAAATGGCTGGAGAAACATAGACTACAAAACTCTTACCCTTGGCCTTAATATTACCTTTATGATGTAAGATATATCTGTTTCATCATACTATGAGAATGAAATGGCATAATTTGAGCAACCAATGACTTTTTGGGGAAGGAGACAAAATTCAGATTCTATAGTACATTTACAAAGAAGGGTCTTGATGTGATTTCTGCATACATTTCAGTCATCTTGGACCCCAATTTCACCATTTACTCTTATTCTCTAACCATACTAAACTTATTGCAGTTCTCTGAATATGCTGTGCTTCTTCATGCCTCCATGAAAGTTTGAATGCCTTGCCTCTCCTATTCTGATAAAATCATCCTTTAAGATCAATATATCCTCTTTGTGATATCTTCCTTCACTCATTAAGGAAGTAGTTGCTTCCTTTTTCATGCTCCTAAAGTATTCATCTAAGTATTTATCCATAATACACTTAACATTTTACAACACACTGTAATGTGTTTGTGAGAGTTCTGTTTATATCTTATTTATGTTATTTTTGCCCAGTGCTACTTATAATAGTTCATAGCAAGTACTCAGCATTTGCTTAATAAATGCATAAATAAATGAATGATCTTGCTAGCTGCTTAGGTGAAAAAAAAAGGGGGAGAAAAACTCAGGAATTAAAGTTTAGCCATGGATAACCCAAAAGGTATATAATTCACATGGAAATCAAGGGCCAACCATTATCCTTCTTGGATCTCAAGGCATTTTTTTTGCCTATTTTTAAAAAAATAAAAATATAACACTATCCAGATGGTGAAGAGGCTAACACAATGAAAATGTTTTGAAAGAAGGAGAAATTAAAATCAGAAAAAAAGTCCCACATGCTCCTTTCTATAGAGGAAGCTGTGAATAGGTGCTACACCCATGCTTCTCAAACCTGGGCAAGCATTACAATCACCTAGAGAGACTTTTAAAAATACAGATGTTAAATTTACTGCATCAGGATCTCTGGAGGCTGGGATTTTTAACAGGCTTCCTGAGTGATTCTGATCAGTTAGGATTTGGAACCACTGACCTTGAACATAAATAATCAAAAAGTCTCACCAGCTTTACACCTGGATGTTATATAGATATGCACAGCCAATTAAAGAGATGAATATTAGGTATATCTTAGATGTTCTAGTTCTGAATCTTATCTCTAGGAAAAGTTCTTTCCAAATTATGACAATTTCCAGTTATTTGTGGTAACTAGATCACTGTAAAATCATTACACTGTAAGATCATTTAAAAATCCCATGGACTATTCACTACTAGGTTTCTCACAGAGTTACAGGTTGACAAGTTTAGTTTCCCTCCTTGTTCAAAGTAGCAGAGGTGGGTTAACAAGTACATGAACTGATCAACAGGGACAGAGTAGGAGTAGAAAAAGCAAATGTTTGCGGCTATTCACAAACATATAAAAAAGTTTTGAATAATGGAAAACTAATGTCCAATGGGTTAATAGAAAGGGATCAATCACTGAGAATAAAGTATCACCTCTTAAAATCCAATATCTAAGGAAAATTGAGCAATAGTAGGGGAAAGGTCTATGGACTATTTATGAGAAAATACTAACATTTGGGTTTAAGTTCTGGTTCAGTCACTTACACTCCCACAGTGTGACCTGCAAGAGACACTTAGATCAAACTTGAGTTTTCTCATTTGTAAAAAATGTAAATTGTAATCCTTGCCCTACCTAATTCACAAACATGTTATGGAGGGATACAATGAAAAAAGTAAAATGCTTGAAAATGATAAAGGGTTATATAAAATACAAGCTATCATTTATTACAAAAGTTTATTAGAAATAGTTTTTCCAAGGCTTTCAATGTTTGGTAGGCAAAAATTCACTAAAGGCAAATATTCTTTTTCTTCCACTTTTCCAACATAAATACTTGAAAACACGTCCTAACTCAAAAGCTGGCATCTTTCCTCTCATTTGGCAAAAACAATTCCCGTTTGGGTTTCCAGTGGAACTGAAATGATTTTGACTGTTTTTGTTTATCAACAAAAGCATCTCCAAATTATGCAGCTTCTATGCTAAAATACATTCTTTATGCAGCAGAGTTTTAGGAATTTATCATATGTGAACAACTGCTGGCCCACAAAGGAGAATCAGGATAACATAATTTTTTCTATCCTTTAGGAATAGTCAAAATATTTTTAACATGTCCTTGTTGAGTAGAGTGGTAAATTCCTTTCAATATAACTTTTTAATATTTAACAGAATATTGTTTCAGAAAATAAACATTTTACATGAGCCCTATAATCAGTCAGTTATATAACAATAAATAATAAGGATAAATAAAATTATCTATAGTAACCTTACCATGTGTGCTGGGCACTGTTTTAAGCACTTAATAATGGTTAACTAACTTTATCTTTATAATGACCCCAAAGGATTGGTAGTATCTTCATTTTACAGATAAGCAAACTGAGACACAGAGAAACTAGGTAATTTATCTCAGGTCAGACAGTTATTAAGTGGTTCAACCAGGATTTGAATCTAGCAGTATGACTCCAGAGCCCATTTATATAACCAGTTGGCTATTTTTCTGAGTAGTGAGTAATTCATATGAAGATGCAATAGCTAAAATATAATGCTTGCATGGTAGCCAGAAATTTCCAAAACCATATAAATATATGGGCTATTTCTTAGGTTGACATCTCTAAATGGAAAAAATCTGTAATTTAATGTTTTTAAATTTAAAACTTCTAAAGAATTACCTGGTAGATCTGAGATGAGTCTACTTTAAAAAAATAGGTATGTGTATGTATGTTACACCTTGTGATTTTCTGAAAAAAGGTGATTTTTCAATCACATTCACTAAAAATTCCTAAGAGCTATAGAAATGTTTATCTGGCTGATATGATCTAGGGTCACTTCTGGTGAACTAGGGTGATTAATTTCTACCTCTAATATCTTCCAAATCAGAAGAATATGGTTAATTGTATAAAATGTAATTGTGCTAAATCCAGAAAACAAAAACAGACAAAATAAACTTCCTAGGATGGAAACTGGTTTCAGAGGACATACTCTCAAACTAAATTTATTTTTATTGTATTTATTTATTTTTTTTTAAATTTTTTTCTTTTTTTCATTTTTTAATTTCTTTCTCATTGCTTTCTATCCTAATTTGTCCTATTATTTTTATTTTAAAAATAATAACTGTATAGAGTTTAAATGGACAATATTCTCAAACTGAAGGAACATGATTAGTTTCACTTGTAAACTCTACATAAAACCTCTCTACCAACTTGTACAAGGTATACAAGGTTAAGAGAATTTTTAAGAACAGAAATAATGATGCTAGGCCACTGTGTATGCCTGGATGGATTTGCATACAAAATAAGAAAACTAAGGACAGGGAAAATGTACAGACTCAACTTTAAGCATCTGTTATTTGTCAGGTGCAATACTAGTCACTTTGCATCTTTTACCACTTATGGTCTTCATAGTAACCATCCTAGGTAGGTATCATTCCCATTTTATGGATGATAAAATTAAGGTTTGAGATCTCCAGGTATCATCACAGTACAGCATCCAAACCCCGGTATATATTGCTTTTTCCATTATGTTACACAGCCTACACAAATTACATTTAAGAGCCATACCAAAAAATCTGAATACAGTTAATTTGGTCTCATCTCTTAAAATAAGTTTGAATATTTTTCTACATTTATTCACATAACACATATCCATTTTTTTTCCTACAATCAGATCCTCAAGATTTTTCAAAATACTATTTCTACTGACTTGGAATTTTAGTAATTACAATTACCTTTTATTGAGCACTGTGCATTGTACTAGGTGTTCCATGTATATTAATATTTAAATGAACACAACCCTATGAAAATATCTTATACTTTACAAGTGAGAAAATATGTTTTCATAAAGGCTTTCTAACACGGAGGTGACAAATTCAGAGAAAAAAACCCAGGATCTGCTCAACTTTAAACAACAGTATTGTTATTGTCAAGCTACAAATTTCCTTTCCTAGATCATTCATAAAAGCAAGGTATTATGATAGTGTCTATTATATGTCAGAGAATGTCCATATAATTTTCCCATTTAATCCTAATACTTCTCTAAAGAATGGAGGGCAATGTTTATTAATATCCAATTTCACAGGTAGAAAAATTGAGATTCAGAAAAGTTGAAGAGAAGTGCTTTTCTTACTATACAATGTTGCTGCCAATTCTGATAATAGAAAATTAATAAATATATAAAATTATAAATGTATATTTATATAATATATTTAAAATATATATTTTAAAAACTATATATACATAAATTCTTCTCCAACTTTTTGTTTGCATATGTAACTAATTTTACCTTAAAAAGACCAAATAAATGCCAGTAAATTAGTGAAGAAAAAGTTACATTGATCAGTGGAAACCTCTAACAGGATACACTTACTTTCAATTCTATTACAACTGTTCAGAGACATTGTCTTTCATTAAAGATTTTTTCCCCTCACCTTCTTTCCGAACTATATCATAAACCAAGAAAGCTAAACTTCTTTAAATGTTTACTGAAACAGAAATACAGTGATGCTTGAATGTGTGGTTACTCAGCTAAAGAGAGTGACTGGTGCTCCCCAGGAAGCGCGTCATGTCTTTACCTGGAACTATCACATGGATCAACTCTGGTTTCCTGAACTCTCATCAGTTAAAATAAATGTTCAGTGATGTTCCTTTCATACACTTCCACCAGCTTCTTGCTTAGTTCATGAGATGATCTCGCTATTCATTTTTAGTGCTCAGATTTTGGAAAATTTGCCTTAGGCTTTAATGTATTAAAGTTCAATTTTCATTTTAATCCACTGAAGTTCTTTCTGAAGAAATGCTAGCTCCACCATTTAAAAACGTATGAAGTATAACAAGCTGAGTTTTATAAGCACTAATCTAGTTGAGAGGCAGAGTCACGTCCAAACTTTACCATTTACTGGCTGTGATAACTGCTGGCTAGTCATAGCAGTTTGAGCCTCAGTTTTCTTAAAAACTGAGATTACACATACTCCCCCCTAACTCACAGACATGTTATAAAAATCAAATAAGGTAATGTATGTAAATCATCAAGTACAGATGGAAGTCCTTAATAAATATTATTGTTTAGTTTCCTTGGTTTAAGAACTTTAAGGAATACACGAAGACGGGATGGGGAGAGAAAAAAACAAAACAAAACAAAACAGCTTCCCACTCTCCCAAAACCCTGCAAGCATTCATATTCTATACAAGTTAGAGCAGAATACATTCTCTTCCAGAAGGCTCATTAACATTATTTAGCCCAGTTTCAAAGCAACATACTAAGATTTAAGATACTGGATTCTTTTAAAAGGCTGTATTTTATGGAGTTGATTTTGCTTAAATACTCACATAAATGCCTTATCATATTAATTTGTAATTAAGAAAGCTAACCATAGTTTCTAGATTGAGTAGGTTGGTTACATTTATTTGAAAGCTAGAAGATAGAGAATTATCAATCTTTCAGTTAAAATGAGTCAGTTTGTGAATGATAAAAGATAAGACATTTGGAAAGCAAGTATTTCAGGCTCATCTTAGGAATGAAGAAATCTGCATTTCTTAGAAGAGATTTAAACTCTATGGGAATATAAGGTGCTCAGAACAGTTGCGGGCAATTGCTTCCTTGATCCATTGCCTAACACTATACCATCACCTCTTGCAGTAGCAGTTTGGGAGTTGGCCCTAGTTACCTGAGCTCTGTGCATCTCAGTTGGTTGGTTAGCCAAGTAACAGACAGACAAAAAGAAAAAAAAGGCCATTATATTATACAACTTTCTTTTTCCAGAATTTAAGAGTATCCTTTTGAAAAACATATGTCACTACAGAAACATTAATTCTCTAAACTGAGGAACTATTTCTTTCTTCTTGAGTACCATGGTACAACCAAAATATTTCTCTCATCTTTTCCATTTCTCTCTCTCTTGGCTACCAGTATAGGTGAACTGGCCGATAGCAGTAGTCCTGCCAGGACTTCCTATCTCCTATGCCCAGGAAGAGTTAGGCTTTGCATTGCCATAAAATGCAGAGGTAAACAAGGCCCAACATCACTGACAAGCAGACACAGGTAAGAAAGTCACTAATAATTCAGTTTGTTAAGTGCTATAATAAATGCCCAGCTTGCAGTACTGAGGAAATAACAATGAAGAAATGCACCTGTGCTAGAGGAGCTTACACAGAGCCTACACAGAATATCCTGAATATAACATTGTGCTGTAATTGTCTACTTGTCTACTTCCATCAACAGGGTAAGCTCCTTGAGTTCAGGAATCCTGATATATCTCACTAACTCTCATGTCTATCTAGTATGTTCATGGAGGTCACCTATAAATAAAGCAAAATGCTCTTTCTTGAATATCTTTTTTAAATAGCTTTATTGAGATTATTGACATACAAAAATTGTGTATATTTAAGGTACTACTTGATGTTTTCATATATGTATACACTATAAAATGATATGTCTATCAAGCTAATTAACATATCTATCACCTCTACAGTTACCGCTAGTGTGTGTGTAATGTGTTCAGGTTTAAGATCATCTTAGCAAATATCAAGTACATAATACAGTTTATTAACTATTAGCACCATGTTTTACATTAGATGTCCAGAACTTATTTATCATGCATAGCTAAAACTTTGTACCCTTTGATCAATACCAACCCATTTCCCCTCCCCCTCCAAGCTCTGGCAAATATCATCCTACTCTCCACTTCTATGGGTTTGACTATTTTAGATTCCCATATGAGTGAGATCATGTGATATTCTTCTCTCTGTGTCTTGCTTATTTTGCTTAGCGTAATGTCATACAGCTCGACCCATGTGATCACAAATGGCAAGATTTCCTTCTTTTTTATTGCTGAATAGTATATTCCATTGTATAGACATACCACATTTGTTAATCCATTCATCCACTGATGGACACTTAGGTTGATTACGTATCTTGTGAATAATGTTGTAATGAACATGGAAATACACATATCTCTTTGCAATTCTGATTTCAGCTCCTTTGAGTATATATCCACAAGTGGGATTTTTGTTGGATCATATGGTAGTTGTTTTCAATTTTTTGAAAAACCTTCATACTGATTTCTATAATGGCTATAAATTACATTCCTACCAACCAGTGTACAAGTGTTCACTTTTTGTACATCCTTACCAAAACTTCTTTTGTCTTTTTGATAATAGCCATTCTAACCAGTGTGAGGTGATACCTTATTGTGGTTTTCATGTGCATTTCCCTAATAATTAGAGATGTTGAGCATCTTTTCATATTCCTATTGATCATATGAATTTTTTCTTTTGAGAAGTATCTATTTAGGTCCTCTGCCCAATTTTCAAATTGAGTTATTTGTACTTTTGGTATTAAGTTGTATGAGTTTCTTATATATTTAGGATATTAATCCCTTATATGGCTATATGGTTTGAAAACATTTTTTCCTCATCATAAATGTTGCCTTTTCATTTTGTTGTTTCCTTTGCTGTGCAAAAGATTTTCATTTGATGTAGTCCCACCTGTTTATTTTTGCTTTTGCTACCCGTGCTTTTGGTGTCATATCCAAAAAAAATCATTGGTAAGACCAATTTCAAGGAGTTTTTTCCCTATGTCTTCTTCCAGTAATTTTAGGGTTTCAGATCTTAAGTCTTTAGTCCATTTTGAGTTGATTTTTTCATTAGGTGTATGGCAGGTCCAATTTCATACTTTTGCATTTGGATATCCAGTTTTCCCAACATCATTTTTTGAAGAGACTATCCTTTCTCCATTCTGTATTTTTGTCACCATTGTTGAAGATGAGTTGACCACATATGCATGGGTTTACTTCTTGGCTCTCTATTCTGTTCCATTGGTCTATGTGTCTGTTTTTATGCCAGTAACATGTTTTGATTACCATAGCTTTGTAATATAATTTGAAGCTTCTTCTTGCTCAAGATTGCTTTGGCTATTTTGGTAGAGTCTAGGATGTATATATACATATATGTAAAACCACGTCAATCGTAGTTTTTATATCATCTCTCCAATTTAGATCCCTTTTGAGGTACTGCCTGATTATTCTGGCTTGTAATGCAAGTTTACTAGTGATAAACTCCCTTGGTTTTTGTTTGTTTGGGAAAGACTATCTCTCCTTCATGTTTAAAGGATAGCTTTGCAGGGTATAGTATTACTGGCTGACAGGTTTTTTTTTTTTCATTTTCTTTGAGTATTTTAATTATATAAACACACTCTCCTAGCATGCAAGTTTTCTGTTGAGAAATCTACTGATAGTCTTATAAGGATCCCCCTGTGAGTGACTTTTTCAAACAGCACTTTCAAAATTCTTTGTCTCTGACTTTTGACAGTTTAATTATAATATGTCTCAATGTAGACCTCTTTATGTTCAACCTATTTGGGCTGTTATAGGTGTCTTGAGTCTGGATGCCTACTTCTCTCCACAAATTTGGGAAGTTTTCAGTTATTATTTCTTTAAATAAGGTTTTTTTTTCCTTTCTATCTTCTTCTTATGGAACTCTCATAATGTGTATACTGGTTCGCTTAATGTGCGTCTGTAAATTTCTGCTTTTTTCACTCTTTTTCATTCTTTTCTTTTCTCCTGAGACTAGATAGTTTGAAATAACCTTCTTCAAATTCACTGATTTTTCTTCTCTTAGATCAAGTCTGATGTTGAAGCTCTCTATTGCATTTTTCAGTTTATTCACTATATTCTTCAGCACCAGAATTTGTTGATTCTTTCTGTTTTCTATCTCTGTTGAACTTTTCATTTTGTTCCTGTTTTGTTTTCCAAATTTTGTTAAATTGTTTACATATGTTGTCTTGTAATAGACCAAGCTTCTTTAGAACAATTATGTTAATTTTATTTTGTCAGGAAATTCATAGATATTTGAGGTTACTGGAAGTTTGTGTTCCTTTAGTGTTGTCATATACCCCCAACTTTTCATGCTCCTGTATCCCTGAACATTTGGAGAAGCATTCACCTATTCTAAACTTTATAGACCATCTTCAATAAGAAAAGATCTTCACTAGGAGGGAGGGCAGGAGCATGCTGTGGCACTATATCTTGTGGTATGTGAGGTGCTGATTTCAGAGTCTTGCTATAACTCCATATATAGGAGGGATATGAGTGGTAGCACAGCAGCTCAGACAGCCAGAGTCCACAACACTGGCAACTATGTGGTCCTCAGCAGTGAATGTTGTGGAGGTTCTGTGGTGCCCATGAGGGCTGCTGGGATCCTTGGAAGTGCCTCTGGGTCCAGCAGCAAGTACACCTGCATAGGCAAGGGCCAGGGATGATGGCATGCATACATGTTATGGAAATAGCAAGAAGTGAAGGCTGGGGATAGCTGTAAATGTGATGGGGGGCCAGCACCAAGGGTGCCTGTGGCTTTGTCAACTAAGGCCAGGAGAAAATGCTTGTGTAGTGGCAAGTGATGGTCATGGGAAGACACATGTGCAGCAATACAAACCAGCTGTATGTATAAGGCCACAACAGCTGGGGCCAGCAATGGGCATGTGTGCAGTGGTAAGAGCATGCATTCAGTGATGCAAATCAGCAGTGCTTATATGCACTATGGCAATAGCCAGGGCCAGTTGTGTGTATGCCCATGACTATGAGAGTTGGTAGCGGGTGAACATGGTGGTTAAAACTGGAGCTGGTTGTAGGGTCAGTGCCAGTTGCAGGTATTTATGCAATGGCTACACTGGGACCCAAAGTTGGGGTGCCCACAGCAACACTGGCTGGAGCAGCTTTGGTTGGGGATGGGGGGTTGGGAGGGATAGTGGCCTAGGCAGCTGGGGTCCATGAAAGTGAAAACTTGGAGGCCATCTGTGGTGAAAGCCATGGGGCCAGGGGTCTATGGCAGGTGGGAGGTCCTTAGTGTAGAAGGCTGCTGAGGTACTCCAAACAACAGGCCACTGTGAACCACTGTGAACCCCTGCCATATGTCCGAAATGACAGCCTCTACTCTTCTTTGTTCCTAGCTGCCTTCAGACATCTTAGCTATGCCAGTCTCACCAGTGATCGGAGTGGGATGAAACCAACGTGGGTCCTTTGGGCAGTATCTCAAAAGTGTGGAGAAGCTTGATATTCACCCTGCTCTCATTTTCATTTGTGAGGGAAACTCTTGGCACTGAGCTATGCCAGCCTGAGGGACGGTATGAAAAGACAAAATGAAACTTCTTTCTTCCTACCCTTTCTGTGTGGTTATTTTTGATTTTTGTTGTTGTTGTTTTGTATTTGTTGGTTTTTTTTGTTTGTTTTGTTTTGTTTTTTGCTCTACTGTGTTGCTGCAGCTTCTTATCTGGATTCCAAAGCTGTCCCATAGCTATCTGCATTCATGGATGGCTGCCAGATGGTTGTTTAGGGGCTCAAAGGGCAGGATCTCCTACTCTACATCACTCCTTTCTTGAATATCTTACAGATATACTTTTTTTCCCCTCAAAAGCTGAGTTATATTTGGTTTTTCACAGTGAATTATATTCTCAATAAAGCTATTATTAGCAAATAAATACAACAATGAAAAATCTCTATTTGCTCTAGATTTTTAATCAGGGGCATAATCTTTGAAGTCACAATGTAATCCTGCTGCCTAGGACTTCCTGATCATCCACATTAATTAATTATACAATTATAGAAATATTGGTATGTTAAAGGATCATTCTAAATTAACTCCTTTATCACTTTATTGGTGAGAAAACTGAGCTCCAAGAAGGATAAATGGCTTAATCAAGGTTATGTAATTAGTAGTAGAACTAGGGAAGACTCTCACTCCAATAATTCATCTTTACTTCTTTGTTGAACTTGACATTTTCCTTCTTGAAATTCCTAGAGTCTTCTTTTATTTAAAGGAATAAAATATATTAAAAGGAAGAAGAAAAGCCTATTAATCTTTCCTACTAAGCCTAACAGTCATTACTCTATTTGTGGGAAATATAGAAAAAAGTCTAAGAGAATAAAAACACTACAACTTTCTGTTTCTATGAATAAGAAAAGACAACCATTAGTACTTAAAGGTTTTACCATTTAAAAACAACACAGCATAAGAATTTATAGTAATCAGAGCAATGAAAACCACTCAAACCCTAGGGAATGGAAGCTAATCAGACACTTAGTAAAGATATTACACATCTGGAAATTTTCCCTCAACTTTGACAGAGATGCTAAACTTAGTCTATAGGAAAATGTCTTTCAGCATATCAGTTTATGAAGTTCCCCTTTGAGTTCTACTTTTTGCATCCTTTGTCATAGCCTGTGGCACATATAGGCTCAATAAATAATTTTTATGGTACTTATTCACTTAGGAGATTTCTGTAACAGTAAAACATTTTTGTTGAAGGTCATATTTGTTCTTTTCACCAAACAGCAACTTTTGAACAGAGGAATTTTTCACTTTTTCCCCAAAGAAAAATACACTAATTTCCACTGAGGATATGATTTTTAAAAAGAGTGTTATTCAATATTGATCATCAAAAGCTTATTGTGCAAAACATTATCATATAACCCACAGCCAGGCCAGGCACAGTGCCTCATATCTCTAATTCCAGCACTATGAGAACCCAAGGTGGGAGGATTGCTTGAGGTTAGGAGTTTGAGACTAGCCTTGGCAACATAGTGAGACTCCATCTCTAAAAAAAAAATAAAAAGTTTTAAAGATTAGCCAAACATGATGGTATGCTCCTGTAGCACTAGCCGCTCAGGAGGTTGAGGCAGGAGGATTGCTTGAGCCCAGGAACTTGAGGCTACAGCAAGCTATGATTGCCAGTGCACTTCAGCCTGGGCAACAGAGCAAGATTCTGTCTCTAAAAATATAAAAAAAATAAAAAATACCCCCATAGCCCAGAGCAGGAATCCTCAAACTGCGGCCTGCACAGGACATTTATCTGGCCTGCTGGGTGTTTTTGCTGCAGCTGCCTGTCCTGCTTAGCAGCCGACTCATCCCGGGCCCACAGTGTGCACTCTCCAATGGTCTGAGGGACAGTGAACTGGCCCCCTGTTTAAAAAGTTTGAGGACCCCTGGCCCAGAGGTTAACTCAGAGATTGTGTACTCCAGCATTTACCTAGTTGGTATCCACACATACCTGAGGATGGCATTTGGGTAGGTATGAGGCATTTCTTATGAGGTAGGGAGCTGGGGTAATGGGGGATGGTGGCTTATAACAACAAATACTGTTACATGCTCAATTTAGTTTAGGAGATTCTGGGTTAATTCAATAAATATTTAAGGAGCATTAATTATGTGCCAGACTCTCTAATACTTGCTACAGAAAAACAGGTTTAGACCGTAATTGTCTTAAAACCTCTCACATGCTAGTGTTCCCTAAGACTATGGTAACCATATGTGCTACTTTGCCAGAGACAGCCCAGTTACAAGTGCTGTTCCAGCATTAATAGCAACACTTTTCATTCCCATCATCCTACATATGACTCTCTAAGAGGTAGGGGTGTGTGTGTGGGGGTGTGTGTATGTATGTAGTAAACAGATTTTCCTAAACTTACATGACCAATGAAATACTTATATCTACATTCCTACAATCATCTTCTAGAATGGTGGTCCTGGTCCACAGAACATGGTTTGGAATCTACTGCACTGTCATCATTTGATAGCTGAGGAAATGAAGGACCAGAGAATTAAAGAGACTCAGCTAGAAGATGACAGAGATGGGACACTAAAGCCCAGGACTCGTGGCCCATAGAGATAGCTCTCATGCCTTTCTGATATATCACAGATTGCCATACTAAAACACTTTTAACATGATGTTTAAAATTTCTATTATAAAAAAAGTCACCCAATTCTACGTGTTAACTTCAAATGTGGAAGTTCACGTCATAGCATTCAAGTCATTTTTCTTTTTTTCCTTTTTAGAACACAACCGTGAAATAAACCAAAGATACAGTCAATGAGAAAACATTATCTTATGGTCAACTCTTCAAGCTTACAAGCCAAGTTCACTTATTTCCTACTCTTTGCTTTCCCTGCCCCTACTCTCTGGTAAATATGAGGTAACTGCTTTATTTTTACCTTCAAAGTGTCATTAGCTTCACAGGTTTGTGTTGGGGTAAAAGAGGAAAACATTTTTATCAATCAACCAACAGATTTTTGAGGGTCTACTACAAAGTGTTTGGCTATAATATTTTACTCCCCTGTGGCTCCAAGTATTCTTTAAAGTGAGAAAACTACTTTCTTGGGCCATATGATACCTATAAAAATTCTAAAGTGATAAAATGACAATATTTCTCTTATTCTTTTCAAATTTCTATAAGCTTACCAACAAAGGCTATTTTCTGATTCTGGTTGCACTAAAGTATGGCCCTAGAAGATAATCATACAAAGAATTCTATCTTTAAAAATTATTCACATTTTGTATCATACCTGGATACTGCTATTTCTAGCTAAATGTTATACATTTTAGGTAACTTAGATAGTTCTTCCAGAGAAGGAGTGAGTGATTATATAAACTTCAAAAAGAAAGGTATTTCTTATGAGCTAAAAGAGTAGAAATTGCTAGTTGAAACAGAGTTTAACTCTTGGAAAACTCATTTCTGATAATGTATCTGCTTGCTCATTACCAAGAAAAGGTAGTTAACATTAATTAAATCTTACACAGACAAGATTACCAGTCAAGCAAATGAAAAAAGAAATTACAAGGTGATTAAGGCAGACCATTTCTAGAGAGAACCTACTCTTGGATTTGTAGATGGTAATAAGAGATGTATGTCACAGAATAGCCTTGTCACAGATTGGAAGTTGCGATTATGTCACAGAGCTTTGACACTGGAAAATAGCACACTTTTCTGTAATAAAAAGATACTTTCCTATGGTAATTTACCATTTGAAGTAATGAACTTACTCAAGTCTAACTAATATACTCAATTATAATCAAATGTTTAAAAAAAAGAATACAGATATTGATCACATCAAATGTTTTCATTAAAAGTTGACACGGACTCTCATACAGTTTATGGTGGATGGTCTCAGAAGCTTTCCTGTGTATGAGAAACAGAACTACAGGCCTTTTTGTATAAGTTCCTGTACATCTTGTCCATGCTGTTCTCAAAGATGGGTCGGTGGGATTTTCCCTTATAAGAGGCTGCCCTGTTGGACCAGTATTCGCCATCATCCAAATGGAGAGCACCACGTGGCCGCTGATATGAGCTATAAAAAAGGATATAAAAGGTTTAAAACAACAGTGAAACTAAATTAGAGGAACTACTATATAAATCAAATATTTATTGAGTACTGCATGGGTATTTGATACTTTATAGGGGCCAAAATAAAATACAATAAGACCTATGCTTTCAAAGAGTGGCTCTCTAAAATGGGAAGCAGAACTATTTGTGTGAAACTGTTATAAAATGATAATATGGGAATTTTATGTTAGAGTTTAAAAGGAATTCATAGAACAGAGACAGGTGCAGCACAGTAAAAGCAGAGCTCAGATGATCTGATATGGCCATCTGGTATGAAAATGCATAGCGCCTCCAAAAGTCAGACACACCTGGACCTGAATTCCAGCTCAGTCCTTTATAAGCTGTGGGACTTTGGGAAATTTATTTAATTGTCCAGAGTCTCACTTTCTGTAATTATATTTTTCCAGAATTGTTTTAAAAATTAAAGAGAATATATGTAAAGTGTATAGTACAATGCTTACCTTAGACTATAAACATAAAAAGTTATTGAATATGAGATATCGAACTAGGTACTTTATATATTTGTCAATAAATCTTACAGCCCCTAGAAGTTGGTACATGTGGAAATTAAGACTCAATGAAGTTAAATGATTGCCTAAGATTACTCAGCTATTAAATAATAAGTGGCAGAATAGGAAAGGAGACCATGTCTGTGACTCTAAGGCCCTTTCTGCTATGTCATGCTGCTACTGTCCTCAAGAAGGAATAGAAAATGAGGCTGAATATGAGCCATTCATGGAAAAATGGAAACAAGGCAGAAGAGGCTGAATTTGAAGTTATAGGGATCCACTGTACTTTTGAGGGTCTTGAAGAAAAAAAGGGGGAAGCAAGAGACAGAGAGAGAACATGTGAGTGAGAGCAAGCAGATGGGAAGCTAATGAAATAGACCAGGACTAGGGCTAGCTGTGCTGAGAATTGAGAAGAAAAGGAAATTTTTCCTGAAGTGTTGATAGTACTTTTTTTTTAAAACACTGAAGTTATAATTTTACTATCATGAACATTAAGTTATGGACTTAATATATCATTTATCACAAATGTTAACTCCTTCAAAGACTTAATTTATGTTTTTAAATAAAATAATTGACCTACTATAATAAATGCAATATTTGTTACAGACCTCTCAGGCCTGTTAGAGATTATGAAGTTTGTTCCTCGACACATACAATGTGCCAAGACTGAACAATGAAGAAACAGAAAACTTAGACAAATAACAAGTAACAAGATCACAACAGTAATAAAAAGTCTCTTATCAAAGAAAAGCCCCGGACCCGATGGCTTTACTGTTGAATTCTACCAAGCATTTAAAGAAGAACTAGTACCAATTATACTCAAACTATTCCCAAAAGTTGAAGACAAGGAATATTCATTCAATGAAGCCAGTATTACCCAGAGACCAAAACCAGACAAAAATGCAACAAAAGAAAACTATAGGCCAATGTCCTTGATGAACATATGCAAAAATCCTCAACAAAATACTAGCAAATCAAATTCAACAACACATTAAAAAGATCATTCACCATAAGCAAGCGGTACCCATTCCAGGGATTAGAGGATGTTTCCACACACACAAATCAATAAACATCATACATCACACATCAACAGAATCAAGACAAAAACCGTAAGATCATCTCAATAGATGCAGAAAAAGCATTTGTTAAAATTCAAAACCCCTTCATGATTTAAAAAACCCTCATCAAAGTGTGTAATAGAAACATAGCCCAAAATAATAAAGGCCCTATATGACAAACTTATAGCTAATATTTTATTAAATGGAGAGAAATTGATGGTCTTCTAAGATTTAGAACAAGACAAGGATGCCCATTTGAACCATTTTTATTGAACACAGTACTGGAAGTCCTAACCAGAGCAAACAGGCAAGAGAAAGAAATACATGGCATCCAAATTGGAAAGGAAGAAGTCAAATTAGTCTTGTTTGCAGACAACATATTCTTATACTTAGAAAACCCTAGAAACTCCACCGAAAAACTGTTAGAAATGATAAACAAATTCAATCCAGTTGCAGAATACAAAATCAACATACAAAAATCAGTATCATTTCTATATGACAACAGTAAACAAACTGAAAAAGAGATCAAGAATGTAAACCCAGTTACAATAGTTATTTTCAAAAAAGACCAAAGAATAAATTTAATCAAAAAAGTGAAAGATCTCTACAATAAATACAACACTGATGAAAAAAATTGGAGAGAACACACAAAAATGGAAAAAAATCCCATGTTCATAGATTTGAAAAATGAATATTGTTAAAATGTCCATATTACCCAACGTGATCTATAGATTCAATGCAATTTCGATTAAAATACCAATGACATTCTTTACAGAAATAGAAAAGACAATTATAAAATTTATATGCAACCACAAAAGACCTTGAATAACCAAAGTTATCCTGAGCACAAAGAACAAAGCTGGAGGTACCATACTATCAGACTTCAAAATATACTACAAAGCTGTAATAACCAAAACAGCATGCTATTGGCATAAAAACAGACATATAGACCAATGGAAGAGAACAGAGAACACAGAAGTAAATCCACACATTTACAATCAATTCATTTTTGACAAAGGCACCAAAAATGTACATTGGGGAAAGGACAAGTCTCTTCAACAACTGTGCTTAGAAAACTGGATATCCATATGCAGAAGAATGAAAATAATCCCTATCTCTCACCATATATATAAATCAAATCAAAATGGATTAAAGACTTAAATGTAAGGCCTAAACTATGAAATAGAGGAAAACATTGAGGAAATGCTGTAGGACACTGGTCTGGGCAAAGATTTCTTGAGTAAAACCTTAAAAACATAGGCAACCAAAGCAAAAATGAACAAATGGGATATCAAGCATTAAAAGCTTCTGCACAGCAAAGGAAACAATCAACAAAGTGAAGGGATAATCTACAGCATGAGAGAAAATATTTATAAACTATTCAACTAACAAGGGGTTAATACCAGAATATATAAGGGGCTTAAAAAACCCAATAGCAAAATACCAAATTAATTCAATTTAACAATGGGCTAAAGATCTAAATAGACATTTCTCAAAAGAAAACATACAAATGGCCAACAGGTGTATAAAAAAATGCTTAACATCGCTAATTAGCAAAGAAGTAAAAATCAAAGCCACAGTGAGATATCATCTCACAGCAGTTTAAATGGCTTTTATGAAAAAGACAACAAAATAACAGATGCTGCAGAGGATGCAGAGAAGGGAAATGCTTGTACACTGTTGGTGGGAATGTAAATTACTACAGCCACTATGAAAAACATTATGGACCTTCCTCAAAAAACTATAAATAGAACTACCATCTATACAGCAATCTCACTGTTGGGTATATATTCAAATGAAAGGAAATCAGCACATTGAAATATATTTGCACTCCTACATTTATTGCAGTACTATTCACAACAGCCAAGATATGGAATCAACCTAAGTGTCCATCAGTGGATGAATGCACATTGAAAATGTGGTATATGTACACAATGGAGTATTATTCAGCTACAAGAAATATTTAGCGATAATGAAGTCCTGTCATTTGCAGCAACATAGATGGAACTGGAGGACATTATGTTAAGTGAAATAACCCAGGCACAGAAAAGAGAATATCGTAAGCTCTCACTTGTATGTAAGAGTGATACATATAAAAGTTTAAAAATCAAACCCTTTCCTATACAAACCCTACTCACTTCTTGCCTAAATTAGAATTTATTATATGGATTAAGCACCCCTAAGAAGAATTAATTATATGGGTTAAGCACTCAAAATTGGGATGCTAAGCCAATGTAACAATCTAGGGAATACAGCTTTAAGGAAGAATAACAAAGGGTAGAAAATCTTCTTCCTCAAGGTATATATTCTCTGAATCTTCCCTTAATCTTTGTATTGCTTCTCCTTCAAATCCATCTATAATATACCACTTACCTTAATGAGAGGCCCGGATTGCCTCATGCTTAGGAGGCGGTAACTTTGGGAAACAAGGTCACACACACTCACTTATACTCTGTGTAAGGGGCAAAAGGAAAAGTCCTCACAGGTTCACAGATGGTCCAGCCTAGTTCACCACAGTAAAGATTAGAGATTTGAGTGCAAAACTACATTTAGAAATAAAACATACTCCATTTATTTGGAGATTTCTTCTTATATTTCTTTCTTAGGAATCTCAGGAAGGTGAAAGTCCTATATTAATAATAATCAGTGGCATAGCATCCAAGGATTCAGGAAACTTTGAATGTACAAATCCCCAATTTATCATTTTTAACACTGCATTTTATGGCAATTGATATGGAACTTTCAAGTCTTCATGGGATTTGCTGGTATAAACTTGCAAAAATTTTATTATTATTAAAATTCCTCAGATTTTAGTCTATAAGAATATAAAATTTGCTCCTATATTATTAAAAAAGGTTGCCTTATAGTCTAAAATTATGGAAACTTTTTTTTTAGATTAGAATACATAAATACACCTTGAAATATGTTGGTTTTCAGGGCAGCCAAATAAATCTTAAGTAGGATAAAAGGTATCACCATAAATTGATGGTATTTGTTTTCACTGAAAAAATTCAGTAATAGAAACATGTTAAAATATTTTCATAGGAATTTACATAGTTAAAAATAAAAAAATTATTAATTATACTTTTGGGTTTAAATTTCCCACAAATCAGCAGATCACAAAACAGGTTATTTTTACACTAACTAGAACAATCTCTATACACAGCATTAACCAAGTTCATACCTTAACTCGGGGTCACTATCATAGGCAGAGTCTCTGTATAAAAGACTTCTTTTCAGTTCCAGTTCATCATCTTTCTCTAGGTCTCTCTCATCCTGAAAAATTTAAAAGATTTCCATTAATTCATTTTCTCATTGCCCCCAAAATGATGCTTATGTTTTTCTGGCACTTGCTCTTCCCCTTCCCCATTGTAAGAAATTGAATTAAGTGCTAGTATGTCTTTGGTAAGAAATGAAAGGGTAAGTGAGAATTCATTATCCTTTTCACTAAACTGCACAGTTTTAATATAGTTTTGCTAACACTGCTTATCAAAGACTAGGCATCCAGAAGATGCCTCTTGAATCAATGAATGAATGGGAATGGATCCTGTGTCGATATGTAAATTAATAATATCTTATGCATTTTTATATGAACGCTAAAAAGATTATACCTGCATTCTAAGGCTTAAGTATTGGAGAAAACTACGTAGATACAAGCATTCAAACACACACTTATGACTTACAAAAGAAATGATTTAGATATTAATCATAAGCCAAAATGCAAGCACAAGCCAGAAAAGGCAAAAATGGAAGGTGTGGTAATTGGAATGAAAATCTACGTCTACCCTTGCTTGTAAGAGGAGTCTGTTCTTAATTTCTAATAAACACATACAAGAACATAGGAAATAGAATTCTGAAGAGATAGCTTTGTAAACTATATCATTCACATTAAGTTCATATGTATGGTAATCTTATATAATTTAATGTCAAATATCTTTTTCTACTAGCTAATACCCTTGTTCCTTTAGTCAAATGAAAACAGAAATAAAGAGAACTGACGACAAAAGGAACCAGTAAGCAGAGATAAGGATTAGTATTAATAAGGAGTTCATTCACTCTAAGAAATCAGCTGAACATAGATTACGAAGAAAAATGATTTTAAAAATTTGCTGACAGCATGAAACTGGGAAGAGAACATTCAGTGTAAAACTGTGAGCAAATATAGGGCAAGTAGAAAAAAATCACAAAAAAAATGCATACAAATTTAGAATTGTTATAGTTTCTACATTTTATCATTATGAAATAACTCCATCTATTTCTATAACTGCTTTCTTCTCTCTAACTTTTTTTGATCTACTATTAATAAATATAGCTACAACAGCTTTTTTTTTACTTAGTGCTTTGATGGCATATATTTCTCCTTTTATTTTCAACCTTTCCATATTATGAGATCTTTTCCTTGAATAGCATATCACTGGATGCTGCTTATTTTTATCCATTCTGATAAGTCAATGAAGTGGATCACAGAAAATGTAACTGCCTGTGTGGGTGTGAAAGACAAGGAAAAGGAAGAAAATAAATAGAGTGGCTGTCTTAGAGGGAGAAAGAAAGCAATCACTAAAACTATTCATGTAGAGCACTGATGTCCCTCTAGATCAAGGATATCATTTAGGAGAATTCTGTTCCAAGAAACAAAAAGTACTAGATTACCTTCATGGTTGTTCCCTTCAAATTTTAAGACTAAAATTTCTGATATTGTGTGTGTGTGTATACATATTCTACACACATACATATCTCTAAGAGTTCTTGCATAGATTATTTTTTCAAAGGTGAAGTTATATAAAAGCAAGGAGGCAATAAACATTTTACCTTAATATATGCTATTAACTGTGTATTGGTCTTTCTTGCTTCACTGAATGTCTTGCAATTTTTTGTTGAAATTTGGAGATTTTAAATAATACAATGTGGCATATATCTAGAAATCAGATATTTCCTTATTGTTCTGTCTGTTCTGTCCATTGTTGAATGCGGGACATTGAAGTCTCCAACTATTATGTTGCACTGTGTATTTCTTTCTTCTATTCTGTCAGTTTTTGTTTCTTATATTTTTAGAATCTCTTTTTAGGTGCATAATGATCATATTTTCTAATGATCATATTTTCCTGGTGGCTTGACACTCTTGTCATTATAAAACATTTTTCTTTGTCTCTAGTAACAAAAATTTCTCTTAAAGTTTATTTTGCCTGATATGTAGTTAGCCATTCCAGCTCTCTTATGCTTACTGTCTGAATGGTCTATCTTTTTCTTTCCTTTTATTTTCAACTTATTTATGCCTTTGAATCTAAAATGCGTTTCTTGCAGACAGAAGATAGTTGGATCATGTTTTTTTTATCTATTTTCCCAAACTCAGCCTCTTAATTGCAGTGTTTAATGCATTTAAATTTTATGTAATTACCTATGTGTTAAGATTTATATTGTCCACTTTGCTATTTGTTTTCTATATGTCCTTTTTGTTCCTGTATTTCTCCATTGCTCCCTTCTTTTGTGTTAGAGATTTCCTAGAATACATTTTTAATTGCCTATGGACTATGTTTTTGAGATATTTTCTTAGCAGTTTCCATGGGGATTACAAATAAATCTTAATATATGAGAATCTAGTTCAGATTAAAACTTAATTTCAACAGGACACAATCCTACTCCTTTTCTATATGTTGCTATTTTCACATTAATCACATCTTTATATATTATTTTTCCATTAACACAGATTTATAATTATTGTTTTGTACGGTCATCTTTTAAAGCAGGACAAATAAAGAGCTACTGGCAAAAAATACATTCATGCTATCTTCTGTACTTACCTAGTTACCTTTATCATTGGTCTTTTTTTCTTCATGTGAATTTGAGCTGCTGTCTAGCATCCTTTCACTTTAGCCTTAAGGATTCCTTTTAGTATCTCTTGTAGTGCAGATCTGCTAGTGATAAATGTTCTGGTTTTGTCTGTCTGAGAATGTTAATTTTTTTGACATTTTTGAAAGATACTTTTGCTCATTATTCATGGTTAACAGTTCTTTTCAGCACTTTGAATGTCATCCCACTACCTTCTGGACTTAGTTTCTGATGAGAAATCAGTTTTAAATCTTATTGAGGAACCTGTGTATGTGATTAGTCTCTTCTCCCTTGCTGCTTTTACTTTTTGCCTTTGGCTTTTGACTTACAGTTTATGATGTGTCTTAAATGTGGATCACTTTGAGTTCATCCTACTTGGAGTTTATTGAACTTCTGGAATGATTAATAGTTTTCTTCAAATTTGGAAACTTTTTGAAGGTTATTTATCCATATATTCCTTCTGTCCCTTTCTCTTCTTTCTCTCCTTCTGGAATTCCCATTATAGGTATGTTGGCATGCTTAATAATGTCCCACAAATTCCTGAGTATCTGTTAATTATCTTTATACTTATTTCTGTTTGTTCCTCATAATGGATTATCTCATTAGACTTAACCTCAAGTTTACTAATATTTTCTTCTGCCTGCTCAAATGTGCTAATGACCTTCTAAAGTATTTTTTATTTCTGGAGTTTTTCATTTGCAAATCTTTTCCTTTCTTGATTAGTTTTCAACTCCAGAATTTCTATTTGGTTCTTTTAAAAAGTAACTTATATCTTTTTTTATTGATATTTTCTATTCAGTGAGACATAACTCTCATACTTTATTTCTTTAGATATAGTTTTTTTTGTTTGTTCTTTGAATATATTTAATATAACTCATTTAAAGTCTTTTTATCTAATGAATCCAATGTCTAGGTTCCTCAGTGACAGTTTCTATTAGTTTTTTTCCCTCCACTTCCACTATTTGTTGTTGTTGCTTATTATAGTTATTAGTTTAGTAATTTTTTGAACTAATTCTGTAAAGACTATATTTTTTTCTGTGGGTGGCTCCTGATATCTCTATTATTTTAGCTGAGTAGTTAGGTAATGATTAGACAGATATTTCTGCAAACTCTTAGAACCGGTAAGTATCCCAGTGTTTGCTGAGAGGCTGTGTGTGTTGGGAGTACACTTACAACACTCAGCCTAAGTCTTAACTTCTTGTTTGTACAGAGCCTGAAGGTCAGCTTGAATTAAAAGATGAGGGCCTTCTGGTCTTTACTGACCACGTACACAGCCGTGGACATATGCACAGTCCTACAAATATGAGTTGTCTTCTAAAATCCCAGGAATATGTGGTAGCTTTTCAAAGCCGCTAGGACATACTCAGATTTTCCTTTTAAGCTTTTTGATTAGTTTATTGTTTATCCCAATTGCTATCCACCACCTCAGACTGCTATGAAGCTAAACAATTGCCTTTAATTGTTTTCAAAAGATGCCTCCCAGAGCAAAGATTGTGCACTGGGAAGCTTCTGACTCACATCAAATAAAGACAACATTGTAAGTGGAGTCTTCCAGGCAATCTCCAGACTGGCCAAATAATGACAGTTCTCTGGAATGGTATTTTTTTTTCCTCGGAATGGTCTTTTAAGAAATCCCAACTTAATTTTTTCCCCTATAGTGGCTACTAGAATGTTGGTTTTCACTGAAATTGCATGCTATTGGTTTTCAAGACTACTATGAAGCTAGACAGTAGGAGATGGGATTAGGGCAAGTTAAATATGCCACAAAACTTACTGTCCTTACTAACACCCAGTTGTTTTCATTCCTGAAGCATTTGCTTAATTTTCCAGATTGCCAGAAGCATTTGATTATATTCCATTGTTCCTTTCTATTATTTTATTTTTAGCATTTCCTTCTTATTCTTTCTTAGAATTTCCATCTTCTGCTTACTTTACTCACCTCTTCTTGTATTTTGTCTACTTTTTCCATTAGAGCCTTTAACATATTAATCATAGTTATTTGAAATTCCCAGGCTAATAATTCCAATGTGTGTGTTATATCTGAGTCTGGATGTGGTGCTGGCTTTGTCTCCTCAAACTGTGTTGTTTCTTGCCTTTTAGTTGGCCATGTAATTTTTTTGAAAACTATACATGTTGTATAGAATAAACATGGTAAATAAACCCATAATATGAGGATTTATATTAATCTGGCTAGAAATTGGTCTTTGTTTAATGCTTTTGTAGCTATAGGTATAAAAGCCTTGAAAAATTCATCCAGTGTCTTTTTGTTTCCAACCTTGACTTTAGTCTTCCCTAAATACTCATTCCTCAGAGAAAGCCTGTGTTTTGCAGCTCTTTCCCTATTACCTTAGAATACTGGTTATGGGGTGGGTGAGGGGAACCATTATTTATTAATTTTTCTTAACATTTCTTTTATTTCAGCATATTATGGGGGTACGAATGTTTAGGTTACATATACTGCCTGCCTTTGCCCCACTCAAGTCAGAGCTTCTAGTGTGTCCATCCCCCAGACCGAGTGCACCGCACCCATTAGGTGTGTATATACCCAACCCCTGCTTCCCCCTCCCATCTGCCTGACACCTAATGAATGTTATTACTATTTGTGCACTTAAGTGCTGATCAGTTAAAACCAATTTGATGGTGAGTACATGTGGTGCTTGTTTTTCCATTCTTGGGATATTTCACTTAGTAGAATGGGTTCTAACTCTATTCAGAATGGCCTTTATCAGAAAGTCCCAAAACAACAAATGTTGGAATGGATGCGGAGAGATAGGAACACTCCTACACTGCTG
>VBSM01000529.1:33070024-33087719 GCA_008086735.1 Cheirogaleus medius
AAATTGGTTTTAACTGATCAGCACACTTAAGTGCACAAATAGTAATAACATTCATTGGGTGTCGGGCAGATGGGAGAGGGGAGGAGCATACATACATAATGAGCGTGATGCACACCATAATGAGGAGCATACATATATATGCATACGTACATACATACATAATGGCGAGGAGGGGAGGAGCATACATACATAATGAGCGTGATGTGCTCCACATACATAATGAGCGTGATGCGTACCATCTGGGGGATGGACATGCTTGAAGTTCTGACTCGAGGGGGGAGAGGGGACAAGGGCAATATACGTAATTAACCTAAACATTTGTACCCCCATAATATGCTGAAATAAAGAAAAAATTGTTTGAACTAAATAAAAATAGAAACACAAAATACCAAAACATGTGAGAGAGCAAAAGCATTATTAAGAAGAAAGTTTATAGCAATAAATGCGTACATCAAAAAGTACAAGGATTTCAGGTAAACTACCTAATGATGCATCTCAAGGAACTAGAAAAGCAAAAACAAACCAAATCCAAAATGTGTAGAAGGAAAGAAACAAAGATCAGAGAAAAATAGATGAAATTGAGACTAAAACATATTATAAAAGATAAACAAAATAAAAAGATTTTTTAAAAAAAATTTTGTTCATAAGAGATGGGGTTTTGCTGTTACCCAGGCTGGCCTCAAACTCCTGGGCTCAAGTGATCCTCCCACCTTAGCCCCCTGAGCACCTGGGACTACAAGAATGCACCACCATGCCTGGTTCAAAAAGTTGGTTTTTTGAAAAGATAAACAAAATCAACAAACCATTAGCTAGACTAACCAAGAAAGAAAAGAAAAAAACCTAATAAATAAGATCAGAAACAAAAAAGATATTAAAATTGATACCACAAAAATACAAAGGATCATTTTGAACTATATGCCGACAAATTAGAAAACCTAATGGAAGTGGATAAATTCCTGTACACATACAACCTACCAAGATCAAACCAAGAAGGAATAGAGAAACGGAAAGACCAATTATGAGAAATGAGATTGAATCTGCCAAGGAAAAAAAAAAAAAGGCTCCCATCAAAGGAAAGCCCAAGGCCTGAGAGTTTTACTGCTGAATTCTACAGTAAAGAATTAATACCTATTCTTCTCAAACTCTTCCAGAAAATTACAGAGGAGGAAATTCTTCCAAACTCATTTATGAGGCCAGTATTAACCTTATACCAAAACCAGACAAAACAAAAATGAAAACTGCAGGCCAATATACTTTATGAACATAGAAGCAAAAATCCTCAGAAAAAAAATACTATCAAACCAAATCCAGCAGCACATTAAAAAGATCATTCAATGTGATTAAGCTGAATTTGTCCCAGGGATGCATGGATGGTTATACATATGCAAATCAGTAAATGTGATACATCACATCAACCAAATGAAGGACAAAAACCTCAACAGATGCATAAAAAGCACTAAATTTGATAAAATGTAATGTCCCTTCATGATAAAAACACTCAACAAGTTAGGTGTAGAAGGAACATACCTCCATGAAATAAAGGCCATATATGACAAATCCACAGCCAACATCATATTGAATGGGGAAAAGTTGAAATTTCTTCCACTATGATTTGGAACAAGACTAGGATGCCCACTTTTATTCAACATAGTACTAGAAGTCCTAGCAAGAACAATTAAGCAAGAGAAAGATAGAAAGGGCATACCCAAACTGGAAAGGAGGGAGTCAAATTGTCCTTGTGCAGACAGCACAATCTTATATATAGAAAACCCTAAAAGCTCCATCAAAAAACTCTTACCTAATAAATTCAGTAAGGTTGCAGAATACAAAATCAACATAACAAAACCAACAGCATTTCTTACACCAATGATGAACTAGCAGAAAAAGAAATTAAGAAAGCAATCTCATTTATAATAGTTATAAAAATACTTAATAATAAATTTAACCAAGGAGGTGAAAGAAAATTATAAAAAGGAAAATTATAAAATGCTCATGAAAAGGAGACACAAAAATGAAAAGACATCTCAAGTTTATGGAGTGGAAGAATTAATATTGTGAAAATGACCATACTACCAAAAATGATCTACAGATTCAATACAATCCCTATCAAAATATCAATGACATTCTTTACAAAAATAGAAGAAACAACCTAAAATTCATACAGAGCCACATAGACCCTGAATAGCCAAAATAATCCTAAGCAAAAAGAACAAAGCTGGACGTATCACACTACCTGACTTCAAAATATACTACAAAGCTATAGCGACCAAAACAACATGGTACTGTCATAAAAACAGACACATAGACCAATGAAACAGAATACAGAGCCCAGAAATAAAACTATGTATTTACAGCGAACAGATTCTAGTCAAAATCACCAAGAACATTCATCTGGGGAGGGAGAGTCTATTCAATAAATAGTGCTGGGAAAACTGGATATCCATATGCAGAAAAATGAGACTAGACACTGATCTATTACCATATACAAAAATGAATCCAAAATAGATAAAAGACTTAAATATAATATACAAAACTACTATAAGAAAACAGGGGAAACACTTCAAGACATTAATCTAGGCAAACATTTTACAGAAAAGACCTCAAAAGCACAGGAAACAAACGCAAAAATAGTCAAATGCAATTATATTAAACTAAAAGCTTCTGCATAGCAAAGGAAACAATCAACACAGGAAAGAGAAAACACATAGAATAGGAGAAAATATTTGCAAACTATTCATCTGGCAAGGAATTAACATCCAGAATATACAAGGAACTCAAACAACTCAACAGCAAACAAACAAACAAATAAATAAAATATAATAACCTGATTAAAAATGGACAAAGGAGCTGAACAGTTATTTCTCAAAAGGAAACATACAAATGGCCCATAGGTATATGAAAAAGTGCTCAAAATCACTAATCATCAGAGAAATGCAAATCAAAATGACAATAAGGTATCAACTCACCACCACAGTTAGAGTGGCTATTATCACAAAGACAAAATATAACAAATGCTAGCAAGGATGCAGAGAAAAGGAAACTAATTTTTTAAAAAAATAATCTCTTACAGAGTATATGTAAACCTTTAAAATATGTTAGAGATGGCTTAGACTCTGTCCCAGAGTTGGTGGCACAGGTGTCATCATCTGCTGGAAGCACCACTTATAGATGCCTCTAAGATGCTCTGCATGAACTTTTCCGGGATAACTGGCAACACAAAGCCCCACCTGCCAGAGACCTAGACACTCAAAGACGCTTCCCTTTCATTCACCTACCCTGGTACCACTTCTTTGGAACATCAGTTATCCAATCTCTTCTCTTCCCTGTGCAACACAGTTTAGGTCTTAAAACCAGTCTTTGAACTGGTCTCCCCACCTCTAATCTTTCCCCTTCTAGTCCATTCTCTATAATGATGCCATTTATTTTATTGAAATGCAAATCTAATTTTATCATTCTCTTTAAAACTTTAAATAATATATTATTGCTTACAGAGTAACTTCTACTTATCTCTTTCTGAGTTCCACCCTTGTTCAAAATGTCCCAATAAGGGTAGCTTGAGACCAGGAACTCATGAGACCAGCCTGGACAACACAGTGTGACCCCATCCCTACAAAAATTAATTTAAAAAATTAGCTGGGCATGGTGGTGTGTACCTGTAGTATTAGCTACTTGGGAGGCTGAGGCAGGAGGATCACTTGAGCCTGGGAGGTTGAGGTTGCAGTGAGCTATGATAACACCACTGTATTCTAGACTGGGTGAAAGAGTCAGATCTTGTCTCAAAAAAAAAAAAAAAAAAAAAAGTCCCAGCAATCCTCATCTGCATCTAGAACTCCTGGTTAGGCTTTATCTCACACTTTGAGGGCTATACATGCCCTTCCTTCTGCCTACAATGCCATTTCTACACCCCTCATCTATTAGCCCAGAGACTCCTCCTTTAACATTCTGTTCTAGCACTATCTCATCTCTCCTGGGAAGTTATCCTCATCTCTCCTCTGCCCACGTGGTCCTGTTTGCCATGAAAGCACTTATACACACTTTCCCCACTAGACTGTGAGCCCTGTAAGGTGGGCAATGCCCGTGGTCATTGTTGAAACCCTGTGCTTACACAATACACATATTAGGTGAGGTTAAAATATGCTCCAAGTCTCTTTCTAGGTGCCAGAAAACCCTCAACGTTTCCTTGGATCAAAATCTAAGTTATCACAGTTTATTAATGAATAGCAACAAATGCACGTGTGAGAAATTCTACAACTTAATGTGTCAGATTTTAAGAATTCAGGCCTATTTAATCTGGCCTAGAGTATAAGAAAACTGACACAGAATTTTTAAATTTTATTTCCTACATGTCATCATTCTTATTAATACAGCTTGTCTGAAAAAAGTCTGACCACAGGTTGTTGAATGTTTCTCTTTGGAATTGGTGAAATTAGGGAAAACAGTTTTAATTTATTTTGAATATATATCACTAAAAATAGTCATTTAATGTGGTCTTATTTGTTTGCATCAAAAGGTTTTCTTCTCCCAAAATAAAGGTTCTAAGATAAATTCAAGATTCCTTTGAATGAATATATATATATACCTTCTAAAACCATGAGTTTACAAAATAATGCAGTAGATTGCTAAGCACACTTAACGTAACATGAAAGTATCTTCACTGAAAAGAAAATCTGAAACATGATCATAAACCTGTATGAAAAATTATAAGCCCTTAATTTCATTTAATTTTGGCTATTTCATAAATACCACAAGAAATTAGATAGTTTGTGATGAAACTTATAAAAATTTCTTTTTCCAGAAAGCAAACTTATAAATATTTCCCTTTGGCTCCTTCTTCCAATTCTTCACTATGCTAAAGAGATACTGAGTTCTTCCAGATGTTTCGTTAGATAGGTGGTTTCCAAACTGACTGGACTGTCTAGGTAGGTAGTTCCTGCACATGGTTTTCCTGTCACTGGATCTATGACTTTTCCAACTTTGAAAATGATCTCAGCTGGTTCATGTTTCACATATTTTATATGTGAACAGGTAAAGCTTTGAGAAGCACAATATTCCCACTGTGTACCACTGAAGGCATGGTGAGCAAATTAGGTTTTTCACTTATTAAAATACTTTAATAAATAAGGATCCAGAACAAGCCTGGTCACTCTCACTTGAGCAGCTTTTTCCATTGCTATCCCAGTCACCTTCCCTATGATACATGTGGCAACTTCAGTGAGCTATTGAAGTTAATGTGGCTTTGGTCACCTCTGTCTCTACTATGGAGCCATGCTAAGAAAGGAAAACGCTTATACATCATTGGTGGGAATGTGAATTAGTACAGCCATTATGGAAAATAGTATGGACGTTCATCAAAAAACTAAAAATAGAACTACTATATGATCCAGCAATCCCACTAATAGGTGTATACCCAAAGGAAAGGAAATTAGTATATTGAAGAGATATTTGCACTCCCATGTTTCTTGAAGCAGTATTCACAGTAGCCAAGATATGGAACCAACCTAAATGTCTATCAATAGATGAATGGATAAAGAAAATGTGGCATATATATACAATGGAATATTATTTGGCCATAAAAAGAACAAAATTCTGTCATTTTTGGCTACATGGATAAGGACATTATGCTAAGTGAAATAAGCCAGGCACAGAAAGATAAATATTGTATTTTATCACTCATGTGGAAGCTAAGAAAGTTGATCTTATAGAAGTAGAGAGTAGAATAGTGGTTAATAGAGGCAGGGAGGAGGAAATGAAAATATCTCCAGTGTTTTGCAAAGAGCCAGGTACAGACCATGCAGATAATCGGTAAAAATTCTCAATAAATAAAATTGAACATAGGCAGAAAAACATGAATAACTGTTTGTGCTCAAGTTGTTCTTAATATAAAACATTTAAAGATATTGAGATTATTGCCCAGTGTAAGCCAACATGAGCAATAGTACTATCTTCTATTCAAGAAAGTCAAGCTGGGACAACCATAAATTTAAGGTAATACAAAAAAGTGATGTGAAAGTCTTCCATTTCTGAATAGGAAGTAGTTTGCTTACATATATAAATTTTTTGCTGTTTAAAGGCATTAGAAAGCTGCTAAACAACAATATTAGTGGTACCAAGATTCCTGAGAGGAGATACCACAGAGAGGTGAGCTAATGGTCTACCGCTGATTTACTCCTGGGGGCATTTGTGGATTCTGAGCACAGAACAAAATGTCAAGAATCCATGCTTCACTTGACCACAGGCCCACTGTTGGAAGACAAAGAAACCGGCAGGGTTTGGGCAGTGTCACTAAGCTAGTTGAACCAAACTAAAGATCCAAGAGGCCAAAATCCAGTGAGACACTACGGTGAAAAACTGACCTGATTGTTTCCTTAAGACACAGAGTGTCTGAAACTATGCAGAGTGACAGGACAAAAAGCTACGTAGAAAGCTTCCAAGAGAAAGAAAGTTTTATGCTGTCTTGTCTCAAGGAAGAATTACACACTGTGAGAGGGAAGGGGCCTGGAATCACACCAACTCTTAGTTAAAAGTTCAAAGGGCTAAAATTAAGAACTCAATAGTTTTATAACTATTTTGGAATATTTATATTTATAGAAAACTTGCAAAAATAGTATAGATAGAGTTCCTGTCACAGACTTCACCCTTCCCCGAGGTTCTCTCAATGTTAATATATAGCCACAGTACATTTGGCAAAACTAAGAAATTAACACTGGTACAATACTATTATATAAAGTGTGAAATTTATTTAGATTTCACCAGTCTTTTCAATAATGTACTCTTTCTGTTCCAGGATCCAATACAGAGTACCATGTTGCATTTGGTCATCACTTGTCCTCCAATTTGTGACAAGTTTCTCAGTCTTTCCTTGATACTCATGACCTTGACAATTTACTACAGTGCTGGTCAGGTATTTTGGAGAAAGTCCTTCAATTTGGTCTAGTATAATGTTTCCTCATGTTTGGACTAAGGTTATTGCTTTTAGGGATCAATACCCTAAAAGCCAGAGAAGTGCCCTTTATATCACATGGTATTAAGGGATACATGATATCTACATAAGTTATCAGTAGTGATGTTAACCTTGATCACTTTAAGATGATGTCTACCAGATTTCCTTTCCATGCACTACTCATTAGAACCAAGTCACTAAGTCCAGCCTCACGCCAATACTCACTCAAGGGGACAGAAATTGAGCGCCACCTGCTGGAGGGGGTACAATATTCACAATTATTTAAAATTCTGTAATGAAGATTTGTCTATATTCTCACTTTTAGTTACTCATTGTTTCATTTATATCAGTATGGGCTCCTGGATATTTATTTTATTCTTTGGATCATAATCCAATACTACTGCTTTTTATTATTCCAACAATGGCCACTGGGGGCTCATTCAGATTGGCTCCTGTCTCTTTTTAACATGCCCCTCTTTCCCTTCTCTTTACCTTATTATTATTTTTTATTTGGCAGTCTTTTTTATTCCAATAAAAAGAAAAATAGTATCGCAAGCTGGGAATAAGAAATTTTTCTTGCCTATTTAATTTGGCTTCTTTTCATGGTTTTGGCCTCAGGGCATGTGTATAACAAAATAACACACTGAATAACAGATAATAAGAATTAGGGAGTGAACATCGCTTCAACTGTAATGGACATACTGTTTATCACTTACCTGTATTTCAGTAATTCAAATTGTTCCTCCCATGTTGGTGACTATGAGAGTATAAGAGTGGGTATGAGGAATCCATGTTTATGTAATGGGGTTAAAACTCATATTTTGGCTTGATATTACATAGCTTGCAATATATTGAAAACATTTTATGATTGGCTTTTTTTTGTTTTACTCTTTTTAAAAGTTTATTTCAAAGTATTATGGGGGTACAAATGCTTTTGGTTACATAGATTGCTTTTGTAATGCTTGAGTCAGGGTTATAAGTGTGCCTGCCACTCAGATAGTGTTCATTGTACCTGTTAGGTAGGTTTTCTCCCATCCAGCCTCCCTCTTCCTCCCTCCCTCATTAGATTTCCATTGAGTTAAACACTTCCCTCTGTGTACATGCATGCTCATTGGTTAGTTCCAATTTAATAGTGAGTGCATGTAGTGTTTGTTTTTCCATCATTTAGACACTTCACTTAACATAATAGTCTCCAGTTCCACCATATTGTTATAAAAGGCATTAACTCATCCTTCTTCTAGTCTGTGAACATGATATGTCACTCCATTTATTCCTTTCCTTTTTTGACTTCTTTCAGCTGTGTTTTGTAGTTCTCAGCATGCAGATCCTGCACCATATTTTGTTAGAGTTTTAATGAAACACTGGTGCTATTGTAAAGGGTATATATTTTCTCTTTTAAAATTCCAATTGCCCATTACTGGTATATAGCAAATAAATTGACTTTTCTTGTATTCTGTCATCTTGCTAAATTCACTTATCATTTCTAGGATCTTTTCTGTAGATGCTTTGAAATTTTCTACATAAATAATATCTCCTGCAAATACAGTTTTGTTTCTTCTTTTCTAATCTTTATGCCTTTTATTTTTCTTGCCTTATTACATTGTCTAAAATTTCCATTGTGGTGTTAAAGGAATGGTGAGAGAAGGCACCCCTGCCTTGTTTCTGAACTTTAGGGAAAAGCATTCAATCTTTCACCATTAAGTATAATGTTGACTGTAAGTTTTCCATAGATGCTCATAGGAAGTATCATCTACTTTACTAGGAGTATTTATCATGAATGCATGAATTTTGCTTGATGCTTTTTCTGTTGTCTATTTAAACTACACAGAGAAGAAATATGCCTTTTCTTACTTAATCTGTTAATATGATGAATTTACACTGCATTTCTGGAATGAATCCACTTGATCATGATGTATTTTCATTCTTATACACTGCTGGACTTGATTTGCTAATATGTTGTTGAGGACTTTTGAATATGTGGTCATGAAGGACATGGGTCTATATTTTTATTTTCTTGCAATTTTGTCTGGTTTTAGCATTACAGTAAATGGTGACCTCATAAAATGAATTTGGAAGTTTTCTTTCTATTAATATTTTCAGGATTGTGAAAGACTGGTATGATGTTTCCTTAAAGTTTTGGTAGAATTCACCAGGGAAACCATCTGGGCCTGGGACTTCATTTTTTTAAAAGTTGGCAACTAAAAGTTCAATTTTTTAAATAGATATACAACCACTAAGATTATTTCTTCTTGAGTTAGTTATTGTAGTATATGTCTTTCATAGATTTTGTCCATTTCAAATAGTTTTAACATTCAGTGTAAACATAGCAGAATACATTATTAGCAAATAAGAAGACAGTTTAAAAGAAAATATCCAAACTGGAGAGAAAAAAGAATGAAAAATACAAATATAAGCCTAAAGATGAGACACAGCCTAAAGATCTTATGAAACTGCAATCTGGAGCTCCAGAGAAAGAACAAAGAGATATTGTCCAAAACTGAGAAAAGACGTAAGTTTTGCAAACTTAATGGAAAAATAAATCAAGAAAACCACATGTAAGTATATCATAGTAAAACTACAAAACACAAAGTCAAAGAGCAAATCTTACATGCAACTGAGCAGGGGAAAACCCATATTACTTCAAAGGAATAACAGCTGACTTTTCAAGATACAAAAGCAGCACGATGACAATGGAATGGCTTATTTAAGATGCCAAAGAAAATAACTATAAATACAGCATCCTATTATTTAGTAAAACAATTCTTCAAAAGAAAAGTAAAACTAAGATGTTTCAAACAAACAAAATCGGAATTCCTATCCAGGACTCTGACATGAAAAGAATTATTAAAGAGAATTCTTCAGCTAGAAGAAAAATGATTCTAGAGTCCAGATGATAAAAGAGAACTACAGGAAGGAATAAAAAAAATAGTAAACATGTGACTAAAATGAATGTTACTATATGAATAAAAATAATTTCTTGCGTGTTTTATGTATGTAGAATTAAAATGCATGATCATAGATATATAAAAAAGGAAGCACATTTAAAAAAAGTTAAATGATTTCATGTTCCAATATTATTAGGGAAGTCATAAAAGAAATACTTTAAAACAAATAACAGAATAATGAAAAAATGAATAGCAAGGTAATAAAAACAAAAATAAATTATGAAAAAAACTTTGCCAGGTGTGGCAGCTCATGCTTGTAGTCCTGGCAGTTTGGGAGGCTGAGATGGGAGGACTGCTTGAGGCAGGACTTAGAGATCAGCCTGGGCAATATAGTAAGACACCATCTCTACAAAAAATATTAAAAATTAGCTGGGCATTGTGGTATGTGCCTGTAGTTGCAGCTACTGGGGAGGATGAAGCAGGAGGACTGCTTGCATCCAGGAGTTCAAGGCTGGAAATCTGGGAGGCTGGAGTGCAATGGCCCAATCATAGCTCATTGCAACCTCAAACTCCTGGGCTTGAGTGATCCTCCTGCCTCAGTCTCCTAAGTAGCTGGGACTATGCACACAATCATACCCAGGTAATTTTTCTAGTTTTGTAGAGACAGGGTCTCACTCTTGTTCAGGCTGGTCTCAAACTCCTAGCCTCAAGCAATCCTCCTGACTCCCAAAGTACTAGGATTATAGGCATGAGTCAATGTGCCTGGCCATACTGACTTTTTATAAGATAATTATCAGTAACATTGTTTATAGTTCAGATGCTCTATGTCAAACATTTTGTGTGACTCAGGTCAAGCAGGAAGTTAAGATATGTTGCCGTTAACAAAACCATCAAAATTGTTTTCTTTTTTCCTTTCTTCTCAGTGACTAAATATCGCAAGCTTTACGCATCTGAGGTGGTTTTCTTGCCCTGTCATAAATAGCCTTCAAGAGAAAATTTTAGAAACTAACATATAAATGTCTTTGGTGAGCCTGATGTGATTTCAAGACATTTTTTACCCGGTCATGGATCTCATTGCAGTTTGAAGGTGAACACCAATCAGAATGGAACCTGTAGACATTAAAAAAAAACAAAACAAAAAAGGTAATTTGAGGGAGAGGAAAAGAAATCTTTCCAATTTCCCAAACACAAGATATTGAAAGTCATTTTTTTCCTTATCTGTATGTGAAAACATATATAAGATTAAAATAACATATTTTCTTCCTTTGACTAAGGATAAGGGAAACATAATATCAGATACTAATTCTCAGCTATACTATCAAGTTTTCACAATATGTTCAATAAATAGTCTTCATACAGTTGGGCATACATTGGAGAGAACATATCTATATATCTGACCATTTTAGTGATTTCCATACATAATTATTTAAAGCTTTATCTCTAATTTAAGATACAGATTTTCATATTAACACAATTGCATAGACATTGCCTTTAAAATCAGTTCTTATTCTCTTGTAATTTAACCATACTCTCAAACTATGTGAAATAAATTCCTTTCTGCATACAAAAAAATAAAACTACTTTTACAAAATGAAACAATGTGTATATTAGATGAAAATATTTTTTGGAATCCAATCATGATCTTCTATCAAAATACAGAGGACCACAGAAATTAAATGGTCCCTTAACACAGATGATATAACCTCTCTAGTCTCTGATACGAGATAAATCCACTTAGAAAGAAATAAAATATGACTTTTAGAGTCTGAGGTTGAAACGATGTCAAAGAAGAAACAAAGCATTTATTCCTCTTTCTTATGCGCTTCACAAATTCAAAATTGACATTAGTATAATTAAGCTACTTATATTATTATATATAATAATGAAAATCTCTATCTAATTATAATACATCTATATGAAGTGTTATTGATAATTTCTTTATAAAGAAGTAGGTAAAATGTGGATATGTTGCTTAAACCTTTGACTTTTTTTCTTCCTTGTTTGTTCTTAAAAGTTACAATTATATATGTTTAAGCAAAGTATAAACTACTGAGCAGGATAAATGGTTTATATAACCTACTTTAAAGAACATAATCAATAATGGATAATCAAGTATATCTAAATTTTAATCTCCTGCATGTATAAAAGCAAGTCCTACTGCACCTATGCAAATATGTGGCAGACTTTATTATGTGCAATATATGTAGCACATCTTGGAAATCTGCAATGCAACTATGTAGCTCCAAGGATCCACTGGATCTCTTCAATGATACTATTAGAGGATCCACTAGTCTGTGCTGTGGTATAAGGAATGCTTGCCTACCAATCTTTAACTCCATTTACAAAAATCAAAACTTTAAGCATGATTCAAAAGAATATCAGCTCCTTTTTAGTTAGATTTGCTAGTATTTCTTAGTCTAATTTTAGTAATAACTCTACAGCTTATTATAAATTTTAAATCACATATTAATATTTATACTCTGAGAAGAAAACTGCTTCTGAAATATAACACTTATAATAAAAATTGAAACTATTTTATGATGTTCTAACTTTATTGGAGGAATTTTTCAAATGGGCTCAAAGCAAAAAGCACCTTTACTATAAATAAAGGAATTCATTTGTTTAAGTCACTGATAATGTTTTAAAAATCTGTTTATTCACATATATGATTAAGGAGTCAGCATTTTACCACAATATTAGAGCAAACTTATTTAACTGCAATGAATATTTAAACATATAAACTCCTATAGCTATATGTTCTGTCATACAGGTTCCAGGGAAAACTTCCAATTTTCCCTGGGACATGCAATCTACATTTACATCAGTTTAAATTGTTTACTGATTTCAATAAATTGTATAAACACCCTGAAAGAATATTGCTCAGTGACCTAGAAAAAGCCAGATAGAGAATGTCATTGATTGATTTATTGATTGTTGTTTTTACAGAATATCTTATATTTAAAGATGTGGTATTGAGTGTTGAAAATAATGAAATGTGTTTGTTCTTAGTAGTATGTCTTACAGATTTTATTTTCATTAGACTAAATCTAGATCTTTTTTAGAAAATACACTGAAAATAGAGGTGGAGGTGTTCTGCCTCAGTGAAAATAAAAAAGTTTATTACACATGCCCTAGAAGGTATATAATAAAATGTTAATTAATTTATTTAGATGAATTCAAAACTAAATTACCATTATATTCTTTTATTTTAAAAGTACCTAATCTTCTTAAAGTTATAGGTAAAATTGGTAATGTTTAATATTTCAATCACTCATTTCTTTCCAACAAAACTTATCTACATCTACTACCTTGAGTGAAAACAATGTGTAAATGCCTCTATCTACTCTAAGCTATCTCCTACACTAAACTAAGAATAAAGAAATAGCCGACTTTAGCTATCCTCAACAAATAACTTTTTAATATGACCTAAATGGAGAATTTGTTAACCTAGACAAGAATCAATAGCTGGAACAAAATTGTATACAAGGATAAAGAAACACAGGACTAAAATTGATATTGTATTATAGTGGTAGATTTGTAATTGGAGAGCTCTACAAAATACGTGAAAAGGCAGGAAATTAAAAATATTTATAAAAACATATCCAAGAAAATATAGATTAAAAAAATTCTGGAAAACTTACAGATATGGTAAAGGACCCAATCAACAAAACCACAAGAACTTAATTACAAAAGTAAGTAAAAAGAAAGTGGTACCAACTATATGTCTGAACATCTGAGCAGATGTGGAAATCAGTGAAAATTCCCCAATATTGAGGTACAAGTTAGTAAACTTCAGCAGAAAAACCTTTCTGTAAGAGTTTCTCTTAAACTTTTAAAGTGTGTGTGTGTGAGAGAGTGTGTTTGTGCATGCGCACCTATGCCAATGATTCAATGATCCCCTTAGGCATGATTCTACTGGACTAGAAGCAACATTAATAAAAATTAAACATCTCAGGATTGGGATCTTCATATATCCATTCTGAATGCTTACAAAGGTAATGGAGAAAAAGGCAAACCTATCTGTTCAGAATAGGGGTGTTTTAATAAAGCATCCAAACTAACACACTCTTGTTTAAATCATCAGTTTTGAGCTGAACTTTTGATATACTCTCTACAGTTAATTAAATCTTTGTTAATTATATCTGATGGCCTTAATAAGCTGTAGTAATTTAGTGTACTTACTTTAGCTTTTTGATACCATCTATAAATAACAGACTAATTTACAGGTTGTTCACAGTATTATCTCTGAGATTTTCAAATTTCTATCATTTTTTTAAACCAGGATTGATTTTTTTTCAATTTATGACAAAATCATAGTTTTCTATGTTACTATTTATGACAGAGGCAAAGAATTTCCAATTTAGAGTTTTAAAAATATGAAAAGGAATCATTTCTTTCACATCCAAATCATAATAAGTATCCAACTTCAGTTGCCAAAACATTTTTAGAGGGAAAGCTGGAATCTTTACATGATTAAGATTCCCTTAGAGAGTTGAGGGGAGGTTATCTGAGAAAACTAGATGCCATTTACCAACAATATATAAATCACCATTATGACTAAATGGAAAATACCTGTTATTTTTATACTTAAGGCATGTCTACAACATTAAATCTCTATGAATCTACTAAAATAAACCATCATATACTGTACATTTCACTTTTTAAGAACTATAATATTTAATTAGGGTTAATGTGATCTATATCTGGTTAATAAACTCATTTCTAGAGAACTGGGCTAGTGAGGAATATCTAACATTATGTAATATATAGTATATTCTAAACAAAAACAATTTAGGAAGGAAGCCTCTTAAAATCAAATTATACTTTAAAAATAATCAGTTCACATGAATAATTGCTGCCTTCCCTTTCTAATGCTGATTATTCAAAAGATTAGTACAAAAATAGAGACTATTTATTACCTTTCCCTGAGAGAAGCTCTGTTTAACACAGGGCTTGGAGAATGCTTCGGCATCGTTGAAGGTGCTGAATGGACTAGTAAGGTCCTCGCTGAATGTTGGGGCTTGCTACATGATCTTGGGCTCAAATATTCTTCACATCTTTCCAAAGAGTCATCGAAGTCTCTCCCATGGGATGTCCTGATAACCTATTTTAAAAAATTATATATATATATGTGTATATATATATATATATACACATGCACACATATATATGCATATCATATATATTAATAGTAACACATTATATATAGTAGCATTATACACATACAACTTTTATAAAAGTAATAAAACAAATATAAGCCACAGCTATATTTGAAGGTAAATTTCAGAATGCAGTGGTCATTATCACTATAAGATTAAATATTAAATATATCCAGATTGTTCATTACACATGCATAAAAGTTACACAACTTTATCAATTTGAAAGGCTTTTGAGTATGGGTGGGTTGGCATAGGAGTGTGTGTATATCAAACAAAGAACATATACACATAAACCAAATGATAGCCTAGTTTAGCTATAGGGTCAAACAGATCTAGATTCAAATTCTAGTTCTAATAATCACTCATTGGTTCATTTGTTTTGGGGATGGACACATGAATAACTCAGAATAGACAAATGAATACATTTCCTGCCCTTGTGGAACTTAATATTCTAGTAAAATTTATATACTAGTAAGGAGAGAACTTAAAATACACACATACTAAAATAAATAAGTAAAATATATGAGTATGTCAAAGGATCTTAATTAATTGGGGAAGAAATAAAACAAGAAATGGGATAAGAAGTGCTGATGGGTGAAATGGGAAAGGTATACAGGGAAGTAGCTGTATTTTAAATGGGACAGTCAGTGGGGACCTCATGGAGAAGAGGACATTTTAGTAAAGACCTGAAGACCTTAGTAAAGATCACAAGACCTAATTCAGAGAGACATCTGCGGGAAGAGTATCCCAGAAAGGGAGAAAAATAAATGTAAAGACCCTGGGGGGTGGGGTAGAAGGCATGACTGATAGTATTTAATAGCAAGGAAGCCAGAGGGCTAGACTGAGTAGTAGGAAATTAGGTCAAAAAGGTAGGTTTTAAGAATTTAGGTTTCTATCTGAGCAGAGAAAAATACACCCTGACTTTTTTTTTAAAAATAGGATCCCTAGCTACTATGTTGAAAACAATCTTTAGAGCAGCCAAGGACAGTGGCAGGGAAACCATCTAGGAAACTATCACAACAAAATCTACAGAAGGATGCTGGCTTGGATAAGAATGATAGCAACAGAGGTGAGAACTGATCAGATTCGGAAAGCATTTGGAAGACAGAGCTAAAAGGATTTGCTAATATACTGAGTGTCAAAGATGATGCCAAGGTTTTTTGGCCTAGTCAACCAGAAGGGTTGAGTTTGTACGAATTAGTTATACCCTTCCAACTGAAGAGTAGAAGAGTAAGTCTAGTTTTGGACATACTAAGCTTTATCACATATCAATCTATTAATTATCTAACATAATAAAGTAGAGTTCAGGGGAGAAGTCCAGGACAAAGATATGCATTGGTAATTACTACAGTCTAAATGGTATTTAAAGACATGGCACTGTGTGATATCACAAAGAAAGTGAGCATAAATAGAAAGTAGAAAACATCTGAAGAAGGAATCCTGGGAATACTCCAGCATTCCGAGGCTGGGAAAATAAGAAAACATTAGACTGAGAAGGGGTCAGGGAGGAAGGGGAAGAAACAAGGCAATGTGTTGTTTTTGGAAGTCAGTAAACAATATATTTCAAGGAAGGGGGAGTAGACTAACTGTTAAGGCAAGTTAGAAAAGATTGAGAATGGACATTTGCATGTTAACAACAGTGAGGTCATTAGGAACATTAACAAGAGTAGCTTTGAGGAAATGAGAAGAGTGAAAATCTATAGTTGAGTTCAAGAGAGAATGAAAGGAGAGGAATTGGGTTCATTTAATAAATATTTGAAGTCTAGTCATTGTTCTAAGTGTTGGGACTACAACAGTGAACAAAATGAAGTCCCTGCCTTTAAGAGTTTATATTCCAGCAGTGCCATTTATTAACTAAATATTTGACCTTTAAGAAAGCTACCTAATTCTTCTCAGACTCATTTTCCTTATATGTAAAGAAAAGCTAATAATAGCTACCTTATAGATCTTCCATAATTTATTTAAATTACCTTGTATATTATCGACGTGTATAAATTAATTACATGATAAATGTTAAGTCATTATTAAAATATCAGTTCAACACAGCTTTTGTTTCAACACTACTAGTATTACAACAATAAATAGTAAGCCAGCAGTCTGCTGATAGAATCAAGCTTCCATTCTAGAACCAAATAGCACATAGTTCAAATGACTCAATTACAGTCCCCAATAACTGACCAAAAAGAAATATATGATCTAGATTGAATGAAAATTGCTCCATTGTTAGCTATTCACAGAGACAAAACAAAAACACAGTAAATATCAAAAACAAGGTCAAGCCGCACAGAAAAGGGGTGGAGATGCTATGGTGTTGTTTCTTGAATTGTATCCAAATATGAGCCACTTGGTCTATAGTGGAAAGATTATTTTTTTCATTAATTTCAATGCTAATTGAGTCGTGTTGGCTGGCTGACCACTTCATTTTTGTCTACTAAATTTTCTCTCCAAACTAGTGAGCAATGCTTTAAATAAAGCCTCTTTGAGGTGACTACACTGGGTTTCTATCAGAATATTCACTGAGAATCTCTTTTTTTTTTTTTTGAGACACAGTCTGGCTTTGTTGCCCAGGGTAGAGTGCCATGGCATCAGCCTAGCTCACAGCAACCTCAAACTCCTGGGCTCAAGCAATTCTGCCTCAGCCTCCCGAGTAGCTTAGGCTACAGGCATGTGCCACCATGTCCAGCTAATTTTTTCTATATATATTTTTAGTT
>VBSM01000529.1:33087819-33136164 GCA_008086735.1 Cheirogaleus medius
TGGCCTCCCAGAGTGCTAGGATTACAGGTGTGAGCCACTGCGCCCGGCCTTCACTGAGAATCTCTTGAACATGTTAGCTAATATTCAAATCTAAAGAGGTACAGGAACTTAAACTCACAATCCAGATGAGACAGGACATAAACAAAAAGATAACTGGCAATAAGATATGCTAAAATGTCAAAAATGTGCCAGTGACAACAACAGCAAAAGGAAGTTCAAAGGCGTGAAAGACTTCTAATGATCTGAATGGTGGAGGTCTCATGGAGGAGGTAGAATTGGAATCAAGGCCATAAGTGGAGGAAATGGGAATTAAGGCCATTCAAAATGGGAAAAAGGCACGCAGAAAGATGAACAATGACTAGGATCACTTGGCTATCTCTCTAGGAAAGTGATGACAGAGGTAGGAAGTGCACACTGTAAGAGAACCTTAAATGTAATATTCAACATTTATTAAGCATCTTCACTATATAAAGTACTGAACAAGGTAGAGAACAACAATCACAGATAAATATAACAGGAGACCTCAAAGAAGTTATAACCTAGAATGGGAAATATCAAAAGCAAGTAATGATAAAACAGTTAAGAAAGGAAATCAGAAATATATATATATATATATAACTGTGCAAAGGAAACACAGCTGGAATGTATCCTTTCCATAGAATCAGAGTTTGTGTTTGTTTTGGAAAGTTGTATATATAAATGAGGAGTTGGAAGATGTAATGAGGGGGTAGATCTTTGATAAGAATCTACTTCAAACTTTTAACCTTAAGCCTTAGCTTAAAAGTTTTTTCCATAGCTCTTTTGAGTTTCCCTTAGGTTATTATTCCCTTCCAAAAGCCAAATGGAATATTATCTCTTGGCTCATCACAGTAGAGTTATATTTCTTGGGTGACTCCTTAATAACACTGGATTAGAGTACAAAGACCTGGGTTCAAGTCTCCGCTAGCTATGAGACTTTGAGAAGTAATTTATCTTATTGAAGCTTTAGTTTCCTTATCTATAAATTGAAAAAATAATATTACAGGTTTGACACAAAAATGAAATGAGAAAAATTAGTGAAAATACCTAGCAGAAGGCTTGCCTCATGAAAGATAATTTTCCTATATTTATAGCACTTATATTTTGGCATGAAGAGGCTTTTTGTTTTACATTTATAGAAATAGCTTTTTAAATGACTTTCGATGATCTCACAAATACAACAGTTTCAATACTGCAAATGCTGAAATGTAACAGGATAAAAAACATCTAATATTTTTAAGCCAATGTGAAACTGTTATAGGCAAAAAAGGAAATTTCATACACTAAATTCACTGTAATTAATGGCATAGTTTTCCAATCTGTGATACCTAGTGGTTTGGTAATACCACACATATAAAATAAGATTCCTGAAAAGTTACTTATATAATAAGTGGTTAAGTTAAATCATATTAATGGCCGTAAAATTTTTATATTTATTAAACTTCAAGATCAAATTAATAGGAGAATTAACCACTAAGTATACTAGAAACCAAAAAAATACACTTATTCAACACACATTTATTGAAAGCCTACTTAATGCCGGATAGCACTCTAACATTTCTCCATCATCATCAGGGTGAAAGAGTAAAAAAATAAATACAAATAATTCAAATGAAACTAGCTGAGAAGTAGTTGAGAATAAGGACTATAGGAAAGAAGTTCAATACAAGCACAACATATAGGACAGTAAGAAGAAAGTATGGATCTGAAAGGGGGAGAACTAGATAAGGATAACTGAGATCAGTTTCTCAATATTGCTAAGAACACTCCCTAGTGAATCTTATAGCAAGTGAATGATCAATTTCTATCTTATTTGATTTAAAAATCCATATGCTCATTATCTGATTTAAGGAAGATGTACTTTCTTTACACTAAAATGGAAGTTAGAAAACATTCTAAAATAATGCAATAAGAAAATAATTTCCAAATATAACAGTTCTTAGGAGAAAAAACATCTCCTCTCTTAGACCACTGTTCTATGCACTTATATATAAATAACTTTTTTAATCCTCACATCAACTGTATGAGTTAGGTATTTTTATTATCTATACTTTACAGGAAAGGAAATTGAAGCAAAGTAAAACAGCTATTAAACAGTGGGGGTCCCAGGCCAGCGACATATGATGTACCTATGGCAGAAACAAATGACAAACTCACATAACTGAGGTCTCATAGGATTTCTATAAGGAAAGTCCCACAGAGAATGGGTTCACAGTCTGATTTACCAATAATCCAATAAACAGAGCTAAGAAACAAACTGACAAACTATTCCTAAGAAAGAAGAGAACATCCCCAAATAAACTTATGATGTGATCATAACAATGCTACAAAACTACACTCAAGGAAAAGTAGAAGGATAATTCTAGGCCACCCTCATTTGTGGCCATATATGGGGAAAAAAATCATAACTAAAAATATTAACAAATTAAATTCAGTAATGTTAAAAGAAATAACAGTGTACGACATGACCAAGTTGAGTTTATTCAGATAATACATGGAAGGATTATCATTAGAAAATCTATTAATTCATTACCAAAAAAGATCACCTCAATAGATGCTGAAAAAGTATTTGATGATATTCAACATCCGCTCATGATTTAAAAATATATATATTCTTTGCAAACAAAGAATTTCAAAGGGAACTCTTTAACTTGCTACAGGATATCTAAAACTCTACTGCATGTAACAATCATACTCATGAAAACTTACATATGATCCTATCAGAGAAGAGCGAGAAAGAGAATATATACTATATCACGCTATGCTACAGTAGCAAATTAAGTTTGGAAATCAGTAGCTTAACATAATGAAGGTTCATTTTCCTTCTGCTATATAGTAATGCAGTTTAGCAAGAGAAATTACACCTTACAAAATTGCCCAAGGACCCATGCTGAACAACTTATAACTGTATCATCTAGATAGAACATGAGGCCTCATTGTCACTGTAAAAGAGAGTGTTTATATCAGCTCTTATATGCTTTACCCTGGAAGGGATCCACATAATTTCCACTAACAGTCCATTGGCTAGAACTAGGCCCCATCTACCTGAAAGAGGGCTTTGAAATACGGGAGAGCACATGAATAGCCAATAAGTAACAAATGTCTCTGCCACATTCACTATCACCACTTTTGCTCAACATTGTACTAAAGATCCTAGCAAGCTGAGACAAAGAAATAATTTTAAAGGAAAAAATAAATTCATTATTTCAAGATGGTAAGTTTACCTCTATAAAAAAATTTAATAAAATCTGTATCAAGATTGTTATACAAAAATCAATTTCAGAAAAATGTGTAAGTAAAACAACACAAAATGTAATTTTACAAAAAAGACAATTTATAATACGAACAAACTATAAGGTTTCTAGGAATAAATCTAACAAATAATGTAAACACATTGATGGAAAAACATATATAACTTTAGTGAGACATGAGAACTAAGACCACCTGCATTCATATAGCTTAACTATCAGAACAAAGAACTAAAGCCCACCCACTTCAACATGACTTTTTTGTGAGTTCCTCAAGAAATTCCTACCCAGGATAATAAAAGCTATAAATCAGTAAATAACTTCATTAATTTCTTCAAGACCTTCCTTTAAATCTTTTACCTGAACAACAGACTGCTCAATCATCAGTCAGCTACCTTCTCGAAACAACAGATTCTTAATCTGGGCAAACAGTCCCCTTCTCAGGACAACAGATCACTCAACTGGACAAATCCCTTATCAAATAACTATTTACTTATCAAACTATTTACTTCCTTTAAAACCCTGGCCTTTGTGTTCATTAATCCTAAACTTTTATATCACAAACTTTGCTGACTAGATTCCTATGTTGAAAGCCCTCCCTTAAAACACTCAAACCCAGATCCCAAAATCCTATCAATATCTGCCCTTAACCTTCCCCTTTCGGAGACAATACTAAGACTGTAAAGGTGGTGCTCTCCTTTACTGTGTTATGTCATAAACTCAGCTTTGCTTGATATCAGCAGATTATTCAGTTATTGTGATGGACATTTGGTGAGTTGGCAGCTGACAATCCTAAAAGTCCACTAAGATCCCAAAGACCCCATTGCTGCCACAGCTAAGATCCTCAACTTAGAAACAGCAAACTCCTCTGAGATCCTTTGAGCATCTGTCCTCAGAGGTCTCTCTGACTGCAACGGTAAAATAAATGAGTCTTGGTATGGAGTCTGAGTTTCAATTTGCTTTTGTTGAGTTCCCAAATGTTAAGTTACTCTGTCTTCTAGGAATGTAGAACACTTTTAGTAATCTTTTTTTTTTTATCTGATCAGATTTGAAAACTTGTATGCTAGTGGGAAATCTGTCTTATTACTAACAATACTAATATTAATATATACCTCTCTGTCTTTGTCGCTTTTTGTAGTGAATCTGCAAGAAGGTCCTAGGGAAGTGAACAGGCATAAGCCACTAAAATCCATCCTTGAGTCTGGCCCAAGGACTGACAGGTTCAGCTGTTCTCATTGCACCAGCATCCTAACAGTAAAAACTTTGCCCAGGGTCACTTGTTAAAATATTACAAAAACTTTCCTCAGTTAATTTCTTGTTTTCTTCATGGTGGAAATTATCTCTGTGAGAGATTGCCTCCAAACTTTCCATCCTTCTAGAATTGCAGATTTGTCAAATCTCCAATTTGAGACAACCAACCATTAAGTTGAGATCCAAAGACACAATGTGTACAAGTAATATATTTGATCAACACTGCAAGACTCTTATGGGTTTGTTGCAGTTTAGGTCCATGCCCCCTCCAAATTAGACTCAAGCTTCTTACATGTATTCAGATTGTAATTTTAAATTATACATTTATTTTTCTAAGCAGCATAATTTCACCAAGGATATTTTAGAATCTCAGTGGCTACTTTGGAGAATTTTTTTATATGAACAAAATTGTTCACTTCAAAGAATGAAATGAAGCAAAATTCTACAAATCCAATGGCCTGAATTTCCCAATGGTGATGACAAAAATTTTTGAAAAAATTGCTTCCTTAAAAGATTTTCTAGTCAAGGCAAATGTGAAAATTTAAAACCATCTCTCTTTTAGATGCCTTCACATTGCAACTTGAAAGAAACAACATTTATCCCACTATTCCTTATCTCCTGTCCTATGCTCTTCCATTACCAACAGGCCCCTATCCTCCTTCCTGCCTGCTTTCCTTCCCATCTGACCTGCCTAAAACAAAAGCTCACTAACTTGTAAAAGTTAAATCCCCTTCAGAATAGAACAAGTGCCATAGACTGATTGTTAAGCTCTGGTTTGTTTCTGAACTGAAAGCCATTATCAGAGACTCTCCAAAGCCTAAACAAGATAAACAGGAATTTACAGAAGAATTTAGAATTCTGTGAACTCCAAACTAGTCCTTATACATATTACTATCTCAATAAATGGTGTCATCAAACATTGAGTTGTAAAAATCAGAAATCTAAGAATCATTCTTACTATTGCTCAGCTAACCATCTTTCAGTGCTCTCTGATTTCAAAGTATTCCTAGTTACTTTGCCTAGTTCCTGGAACAACAAAAAAAAAAGCCTAGTGATATTCTTGTTGGGATCTTGTTAATTTTTAAATTACTATAGGTATAGGAATATCTTTATAAGTCTTTCTCTGTTTGAACACAGTACAGTCATGTGTCATTTAACAACAGGGATACATTCTGAGAAATGCATAGTTAGGTGATTTCATCGTTGTGCGAACATTATAGAGTGTACTATACAAACCTAGATGGTATAGCCTACCACACACCTATGCTATATGGTATAGCCCACTATTCCTAGGCTATAAACCTGTACAGCCTATTACTATACTGAATACTGTACTGAATACAATGGTAAATATTTGTGTATCTAAACATAGAAATGGTACAGTAAAAATATGGTATTATAATCTCACGGAACCACTATCATATGTGTGGTCCATCAGTGACCAAAATATTGTCATGAGACACGTCTTTTCCATTTATCAAGTCTACTTTTCTACCAACATAAATTCTAAATATCTGTCTAATCTCTCTACTGCTATCAACCTACCTTACTACCACCCCAATCCAAGCTATCATCATTTTGCACCTTGACTATTTAACAGTCTACTAACGTGTCTACCAGTATCCACTCTTTTTCCAGTCCAATCTATTTTCCATACTACAATCCAGAGTGATATTTTCAAAGTACAAATCTAACCATGTCACCTGACTGTTTAAAATAATGTAATTTGCTTCCCATTGTGCTTAGGATAATTACCTAATTCCTAACATGGCCTAAAAGATTTGATCCCTACCTGTTTCTCCAGCCTCAACTTATATCATGTACCCACTCATATCTTTACTTCTAGAAGCACTGGTTTCTTAGCTGCTTAGCCACTGAACTTTCATAAATGTTATTTCTCCTCTTCCCTTGCACATGTTCTTCATTCCCCTTTTCATGTAGTCAATTTCTACTCATCTTCAGAGCTCAAGGTTCTCAAGATACCTTTTCCATTCTCCTTGACCAGGTCAAATCCTCTAATGTCAAAGCACTTATGTATGTCCTCCACAGTATTCATGACAATTTCGGGTATATATGAATTTTTGTGATTTTGTTAATATCTTTTTCCATACCATGAAATATCCATGAGGGCAGAGATTTCTAGTTTTGCTAAATTTTTATTTCCAGCATAATAGTTTCAGTCACATAATCTTTTTTAAAGGGAAAGAGAGAAGTTGGGAGTGGGGAGGGACACAGTATTCTCGATGTGACAGAAATGGCTAGCTGTCTACCACAATTCAGCTTTCTCTTCTCCACAGTAGAACTGTTGCTAAGAAGCAATCTTTGCATTTAGGTGAGGGAATGTGATTAGTTCTTGGCAACAGAATGTAGGCAAGAATGTAAAGTGTCAATTCTAGGCCCAAGCTTTTTAGAAATAGATAAGCCTTCTCCTTGTTCTCCTTCAACTTCCACCATGTGAAGAGGACAGCCAAGGTTCTAGGGTAAGGCAAAGCCATAAGATGGGTCATTACATGAGAAAATAGCAAGCAGATCAAAAGTACCCTCAATTTAACTGTTATGTGATTAAAAACTAAATTTCTATTATATTAAGCTCCTGAAGTTTGAAGGTTTATTTGTATAGCAAAAAGCATTACCCTAACCAATTCAGAAATCAGTATCTTAACGTACTGGCCCTAACAGATATCTACATATACAGTGGCTTATCAGTTGGAGGCAGACAGCAAGGGAACAGCTATTTTCAAATGGAAAATCTAAGATGAATCCAGTGGCAAAACATTTAATAAAACCATAGCTTGCAATAGCTTGGAAGAGGCACTATGTAGCTTTCAAGCTTACATCTCTAGGGAAACTGCTTGAGAGAAAAAGAATAGTACTTTGTATTGGCTGTTATTTGTTTATAGCAAGGGGTTTCAAGAAAGTGATGAGCTTATATGGAATCAACTTAAGTGTCCACTGACTGATGAATGGGTAAAGAAAATGTGGCATTTTCTTCACACACGCACACACACACACACAAACACACACATACACACAGACATAGGTATACTATTCAGCCTTAAAAAGGAAGGAAATCCTGTCATTTCTGAGAACATCCATGAACCTGGAGGACATTATATTAAATGAAATAATCCAGGCACAAAAAGATAATTACTGCATGATTTCACTTATATGTGGACTCTAAAAAAGTTGAACTCAAAGAAGCAGAGAGTAGGATGGTTGCCAGGGGCTGGAGTGGGGGGCTTGGAGGGAATGGGGAGATGTTCGTCAAAGGGTACAAACTTTCAGGTAGACAGGATGAATAAGTTCTGGAGATCTATTGTACAGCATGGTGACCACAGTTAATATAATGTATTATATATTTGAAAATTGCTGAGACAGATTTTCAATCTTTTCACCACAAAAAATATTTGAAGTAATAGATAATTAGCTTAATTTAATCATTTTGCAATGTATACCTATAACAAAACATCATGTTGTACCATAAATATGTATAATTTTTATTTGTCAATTATACCTTAATAAAGCTGGGGATAAAAAGAAAAGACAGTGATGAACTCTGGAAAAAACTCTCTTACCTATGCAAAGTATATTTCTCCAGAGAACTCAGACAAGGTCCCACTTTTCTAAAAATTTTCTGGGAGTACTTACAGCTTCACAGCTCTTTTTCTTATAGAAATCCTAAAGTGTTCTACTACCTTAATATTTATTAACTACTACATGCCTGTAAGAAAATAATCCTTTATACTTTTCATGTGCAATGCTGCAGATGTATTTCTATGTAAATCTAGCTCTTAAATACAAAAATAATCCTGTGAGCTTACTACCTACTGCCCTCCAAAGGAAGCTCTAAAAGTAAAGAACACAGAGGTGAAAGTGGAAGGAAATTAAAGATGGGCTGATGTGTAATTCTTGGCAGAATTAATGTGGAAAAGAGTACTATTTACACCTATTTAAAAGAGAACTATTTACACCTATACGACATGGACCGGCCAACTTACAGTTAGATTATAGCTAACTTAAGATAGAGATTAATGTCCTATGAATTTTAGCCCTTTCTCTCCATTTTCTATTTTTATATATTTGGTTTACTTGTTTGCTTTTAGTAGTCCACTCACACAATACACATGTATTAGGAATCAACACTATATATTAGACAATGTGCTAAGTACTAGCAACTATCAATAAGCAAGGTCAATAAGGTCCTTGCCATACTGTCTGTGTGTGTGTTTGCATATATTCTACAATAGTGTGGGGTTGGACTAGGTGAATCATGCCAGGCCCAGTCTCCTCTAGAGAGAGCCTTAAATAAGGCACAACCCAATGCAAACACTATACAGAGACATTGCTATCTATGTAAGTGCTATATTCATAGTCCATACCAATGATTTGCAAAAGAGAATCCTTCAATAGGTAACAAGAGAGCTGCAGAAGAATCACCAAGAAACTTGTTAAAAATAAAAAATTCCAGTGTCCATTCTCAGCAATTTCAATTTAACAGGTCTGGAATAAAATTTTATAAAGTTCCACCTGGACAATTCTGACACTGGTTGATTTGGGCACTCAGTCACACAGTGCCTAGACTCATTACTTAATTGTTCCATAGTTCTTTTTTCACAGTCAAGGCATGGCAAACTACTGTGCTATTCAGTACCAGGAAGCACAAAATAAATTATTTTCAAGTTGATAAACAAAGATATTTTAAGGAAAGCTGTGGTTTTGTTTTGTTTTGTTTTCCAAAGTATAACACTTATTATCGAGAAGCTTTTTCTTTGGGACAGAAAAGACAAACTGAGGAAGTGCTGTTCAAAATGGAGGACATCGACTACTAGCAATATGACAAATACTTTAATATGGTACCCAAAATGATTTTAGATGATAATACAAATCATTTTACACGGCACAAAGACATACACTAAACAACACTGAATCACAGGAAAAAATGTATTATCTTTTCAATTCTCTGTCAATCAAAAATCCTCAGTTAGCTATTTGGTATATCTCTTACATCTCTCTATCATTGCTTGTCTCAATTGAAGAAATGGAGAGCATTCCTCAGAGACTTTGGCAAACAACAGTATCTAGCTGAAATTTAGTAACATTGTTTTGTTTTCACCGTATTTTTAAGACTATTATCCATGTAAAGCATGTGATATACTGATTTTTCATTACTCACATTAGTAAATAAACAAATAAATAAAAAGAAAGTAAACTTAAACAAAATAGCATAAATTATATGTAGATATTGCAAAAATTATGAGGATGCTTTGTAAATGAATGAAGTTTGAAAATACTACCAGGTGAGGTATCACCACAAGTAACAACTGATTTCTCTATCTCTCTCTCTCTCTCTCTCTCCCTAATGCACACACACAAACATAAATATATACAAAAGCACAGGTCACATAATTAATTAATCCAAATAATCAACAACCACAAAATACTTGCAGGAAGATGTTCAATTGAAAAGTCTATTATACCCCTTGACAAAGTAGCCAAAATAATAATACATGATATGATAATTACTATTTTTGCATTATTTTACTAAATGAATTTGATAATCTCTGTCTGACTATGCATACACTTATGCTGTTATCTAAAACCCATGACAATTATTATTCTGCAATGTATTAGACAAACCTTATAATCCTTGGGTCGGTAGCAGCCAAGATGAGAATGATCTGAAAAAGGATGCACAAAAGAATTAAAGTATAAATATTTCATAGGAGAAGGAAATTGGTTTCATCTTTGATTTTTGCTACTATCACTATTCCTACAATTATAATTCATATGGTAGATTCTTCAGAAATACTTCAAAATCCTTCAACAATGTTAACATCATCAAAGATGACAAGCCAACCAGTTAAAATCTGTATGGGTTCCTCAGTAATTAAGTGATTTCACAAATACTATTTTCATCAGAATAAGAGACATATGAACATAGACAGGAATAATTTTTAGTTGATAAACTAATTTGTCTATATGAAATGGATAATTTTTAGTTGATAACCAGTTTATGATAAAATATAATTTGTATGATAGATTTGATATCGTCAAAGTACACGTGTTCCTATTCTTGGAGTCCATGCTAGAATCAAGTGGGTGTAATGAAATAGGACCAGCTTTAGAGGGTGGTAACATACTTGTAGTGTATAGACTTTGTTGACAAATAGATTGGCATTACATCCCAAGCACCAACTGTATGACTTTGGGCACATTACTTAACCTCCATAAGTCTCAGAATGCTAACATGTCTGATATACTTCCTTTGTAATATTGTTTTAAAGATTAAATTAGATATTACAGGAAAGGCACTAAAATAAATGTTAACTATTATTACTAACACCATCAACATTATTACTATTGAAATTGGACAAGCCGGGTCCAATTTCAAGATCTGCCAACTATCAGATATATTGTTCTGGTTTCACTCCCCATTTTAAAAGTATGAAGACATTGCTTATCTCACCTCAAATTATACAATTTGTGAAAGTCCCTAGAATAATATCTGTCACACAGTGGATTTTAAAACTAATTCTAAATCTCTTCCTTAGATAACAACCACTACATTGTATATGAAGATGTTGGGTTTTATTCATTACATAAAGGAATCAAGTTTCAAGTATCAATTTTAAGTATTACAATCTCTGTTATATTGATATTAAGAAAATCCAAACCATAATTTGTAATTCTACTTCCTCACTCACACGCTTCAGTCAAAAGCACTCTAAGATTCTATATTTTACCTTCCCAAACCACTCTATCCAGAAAAAAAATAACTATATGGAGAAAGACCTAAGACAGTCTATATTTAGTAAATTTTTTAGCATTTTTTTTATTGCACAAGATATTGTTTTCTAGGTGCCCTGAACCACACCAGACGTCAGCTGAAATATTAATGTCTTTCACACAGGCCAACTTCTCCATTTAATGTCAGTAGGATTCAATTTACTTCAAGCACTTTTCAAAATTAGAAAAAAAAAAAATCCCAGTCTAACTCTTCCTCTACACAAATCTAATATACAACATGGTCACAAATAACAGAAGAAATAAAAGAATGATAAGGACACACTAAGCCTAATTCTCTAAAAATACTAACTTTGAAAATTAAGGTAATAACTTCTGGAAGTGCCTGGCAGCTAGTATACTATTAAAAGTTTCAGTATGTTAAAACACTAATATGTCTTCTGCTGGCCACAAACCACTTATAAATTTACCCTAATTCAAACAGGTTTATAATTTTCTTTCATTTTCACAAATTAAGCTATTACTTTGGTCTGAGGTTTCCCAATGTTCATATTTAATCACCCTCACCACCAATTAGGTACTAACTATATTCTAAAGGCAGGAAATAAAGGAGATAAAAGTCATGGCCTGTGACCATGAAGTACTTATAATCTATTTTGGTTAAGTTAAACAAAGTTGAATAGCATCAGTATAGAACAGGCTAAATGTCAGAATGGTACAGACAATTAATGCTATAAAAAGTTGTATCAGAGAGCAATCCCTCAAGGTTAAAGGTAATCAGAATAAACTTTCTAAAGGTAGAGAAACTTAAGCTGGGCATAATAAATAGGTCTCACTTAAGAAAAGTATGAAGAAAAAGTAAGCTAGTTCAGATCTTGTATGTGTGATCTTAAACATCTTACTTTTCTTCTTAAAACCTCAGGTTTCTTCATCTGTAAAATGGGAATTAATTACAGTCTCTAAACTTCATGATGTTACCATGCGTAATTAACCAATGCAATATAAGTACTTAGAATAACAGCTAGCAGAAAATACACATTAGTAAATGTTTGCTATTATTTGATTCTCCATTAACTTCACAAAACAGGTGTTATGAACCATATGTTTGTGTCCCTCCAAAATTTATATATTGAAGTCCTAACTCCCAAAGTGATGATATTTGGAGATGGGACTTTTGGGAGGTAATTAGAATTAGATGAGGTCATGATAATGGGGCCCTAATGATGGGATTAATGTGTTTATAAGAAAAGACACCAGAGAGCTTATTCTCTCTCTCTTTGTCTCTACTCTCTCTCTCTCTCCCCCAGGCCCTACTCACCACCCCCACCCCACACACCAAAAAGTCATGTGAGTACACAAGCAAGATGGTGGCCACTACAAGCCAAGAGAGGAGATCTCAGAATGAAACCAATCTTACCAGCACCTTGATCTTGGACTTCCTAGCCTCCAGAACTGTGAGAAAATAAATGCCTTGTGTTTAAGCCATCTAGTCTATAGTATTTTATTATGGCAGCCTGAGCAGACTAATACTAATATAATAGTTAGGACTGATTATTTCTACTTTGTATTCTAGAGACTGACATCCTATATAACTAATAAGTAATGGAATTGAGTCTTTTATTAATTCAGTGCTACTTCCAATAATATAAGGATAGTAGATTTTCCTATTATAAAACAAAAGCATATAGGAGAATAAAAGTGTCATTAGTCTCAAAAATGATATCAGATTATGGATTTGCTAACCAAATGAATGTGGCATATAATCAAATTAATAAAATGCCAAGTAGTGATTAACAGTTCTGGTTAAAAACAAAATGTGACAGTCATAAAAACATTTCCTTAGCAACCATTAATAAGAAACTAAGATCCACTTTGCCCCTAAAGTCACCATTCACACTGAGATGTGTTTGATAATTTAGAGCCTCTGCATCCTTCTTCTCTCCATAGTTAACCTTCATTTATAGGGTCAGATATGACTCAGTTGCAAGAGATATGACTCCCAAGTGACCAATCCTAACTTTAAGCAAGGACTTAAGAAGCTTTAATCTAAAACTCATCTCTCTGACTCAACTCATTCTTTCTATCAAAGTAATTCTTGAACCAAATCCTAACAATTATAGCCAATATGTGTTGTTCCTATGTGTCAATCCTTATTTTAGCAACCTCCATAGTACCCTACTATGAAGGATACTGCTACCCACTATCTCAGTCCATTGTGTGCTCTGCTGTAACAGAATATCTGAGGCCAGGGAATTTATAAATAGAAATTTATTTTCTCGCAGTTCTGGAGGCTGAGGAGTCCAAGATTAAGGTGCCAGCATTTGGCAAGGGCTTTCTTACTGCATCATCATATGACAGAAGGTGACAAGGCAAGAAGAGGGCAAGAGGGGGCCGAACTTGCCCTTTTATAATGGCACCAATCCCATCCATAAGGGTGGAGCCCTCATAGCCTAATCACCTCTTAAAGGTCCCATCTCTTAATATTGTCAATGGCAATTAAATTTCAACGTAAGTTTTGCAGGGGAGAAACGTTCAAACCATAATATCCACCCTACCCCAATGCCCATGTAACATTCTAACTTTGGCCCTCTGCTCTCCTGTGACCATTCATGGAACATACGGCTAATGCATTTGCCATACGTCAATCCCTATGACTGGCAGCAAAGCCAAGATGTCCAGCTTTATAAAATATCTCTCAGAGGATCCAACCTTTTAAAAAAGAAAGGCATACACTAAAGTGTTTCTCACCTCTTGCTCATTGTGCTGCATTCACCTGAAAGCATTTATTCCAATGTCTAATATTTTTATTATTTTCATTCCTATAGTTGCCAAACTCTCAGTAGCAAAAAATCCCAGACTTTACCCCTAACTTATTTTTCTCGTCTGAAGTTTGGCATATGACAGGTGCTGACAGAGTGATGATCAGCAAAAAACTATACAAATGGCTAATAAGTTCATAAATAAACATTCAATGCCATTAGTCATTAGGAAAATGCAAATTAAAATCACAATGAGATAGAACTGTACACGTACCAGAATAGTCATAATAAAAAAAAGATAATAAGAAGTGTTGTAAAGGATGTAGAGAAACTGGAAACCTCATACACTGCTGGCAGGAATGTAAAATGGTACAGTCACTTTGGAAAACAGTTGGCCATTTCTTAAAAAGTTAAAAATAAATTTACCATATGAATCAGTAATTCCATTCCTAGAAATCTATTGAAGAGAAATTAAAGCATATCCCTACACAAAGATTTCAGTGCAAATGTTCACAGCAGCGTTATTCATAATAGCCAAAAAGTTGAAATAATCCAGGGGCTAAGGGAGGGAATTCTAAAAATAGATTGTCATGGTGATTCCATAACTATGCAAATTTATTAAAAATAATTTAATTGTACACTTAAAATGTGAATTTTATGATATTTAAATTATACCTCGATAAAGCTGTTAAGAATGTTGAATAAAAATACAGAAATAAGAGTTCCTAGAAATGATAACATTCAGCTGCTACTACCCTTTATAGGACAACAAATCCAACAGCAGGAACAGACACATTTACAAGAAAACTGCAACAAATGAGATATTTTGCTAATGAGTATGTACATGATGACTACATGCTGTTTTATTCAGAAAATATCAAAATTACCAGTTATTGTTGTCTACTCAAGATGTGACACATTAGGATTTGGAAATCTAATTTATTTTACTTGACAATTTTGATGGTTACTTTTAACAGTAACCATCAAAGGGACTAGTGAAAGTTCATAAAAGATTACAATCTTAATATAGAAATGAAACTCATAAAAGAATAGAGTAAGAGAATAAGTTTCCTCCAAGAGAAGAGACAGATTCTAATATCATTCCTAAACTCCAAGCAAATAAAAAAAGGGGCCAGGATGAAGCCCTTGATTTCCTCTTTAAGGGCAAAAATGACTGGATAAAGCTTCCAAACAATCTTGCATTACAAGAGATACTGGGTTCCTTCAAAAGGACCACACAATTTACGATTAGAATTAGATACCATAGTGATTCCAGATAGAGACAATGTGCTTGAAAAACGTATTTTTTTTTTTTTTTTTTAGAGACGGGGTCTCGCTCTTGGTCAGGCTGGTTTCGAACTCCTGACCTTGAGCTATCCACCCGCCTCGGCCTCCCAGAGTGCTAGGATTACAGGCGTGAGCCACCGCGCCCGGCCGAAAAACGTATTTTTTAAAATATACACCTTAATGAAAGTAGAGAAAGTAGTAGGAAAATGGTGGAAAAGAAGGAACTTGGGGCTAGAAGACCTGGATTCCAGATTAGGCATGGCCATTTTGTAGCTCTCTAACAAGTCAATTAACTTGTCTAAGCCCCTGCTATTTTTCCTCAAATACAATGAAATCCACCTTTACATGATTATTAGGAGGAGAAAATGGGTAAATGCTGGCGAATATGGCATCCTATAAAAACAAGAACTATTAAGCAAGATAATTTGGCAAGCAAAGGTTAAGAATTTCTACAAAGCAAGATACTGGATGAAAATTCACTATGTTTAAGAGGCCCTACCATAAGAAATTGCCATATGTATTTAAATAGTTGATGAGAACACAAAAGTTGATGAGACCTGCCCAGCTGACAGCCAGGAAAAAAAAATGTAGTCAAAAGACTAGGGGCATTAAAATTAGAGAAATGAGAAGGGAAAATTCTTTACTATAGAAAGTCAACTAATAAATGCACAAAGATTAACAAATATTTAAAAATCATTATTTGGCAAAAATCACAGTAATAAATTGTTTCAAGCAAAAATAATCAATGTATGCTAAAGGACTTAAAGTTGAGGACTAAGAGGACATTGCATAGTTTCAAAGTATCTTCCCATAATTACAAAGGAAAGAATTAATACCTTTATGATGGAGAAAAGTGGCAGACACCATCTTTATCAAGTGAGTAAAATCAACATCACCAGTAACAAAACAACATTACATACCTCCTGACATAATGTACTGAGAGTAGCAAATCATTTGTATTCTGGAGAAAAATTAATAATCTAAGTCTAATCATGAGGGAAAAAAATCAAACAAACCCAAACTGAGGGACATTCTATAAAATAACTGGCCTGTGCTCTTCAAAATTATCAATTTAATTAAACACAAAGAAAGACTAAGGAACTGATCCATATTAAAGAAAACTAAAGAGAAATAACAGCTGCATATTATGTATGATGTCAGATTTCTTTTGCTATGAAGATATCCTCAGGACCAGCGGTCCCCAGCCTTTTTGGCACCAGGGACCAGTTTCATGGAAGACAATTTTTCCACGGATCAGGGTTAGCGGTAGAGCTCAGGTGGTGAAATGCGCTGTAAATACGGATGAAGCTTTGCTCCCTTGTCCACTGCTCACCTCCTGCTGTGCAGCTCAGTTCCTAACAGGCCGGGGTGGTTGGAGACCAACGATTAGGACAGCTGGCAAAATCTGATTTAGGTTTATAAATCAGTTAATATTATATCTTTGTTAATTTTCTACTTTTGATAACTGAATCATATAAGATAATGTCTACATTAGTCTGCTTGGGCTGCCATAACAAAATATCATACACTGGGTGGCTTAAACAACAGAAATTTATTTCTCACAATTCTGGAGGCTGAAAGGTAGAGATCAGGGTGCCAGCATGGTCAGTTTCTGGCGAGATTTCTCTTCCTGGCTTACAGATGGCCATCTCCTAGTTAAGTCTCCACATGGCAGTGAGAGAGGGAAAAAGCAAGCTCTCTGGTACCTTTTTGAATAAGGACACTAATGCCATGATGAGGGCTCCACCCTCATGACCTCATCTAAACCTAATCACCTCTCAAAGGCCCCATTTCCAAATATATCTCATGGGGGGTTAGGGCTTCAACATATGAATTTTTATGGGATACAATTCAGTCTATAATAATGCCCTTGTCAAAAAAGTTTATACATAGATACATACAGAGAGGGCACATAGGGGAAAGAGAAAGAGGGAAAAGGGAATTCTTTGTACTATTTCTACTTTTCTGTAAGTCTGAAATTATGTCAAAGTAAGAAGTTAAAAAAAAGCAATTGATCTCTCTGATCGTACTTCTACATAAAGCAGATTGAAAGTTACTAGAAACTATAACAGTTCTGCCAGCAAATATATAATTGTCAAGAGAAATCAGACACTTGAATGCTCCAAAAATATCTTCCAAAGAAACATTTATGTTAAAGTTAGTTTCCTTTGGCTGTTCTTAAAGCTCATTTTCCATGTCCATAAGTTTCTTCTAAGAGAGGAAACAGAGTTTAACATCTGTTTCTAATTTTATATAATAGGCTATTCTGAACATAAAAGACTTATTGATTATCACATCTATCTCTCTGTTAGTGCTAAAAAAAACCAAACAAAATAAACAAGCACAAACTCTGCATGTTCTCAGAAAAGAATGTTTCATTTCCTCATTTAACAAAAAGAGATTATACACTACAGTTTAGAAACAGAAAGAAATGACGCTCATTCCATGTTATGATGCTATTTTTTTCAGTCTATCTCATTTTTCTTCCTCTATGACTTTCTCAGTGTGTAGTAAATTAAAGTAACAGTGGCGGAGAGGCTTAGCTTGACTAGCTCCATTTTGCTTCTGACCCCCTGCAGCAACATCCTTTAGGTTAAAAGCTTCTGTTTAGCTCTTCACATTAGTTCGTAGTTCAACCCTTAAAAAAAACGTAACCAATCTTTTCCCAAAACTAACTCCCAGGGAGATGAGGAAAGTATATACATAATAACAACACTATGTTAAAGATCTGTAGGAAAATTGTGACCTGATCTCCATCCTTCAAAGTTAACTGACCCAGAACAAAGAAGTTTCACAACCTCCTTGGACCCTGGCTGATGCCCAAATGTCTGTGGTCTTTACTTATCTCTTGCAATGCCCCCCCCCCGGTTCCCTTAACACAAAAACAAGCCTAAACTTCATACTAACTTTAAAAGGTTCTTTAAGACAGTAGTCCTCCATCTTCTGGGTTGGTACGAGCTTCGACTCAGTTACAAAGGCTGTTGGTGAATAACTGCTTAACTCACTACCCAATATCTACAGATATTAACACTCAAATACCCTTAATTATATAATGCTATTTAACCTTCTTCATAAAAATCACCATCATATAGAATTTAAAAAGCAACCTATCTAACCACAAGAACTAGGGCTAAAGATGAAAAAATACTCTTATAAACTAAACTTAAAGAATGTTATCTTTTCAGAAATATAAATATTATAAATATAATGACAGCTGATATTTATTAAGCATCTTGTGTGCTAGTGTATTTTACATATAACATTTGTCATGTTATCTGCATTCTTTAATAAATAAACTGATTATCAAAGTAGTTAAAATTACTTAGAATGGGTTCTATAGTCAAGTAAGTTTAGAAAATGTTGAATAAAACCAAATTAATCAAGTTGTTTTTTATAATAGTATAAGGTATCAGTTTAATATGCTAAATATGTATTTCAAAACTCAAACAGGAAGACGGTTTATAGTAACACACAAATTCTATTATTTTAGAGAGTACCTATATTGATGTCCTACAAGTTGTAAAAAGCTACATACATTATACCATGTTATCCAATAATACAGCAAAGATTCTGTTTTTGTTAATCGATGCCAAGTTAAAGGCTTGATTGTAGCTCAGGCAACTAAGGCCATGAGGAGAGATAACTTCTAGCTTACCATTGTGCATCCTTGACCATCCATCTCTTTCACAGTCTCTGCCAGAAGATCCAAATAAAGTGTCAGCCCTGGGACTTGGGGGATCAACCTAGAGGAAGTGGGATTTCAATGTAAAAAAGAGCTTAAATATTTCCAGTCCTTCAATCTCATGACCATATATCATCAGGTTAACATGATGGTGCTCATAAAGGTCAAGCATGTTCCAAAGTCAGAGTTTAGTCAATATTTTGTTGTTCATTTTTAAGTAAAATTGAAATCAAATTTCAGAAATTTTTATATATTTGTACTAATTTAAAATGAACAGATTTGCCATTGAAATGTCCATTACTCATTGCCTATTTTGCTTTCCATTAGGAGGTTTAAAAAAGAGCAATATATTTTGCCATATTTAAAAAACAAGTCTAGCCATTTGCTTAGCTCCTTAGCATGCACATTTTGAATTCAAATAATGTCTTTACTTGTCTGTGTTCAGAGCCTAGCATGCTCAGTGTCTTACAGCTTACTATAATAATTGTCAACCATATTTTCTAACCAAAAATAAAAAGTCAAAATGACATAAATATGTAAAAAAGACACCCCTAATTCATCCAAATTAAAAGCTTTTGTGCCTCAAAGGACAGTATTAAGAGAGTGAGAAGGCAATGGAGTCACAGAAAATATTAACAAATCATGTATCTCTTAAGGGGTTATTCTCCAGATTATATAAAGAACTCCTACAACTCAACAACAAAAAATAGATTTAAAAATAGGCAAAAAACTTGAATAGATATTACTCCAAAGAAGGTATACAAATAGCCAATAAGTACATGAAAAAATGCTTAATATCACTAATCATTAGGGAAATGGAAATCAAAATCATAGTCAGATACCACTTTATACCTATGAGGATGGGTATTATAAAAATAAATAAATAATAAATAACAGTTGGGGAGGATGTGGAGATACATGAACACTTTTGCACTATTGGTGGGCATGTAAAATGGTATAGCTGCTTTGGAAAACAATATGGCAGTTTTTCAAAAAATTAAAAACAGAATTATCATATGATCCAGCAATTCTATATCTGAGTATATACCCCAAAGAATTGAAAGCGGGAGCTCCAACAGCTGTTATATTTGTACACCCATGTTCACAGCAGCATTATTCACTTTGTACACCCATGTTTACAGCAATATTGTACATAATATCTAAACAATGGAAGCAGCTCACATATCTACCAACAGATGAATGGACAAACAAATGTCATGTAGACATATAAGAGAATATTATTTAGCCATAAAAGGGAAGGAAATTGTGACATGTGCTACAACATGGATGAACCTTGAGGACATTATGTTAAATGAATAAGCCAGTTACAAAAGGAAAAAAAATGTATAATTCCACTTATATGAGGTACCAAGAGTAGTCAAATTCATAGAAACAGAAATTAGAATGGTGGTTGCCAGGGGCCAGGGGAGGCAAAAATGGGAAGTTATTGTTTAATGGGTACAGAGATTCAGTTTAGCAAGACAAAAAAGTCCTAGAGATGGATGGTACTGATGGTTGCACAACAACATGAATGTACTTAATGTTACTGAATTGTGCATGGAAAAATGGCAAATTTTATGTTCTGTGTATTTTACCACAATTTACGAAATAAAAATTTTTTTAAAAGAGAGGGAAAGGCAACCTACACAATGGAAAAAACATTTGCAAAGCAAAAGGATCCAGAATCCAGAATATGTAAAGAACTCTTACAATTTAAGAACAAAAAAGACAAACAAGCCAACTAAAAATGGTCAAAGGACACAAGTAGACATTTCTCCAAAAATAACATACAAATAGGCAACAAACACAATAAAAGGTGCTCAACATCATTAGTCATTAGGGAAATGCAAATTAAAGCCACAATGAGATACTTTACACCCATGAGATGGCTATAATAAAAACAAAGCAAAACAACAATAGAAAATAACAAGTGTTATCGAGAATGTGGGGAAACTAGAACCCGTAAATATTACTAGTAAGAATATAAAATAGTGCAGCCACTGTGAAAAATACTTGGCAATTTCTCAACAAGATAAACATATAATTACCACATGACCCCTGCAATGCTACCCCTAAGTATTTACCCAAAAGAAATGAAAACATGTATTCATTCAAAAATTTGTACACAACTGTTCATAGAAGCACTACTCACAATAACCAGAAGGTGAAAACAACCCAAATGTCCACCAACAGATAAATGGATAAACAAAATGTGGTGTATATCTATATAATGAAATATTATTTAGCCATAAAAAGGAATCAAGTACTGATACATGCAATATAGATGAAACCTCAAAAACATTGTGCTAACTGAAAAAAGCCAGAAACAAAAGGCCAAATATTGTTATGACTCTATTTATATGAAATGGCAGAATAGGCAAATGTATAGAGATAGAAAGCAGACAGTGGTTGCTAGGGCTGGTTGAAGGGAGGAACAAGGGGTGAATTCTTATTATGTACAAGGTTTCCATTTAGGGAGATGAAAAAGTTCTGGAACCAGATAGTTGTACAGCACTGTAAACACCCGTTATACCACTGCATTTATACTTTAAAACGGTTGAAAAAGTAAATTTTATGTTGTGTGTATTTTACAACAGGAAAAAAGATCCTATCCTGCATAAATGAAAAATAAAAAGGCTGTTTAATTCTTCTAGAATGGTTAGTTATGCCAGTTTGTTTGGAAGCATGCTAACTGATTTCTTAAAACTGTTTCCTTTTCCTTTAAGATTACTTTTCATATCATGTACATAAACTAGAATGTCTTTCCTAAAAGTGCTAACATTTTGCATATGCATGTATCAAGTTAAAATTCTGTTTGGTTACCAATTTCTAAGTGCTTTTAAAACCATGAATGTCTGTGGGGGGTGGTGGTGGGGGCGCGGCAGGGGGCGGGAAGAAACCATGTCTATGTTTACATATACATTGGAAAATTCCAGTTTCCTATTCAATAATGTAAGCAAATTTCTAAGTATAGACTTAGAAGTATGTATTTCTGTTCATTGAAAAGCTGGGGGGAAAACCACTTAAATTAAAATTTCAAGGTTTATACCAAGTAATATTAGAATTATTCCATTCTGAACACTGACATAAAAAAAATAATAAAACAAACATTTTAAGAGCAGTTATTTCCTCAAACAATTTTCATGTGGCTAACGCTAATATTTTGGTTTATCTTTCTACATAGGCATTTAAATTAAAATGCTACTATGATAAGAATATAGCATATCCTTTCTTTTCTATTTAATTTGTAATTGTGGGCAGACATAAAATTAAAGGCATTTTTAAGCTACAATCAAACATGCAACTAGGCTGGGCATGGTAGCTCACACCTGTAATCCTAACACTCTTCAGGAGTTCGAGACCAGCCTGAGTAAGAGTGAGAGTCCTGTGTCTACTAAACATAGAAAAATTAGCCAGGTGTCGTGGCACATGCCTGTATTCCCAGCTACTTGGGAGACTGAGACAAGAGGATTGCTTGAGCCCAGGAGTTTGAGGTTACAGTGAGCTGTGATGATGCCATTGCACTCTAGCTGGGGTGACAAAGTGAGACTGTCTCAACAAAAACATGCAACTAAAACATTATCTGACTATTGTTCAAACAACCAAAAAAATGTGATTAGCACTTATAATGAAATTCTATAGAAATCAGAAAAGCAATCACAATAACCTCAATAAAATATCATTTTAAACTATTCATTATACTATACACTTTCTTTTATAATTGAAAATATGTAACTTTAGGTTAAAAGAATGAAGGAGTCATAGTCAAAACACAAAGATGAAATGAAATGTTGCTTAAGACACATTTAAATTTATTTAAAAAGGTAACACAAAGAAAATATGAACTTTCAGATGGTGTTATGTCCAAAAAGCTATTAGACTGCCAAAAGGGCATATTTACATGTTGGATTAATTCATTTTAGAATTTAGAAAAAATGGATTAAAAACATTAGTCAGAAATATTTTTACAGATATCCCAAAAAGTTGTTTTGCTTCTATGGGTACTTAAATCTTGAGGTTTAGTATTATTAAATATATTAATATATTATATAAAGAACTTCAAAAAGTTCACAGAAAAATGTAATTAAAAGATAAAAATAAAAAATATAAACTTTATTTTCAACATAAAGTTTATCAAGGTCAGGATGCTTTCTTGTAAGCAATGATACTAGCCATTTAGTCCATCCCTAAAGAACTGTGTGGGTCTTGGAAATTTATCCATGTCAATGTGGTCTTTTTAAAATTATTAACTAAGGAAAAATAGTTGCCCTTTACAGATTTTTTAAGATCAGGAAAGAAAAAGAAGTCAGAATGAGCCAAATCAGGACAGTAAGGTGGATGCCTAAGGACTTCCCATCAAGACTCTGGCAAAACTGCCCTTGTCTGATGAGAGGAATGAGTATGAGCATTTTCCTGGTGAAGAGCTCTTTGGTAAAGCTTTCCAGGGTTGTCTTCTGCCAAAGCTTTGGCTAACTTTCTTAAAGCACTCTCATAATAAGCAGATGTTATCATTCTTTGGCCCTTAACAAAGTCAGCAATCCAAATGCCTTGAACATTCAAAAAAACTGTCACCATGACCTTTGCTCTTCACATTTGTGTTTCTGCTTTGACTGTACCTCCTCCACCTATTGGTAGCCACTGTTTTGATTGTACTTCATCTTCAGGATCATACTGGTAAAGCCATGTTTCATCTCCTGTTACAACTCTTTGAAAAAATGCTTCAGGATCTTGATCTCACTTGTTTGAAATTTCCATTGAAAGCTCTGATCTTGTCTGCAGCTGATCTGGGCACAAAGGTTTTGGCACCCACCAAGTAGAAAGTTTGCTTGACTTTAATTTTTCAGTCAGAATTGTATAAGCTGAACCAGTTGAGCTATTGTTTCTGCTGTTAATTGTCAGTCTTCTTCAATTAGGGCACAAACAAGATTAATATTTTCCTCACAAACTGATATGGATGGTTTGCTGCTGCAGGCTTTATCTTCAACATCTTCTCATTCCTTCCTAAAACTAATTTTCCATTTGGAAACTGCTGATTTCTTTGGAACATTGTCCCCATAAACTTTTTGTAAAGCATCAATGATTTCACCATTCTTTTACTCAAGCTTCAACATAAATTTAATGTTTGTTCTTGCTTCAATGTTAGCATGTTGCTCTGATAGGGTCTCTTTTCAAACTAAGTCTTATCCTCCTTAGTACTTCAAACTAGATCCTGTTCAAACATGTTATAACAAGTTAATATAAGTTGATTTTGGTGCAAAAAAATTTTGAAATCCATGCACAGTTTTTTTATAATATAAATTTTCCATGAACTTTCTGAAGTCCCCTTGTATTATATTAATTAGTATTTTTTATTAATTTAAAAGCTTTTGGTAAATAATTGCTTCTAAGGTAAAATACTTTATAAAAATTCAAGAAACTATGAAGACTTTGAGAGAGTCCTTTATTAAATATTCTGATATTAAATTTAGCTAAAGTCTATTTGACTATCATATTGAAAGTTACACCAGAACACATATGGACACAAGATTCAAAGCAGGCTTCTGTATAGAAAGATTAGAACTATGCTACCCTTAAGTTAACTCTCTTCCCTTTCAAAGGCTTTCCCATACCCATAATTAATAATTTGTTTCAAAGATCCATTATATAAAGCTTACCCAAAGGACATCATTTCAAATGAAACTTACTTTCCATTATAATTTTTAAAACGCCTGGGGTGGGTAGAGGGTCTTCCTTTTCTGAAAGAATATTTGGTTCTCTTTTAAAACCCTACTTTTCCATTTTAGTACTAATGTCAATTACAACCAAGTTCAATTTGTAGAGTTATTACACTGTCCATTGTATAAGAAAGGAAATGGGTACTTAAGAGGATATGACATGGCATTCATAATGGAGTTTGATCTCTGCCAGGTTTGAAGATTGAAAAAAAAATGTTCTTTTATTTTAAGTTAATTTTCCATTTTAGATTGCTAGGCTAACAGTTCAGGAAAGAAAATTATTAATATAAGCTGCAAGTTGAAAGACATTTCAGAATATTTTAGTGGAAGAAAAGATTTGATCAATTTCAAATGGAAATGCTTACATGTCTAATCACAAATGGAGGTTTATCTGTTTCTTTTTTGAATTCATAGGGTCCCAGATTTAAATGGGCCAGCCGCCGCCTGGTGTCTTCAGATAGCTCACACATCCGTCTTTTTGTGTAGGGAGATGGAGAGTGTGATTTTGAAGAAATTGTAGGCTGTTCATAGTTTTTTGCATTTACGCAATATTTACTTCTCTCAGGTGATTTGGATTTTTTCTTTTGTGATCTTGATGTTCTGCCTTGCAGTCTGCCGTGTGATTTTTCAACTGGAGCCGAATGGTACATAAATTTATCCTAAACATAAAAAATAAAAATTAACTTGGGCAAAAGAAATTTTTAAAAAACCCCGTTTGGAGAAAAAAAATGTTTAAGTAATTTAACTAAGACACACAAACTCTATTAAAGCCAACTAGATCAGTCCTTCCCATCTTCCTATCTGTGCTGATCCTGGGAGAAGTCAAATCCATATTCTCCTAGATAACTCTTTCTGCAGTAGTAAGTAAAGCATGTTCTATCAAACTTCCTTCTTAAGTCCAATTAACAAGGCCTTTATAAAATTAAAGCCCAATACTTAATTATTTGAAAACTCTAGAAACAAAGTCAGAAAAATTATTTTTCAGTATACTAAAAAATTAATGTAAATATTAGTTATCTTTTATATTTAAGTATTCCCATAATTGGCTATATAATTTAAGAGAACTGTTTAATGTTAAAAATATACATGTCTAATAAGTTTATTATGAAATTTTTATGGAGAAAACTATAAAAATAAGTTTTGTTCATGCTGATATTATATATATGTACAACATGAAAATGTGAAGCATAACCTTATACATATTTTAATGAAATGCATTATTTGGATTCTATTAATATAAGATTAAGGATTTTAAGGTCCCATTCAAGCTATAATTCTACAATTCAAAGACAGATAATCCTACATCTTAATTCTGGTCCCATATTTTTAGAAAAGTAAAATGTATAAAAGATATATAAACTTTAATAACTGGTTCTTATCTTCTAATAAAACCGGTTAGCAGCCTAAAATTTTTGATATTAAATTTTTTAAATTGTTATTTATAATTTTATTTTATTAAGATAACATTTTATTCAAATAGCCCCTGCCTTATAAATGCCTTAATAGTTGGATTACAATCTTAAATAATATAAGATTTCTTCATGTTTTATCTAGAATTATAAGAAGTTTTTTAAGTAGAGAAAATGGACTGTTAAGAATCTTTGAATGTCTTCCTAACTTTAATCACTTTTAAAAACCAACAATCCCACCTCCCTCTCCACTTCTTCAACTCTCTTCCCTATTTATTAAAGGTATCTAAGTAAATAAAATACATACGTGAATAGAAGGGAAAAGAGTCAAATATTTTTTTAAAGTAGATACATAGGAAATATATATTTTCCTAACTAGAAAAATAAGCCTATGAGTTTCATACAGACCAGTAACATCAGATTATTTCATCTTTCTTTTTACCATAGTTTTTGATATGCTCCTAGACCTTCTCCCATCTTATTCAATGACTTCAACAAATAATCCAGAATTTTCCTACCTTATCTCATTTCATCCATCTCTATGACATCATACTGACTCACAGAAACAAGGAATGTTAGCATCAGAAAGGACCTCTGAGGTTTATTATTAATAATAAAACATTCAAGCAATGAATCTTTCCAAGACCTTGGTATTAGAGTTTCTATTTCTCAGCTTTAATTATCTTTTTCTATTACATCTTGGATTTCTTCATTTTCCAGATCCATTGTATCCTGAACTCTGAAAATACATTGCTGACCAAAATCTCTTTTCTTCAATCTACTTCTTTTACTCTCACTGTTACTTGCCCTCCTTTCCTCCTCAGTCCCTAGAGCTCTTTCCCAAAGTACTTTATACATTTTTAGTATCTCTCACCTTCAGACCCAGCAGAACTCATAATCATTCATTTCAGCAATGCTATAAAATTCCTTCGTATATACTCACCTTTGATTATACCACAACATAAGTAACTAACCCTATCTTCTTTCTTTGTTACATTTTTAAATGCTGCATGCTACTAGAGGAAGTTATAAACTATGTAGTAACTACTACAAATGCATGCTGTCTAACCCTACTCATTCCTTAATGCACTCTGTTTGTGCCTAGTAAAACTTAAAATAGTGGCTGTGTTACACTGTTTATAAAATGGCTGTCATGATTTCCTTTCCTGTATCCACACCTAGGGTAGTTTCTCCACTTTTGATGACTCTAGGTCTGATCATGTGACTTCCTTTGGCCAACAGTACAATAGCACTTGTGACACAAGGAGAAACTTAAAAAGTGCCTATCCTTTCTTATTCCTAAAAACTTTCCTGCCACCATGTAAATGAGCTGGAATTATTAGCCAGATAGATTATGAGAGTCTTGTGACCATTGCCCCAGCTGAAATCAAGCTCATCACCAGAAATATAAGGTCTATCCCCAACTAAAAGTCTGCCAGCTGCCAGGTATGAGTAAAGCCATCCTAAACCATTCAGCCCTAACCAGCCAGTCCATACTGAAAGAATCAGTCTATAGGTTGTTAGATCTCTAAAAGCTATGTTTCAATTTGCATTTAAAAGATAAATAACTACAGCCTGACTCTGAAATACTAAACATCTTGCTAAACAGGATAAGAATGGTCCCCTCAACAATTCTATAACTATATTTTACCTATTTTAGTTTAACTCACAGTTAGCATCCTCAGCAAATTTACTTAAAAGCTGATAACACAGAAATTAACATTCCACTCCTTCCATGATAGGCCCAATCCTGTCCTGTTTGATTGAGCCCCCTGGGCTTTCTATATGACTAGCTCTTCATCACAGATAGGTCACTGTTACCTGATCACAATGTAACTGCATGAGTGAGACTAGACATTATTAGATAACCTGTAGACAAGGTAGCAAGACCATCCTGGTGACTCAGTAAAAAGTTAGAGCAGAATGGAATATTAGATCCAGATATCCTTGCTTACTAAAGGCAGTTTTCAAAAATATAGAAGGTACTTAGGCTGAAATGTTCAAGCATCTCTTGATATGACAGCACCAGTATGGCCACCAAAATGAGCAACAGTCCCTTGAGGAATCTGAGACACTCAGAAAACTACACTCACTAAACACCAACATCCCAATCTGAGAACTCTGGTCACATTTGCTAGAAAGGTATCCTTTGAACAGTTTGCAGAAATCTGTAACTTCTATAAGATTTACAGAAGCCTCCAATCTAGATCTCTATGGGACTTCTCGATCCCAACATCTTTCTAGCAGCTTGATTTATCTGCATTAAGGAGGAAAAAAGTACATGAAGTAAAAAACAAAAAAAAAAAAACAAAAAAACCATCATGACACTCTCTCTCATGTGTACCAAGTTTTCCATTCTCACATTTACTATGATATAACCAAACTGTTAAATACCTATATTAGCTGTTTTTACTTAAACTAAAAATTGACTCCGCAAAAAGTGAAAACAGCTGCAGCTCAAATAAAAGAATAATGCTTGTCAAATGGCCATAAATATGAACAGATATATTAAGCCATTAAATACTTCAAATAAATTATTTTAACCTGAGTGCGGCACTTCCTTGAACTTATCAGACATTCAGTAATAACTGAAGTTGTAGAAAATTCCAGCTTTGGAGCAATTCCCTGAGAAGAAAAAGGAAGGTACTATTAGAAAGTTCCATTTTAAAAGAGATAATTATTAGTAATAAGAATATAACCAAAAGTAATAAACACTTATCAAGGTTCAGCTGCTTTGTTTGTCAGTTTGAAATTCTTATTAAAGACCAAAACAAAGAGTAAAGCTAAATGCCAGCAAGCAACAGTGTCACTGCTGATGATTCAGTTATGAGTGACTATATTACTTTTAGTGGTTAATATATATTTTTATTTTCAAGTATTTCCCTATTAAATTGTTTTAAAATTTTAAACTATTATGATATAGTCATAAATATATGAACATACTTAATGGATATCAGTTTTTTACTTTTATAACTTAAGACATACTTAACTATATAATCAAGAAATTAGTATGTTAGCTTGATTTAGCCATTCCACAATATATACATGCATATATATCTTTCTCAAAACATCATGTTGTATGCCATAAATACATATTAATACAATTTTTGTCAATTAAAATAAAAAAATACTTTGGATAATCTCATGTTAAAAAAAAACCAAAAATAAAAACAAGCAAACAAAAAAAAAAAAACACAGTTGCTAGGTATCTAGTTCCTGAAAACAGAACAGGAGTAAGTCTTCAAACATTTTTTTCTGTTATATAACTTATATTCAGATCTAGGAATGAATCAGGCTCCTATTTCTAACAACATTTCAATCATCAGCTTGAACACTGAGATAATTGGAGACAATTTATAAGGTATCTGAGAAAACATTTGGAAGCACACAATTGTGCATTCACCAAAACATTAAAGAATCTCATCTGTGCCCAGGGCAGTGGAAATCAGACACTGCCCAAGAGGCCTACATTTGGCCTACAAACCCATGCTGTGACCAACTACGTCTGCTTGTTATAATAGTTATCTATCACTACGAAACATATTACCCTAAAACAGTAGTTTAAAACATCAGTGAACACATTATTATTACAGAGAGTTTCTATGGGTCAGGAATCTGGCACAGGATGAGCTGTGTGTTTCTGGCTTGGAATCTCTCATGAGACTCTGGTCAAGAAGTCATTTGTGCAGTAGTCATCTGAAGGCTTGGCTGGGGCTTGAGACTCTGCTTCCCAAGAAGGCTCACTCACAAGGCTGTTGGCTGGAGGTCTCAGTTCCTTTTTAGATTTTGGCAAAAAGATCCAGCTCCTCATCACATAAGCTTCTCCATAGGGCTGCTGAATGTCCTCGTGACATGGTTGCTAGTTTCCTCAAAGTGGGTGATCCAAGAGCAGAGCAAGGAGGAAGCCACAAGATGTAGTCTCAGAACTCTTAACACTGCCACTCCCACCACATTATACCTTTTCAGTGAAAAGTATCAAAAATGTGTGCACAGGTTTAAAACCACAGTCTGCTCTCTGACCACAAATTACGTGCATTTCTCTCACATATTAAATATACTCATGCTGAAAAAAAGGAAGGGAAGGGGAGGGGAGGGGAGGGGAGGGAGAAGGTCTCCTCCTTTTACAACTTCAGCTTGAAATCCAGATGTTAGCATCTAAATCAAATCCCAGTATAACTATGGCTCCTCAGGTATAGTTCTTTAAGTACAGTTTCTAGAATATAATTCCTCATGATCAGAAGACCTATGAACTAAATAGACAAGTTATCTGCCTCACACATATCCAATGTACCCATGTGCAGCAATCACTGTAGATAGTCCTGTTCAAAAAGGGAGAAAATAGGAAAACAATTCTGAAATCCAGCCAGGAAAATGGAAGTTCCTTGATTAGGACTTAGTCCCATTCCTGTTCAGAAATAATTATCAACGGTTCTTGTCCCCACATTCTAAGCTCTTGCTTCCCATCCTTTGAATCATAATGCCTTTGCAATGAGAGGTAGACTATTAGTAGCTGCATAGTGTTCTAGGCTTGGGTCTTGTCTATAGAATTTTGAAGGTCCCAAAGCCTTTTCATTTTGTAATGTCTCAATTTCAGACTAAGCTGGTGGTGCTTCTGTCAATATAATGCTCTTAAAATTGTTTTGGTTCTCATACGAATCTTACTGGAGTTCACTCCATGAGACAAAGACACACCCTTCTCTATATTAGGCTTCTGCTGAGATTGCTGAGAGACAATGCCCTTAAGCATCTTAGAAAACCTATTTGATTAAACGATTTTCTAAAGCAACATGTTGGATCTCTCTGAGGTTTTAATGGAAGATTTTACAGTCACTCCCCAGTTTTACCATCAGATCAGAATTTTCTAAACTACCCTGAATGATTTTTCGCTCATAAGTCATTTCTGTAATTTCAGCGTTGTCTGTCATTGGGAAAGTCTGGGAATCATCAGAAGCACAATGTTCTGACTCCTTTTTATTTAACAGCCTTTCCTTTTGCTTCTCTATCTCCTCTCATATTGTGCTATAAACAGGAAAAAAAAAAAGAAAAAAGAAAAAAGAAACCAGGCAGTCCCTCTTAACACTTTGTCTGAAAGCCTCCTTAGACAGACCACCATTTCATTAGGTATCTTTTCTAATTCCACATTACTGCAGGTGACTATGTTATTAAATTTTCTGCCATTACATAACGAGGACCCCCTTTTCTGTTAGTTTCCAGTAACATTTACCTCACTTCCCTGCAAACACTCATCTGACAGTTTCTTCAAGCTTTCACAAACACTCCAGCAAAGACCTTCCATCTTCTACCCTCTCCACAGAGCTGCTTGAGTGTCCTCACACATGACAGTTGGTTTCCACCAGAGTGAGTGATCCAAGAGTGAGAGCAAAGAGGAAGCCCCAGTGGTTTTAATTTCTGGTCTCAACACTTTGCCGTATTGTATCTGTTAGAGTCATTAGGTACAGTGACTTAGTAAGAGTGGAACGACCTCTGCCTTTAGAAAAAAGGAGTATCGAAGAATTTCTGGACATATTTTATAACTACCGCCGCCTGGACTGCAACCTATCACTTTACCCCTCCCTATATATGGCTGGTCATGTAGTAAGTACTCAATTAACATTTTTAGACATTATTTTTACTGACCTTTCAAACCTATCTGTTCAGTCAGGGTTCTCCAGATAAACAAAATTAATAGCATACATAGAGAGAACAAGATTTATTTTAAGTAATTAGTTCAGACAACTGTGGGAGATGGCAAGTCCAAAATCTACAGGGCAGGCTGGCGCACTGAAAACTCAGGAAAAAGTGGATGTGCAGTCTTGAGAGTGAAAGCTGTAGTGCAGGCTGGCAGACTAGAAACTGAGACAGGATTTGTTACATTCTTGAAGCAGACTTCCTCCTTCATGAGAAAACCTCAGTTTTTGCTCTTCAAATCTTCAACTGATTGGATGAGGCCCAACCAAACTGTCCAGTCTCTTTGGTTTAAAGTCAGTCAATTGTAAATATTAATCACATCTATCAAATATCTTTATAGTAACATTTAATGTTTGATCAAATAACTGAGCACCATAACCCAGCCAAATTGACAAATAAAATTAATCATCACACCATCTCAAATGTCAGTTCCTCTATGAATAAAATAAGATGCAATTCATTCATTCAATTCAATCAAAAGGCACTTATTAAGTACCTACTCCATGCAAGGTACTATGCAAAGAGTGAAATTCAAAGATGAGAAAGTCACGGATTCCATTTTTATAGAGTTCACAGTCTAGGGGAGGAGATATCACTATCATCATTACCATCCCATCATCAGCACTGTGATACCAGCAGCTGTCACCATATCACTAACATACACTGAGTGTTTTCTACGTGCCAGGCACTGCTCTAACCATTTACATGGTTACATTAATCCACCCAACAACCCTATGATATCTCCATGGTATAGTGCTTTGCCCAAGGTTAATCAGTTAGTCCGTGAAAGTGCCAGGATTTAATCCCAGATGTAGTTTGAATCCTTGACACAGTGACAGCTTCAGGACAGCCTCGGACTCACAGATGATTATGTAGCATCACAAGAATTATGAGGAAGGATGCGCTGTTACCTACCAGGGCAACAAACTACTGATTGGAACATTTTTCCCATTCATATTTAAATATGATTATTGATAATATGGCTAGATTTACATCTGTCATTTTGCTATTCAGTTTATATATATCCCATGTCTTTTATTCTTCTATTCTTTTCAGGAGTCTCATTGGCATATGCATAGATAAGTGGTCATGAAATGAACCCATAAGGACCCACCTCTACTAATTATCTGTGTGTGGGTTAGGGAATGTATTCAAAGCTATTGTCAGTCTCCAGTCTCCCTTGGCTTTCACTCTTTGCTGCGTTCTCACTGTCTTCCCTGGACATACAGAGTTTCATATGCCAAGATGGGTGGGGAGCTTATCTCAGCCCTTTTATTGTTCCCTTAATTCCAGGATCTCCCTGTCAACTTTTTGGCAGGTGTGTTGCTTTCCCCAGTTAGAATTGCAATCGGCCTAGCAAAGCTGTAGGGTTTCTGCATCCACTTCCAACTGAATCCACCATGTTCAGCTAGCCAGTCACACTATTTGTCCCACTGCCCAAAATTGATCTTAGCAACCTCTGGTGGCAATGCTGCTAATTTTTGAATCTAGCCCCAGGCTGGTGAAGCTATAGTCCTCACTGACCAAGCAGGCTATAGCAGCATCATCCCAGGCAAGAAGGCCACATACTCCTGCCATTTCTGCTCAAAGCTTTAGCTGTTTTTCAAACACAAAAACCTTTTCATATGTCTCGTCTTACTTATCAGTTTCCAGTGCACTGAATTTGTAACAATTTTGTCCAGTTTTATACTCATTTTGTATGGAAGAAATAACTGCCAACCTCTTCACACTGCTTAGAAGTACTAATTTTTATGTATTTTTTGCCTTAGTAATCTGACATCTTCCAAATATAAGCAAAAGTAACTTAAATTAAATGATGAAAGATAAATCTCTGTTAATGGTCCATACTTTGAGTTTATAGTTCCATCTTGGTATAATACAGAATTTTAAATTACTTTAAAGAGACCATAATTTTAAAATATGATTTTTTTCATTGCATGTTTCCACACTATTTTTTAAATATTCTGAAGACTTTTATAGTACAGAAGCTGGCTAATGGACAATGAATATATCCCAAAGGAGGCATATTTTCATAGACTTGCTAGTCAACTTTTATATGTTCAATAAGGTAAAGTTGCTATTTCTTTGGATAGAGCATATCATAAAACTAGAGCTATAGGAGAAATTACTTAATTAATTATATTTGTTCATATATCAACCAATCCACTGTCCTTAATCTGACTACTCTACTATTTCATAAAATTAGTAAAAAAAAAAGTTAGTCCAAATAATTTCAAGCTAGCCAAGTTTTGCTTTTCCTCCTTTGAAATACCATGGGCTTCTCACAGTTTCTCTGCATGGAAGACTTACTTTCAGGGATAAAAATATTTTTAAATCACCCAACAGAAATTGAAGGAAGTTATAGGAAAAGGCGGAGCTATGATTTAATGCAGCTTTTAATTTTAGGTGTATGAATATATATTTCCATTCCATGAACATTTTACAATTAATCTATCCAAACTCTACTAATGGACATTTCAATTTCCATTTTTCACTATTCTGAACAATACTACAAATGAATATGTTTAAGAAGGCTATTAGGACATCAAAGAAATACATCTCTCAGATACATACCTAGAAGATCATATGCCATGAGAATCTTTGCCTTTACTAGATATTTCTGAATTGTGATTGTTCCAATCTACATGGAATAGCAGCATATGAGAGTTTCCGATTTTTTTACACTTTTGATATTGTCAGTAAATAAATTTTGCCCATCTTATAGCTATAAAAATGAAATCATATGGCTGTTTTAATTTGGATTTCCTTAAATGTTAATAAGATTGAGTATCTTTTCAAATGTTTGTTATCATTCCTTAGATAGAAAAAGAAAAGAAAGAGAAAGAGAGATAGAGGAGATGGGAATTGGGTGAGGGGCAGAAAGAAGGAGAAGAGAGAGATTTGAAGAATATAAGGTAAAATAGCACTTTTTAATTTTGGACGGTACATGCATGGGTTTTGTTAAATTATTTTCATTTAGATTTCAATATGTAAAATAACATAATTTTACAAAACAAATAAGTTTCAAACCAAATTAAACTTTGAATTAGTTCTTCACATTTAAGGTGTTGAGAGCTATGTGGTGATTTCTGACAGTGATCCTCCACCAAAAATTGATTCAGAAAATAGTAAACACTTACTCGAAGGCCAGAAATCCTCCTCATGGTAACTTGGCGGTTTGAATCATGGTGTCCAGAAATTTGGTTTGGACCCGGGAACATGAAATCTCGTGTATTTTCATCATATGTAGACAGGGTTTCACCCACTACAAGAAAGATATCCTATGATTCAAATTATGACAAAATATTCTCTTTAGAAACAAAATCATCAAGTATGAAATATTTATTGCCTGATACCTGCTTCAGGTCATGTTTTCTAGGAAAGGAAAATTAAAATAAAGATATGTTAAATGGATTAACACATTTCCTTTTTCAGAAATATACTACATATTAGTAATTCCCTCCTCCCTCTTTTGGAAAATGGGATATTCATGTAAACTCAGTGAGAACCTATGAGTTCTCAGAAAAAAAAAGTTCCTTAAAAATATGAAGTTGGGATGAGAGTTACACATAAATACCATTTCCACAACTTTTTTTCTATCTACCATTTTTATCTACCTACCATTATAAGATATTAAATGTCGAAAATAATTGAGACATTTTCTAGAATTTGTGGTTATCTGAATTAGGTATACAACTAATATTTAGAATTTTCAGATTACTAGCATTTAATAAAATATAGCTTCCATTTTTTACATAAAATAAAAATTTAAGACAGATATCTTCTATAATCACAGAAATCAATATCAGAAATAAAGCTAGCCTCTATATTTCAATTCTACCTTCTCCAGGGATTTGTAATATTTACTAAATAAGTTTTTATAATAGTCAACATGCAAAATCAAAGATAAGTAATTATCAATAAAAAGTATGTAGTTTTAGAAAAATCACAAAATCTTAAAAGTGAATTTTTATGACTGTCAAAAACATCCTAGAATGATAACAGGGTATTTTCCACTTTCAATTATTACAATTATTCAATTTTAGGACAGTGTGTTCAAGTGCTATTTATGCCAATCTTTTGTATATATTATTTTGACATTTTACACATAGCGGACTAATGGCAGAAACTCAACATAGTTCTAAATTTGAGAAGAGGAGTAAAAGATGAGATTGTTTTTAAAAACACTTCATTGAAATGAGTTCCCATGTCAATTGCTTTGTCAATATATAGCACAGTACCTGGTGGAACTAGTTGTATCAACTCGAACACTGCTGTATCATCTGAAAATTTAAAGAAAAATGTCCTTAAATAAACAAATTAGTAACAAACAAAAATTAGTTATTTTACCACAGGTGTATCTAAAAACCAAAGTAATCACTGGGTAGACTACATATATGTTCATATCTTAGTATACTATGTATGTTTTTATAAATTATGCAGTGCATATAGCTAGGTACAGTTGACCCTTGAACAACGCAGGGGTTGGGGCACCAACCACTGGCACGGTAAAAAATCACAGATAACTTTGGTCTCCCCAAATATTTAACTACTAATAGCCCACTACTGATGGGAAGTATTACCAATAACATAAAAGGTCAATTAACACATATTTTTATGTGTATTACATACGTATCTGTATGTAATATGTATACGGATCTTAGAAAGCTGTAATGATTAACTGTGCATTATCAGCCCACTAATAGAAATTTAGAATAATGAAACAGATATAATGGGGGTAAAGGAGGATGGGAGAGTAAAGAGAGAAAGGATGAGGGTGAAAATATATTAATGGGGAACAGATTTCTGCTTCTATAATGGCAATATGCAAAATGCAGATCAACCATTCTAATAGAAAGACTAAGAAAATATGGACAAATTATTTTTTTCAAATCTGATTGTATGCCAAAGAAGCTAACAAGGAAGTGATGAATTACAGAGCTAAGATCTGGGAGAAGAAGGAAAAGCCAGGGAGATGAGCCAGACACTGGAGCTGCTTTCTCTCTAAGAGCATCGGCTAATTCCAGAAAAAGCAAATGAAAGAGCTTAGCTTAGCTGAGATTTTTACAGTCTCATAGACTTTGAAGCAAAATATGACTGCATGGTCTACCAAGAAAGGAAAGCCTTTATAAAGTCTCCTCACTTTGGGTAGGGCCCCCTAAAGACATTATCATAGCAGTAAGGATGAACTGAGAAGAACCTGGTCCTTACAAAAAGTGAAACCCAGCTTCAAATCATCTCAATCTCTCACATTAGATTGACATGCTCAAGATTTGCTAGTCCTACTAGCAGCCTACCAAAGACAAATAAAAAGCAAACATAAAGGGGAGAAAGATAGCAAAATGTTATCCCTCTAATTATTTCTATAATTTTTCACATACAATGTTGAATACTCAAAATTAACTAAGACTGGTACAATTATTTTGGGGAAACTATTCATCAGTATCAACTAAAACCAGGTACACATCTACCCTATGATCTAGAAATTCTACTCTTAAGAATAGACCAAGAGAACTGAGTCTATGACCATACCACCCTGAACACGTATGACCTCATCTCATCTTCGAAGCTAAGCAGGGTCAGGCCTGGTTAGTACTTGGATGGAAGAACTGAGTATATATGTTTACCCAGAGACAATTGTAAAAATATTCACAATAGTTTTATTCATAATAATTCAAAATTAGAAACAATCCTTCTTAATAGAAAAATGAATTGTAGTATATTCATACAAAGGAATACTAAAGAGCAATAAAAAGACACAACAACATAGATTACTCCCACAGACATTAGCTTTAGTAAAAAAAAATTCAAAGAAATACATATTATGCGATTTCACTTACATGAAGTCCAAGAATAGACAAAATTAATCAATGCTGATAAAAGTCAGAATGGTAATTATCTTGGGGGAGGTATTGACTGGTCAGGGCACAAAGGAACTATTATGGATGCTGGAAATATTTTATATTTAGATGAGTGGTGGCTACATGGTTATACACAAATGTCAATAGTCACTGAAGTGTACTTACAAGATTAAGATTAATACACTTGAGACACTTTATTGTGCAAAGAATAGCTAAGGCAATCTTCAAAAAGAACAAACCTGCACAGACTTAAACTACCAGATAGCAAAACTTAAGCTATAGTAATTAAGAAAACATAATATTTATTTAAGGAGGGGCAAATAGACCCATGAAACAGAACAGAATCTAGAAAAAAATTGACATGTAGGTAGGCACTTAATTTATGACAAAGTAAATACTACAAAGCAATAAGAATAAGTTTTTTCCACAAATGGTATTGCTCAACTAGATATACATATGAATAAAACAGAAATTGTATCCCTACTTCATACCATACATAAAAATAAAATCCAGGCAGACTGTAAATCAAAATGAAAAAGGAAAAGGAGTAATGCTTCTTGAAGATTATCTAAAATATCTTCATAACTTGGGGTAGGCAAAGATTTCTTAAGAATGACAATAAAAGCACTAAGCACAAAGGAAAATATTAATAAAACTACATTAAGTTGGATCATATTAAAAATAACTTGCTCATCAAAAGAGTAAAAACCATCTGGGCATGGTGGCTCATTCCTGTAATCCTAGCACTCTGGGAGGCCAAGGCGGGAGGATCATCTGAGCTCAGGAGTTCGAGACCAGCCTGAGCAAGAGCGAGATCCCGTCTCTACTAAAAAAAAAAAATAGAAAGAAATTAGCTGAACAACTAAAAAATATATATATTTTAGTTAGGGCATGGTGGCGCATGCCTGTAGTCCCAGCTACTCCGGAGGCTGAGGCAGGAGGCTCGCTTGAGCCCAGGAGTATGAGGTTGCTGTGAGCTAGGCTGATGCCGCGGCACTCTAGCCCAGGCAACAAAGTGAGACTCTGTTTCAAAAAAAAGAAAAGAAAAAGAAAAGAGTTAAAAACCACTAGTGGATTAAAAATGCAAGCCACAGAGTGGGAAAAGATACTTGCAACATATAACTGACAAAGGGCTTATAACTAGAAAATGTAAGGAATTACTACAAATTATCAAGAAAGGAAAAAACATCCCAAATAGAAAAATGGGCAAAAGATGGGCACTTCACAAGCAGAAGGAAGTAAGGGAAGATCTAAAGGACCTAGGAAGAGAATCTCTATGTAGCCAATATGCACACACTAGGAAGCACAGTAGATTGGAGAAAAATTAGCTGAAAGTAGGAAGAGGGGGCTTGCTCATTCCAATAGCAAATGAGTTCAAAAGATTTACAATGAAGCGTGAAGATAGGTTCCTATGCAGAATCGAGCTCAGGAGACTAGGTGGAACTACAAGAAATAGAATAAAAATTGAGCAGGACAAAAAAATAAATAAATAAAAAATAAAAACTCCAGGAAAAAAAATGGATGAATAAAAGTGAAATGGAACAGAGGCAGAAAATCCCAGAAAGCAAGCCACCACACTTTGAACAAGGTACAAAGGAGTTCTTTGAAGTTAAAAAGTTATCCTGAATCACTCTTTCTTCTAAAAGATCAGAAAAAAAAAGAATTTTAATTCAATTTTAAAAATGAGCAAAGAAAAGGATTAAGGTCAAATCTTATACTAAGTTCTTATTTATAAAAAAATAATAATAAGCAAAAGATTTTTTAAAACTCTCTAATGACAGCAGCCAAAAGACATGTTAGCAAAATAGAACAAAATCATAATCTATTCAAAAATTAAGAAAGTAATACAAGATACTGAAGAACTACATAAATCAAAATTAGAAAAACATAGAAGTGAGATGGTATAAATTAGGAAAGAAGTACACATAAGGGAAGTCATTTCAGAAATGAATGTAAATTTTAAAAAAAACAGTAAATAATACAACAGATAATGCCTTAAAAGAAATAGAAGAACAAAAGAGGAGAATTTTTTTAAACAAAATAAACAAATAAAAAAAGATTTTAAAATGGAGATATAGTAACAAATACTAAACAGGCAAAAAAGATACAAAATACTATAATTGTTCCTGATAAAGAAAACTAAAGCAAAGGAAGAAAATAAATTTTAAATATCGCAGTTCAGGAAACTTTGCAGAAATGTGAAAAAAGATTAGAAACTACAAACGAAAGACAACACATTGTAACTAGAATACCAAGCCATAAAAAACAACTTCAGGACATAGTCTAGTAAAATTACCATACTTTAAAAATAAGTAAAAAACATTTTAGGCACTTAGGCAGGAAAAAAAATGATTTGTAACATTAAACTTTGAAACAATGATTTAAACAACTCAGGGAAGACTTGGGTTAAGCTAAGCAAAAACAAAAATAAACTATAAAACTATACAAAGGAGAGAAAATAATTACTAGTTCAAGCAAAAGTCTTTTAAGAAAAATAACCATAGTTATTATATATGTGCTATATACACCACCTGTCTCAGCTACAAATACTTTTTACACAGTTATAACAATACAAACCAAAATTGTGATATACCTATATTTGGAGGATTGAAAGACACAAAATGGACATGCATATGTTTTGAGGGCAAGCAGATAATGTGTGAAAAGAATTTAAATCATCAGTTTCCACAATGTGAAGTAGAATGTCTAAAAGTAAAAAATCAAAATATTGCAAATTCAATAAAAGCATGTTATAGATATGAAGGTAAATACAAAAAAACCCAAATTGATAACAAAATGAAAATGAGTCTCTAAAGTAGGAAATGATGGGGGAGAGGGATGTTATAGGACTTCTGTTTTCTGTAATAAGTCTGTAGACTATATATAACTGATTTGAAGAACAATAAACTAATTTTATGACTGATTAAAAATAACAATATAATTTTGATATAAGCAAAACCAAATTTAAAAAGTAAAACAGGTGACCCTTGAATAACAAGGGGATTGGGGCACTAAACCTCCACAGTTGAAAATCTGTATATAATTTTTGACTCCCCCCAAATTTAACTACTAATAGCCAACTGTTAATTAGAAGCCTCACTGATAACTTAGTCTATTAATTCATATTTCATATATGTATCATATACTGTATTCTTATAATAAAGTAATCTAGAGAAAAGGAAATGTTATTAAAATCGTAAGAAAGAAAAATATATTTACTATTCCATTAAGTGGAAATGGATCATCATAAAGGTTTCCATCTTCATTGTTTTCATGTTGAGCAGGCTGAGGAGGGAGTGGAGGGGTTGGTCTTGCTGTCTCAGGGGTGGCAGAGGCAGAAGAAAATCCACATGTAAGTGGACCCATGCAGTTCAAACCCATGCTATTCAAAGGTCAACTATATATGTATATATGTATACATATGTATATATGTGTGTATATAATATGGTCTGAGAGCAATTCCAACAAAATAATAAAGTTAATGCTGAAAATAATTTCATAAAGAAAAGTAAAAGACTAAGAATAAAGCCAAGGAAGAAAATAGCCCTTTTATAAGCAACCTGAGTAAAACAGTAGTACACCACACCAGCCAGAATCATTCTGGAATGAGCCAAACACATAAGCAGAACATAGCCAATAAAATATTCATCAAAATATTAGATGGCAGCCTATTCTTCCATTCTTGTGATACTCACTTCGCCATCAAATTAGTACTAACTGATCAACACTATGGTGCTCACATGGTAGTAATATTCTTCAGGGATTGGGGGGTTGGGGGTGGGTAAACTTACAACTAATGGACGTGGTGAGCGTTGTAGGGGGAAAAGGCACACCTCAAATCATGGTTTGGGTGTGGCAAAGTCATAACAGATAACCAAAATGTTTGTACCCCCATAATATCCTGAAATCAAAATAAATATATATAAAAATATTAGATGGGTATTCAATATCACCAAGTATTATTGATGAGAATGTAAAATGAAACAAAAAAATAAATGTAGCTATTAAAATGCATTTCCAAATATAACTAGTTTTTAATTCCAATGAGTTTGTTAAAGGTAAACTTAAAGTATCAACGGTCTCAGAAGGAACGTGAAGTTTTTTAAAAAGAGTTTAAATAGAAAACAAATTTAAGATTTGTGGTGATATACTATAATATATATACCTTCTGAATCTACCATCAGCAAAATGAGTAACTATCACACAAAGTGAAGTAATGAACTAACTAAACAGTATAAGTTGCATCAATACTGAAACTCCTCAGCGATAACTGGCCTGAAAATTAATTGCCTGAATTTGTTTAGCTTATATTTTATCACTAAAACACAGATTAAAAGGGGGAAAGGGAGGAAATTTCTTTCCAAAATTAAAAAAAAAAAAAAAGATTAATTTCTACCAAGAAAAACTATTTCCTAGTTTCTATAAGCAATTTTCTACTCCTTTATATTTAAAAACATACATATTTTGGCAAAAGTACTTCAAAGAGAGTATGATCCTGGGAAAAGAGCAGAATAGGAAGCACCAGGAACCTGTCTCCACTTAGATAACAACTACACTGGCAGAATCTGTTTAATGTAACTATTTTGGAACACCGGAGTCTATTGAAGGCTTGCAACTTCCATGGGAAGACTTGAACTATTAATATAAATTATAGTCACTTTCAGCTCTTAGCACAGTGGCAGCTACCCATCCCTCAAACCCCAACCCATGGTGGGCAGATGTGCATCCTTTCTAAGAGCAACCTGTACACAGCTTGCCAGGGTGAGCAGAAAGGGATCCAATCCTCCAAATATCAGAGATCTGTGCTCTGATCCCAGAGCTTCTGATTTCTGCTTCTGATCACAGAGGTGCAGAAAGAGGCTTGTGGCCCTTGTCCTTGTACTTCATCCCCTTATTGCCAGCCCTTTCCACTCAGGCTGAAGTGATTTCCGGGGAATTTAAAGGGCCAGGACCCTTTGTTTCCCCTTCATTTTTTTCTTTTCCCCATTTGTGAGCCTTAAAGAATAGGACATTCAAAAACAACTGCATATGTAGAGAAAAATATAAGGTAACCACACGTGCCCAGGGAGGGAAAGGCTCAGAAAATACCTTAAAAGGACTTTGAGTTTACACCTCAGGCTGATCTTTGACATACAGGACAGCCTATAACAATCAAAACAAAAACAAAAGCCAAAAACAATAACAAAACCAGCAAAATCCAGGGAAAAGAGAAAATTTGGTTTCAAGAGTTACCATATTATTATTATTATACCACATTGAACTGAACTGTTCAAATGTCTAGTTTTCAACAAAAAATCATAAGGCACATAAAGAAATAGAAAACTATGCCCCAAAGAGAAAAAATTAATCAACAGAAATTGTTTCTAGAAAAGACATTATGGAAGATAGACTAGGCAAAGACTTTAAAACAACTTTCTTAGAGATGCTCAAAAGAACAATGTTTAAAGGAAGATAGGAAGAAAGATAAACAAAATTGGCAAACATTTTCAGAAATGAAAATAAGGACATTACTATTGATTCTACAGAACTAAAAAGGATTATGGGAGAGTACATGAACAACTATATGTACAAAAAAACCCAGAATATCCTACATGAAATGGACAAATTCCTACAAAAACAAATTTTACCAAGACAAAGCCACGAAGAAATAGAAAATCGGAATACATTTCTAACTAGTAAAAAGATAAAATCAGTAATTGAAAATCTCCCAACAACAACAAAAAAACCCCTAGAACTGACAGCTTCACAAGTGAATTCCACCAAACATTTAAAAGAAGAACCATACCAATCCTACTCAAACTTTTCCAAAAAATCAAAGAGGAGAAAACACTTTGTCACTTATTCTATGAAAAAACCATTACTCTGATAATAAAGCCAAACAAAGCCACTACAAAAAAACTATAGACCACTATCACAAACATCAATGCAAAAATACTCAACAAAATACTAGCAAACCGAATGTAGCAGCATATTAAAAGGATTATATATCATAGTCAAATAGGATTTATTCCTGGAATGCAAGGATGGCTCAGTATGAAATACAATCAATGTAATTATACCTCATTAAAAAAATAAAGCTAAAAAACATGATCATCTCAATGCAGAAAAAGCATATGACAAAATTTCACACCCTTTTGTGATAAAAACACTGATCAAACTAGGAATAGAAGGAAACTACCTTAACGATAAAAGTTATATATGAAAATCTACAACAAACATAATATCCAATGGTAAAAGACTGAAAGCTTTACCTCTAACATCAGGAACAAGGCAAAGATGCCTGCTCTCACCACATTTATTCAACATAGTACTGAAAGTCCCAGCCAGAGGATTTAAGCAAGAAAAAGAAATAAAAGCCATCCAAATTAGAAAGGAAGAAGTAAAATTATCTCTGTTCACAGATGATATGAACATGTAAAAATCCTTAAAAATTTCACAAAACTGTTAGAGCTAATAAATGAATTCAGCAAAGCGGCAACATACAACACACAACAGTCAACCTGCAACAATCAGTTGAATTTCTATGCAGTAACAATGAACAATCTGAAAAGGAAATTAAGAAAATTCCATACAATAGCATAAAAAGAATAAAACACACTGGAAAAAAACTTAACCAAGGAGATGAAAAACTTGTATATTGAAAACTACAAAACTTTGCTGGAAGCAACTAAAGAACACATAAATAATTGGGAACACATCCTCTGTTCATGGATTGAAAGGCTCAAGATGTTAATACCACCCAAAGTGATCCACAGAGCCAATGCAATCCCTATCAAAATTCCAATAATGTTTATTTGCAGAAACAGAAAAATTCATCCTAAAATTCATATGGAAACTCAAGAGATCCTGAATAGCCAAAACAACCTTGAAAAAGAAGAACAAAGATGGAAGACTCACACTTCAAAACTTTCTACAAAGCTATAGTAATCAAAACAGTAATACACTGGCATAAAGACAGACATATAGACCGATGGAATAAAGAGCCCAGAAATAAATCCTTGCATATATAGCCAAATGATTTTTGATTGTTGATAAGAGTGCCAAGACCATTCAAGGTCTTGTGGAAAGTACAGTCTTCAACAAATGGTTCTCAGAAAACTGGATATCCACATGCAAAAGAATAAAATTGGACTCTTACATAACAATATATTAAAAATTAATTTAAAAAGGTCTTAAATTAAATGTAAGACCTACTACTATAAAATTCCTAGAAGGAAACATAGAACAAAAGCTTCATGATATTGGATTTTGCAATGATTTCTTGGATAGGACAACAGAAGCACAGGGCAGTAAGAAAAAAATAAATTGGACTGTATGAAAATTAAAAAAATTTGTGCATACAAAGGCAATATCAACAGGGTAAAAAGGTAACCAACAAAATGGGAGAACGTTTGCAAATAATATATGATAGCTGACTAATATATAGAAATATATAGAATATATATAAAACTCTTAAGACTCAACAACAACAAAAATTCAAAAATGAGTGAAAGACTTGAATAGACATTTCTTCAAAGAAGATACACAAATGGCTAATAAGCACATGAAAAGATGCTCAAGATCACTAATCATTAGGAAAATGCAGTTTAAAAATAAAATGAGACACCACCTCACATTCATTATGATAACTACTATCGAAAAGAGAAAGTAACAAATGTTAGTAAGGATGTAGAGAAATTGGAACCCTTGTGTAGTTGATGAGAATGTAAAATGATACACCTGCTATAGAAAACAATATGGTAATTTCTGAAAAAATTAAAAATAGAATTATCATACTATGCAGTAGTTCCATGTCTGGGTATCTACTCAAATGAATTGAAAGTAGGAATGCAAAAAGCTATTTTTATACCCATGTTCATAGCAGTTTTGCTCACAATAGCTAAAAGGTGGAAGCAACCCAAGGTCTTTTGATAGATGAAGTGACAGGCAAAATGTGGTGTATACATACAATGGAATATTATTCACCCTTAAAAGGGAAGGAAATTTTGAGATATGCTACACATAGATGAACTTGACATGCATTTGAAATGCATCAGTCAAAAAAATATATATGTGCTTGCTTATATATTAATAAATGTATTTAATAAATGTATTAATAAATGTATTTAATACCACTGAACTGTGTGCTTAAAATGATTAAGATAGTAAATTTTATGTTATGTATATTTTATCATAATAAAAAATACTTCATGGAGAAAGTCTTTAAATTATTAACGGAAAAGCTTTATGGAGAACTAATGCTGCTGAAACCCAAATAGTAAGTTAATGTAAACTACATCTACTAGAACATATAGTATAATTAATTTTACTGTTCAACTGTCCTTTATCTTATAACTAAAGATAATTTTCCTTCTTCCTCTGTAAAAGTTCTCATTTTCACATGTACTTTTAGTGTGAGTTACAAATTAAATACACTATAATACTCCAGAAATCTTACTCACATATAGTAAATCAAAAAGCTACAGTAAATACCATAAGAGAAAGTGCCAGACTACTGTTAACCCTCTGTACCAGCAAGAACAACTGCTATAATTATTTCCTCTAAATGCCTATTTACCTGCCCTAATTATAAAGATAAATTGGTTGGACTATATCTGCTATTGTGGATTTAAAATATGAATCTTTAGTCCTATCCTACAAGCTCTTCTAAGGATTATGTCAGGGATACTGTCATTCACAGTCTTTAAAGGATTTATTCTCAGCCTTCAAATCTTCATCTGAAAGCCTTTTAAATATCCCAGACACCAGATAAGCACTAATTTCTATAAGCTGAGAATCTGAGGCTTTAATGAAACTGATACTTTTCCCTATAGGCAAGGGAACTCAATAGGGACACCTAGAAATCTACTGCAATATAAATAAAGATCATGTCTTCTCATTGTCCAACTGTTGAAGGGTATGAGGCCAGAACAGGTATTCTATTATAAATTCTCAAATACAAAATATATTCCCTAACCAAAGGACTATAACACTACAAACTATCTCAATAGGATAGTTCTAGCAGTCATAATAATAGCAATGAGGGGCAGTTATATAAGGCATTTATGGTATTTTTTATTTAACTCCTTGGATATCAAATACCTAGTATGTGTCAGGTACTGCTATATGCACTACAGATAGAGCAATGAACAAAACAGGAAAAGTCTCTTCTCTTATAAAATGATCATTCTAGTGAGACAGAAAATAAAAAATAAATAACATATCAATGCTAGAAAGAAAAACAGGAGGACCATTCATTCCTTTTTTCCCCCGAGAAGTACCCCTTTTTACAACTTTTGTTTTGGCAGAAATATTAATAGCATACCCTTTTATTCTCAAAATATTCTGGGGTAGAAGATACGATTCTAAAGACAATGGGACAGAAATTGAGATACTGAACAAAGGCGGGTGCTATTTCATATATGTTGGTAAGAGAAGGCCTCTTGAATTATGATGGTGAATCTGAGCAGTGACTGGAAATAAGTGAGGCAGCAAGCCGTATCTATGTCTGGAGGAAGAACTTTTCACACAGTGCATTTGTGGTAGTGAGAGAATTTGTGTGTGGGGGGGTATCTATCTGTAGACAAGAATCTGTAAACCTTCAGTGAGGAAGGATGAAAATCCACAGTTTCAGTAGAGAAGTCTACGAAGTAGAAAACTTTTTCATTCTCTTTCTTGCCTAAAAATGGTTCCCAGGGTATATCTTAGACATAACTAATTTTATTCTGGTAGATTCGAGGATTAAAACCATTTCCCTAACTAGAAAACCTTCTCTATGAATGTAAAATTGCCCTATTATGGCTTTTAATATATCATTAATGTTTATTTCCCTAGAGCCCGATGTGATATTGGGTCTCTGGAGATTCCTTAGAGGTATACATAGGGTATGAAATGGAACTGGAGAGTTCTAAAATAATAGCAGTAGTAATAATAATAACATACCACCACCAATAATAATAAACAAGGGACATTTTGGGTGATTACTAAGTCTAAGGACTATTATAATCATTTGACCTGAAGTTACTCAAATATCTGATCATTTATCAGACTGTCGAGTTAAGGGAGTCCTAGGACTCCCGTGAGCATTCGGACAATGTTTAATTTGTTTTTAAATAACATATTCTTAATTAATGAATTTTGGATTTTAAATAGGCAGTGTGCACATTAGTTTTATATTTTAGACAGCAAGAAATGATATATGTGACTCACAATTTCAATAGTAGAATAGCTAGGTGGACATTCTAAAAGATTCCACATTGGTTCAGTAACTTTCCTTAGTTGAAATGCTTCTCTTTTCTTCCATTGACATAAAGCCAACCTATTTTACTTCTTTGGGCTCGACTTTATATTTTATTTAAGTGGGCTGTTTCTATCGCTTCTGCTATCACTCTGTGTTTAAGTTTAAAGGCTTAGCACTGTGGAGGCTCACTGAAGGGCCATTTATGAGCTGCCTCCACACAGCATCTATTCCTCTCCTTTCCTCTTCCATTAGAGATCTGTGTAGTTCTTAGCAGACACATGCACCACCTAAACCAAAGGTAGAACATGTGTAGGTTAATAGGCTAAATCAATAGCATGCTATATGCCTCTTCCTACTGTGAATAAAATAAAATAAGTCTCTCGTATGGAACACAGATCTCTTTACTTATTCTTAAGAATATGGTTGGCCGGGCGTGGTGGCTCACGCCTGTAATCCTAGCACTCT